>CM053503.1:160562639-161162639 GCA_028627145.1 Eidolon dupreanum | reverse complement strand
GCTCTCCCAGAAGGGAGATAAAAGGCAGATGTTTTTCATTCCTAAGACCATAATTCCCTTTGTTTTCCAGTCAGAAGCTTCATTTAGCTATCACTTACAGTTTGTGTTAAACATTCCCCACATCACACCCACATGGAGCAAGTGTCTTATCTCATTCTCTGTGATCTCTAGTTGACCTTTATGATACGCTCATTCTCCAAAAAGTCTTTCTTTGTTCGGTCTGATGCTCCCACTGAGCATCTGATGAAAGCCATGACTTCTATGTCATTTACAAACACTACATACAATTTCAGGAGGTTCCCAGGCCCCCGAGGCCCATTCGTGAACTAAACACTATGAACACCTGCTCTAATTTATCAATTTTATTTTATGGATATCACACTGTGTATAGTTTTTCTAGAATTGTTCAGTTTTTGTTGCCAGCCTTTATTTTCCACTCTGCCACCTTCTTTAACAACATCCTTCTTTTGAGAAATCCCTGTCATTTTCAAGTTCCATTTCTGTTGTCCTTTAATTCTGGGCATACTCTTGTCTTATTGACTTCTTATAAATAAAACATAAAATAGATATACCCTTATTCAGCCAGTATGAGTTGAGTGCCTTGTATATGTTAAGCATCATGGGGTGTGTAAAACTAAACCTGAAAGGATTTACCCTTAATAAGGATATTAATTTTAATGATAAATGCTGATATTGTTAATGGATAATATTACTTGAATATATTTTATTTCCCAAGAACTATGCTAAGTATGTTATTACTATCCTTCATCCTTTTTTTTTTTCTTTTTTCTTTACTTGTTTTCCTCCTCCTCCTTCTCTTCCTCCTCCTCTTCCTCTTCTTCCCCAAAAGAGAAGCTAAGATAAGTTGAAAGAGGTTAAGTAAAAGTTACTCAAGGGCACAACTAGAAAATAAATGGAGACTAGCTTCAAAGGCAGATTTCTCTGATGTCAGAGGCACTTCTAACATAGTCACGCATTAGTCTCCACCTCTCACTTAGCATAGTTGTAGAAATATCTTTAGATGTATGAATTTACCCATTCACTCATTCATCTACATACATGTGAAATTACAAGGCAGGAAGAGAGAACATTAGTAAGATGAATATGAAATTCTGTGAGAATTAAAGGAAGCCAGGAATTGAATTTTTCTTTGTGGAAGAAGTGCAATTTGAAACATGCGGTGAATGATACCTGAGACTTAGTAGAAAATAGTATAGAAGAACTGGGAATCCTGAAGAACTCGCAAAAACGTATGCATAAGCAATGATTGGCAGTTTTTCTTGGCTAGAGTAGAAAATGTGGAAAGCCGATTTAGGAGGGAATAGAAATGTTGGAAAGAGTCGTGGGTCAGATATAAGAGAATTCTGAATTCCAGGAATAGGGGAAGGAGCTTATTTTAGCACTAGTGAAGGATGGAGGATTTTCAACAGAAAAGAAACATAATCGAAACTATGTTTTTAGAAGATGGCTCTGGCTGACCAGGAACAGGAAGACCAGCAATGAGCAGACACTGGAGATAGATGTTCATTCTTTTGGTTGGATGTATAAAATTCAGACATTAGTAATTACTTTCTCTCTGGGAAGGGCCCTGTTAATGGGATCATTACATAACTAAGAATAATTAAAAGCTGAAAGTGTTCAAATGCTCAGTGAGTTCTATTCTTTTGTCCAATTGTAGTTCACACATTCCCCTCCATTCATTTTTTTTTCCTTTCTCCTATGTTTTATATTCTCTTGTAGGAATTGCATTCCAAGGTTTGGTTTTGTTTCATCGGGGCCCTCTACTCTTATATTTCTGATGCTGTCCCTCTTCCACTCACGTGACTGCCTGCTGCTTTCCTCAAATTTTTGTGGCCCTAGGTTTAGGATTGTTGATAACATGCTTTAATTCTCTTAGAAACAGTAATATGCTTATCCGTTAATTATTATTGTTGTTACCTGTTGCTTGAGATTATTCTATCTTCTGCCATATTTTTTCACCATTATATTTCATTTCTCCTCTCTGCATCTCAGATTTCTTCACGAACTGATGTACACTGATAGTGCCCTGGCCTCTGTGTGAGCCTTGGTGTTTAAGGGCTAGAAGTCTGAGAAAAAGTCTGTGTGGGTAGGCACAGAAGTTTGGGCCTACTGTTGACTGTGTTAGAATAGAGACAGTATCTGTCCTGGCCAGAAATGGGAAGAGTTGGTGGGTCCAACACAGGACGCTCAGATTCTGTCAGGAATCAGGCAAATCTGGAACAGAGAGAAGACAGGATTGTCAGGATATTTAGTTAGTATATGTGCATGGGTGGTGACAAAGAAGAAATATAATTTAAAAAATACATAACAAGAACAATAACAAATAAGCACACAAAATGCTGAAGAGTTTACCTGGAGAGCTGTAATTTGTGTAGGGCTTCTCGTTTGTTGATGGGTCAGACCAGCTTAAAATCAAGTGTTGAGATCATCAGCCTTATTCCTATTGCTATATTATCCCATTTCTCTCTTTTCTTATTGGATCTGGGCATGCTGCTCATCATTTAACTAAGGCATCACACTTGCATTATTTTAAGATCTTGTCACATATTCTGAAGTTTCATAGGGAACACATCTTCTTGGCAGATCCAGAAGAAAAAAACTGACTAATCTAGATTTTCCTTTATCAATTGTAACATAGTTAGTTATCTTTATGATTTCTAGAAGATATGCTATTATCTTCTTGGTCAAATGTGATTTTCATGAAAAGCATTATTACATTATTGTCATTCATTACTCCTTATTACCTTTTTCCCCCCATTTAAATTGTTTTTGGCCTATATTATGTAACACTTGGACAGTCTCCTGGACATCTCTCTCCTTCATTCAATAGGAATTCATTGAAGGGTTTTTAAGAGTAAACTGCCATGAAATTGTACTGTATCATAAGTGGACACAGAATTCTGTAAGATGCTTCATGCCTTACTTGTTCAATCTTTCCCAGTATCTTAATTCTCATGTCAAGTAGGTGAAAAAAGTCAGATGTTCCAGGAAGAACTTGTGGTATATATGGTAGGAAACAGGTATTAAATGAAAACCATGATCTTTTCTCAGATTGAAATGATAAGAACTGTTTAGAAACTTGGAAATTTACCCATTTTCCTTGCAGAGGAGTCAATACATTTGTTACATGCATCAAATAAGTGGTAAATTACTCATACTTCATTAACCAATAGATTTCCAGGAAAATGTAGAAAATTTCTCCCTCTCAATGTATTCCCCTCTTGCCTGGTGTTCCTTAAGATAGCATTCCTATTAATTCAGCAGCTGAGCATGATATTAAAGAAAATATTTGGGGCTTCAGTGGATGAGGAGGTCTGCATGTCTGAAAGGATACGTGGAGGTGCCATTCTGCCTTCTTTTATGTGTGAACAAAAATCACATTCCTAGTCGTCATAAGCCTGACTAGGTCTTGAGGTAAAAAATGGGAATTGAGGACTATCATTTATATAGAGTGTCCACATATTTCATTTTTTTTGTGAGTCTATAGTTATTATAATTTTATCTATTCTGATAACATAGATCATTTAGCCTGAAATATTTTTCAATAATCTGAAAAAAAGTATTAGTGATAAAGTTCATCCTTGAATAGTTTAGAGATATAGAGAAACTTAGTTATCAACAATCATTAATTATTATTATTATTAATACTAGTAGTAGTCAAATTTATAGAAAACAAAAATGTTGCAAGCTTGTCACTATCATTAATCAATTATATATATTTTCAACTCAGATCGTTTGAACCCAATTACTTCCAAACTCCCTCAAATCAAGATTCTATTTAACAGAATTCTTTGATTTTATAGATTGTCAAATACCTACTCCTCAATATAGATTGAGAAGGCTTTTTAAATTTAGTTTATTAATTAAAGAGATATTTAAATAAATTTATTATATAGCGATTGGTAAAGGCGATTAGTCTTTGATGGAGGAATTAACAATTGTACTTTTGAGTGATATGTTTATTAATTCACTCCAGACCCACAGCATTCCTGAATGCTAATAATTTAAGGAAAACATAATCTATGTTTATAAATCAAATCACATGTTTAATGAATAATTCCAACTGAGAAAAATTCCAACAGATGTCACCGATACTTTTGAATATTTTAAATTAGTAGAAGACATTCCGTTTCTTCTATTTCTTCCTCATCTTCTTACTATTATTATTCTTACAGTTATTACTACCATTATTCATTAGTGTGATCTATTTTATTTAGCACATGCCAAATAATTAAACCTCTTAATAATTGTGTTCCTTATTAATCACTTCAAAAGTTTTAATAACTGCAATATTCCTATACTTTCTCATCCCAACAGTTTCTAACTGCATAATTTTCTCAGATAATCACCTCAGATGATTGCTCTGAATTATTTCCTTTGAATTATAAGTTAGATAAAATTGGCCCAATAAAAATTTTCTAAATCCCTCTTTTTTTCGGATCCACGTGATTTAAGGGCTGTTAGCTGTTTTCTGTTATTTTAGACAATGCAGTTTTATACAAGTGTTTGGGATCTGAATTTTCCCCGTCACTTATATTTGATGGGGACTTCCAAAGGTTATTTAAGTCTTTATTTGCTTGGTGTGTTTGTTATTTTTCCACACAAGTCATCTTTAAATAGTACCAATGCAACTTGTTTATGAAGTAAACTCCTACGGAAGTTAAGGTGGAATTTTTACCTGGCTCACTCTCCCCTCTCTCCTGCCCCTCCACCACGGTGGCCCTCACATTTTGGGTTATAAGAAGGGTCAGAAGGCCACACATCACTGAGTTTAATTTATTCCAGTCCACCTAGTTAGTAGAAATATTTCCTCAAGGAAGTTTTTATTCAGCTGATGCTCTGAAGGGGTCAGAAAACAGAAACCCATAGTATTACAGAGTTGTCATTGTGGATGTTTCCAAGGAAACCATACCAGGAATGTTTAAGTGTCTTGTTTTCCCCCGAACCCATGGGAGTGTAGCTTGTTTGAGGTTTTGATGTTCTCTTAGTTTTTGCCATCTCTGCTCTGTGGTAGGGTTTCCAGCCAAGGGAGAATCTCATGACTGCCCAAGTGCTGGCTCACGGGTCCACCAGGCTTGCTCTGGCTGAGTTCAATTTTGCATATTCCTCCTGCAAGAGCCTAAGGGTAATTCAAAATCAAGTAGAGGTTGACTTTACTTTTAAAAAAATATATATCTTTAATATTTTTTTCTAAATGCCCAATATGGATTACTTTTCCCAACATGCACATTACCAAGCCATCTAAGTATTTCATAAAAAATAAATAATAAATGAATTTGGGTCGCAGAGATTATTAGAAGACTGAATACATGTGATAGATCAGATCATGCTGTTTCACGAGGTATTTTAAAGGACAAAGGAGGTGGGAGGGTCTTATAGTTTTGTGATTTCTTCTGCTTTAAGTGGACATGAACAATTTTAAGGTCATTTCATATTTTTTTAATTTTATATCTCCAAATTAAAATGAATTCATGAAGAATCTGAAAATAATCTCAAAAGTAGTAATTCAAAGTTGACTTAAAATAATTTCATAATTAGATTTTACAAGATAATTAGTATATTCTTTTTAAATGATTACCCAAATGACATAAAGCTTAAGGAGACTCGAATCATCTTTATTCAAAGTGTGTAGGAACAGAAAAATCTCTCTCGCTCTCTCTTTTTCTCTCAGAAAGCATGCATATGTGTATGTGTATAATAGTTATTTTTTATATATTCATACATTTAAAATTATCCAAATATACACTTGTATTTTTATTTGGATATCACAATTAACCACATACTTCTACCATTATTGAATATATGCAAAGACAGTGAAGCAAATTTAAATAAAATAGCATTTAAACCTCTCTATTCTGAAAAAAAGTATAATATTTAATCATATTTATAACTATAATTATATGCTTTATTCTATTTTATTCCAATACCATTTATTCTACAATGCATACTATATAGATGTATATATGATATAATACATAAGATAGTTTTCGAATATATAATTGTACAATTACCTTTTCTCTCATTTAATTCCATCTAATAGGTGTGGTTTATCATTTGCCATATTCTCCTTTGTTCAGAGCCTGGTAAAAATTGCTGAAAGAACACAAAGTGTTGCATTTAACCAGGTATTTGTTGTGCATTTATTTAAGTCACTGTAGCTAAATTATTCAGTTATTAGTATCTTTTGGGGAAACATCAGTAGTTTTCAATAATAAGATGTAGCGAGCACTATAGGACTCCGTCTTACTCTTATCTAATCTGTCCCTTAAAAGTGTTGGATAGAAGAATATCATCAGATAGCTACAGCTTATACTTCATTATTTAAATTGGAGAAATAATTTGCTCCTAGCCCATGTAGAATCTCCAACACATTTGACTAAACAGTCTTAAACGCAATATATAAATCCTGTGCTGAAGATACCTACTTAAATGATCAGTTCCATTATTTAACGCAGTGAACTCCGCACACACTGTGTGTGCGTTACGCAGCGGTGATGGGCGCACGTGATGCTAATTACATTTCCTCCGCTCTGCGGCGATTGAGCCGCACGTAAATAAGCAAAGAAACAATGCACAAAACATATTGAGTGAAAATAATGCTGAACAAACTAAAATAAATGATATTAAGAACATTAAGGAAACCTTTTTTTGAAGTTTTTTGAAATATCTTTTTCTCTGTTCTTAAAACAGTTTTCAGGCAGGCTGAAATGAGGTAAAATCTCTCCAAGCCCAAAGCCAGGACCACCCTGTCTCAGTTCTGTCTTCACTTTTGTGGAATCACCGCAATGAGGAGCAGTCAAAGGCTCTGTTTCTTGGTTTGGGTCCCCCTGAAAGCAGACACTGAAATGAGGACTTGGGAGCAGGTAGTTCACTTGGAAGTTGATCCCATGAAGCAAAAGTGGGCAAGCAGGGAAGATGAGAGAAGGAGGGAAGCCTATGTAAGTGTGTACTATCAAAGCCATTACTGTGAGCAAATGAGTGAATTCTCCAGAGAAGCTTGCAAGAATTGTCTGCCAAAAAATGGGTGGCAAGAGACTTTCCCCAGCTCCTGTCAGGCGCCCTGGGTTGAGAGTGGGATTCCCGAGGGCTAGTCACTTTCTGAATTTCTAGGCTGCAAGTCTGCAGGTCCGACGGGCTCCTGCAGCTTCTCAGAAGCTCCTGGGTGGAAAACCGAAAAGATGTGAGATGCTGTGAGCCCAAGAGGCGACTCACTGGCCACTGTCTGGGGCAGCTACAGCCGACATCGAAAGTGGCTTTGAGGGCAGAGGGAGGGCATCTGAAGTGCAGGCTACAATTGCATTGTCAGGATCCGCACTCAGACCACACTGTTCTACAGACATTCATACTCTCTTGTCTAATGCGTGAGTTTGATTTCAGCTGGTTTTTCATTTTCAAAGACAAGCATTTTAACAGCACTAAGATCTAAGTTTTTGGAAGGTGGTGGCTTGCAATCACTGGTAAAAGGGTTCGTTCTGCCGTCAGTTTATGGAAAAGCTCAGATGGCTGAGTTTCAAACTTCTCCAAATTGGTTTCATTTCACCAATATTTCCTTTAACTACAGTGAATTAAGAAATAATTGTGTCATACATGATTTTTCCTCTTATTATTTAACCTCTTGTAAATTTGATTTTACTAAATCCATTAAAGAGAAACTTAGGTACTTTCACATAAAGTTAACAATAATTTTTATTTTTTCATGTTTTATTTACTTTTTGAAATTTAAGAAGCATTTAACATGAAAGCCCTAAGCTTTTTATATCCATATATCTATCTAAATATCTATATATAACATTTATATGTGATATATATAATATATATGATATAATTATAGATATGTATATACATATACATATTTCAAAAGATTGAAAAATAAATACTCTACTTAAAAAGAGATTATTATATTCCTGGGCCCTTACTATTAGCCTATATTTTAAGAGTCTTTTTATTTCCTTAGGTCCACTTTTCTTATATATTCCTTAGCCTGTGATTTTTTCCTTATTGTTCCAAAGTTAAACTTTTCTTGAGACTAGAAAGTGCTATAAAAATGTATTGGTTTTAAAGCATTTTAATTTGTGTAATTTTTAGTTTCAAAAACAGACTCAGTGTCACTCTCTCTTTTTTGTTAAAAATCACCAAACATCATTCAATCAAAATTGCAAACATAAATATACTATGCTTACATATATATACATACATATATATTTATATATATATATATTTTATATACTATAATATAAAAATAGAAGATATATATTTATGTATATATAAGATGTATCTGTGTTTATACCTATCTTGATGCTGTGATCTCTAAACATATTTAATTTCTTACATTTTGATATATTGATAACATGACAACTGTTTTTATTTTTAAGACGACAAATCTTATTATTGAGGAAACAAAAATTTCCTTATAATTTAAAACAAGGCTGTTAATAGTTTCACTTATCTATTTTTTAGCATCTAAAATCCTAAACTTATGATACAGTAGTCCTAATTCTATTACCCTCTATTCCTCCAATTAGGTTCAATCTGGGGAGATTTATGATCATTTATGCTATTTATAGTACATGAAATCAATATTGGGAAGTGAAATGATTTCACTAAAACGGACTTTAACTGCAAAGGAAAGAAGCTTTGGTGCATTTAATTCGCCACCAGCCATTATTTCTGGGGTGTCCCCATCCCAGGATGAGAGTGGTAATGCACTGAGGGTGTGACATTGTAGGGAGGCAGTGTGATGTCTCCTTGCCATCCTCCAGTGCAGGGGGAGAACGTGAAACATGTTGAGTGTTGCTACACAGATGTCTTTAAACGTTTAAGCTTAGCTGAAGAACAGTGGGCCAGACATCAGGTAAAAACCAGAACCCTCTGGGCACACTGGGGTATAGGGTGACCTTGTCCTTAAAAGACAATCAATTTCCAGGTCCTTATTGAGACTTCAAAATTTTAACTTTAAATCTAGCTGCCAGAATTTCTGAGTGTAATAGGTAACACAAAAGGAAATAAGCTTTAGCCTGTCAGTACCTTTTCAACATTTTTGGAAATGTATGCAATAGAGAAACAAAATGTGAGCAATTCACACTCTTTCTATTAAATGGCTACTTAAGGCCAGGATCAGAGTAAGACATTAGAATATCACCAAATGTAATAAGGTTTGAAGAGGTAAAAACAGAATTAGGGGGAAATTCTGAGTGGAAAAGAAGAGCAGAGAGATCTGACCTATAATAGTGTACTGTCTAGTCACTTGATTCCATTAAAAATAGTATTTATAACAAAAAAAAAATAGGGTTATTTCTTCTCATTTTCCCCATTGCCAAGTTTTTTGTTTGTTTGCTTAATGAAAGCTACAATTTTCCAAAGTACTCTAGTAGAGAGAGTGAAGCCAGGATCAACTCTGAGAAGTAAGGGTTTGGTCTTAGGCTTTTGGGAACATTTCACAGGACCCCAAGAAGGCTTCTCCCAGGTTCTTAAGGAAGCTTTGGTGCCTGAGAGGGGCGATAAGAATTTTGTCATAGTTGTATAAATCTCATCTTCCCATCGCAGATGCTACAGACTTAACTATCCTAGCTCCATGAAAACATTTGTAAGGGTTGTGAATTGATTATGTCATCGAGTAGAGTATATGTATCAAAAATAATTTTACAGTAAAATAACGGCTCAAGGAAAATACTTTTCTATCTATCACAGAGGAATTTTAAGATGATGTATATAAGTGCCAAGGTTCCATTTATACTTTAACTTATAATCATATCCATTGCTTCGTGCATCATATAAAATGCTATCTTACTTTATTTACAAAACAGCACAGCATTTGTTATTCTACTGAAGTCTTTGCTGTTTTTATCCAAACAAATAAACTTCTGACACCCCTGAGACTTTTAAGAAATTTAATGTGAATTTTTATAATCGTGTTCTGCTTTTAGTCATATAAAAGCAGTTGAGCCTCCCAGTGAATTGTAAAGCTTTTACTATATCTGGACATGGATCTAGTGGCGTGCTGACCATCCAAAATGTAAAGTGTGTCAATTCCACTGTGTGTCTAAATTTGGGGAGTGATGGTGGTCTGCATTTTGAGTCAGTTATACTCAGTGCTTTTAAATGTAGCCCTTTCTTAACATAATCAGACTGTCTTATACCAGAAGTTACGGCGCTGCCAACCAGAAGCTTGGTGAACATATCTTACAAGGAACTCTGTTCTATTAAATATCCAAAGTAAACATTCTTAGAAATATTTTCAAGTCGGTTCTTTCCATAGAACAATTGCTTTTCTCTCTGCGTTTTGTTATCATAGCTCGCTGCTTTCTTCTCAAACCAAACAAGTCAAATTAACTAGAAATGTAAATCCTATTTGTGTTACCCTGTGCCTCTCAAACCAGCAAATATTATTTTAAATGACTCATGCTATGGTCGTGGTGTCAGCCATGCCCAGATCAGAGTTTTGCTGGTTTGGGGTGTCTGAGGACTCTGCAAACATTAAAGTCAAGTGGCAGATGAATTGAATTGTAAGGCAGGAGAAAAACTTGTATCATTCTTACAGTTTTTATATCTTCAGCTAAAGAATGGTCTTGGAGTTGGTTAGATTCCGGACGTCATTAAATGTTGCAAAATGTATTATGTTTTGCAGATTATTAAGAGAGTTATAGAGAGGAGATGGAGGTGTTAAAAGTCAGAATGATGCAAGGTAACAGATTTTAATAAGTAGCTTATATTTGAAGCTATATATAATTTGTAGCTTATGTAGATATAGCAGAACACATCATGTTCTCTTTTAATATTTATTTACTATTTCTGCTGATATTTATTGAATATCTACTCTGTACCAGAAACTGTTCTAAGTGCTAAAGATATAAAAATAAATATAAGTGGCAAAGTCCTACTTCTCAAGAAGTTTACCTTCTAGTGAATTTAGACAGACAATAACTAAGTGAACGATCAATAAGGTATTTATAGTTTGTGATAAGTGCAATGATAAAAATAATAAGGTTATTATAAGAGTTAGCACCTTGGGAGGTGTTAGGGAAAGGTTCTCTGAAGATGTGACATTTGAGGGGACATTTGAACACTGAGAAGTTACCAGCCAGATAAAAATCCAAGGGAAGAATTTTCTGGAAGAGCAAACATTAAATGCAAAGGCCCAGAGGCAAACAGATCCATACTGCATTTCATAAAGAGGAGTTAGACCCGAGTCGTTGGGACACAGGGAAGCAAGGGTGAGAGGGTATGAGATGAGGTTTGCTATGTTGGCAGAGCCCAAATCATGCTGGGCCTTGTACATCGCGGTCAGAGATTTTGATATCATTCTAGTTGCAACAGGAAACCACTCATGATTTTTAAGTTGGGGGTAGATAGGTGGAGTACTAAGATCTGACTGGGATTTTAAAGTCTGACTTATTAGGGGAGAAGTAACTGAAGCAGGAAGACCAGGCGAGATCATGGATGCTAGAGGTAAAGGAGAGAGAGACAGTTGGAGGTGCGTTATGATTTACTGACACATAGTCTGAGGTGGGTGGGGGGAAGACTTGAGCCAAGATATGAGCCTCTTTGGCTCATGCTTGGTGATGCTGCTCACTGAGGTGAAAGATGTACTTCCTCGGTGATCAGAAAAAAAATTAAAAACCACCTAAATATAGTCAAGCCAAAATCCTAGAGATGACGTAAAATGTGATATTTAAAAAACTCTCCCTATGGACACTTATTTAATGATGTTTGTTTTCTTAT
This sequence comes from Eidolon dupreanum, assembly GCA_028627145.1. Classification (NCBI taxonomy): domain Eukaryota; kingdom Metazoa; phylum Chordata; class Mammalia; order Chiroptera; family Pteropodidae; genus Eidolon; species Eidolon dupreanum. Next base: position 161,150,900 of record CM053503.1, on the reverse strand, counting down.
TTAAGGAGAAGGAAAAGGAGTGCTCTGAAAAGAAAAAATTGCCCAAAGAATGTCTCGAGGTAGCCATAGTTCCAATACTCTCTTCACGTTGTTTAATAAAGCAAAATTTATGGTATGCTTGTATTAGTTTCCTAGGGCTTTCGCGATAAATTGCTACCAACCTAGTGGCTGAAAACAAAAAAAAATTTATTCCCTCACAGTTCTGGAGGCCAGAAGTCTGAAATATAACTCATTTGAAGAAAAGATTCTGCCTTTATACCTTGGCTCTGCTCCAGGTAGAGAATAATGGGGAAACCATCCTTTGGTCTTACAGACCATGTGTAAGCATCTCTAACTTTCTCATGCAGAATTGCATTCACATATATACTCGTGGGGCAACTCAGTTGTGAAGTAGCTCCTTTTTTAGAATATTTGATATCTAGTCTTCCTCTTGGAAGCCCATTGCTAGACAGGGGTTATGATGGAGACTAAACATAATTTCCTGGAGCGGTCAGTTTGGCTTGGTTACAGTACCCGCTTTTCAACCAAAGGCTAATATGGGTGATGCTGTGAAGATATTTTGTAGAGGTGATTGAAGTCCATAATCAGTTGACTTAAGTGAGAATGATTTTCCTAAATAATCATTCTGGTGGGTCCGATCCAAGCAATTAAAAGGCCTTCGGAGCAGAGCTGAGGCTTCTTTAAAGAGAAAGAAATTTTGCCTGTGGACAGAGCCTTCCACCTGCACCTGGATTTCCAGCACAGCCTTCCTGATGGCCTGCCCTAAAGACTTCAGATTTGCCTGGCCAGCTCCTGCATTGTGTAGGCAGCCCATTCCTAGCAATACCTCTCTTACAATATATAAAACATACTGGTTCTCTGATTAAACCCTGACTTACACATTCCCCCATACATGACTTCACAATACAGGCCAACAATTTAAACTGGTTTTATTTTATTATTTTATTTTATTTTATTTTATTTTATTTTATTTTATTTTATTTTATTTTTTAGGGTGCTAAGCTTCCACCGTTATTACTCAGAATCAGTCTGGATTCTTCTTCCTCTACCTGAGCCTCTAGCTGAAAAAGTTGTTTTTCAATCTGCAATGAGTTCTTTGGTCCGGGAAGCACTAATGGCCATCATCTGTCCAAGCCTAGGTATCCACTACATAGCTGTTGTCCATTTACTCCATACTATGGTGGAAGGTACTAGTAGGCACCCTGCTCAGGTTTTGAGTTTTCTGCATACCTGGTCTATGCCAAACAGGAACTGGGGGCAGCTAAGGCTGGCTAAACACCAAGGCCTTCTTCCAACCATGCTACCCTGACAGTTACTTTGATGTAGCGATGCCTCAATTCAAATATCAAGAGGGGGCATCCCTCAAGATAATTTCCTCCCAGAAGCCAAACCATGGAAAGGGGGAAATCCTAGTGGCCAATCCCACCTGCCCCTGACTTGTCTGGGTTTTCTGAAGACACTACCTTTTGGGGGGATTGGCCTTATCAAGCACCTGGGGGGTACAAGGGTGTGAAAGCTGCTGTATAATTCTTCTTCTTTCTCCTAATCCCCAGAGGCTGGAAGGAATGGGTTTCCCCTTCTTATTCTTCCTGTCTGGAGCTCTCTTAAGGTATCCTCCCTGGTTCGGTTAGCTAAGTCTGATATCTTTTCTCATGCAAACCTGCCTGTGAGTCTGTTTTCTTGCTAAGTCTCTCCTCCACCTTCTCAGACTCTTGGATGTTATTCTGCAAGGGTCTCTCCAGGAAGCAGAAAAACATAAGGTCAGTGATTTAAAGAAGAGATAAAAAATTAAAGAGTGGATTAATATTTTACTTTTTTGTTTCTACTAAAACCAAGAAAACCATTTTTCAAATATAGAGGAGTAAAGAGAGGAGTTAAAATGGGCACATTTCCCACATTTTCAAAAAAGTTTATTTTTCCTCAATTTGATAAAAGGTCTAAGAGATCCAGTGTCTTTTTGTCCTGAACCCTAAAAATTCACCTGTGATCATATATAATATTGACTAAAGAAATGTGTGGTGAGGTCATCAAGGTCAAGCAATCTAGCACTTTCTAGAGCTTGCGACTTCAAATTCATTTTCTGTGCCAAGTTCCTGTTTGATCTGAAGAATCTAAAATGTTCTGGATTTCAGATATTTCTTTCTTGAAAAAGAAATAATAAAATACAGTTGGCCCTTGAACAACATGGGTTTGAACTTCAAGGGTCCACTTTTATGCAAATTTTTTCAATAAATATACAGTCTTTCCTCTGTACCCTGGGTTTCACATCTGAAGATTCGACCAACTGAAGGCTCTGAAATGGTATTTTGGATCCACTGTTGGGAATCCATGGATGAAGAGGGCTGACTATATATATAATTCTATGCCATTTTATAAGAGGGACCTGAGCATCCACGGATTTCAGTGTCCACAGGAGTCCTGAACCAGTCTCCCGTGGATACTGAGGGATGACTAGTTAAGTTTTGGGGGAGTCACAAGATACATGTGGATTTTCAACTACATGGTGTGGTACTTGGCACTCCCTAATCCCACGTTGTTCCTGGATCAATTGTAGTTTAAAACTTTATAAGAATGGTAGATGTGACAACATTACCACAAGAATTGAAAGAAAAACAATTGATAATTTGAATTTAAGATTAAAACATCGTGCCTCGAAAGATACCAACAAGAAAGTGACAAGATAACCAATAGACTGGAAGAAATATTCTCAAAGCATATTTTCACTAAGGGATTTGTATCCAGAATATAAAAAGAACTCTTCCAAGTCAAGAATGATAAACTACTCAATTGAAAAATAGACAGAATTTGAATAAATATTTCTCCTAAAAATATACATAAATGGCTAGCTAATAAGCAGATGCAATGATGAATGACATCATTGGTCATTAGAAATACAAATCAATTAAAAGAAATACAAATCAAAACCATGATGAGATACCATTTCTCATCCACTGGAATGGCTATGATCAGCATGACAGACAATAAGTGTCAGGGGAGATTTGGAGCAACTCTCATACATTGTTGGTAGGAATGTAAAGTGGGATTGCCACTTTAGAAAACAGTCTGGTAATATCTTTAAAAACATGAAACGTAGACATACTCTATGACACAACAGTTCTGCTCTTAGGTATCTACCAAAAAGAAAAAAAAAACATACATCCACACAAAGACGTGCACGTGAATGTTCCTAGTGGCACCACTCACAATACCTCAGAGCAGACACAACCCAAACACGCACCAGCTGATGGGTGGATAAACAAAGGGTGATACATCCCTATAGTAGAAGAGTATTTGTCTATAAAAAGGAACAATATGGGTGGACCTCAAAAACAGTATGTTCAGTGAAAGCAACCACACACACACACACACACACACACATACACACACACACACATTATATGGTTCCATTTACATGAAATGTCCCCAAAACAGCAAATGCACAGAAGGAAACCTGATTTGGGCTAAGAGCTGGAGTGGGAATAAATAGTGATTGTAATTGACTGAAACATTTCTTTTAGAGTGGTACAAATGTTTTAAAATGAAATGGTAGCAACAGTTGTACGATTGTACAAATACACTAAGAACCACTAAAAATAAACACTAACAATTTTATGGCATGCACATTATATCTCAGTAGAACTCTTTAAACTTCTTTTGACAACTCTGTAAGTGGGTTGTTTGTAAGAACACACGAGAACATTCATACTTAAAATTTGTAATGACTAACTCCACAATATATTATTTCCTCAGTCAACTACTAGCTTTAACTTGGCATTCAGACATAGCTTAATAATTGTGCTGAGCTAAATATTGCTTCCAAAGTAAAGTTTTCAAGGCCCAAGAGCCGTCGTTGCATTGAATCGACACACTCGAGCAAACTTGAAATGCCGGAGATCCTCTGATGATACAAGACATGCCGATTTATGCTCAGGGGTTGTCAGTAGGTCATCTGTAAATTTTAATCAAAGTAACTTAAAAATGGCAAATAGTTCTCATAAATTTTTTTTCTTCAACGCCTACAGCGCCTGTTATTCCTAGGTAGGTGGTCTCCCATCCAAGTACTAACCAGGCCCGACCCTGCTTAGCTTCCGAGATCAGATGAGATCGGGCATATTCAGGGTGGCATGGCTATAGAGTTATAAAAAGTTTTCAATTTAACTAAACGGCATTTGTCAGACTATTATGGACAGGGATCGAATTGAAAAGTGCCACCCAACACACACACACGCGCGCATGCACACACACACACACACACACACACACACACACACACACACCCCATAAAAGTAAAATGAGTTTTCTTTAACTTGTCAATATGTGGTTGGTCTGGTAGAAGAAGAATCAGCACAGCCAATGAACATTCCATGCCTGGATTTCCCCCCGACCTTTCTTTCTGACAGAAGCTTTGCAAAATAACAAAAATCATGGCTTCTTATTAGTGTCTGTTTTTCTCCACCAGGATGTAATTGATGACTTAAAATGGTAATTCCAGTTGCTGCAATAGGAGAACACCTCCACACTACCTCTGAAGTGTGTTTCCTCTCGCCTCTGTGCCTTTTACTAGCTCCCTATGATACAATTCAAGCTATTCTTGCAGAAACCCCAGTAACTCCTTACAGAGACCACCCCAGACTTGTAAAACCTGGTGGACTCCCCTGAGGAGCTGAGGTTTCTTCAAATGAAAGATGAAAGATGCAGCCGCCACCGAAATTCTCTGCTCTCTCGTAAACAAAGGTGCCACCATCGTTTTGGTGTTCATGATGCAAAGTAAATATGTCCCTGAACATACGGGCTGTTGGAAGAGCATGCATATCCTCATCACATACACATTTTTACAGTCATGTCCCTCTACCACTGCCTAAAATACCATTTCTTTCCTCCCAGAGGGGAAGCTGAGATTTCATCCTCTTACAGAATATGCAGCTCAGTGTTGTAATTCAAGCACAGGCACTGTAAGAATGTGGTATGTTGGCTGAAACTATTTGTTTGTTTAATTGCTCTGGGTTCAGTGAGGTCATTTTGCCATCTTCTCTGTGTTTTCTGTATTTTCCAAAGAATTGCCAGCTTCCAACAACACCATCTTTCTTCCCATTGGAAATGGGAACACGTCCTCGGCAGGAATTTTCCACTTAGCAGAGCCGGCTTCCCTCGCCGGGCCTCAGCACACCAGCCTGCAATGCTGTATTTCTTTCCACTGGCGTTTGACAGTTTTGAGCCAACACAATGAGTCGTATTCAGTCATTTTAAGCCCTCCCCTTTCTACATTTTTTTTTTTTTAATAATGCATACTTTCGAGCAATGTCAGGAAGAGAGCAAAGGCTTTTAAACAACACTGTGTTTAATTAGTTATGTCACTGTCACAGACTCAGAATCCTTTGGAGCCCTGCCCCACGCTCTCCCCCGTGATTTCCCCATCTCCCAGCCCCCTTCCCTCTCCTGGTAAACGCATTAAGGACAAACCTCAAGGTCCACACACTCTGCGTGTAATTGTTTGCCTTTGCAAATTATTTCCTTTCAATAATATTTACAAACTATCCATCGCTGCCTGACACGATGATAAGAGGGGACACAGATTGCTTATCATCTCAGTTGTAAACAAGAAACGGGAACACGCGCTAGTTAAAAAAAAAAAAAAAAAAAAAAAAAATGTTCAAAAAAGCTCTGTCTGGAAGCCGAAGCCTCGCTCGCAACCCAGTGGGTGCTGGGTGGCTCGCAGCCTCCCCCAGCACTGCAGCCGGAGACCCAAACGCCAGCCGGGGAATCCGCAGGGCCATCCCAAGTCCCCGGCGGGGGAAGGGAAAGAGGGAATTTTAAAGGGAGGGGGTCAGAGAAAGGCTACTTCGGAGGAAAACAATGCATGCCTTCTAGAAAGCGAACGGCACCGCACGCAAACACAGACGCCCGCGGGGTCCCCGCCCCCGGGGGCGGGGGACGGGGCGCGCGGGCGCAGGGACGCAGCGGGGCCTCCCCCCGTCTGGCCGGGTGGTAGCGTCTCAGACAGCGAGGGCCCAGGGGGTCACCGCCGCCCAGCGGAGGGCGTCTCCAAAGAAGCTGGGATTCTGCAGAGAGGGGAGGGGGCGGGAAGAGGGGGGAGTTGTTCAAGCTGGGAGGGTGGGCCCCAGGGGGGGAAAAAAAAAAAAGAAGAAAAAGGCTAAGTAGATTGATGCTTTGCAGGACACCTAGGGTATTTCTTTCAGGGGATATTACTTCCACTTTTAGGCAGGAACAAGAGCTGGGAGGAAAACAGCAGCACGGCTGACAGCTCGGAGGTGATCAAAGGGGAGCCGTGAACGGCTTGCTCTGCCAGCCATTTATTAGCAAGAGAGGGGTGCACTCGGGCCACTCGAGGCGGGGGGAAGGGATTAGGATCGAATATAAAGAGGTTGGCCTCACTCTTTTATTCGGCAGGGGAAATGTGCATCTATACATATATATTCTAAATAAAATTTTAAAAAATAATCCACATGATTTTTTTAAGGCTACTATGCGCTACAAGACCCACTCTTTCTCATAAACAAAATAGACACCCCCCCTCCCCACGCGCGCGCGCACACACACACACGCACACACACTTCTCACACGTGTAAAGAATGTCGCCACCTCTGCCTCGTGATATGGCAGGACAGCTTGGCCCACCGGAGGACATTTTTAGGCGGAGACACCTTCCTTTGGGGAAGGTAGCTAACTTTGCGCGTCTGATTAAACTCTAGAACAAAGTTTAAAGCGCTCCTGGGATTTGGGTAGAATTTCCCTTCCCGTGGAAAACAGGACGAAGTGTTAACACGCACTTCACCGGTGCAAGCGATCTCCAGCAGCTCGAGGGAAGATTGCTGAGTGTATGAAGGGACCCAGGGTTGTCACCCTGAAAATGCCTTTTGGGATGTTGATTTTAAGCCGTTTATCAAGAAAGAAGACTCGGGGAGAATATTTTTCCCTCCTCCACCCTTTCCTGCCCAAGAGATTCAGACAGAAACCTGCTTTAGGAAGGGAGCCTGGGTTTAATCACCTTAAGAATTTTCACCCTGCTGTTAGGAAGACTCTAAGCCTGAAAGCCAGATGCCCTGCGTCCCACTGTGTCTGAGTTGCCCAGCAAGAATTTGCCTGTATGTCTCACTCTTCCTCAGTTACCTGTAAATCGCCCATCTTCACTTCTTTAATCTAATACTTTGTCCCACCTTCCTGTTCTCCTTTGTCCTAATGACTTCTATGCCCAATGTTGCCTCACTGTTTTGGGAATTTTCATGCTTACTTGAATTCTCCACGCACGTGTATTAATATTTTTGATTTTCTCCTGTTAATGTCTCTATTAATTTGATTATTAGCCCAGCGAGAACTTAGAAGGTAAGAAGGAAAGTATTACTTCTTTTTTTTAGCCCCCATGATGTCCACCTGTGAAAAGGATCACAAATGCATTTTTAGCATTAATACGTGTATTAATCTCACAACAAAGGCATAAGAATTGTAGGTATCCACCCAGTGTATAAAGTGCACTCTCTTCAGTTAAAGAAATATGATCTTTGTACCTAGAGATGCAATGAAGCTATTAAGGGGCTTGGCTAGAACAGGAAATAGCTCTTTATGTGATAATGATTTTACTTTGACTGAGAATCAGTTATACATACACACACACCACACGCACGCACGCACACTATGCCAACTTTTATCATCTAAGGCTTTAGGAGGAAAATAAAAACAAGCAAACTAATTTTTTCCCAAACTCACATTGTGAAATATCACGCCTTAACTTTTTTATTTAATCATAAAGTGGCTACATTTTAATGTATTCTTTTAACAGTACTAGAATGAAGTCTAAAGTAAGCATAACAGGGCAGTTCAGGGTTTTTTTCTTACTATTTAGAACAGTTGATAATCACAGTGTGCCTTTTCCTTTATGAGTTTTTTTAACTTTATAGTTTTTCTCAAATATTAGGAAATTTTAATGTATATATCATTTATTTTTTAAATTATACAAGAAGGTGTTTTCTTGTAAAAATGAACGTAATGCAGTGCGGTACAGATTAGATGAGGAAAATTTCTCACAAACTTTCCCTTTCACAAATCATTCCCTTCTCTGGAAATAGCCAGTGTTTGCTATGTCCATCCAGACCTTTTAAAATATTTTTGCATGTGTATATACCTACATGTAACCACATAAATTTAAAACAATTTAAAACAATAAATTCACTTAGACGATATGTTTTATTCTGCGAATTGATTTTTTTTTTGCACTCAATATACCAAGTAGGTCTTTTTTCTAAATTAGGACTTATAAATCTTCCCATTCTTTGAACTATTGAATAACATTTCATAGTTTATTTTTTATTACTCTATTGATAAATAATTATTTCCAATTGTTTTATTATGCTGAAACTACCTCATTCTTTGAACTACTAGATAACATTCCATGTTTATTTTATTATTACTCTTAATAGATAACTATTTCCAAATTTTTTATTATAAATTATGCTTATACTGACATTCTTAGAAATCTTTGATTGCATACGCTAGTACCTTTGTAGGCTAGATTGCATGGGAATTGCCAGGCCAAAGGGTATGTGAGGTTTTAATTTATAGATACTGCCAAATCGCTCTCAAAAAGCACAATTTCTATTCCCACAAGGTGTATAAAAGTAGACTACCATTTTCATACACTCTCAATCACCATTTATCATCATTTAGCAAAAAGTTTTGCCAAGATCCTAAACAAAAATAACGTCACATTGATTTCTCATTTGCCTTTTTTGAATACTACTGAGATAGAACAAATCTTACCTCCTAGTCACTTGTATTTTTTTTTCTGTGATTTGCCCGTTCAGATCTTTTGCCACATTCCCCTTTGAATTTTTTCTGATTCCTAGAAATTCCTTATAATGAGAGCTTTTGTTTCTTTTATGCAGTATAAATGTTTCTTCCAGACTGTTGTTTACCTTTTAACTTTGATTATGGAGGCATCATCAAACAGACATTTGAATTTTATGTAGCCAAATCTGTAAGCAATTTATTTTATGGACTCCAGGTTGTGTCCTAATGAAAACTGAATAAAGAACATAGAGCTGCATTTTGTATTCCAGATGGCAGATTAACTCTCTAAAATTGCTTTTATTTCTTTAGGACAATTCTACATTAAAATAAGTATACACTGTATCAACAAATCAATAGGGCCTCTCATTTATTTGTTCCTTTTACCCAAGTACTGTGTAAACCTTCTAGCGTACTTATTAACATCTTGCCTGTAGACGGACTCACAAAATTCTGTGCCTTGAATGGAGGACAGGAAAATGTGTCAGAATAATGGCTTATTAAATAAAAGTCATTAGGCCTCCTTGGGCGTTTGGAAAAGGAGTACGTTTAACGTACTCAAAACTGGTTTTCTCATAGGATTCTATGAGAGATGCCATTTACCTCACCTACTACGATAATGTATCTTTCTTTCTCTTAAGGTAGTAGATGAGCATCCTCTCTACAACACTGGAAACCAAAGTATCATTTGATTGAATAGGTCAGAGGTAAGAACATGGCTTGCCACACCTACCAGGCTTTGACAGAGTTTCACCCAGGTTGTATTATCTGGGAAAATTCCCCCAAACGAAGATTTCTGGCATCATCCCGTATATCCTAAATACCAATCTTGGGGACTGGGGCTCTGGAATTTCTATTTGGGATGACTTTCTAGAGTGATTCTGATGCTCACAGAGAGTAGCACTAGGAACCAGCTTCTCCCATTTATCTAGAGAATGTGGGATTCTTTAGTTTCTCTCTACTCTAATGGTCTCCTAGCTTATTTAACCTAGAGAATTTAACTTGAGGATGAGGGCAGAAGCAGGGAGAGCAATCGGAAAGTTAAGTTATCCAGGTGAGAGATGATGGCGAAGGAGCTGGGATGGCAGTGATGGAGGAGGTAAGTGGTTAGACTGACAGACATGTGAAGGTAGAACAGTCCAGACTGGCCATTTGGTTGTCTTTCTCCTGGACTAGATTGCTCAGTCTGTGATGGCACAGATTTCCATTTTGCTCACTGCTGAATGAAAAACACTGAGACTAGTGCCTGAGATACAGTTGATGTTCAATAAATACCTTCAATATAAGAATTGAATCAATAATAGATATGAATGTGTTATAAGAATAATGGTTATTTTTAACAAGTCTTAAGAAATATTAATTATTTATATTAATTTACATAATCTGAAAAATAACTCAACTCTGTTACTTGTGTAATCTATAAATGGTAGTTAGCCTACCTTATTTATAACCTTACCTTAACATTAAAATAACTTCATAGATTCTGTTACTTGAGAATTTATATAAAACTTAAAGAATAAATATTATGAAATAAATTATATAGGTAGAATTCTGAATTTTTTTTTATATATATATATATATATATATGTATATATACACACACACACACACACACACACATACATATACACAGATTTTTTTCCTTACAACTGATATGCAAATATAATTTATTGGTAAATCAATATAAATGATAATAATTTCTTGCTAATAGCTATCAGGACACTTTTCTGTTCTTATTCATTCTGAATTGGTAGCTGGTCCCTTAATTTTGCATAATTGAGTGCAGGTCCTAGATTGGTTTGTCTTATAATAGTACAAAGAATACCTGTCTGTATAGCTACAGTGAATTAAATGTCAATCATTTGAATAGAGATGTTTTCCTGTTTCAACAGTATGGCCTCATTACTTGTATGTTTTGTTTTAACTGTTGCTTGACATTTTAAACAGTATTTATTACTTGTACAATATGCTAAGGAAGGAATTTATTCAATTGAAGGCATCCGGCTTATGAATATCTGTCTCTGAGTATCTAGGAATATATTTTGGTTCACCTCTTAATTCACAGATAAGAAAAGTTTTAAGGCAATGTCATATTTTAGGTTAAGAAAAACATTGAGAATTATCTGGAAGTCTTGTTTCCTGTTTTTCTAAGCCCCTGATTTATAGGTTGTCTTGGCTTTTAATATCTACAGCTTCCTCCTCAACTGTAGCGCCATTAAAAGCCATTTACTATGGGTTGGCTGGGGTTTACATTGGCATTTGGTTTCATACCTGCTGATATGAAAGAGGTATATCTTAAAAAGGTTTTTTGTTTGTTTGTTTTTACTAGAGACCTAATGATTCAGGAAAATTTGATGAAAGCATTCTATTTTTCTCCAAATGAAGATTAAGTCACACCAGTTGCTAGCAAACTTCAATAAAGGGCGAGATAATAAATATTTGGGGCTTTGCTGGTCATATAGCTGCTATTGCAAGTACTAAACTCTGCCGGTTTAGCAAGAAAGCAGACAAAAAATACATAATGAATGGCGTGACTGCATTACAGTACGAGGACCAGATTTGGCCCATGAGCTATAGTTTGCTTACCCATGAGTTACAGTCATAGTAACAGGTGTTTGAATTTATTTAAATTATGTTCTGTATTGTGAAATACGATTTTATAATCCATACTACTGTTTTAACAAAGATCTCTTCTATGTATAACTGGATAGGAAAATTGTTCATTTCTATTTGATTTCATTAGCCTCACATGACATGTGGAAACCTTGGATCTGAAGGTTATAAGCAAATTACAACTGCACACCTACTGGCAGATAACGTCCTAATAGAGATGGAACAGTCAAGAAGAACTCGTTCGTCCCTGGGATACTGACCCTTGCAAGCCCAAATAGTAACCACAGAGCATCTTGAGAGAGACCCACAAGCTGAGCTGCTGCTCAGTTAGGGCTTCTTCTGTGTCAGTGTTTCCTAGTCTATAATTTGGTACATCTCAGAAAGGGCATACGAACGCTGAAAACAGTCCCTACTATTCTCTGGATTTTTATTTGTGTCATTATATTTCTTCCCATTTCCTAGGAGATCAGTTTCCCCACATATCTCTTCTTTCATACTTAGTCTTCCTTCATATCTGGAACTATCTTATTAAAAAAAAAAAGTAACCAGTGGATTTGAGTTAATTAATGTGTATTTTAGCTTCTGGAATGCTGAAAATATCCAATTTTGTATTATTGTTATAAAGTACAAGTCCTCTCTTAACTTTGCACAAAGCAGAGTTAGGGGACTAAGACAAGAGAATTAAAAGAAGTTTTCAAAAATATGGTATGGATGTACTAAGACACCAACTTCATATTCTCAAAACCTGAAGAGGCTGGTACGGATGGACAGCTGGCCATGGAGAAGTCTAAGCATTGTGTACTTATACATCTCCTGCCGACATCTAAAATATCTTTCCACCCCTTTAGACTCATATTTACTGGTACAATGACTGCTACTAGTTTTGTAAGTGCTACTGCTAATTGAAACCATATCGTGGTCAGATCAAAACTAAGCTTGTCAGATATCTTTGCTGAGAATGTACTCAGGAGGACAGCCCCTTTGCTCTCCTTAAAAAATGAATGAATTCAAGAAAGGCAGTGCTTCTAGGTTATTACTCATGAACATATGCAACATTCCCTCTACCCCACTCCTTCCTCTTTTTCTCTTCACCCTTCACTATAATTTTCTCGTGGAAAAATAAAAGAACTCCAATTTCCTCGTAAACTGCTTAATTGGGTTTAATATGCAGACTTGCCATTTCTAGGCATGTACGTTTTCTGTGTTAATAGGTGTTATACATGGAACATTTAGAGATCACCTGTGGATAGGTTTGTTAATTAACAGAGTTTGAGCCCTATTTCATTCCATTTAAACCGGTGTAATTGAAATCAGGGTAATCAGCACCACAGTATTCAGTACTTTCACCCTTTTTCAAGGTTATTTTAGCAATTATGTTCTGGGATGAGAATATTAGTGAATGTTGAGGTTCTTTTCTGCACCTCCTGACTTTTCAATCCTATGCCCTATAGCATGTTTTTGTTTTTTTTAATTTTTTCATTAGTTGAAAAAGCTAGAAATAATCTGTGCCATCCTTTAGTCTTCAAAGAAACTATTAAACTATTAAACCTAATATAATCCACTAATTGTTCAGGAAAAAACAAAATTAGAAAATTAGGTTAAACTTAATTCCAAAATAGATCATACGTCACCTCATTAAGGACTAACAGAAAATTTAAATACTATCAAGTTCAATATTAGTTGGATGTTAGCACAACTTCGGGAGTTCCTGGACATGTTATTCCTTGATATTTATCTATGATAAAGTTGTTTTCTCATCACTTTTTTTCAAATCTATAAATGATCATAACTATTCTTGATTTTATCAGGTGCAAGGAACTCAAATACTTCAACCTACTACCCCAAAAAAGAAAAGCTACCGAAATTATATCTTAGATGAGAGTTAAATTTTTATTATCTTCTACACTTTCTACTACTTCTAGGAAAGAACTCCTGCCACTTTTTTGCATCATTCTCAAATTGGTACATGAAATCTGAGCTATTGTAATGATTCTGTTCCACTGACGGTAATAAATATTTTCTTTTATCCAAAGTGGCCCAATGATTTTTTCCCCCAATACCCATTTACCTGAATAAACTTAAGACCAATGTAACATTTCCTTGGAAGGGTGGATCAGCATTAGGGATGTATGCTTGTGCGTATTGTAATTCACCATCATTCTTTTAGCCTATTCCCATGTGTGCTTGGTGCGACCCTAGAACTAATATTTAGTGATTTTTTTCTATTTGCTTATCTATACAGACCTTTTCTCTAAAGACTGATTTCACCAGCAGTATATTTATTTAGAAAATGGGTCTGCCACCTGCCGTATTCATAGTCTTACAGTTTTATCTAAAATAGGTATATGCCTCATGTTGTTAAGTACATTTAAGAGATAAGAGGATGTTGTGTTTTTTGCTCTTTAAGATGGCCAAGTTGATGTGTGGATGTTCCGTTCAGTGTTGTTGTTTGAATTGTCTTTTTGTGAGAAGCGTTTAAAAGCTACTAGAAATATAATTGCCTTCAGATGTTCATATATCCTGGCCAATGATATTCGCAGGAAATATTGACATTTATATATAGTCACGTGCAACTTAATGACAGGGATACATTCTTAAAAATGTGTCATTAGGCAATTTCATCATTGTGCAAACATCATCAAGTGTACTTATATAAACTTGAATGGTATAGCTACTACACACCTAGGTTATATGGTCTAGCCTATTGCTCTGAAGCTACAAGCCTGCACAGCATGTTACCATATAAAACAACACAATATTAAATCATGCACAAAAGAAAATGATGCAATTAAGAGCGGTGAACACCAGGTATATGTGGCCACTGTCAGTGTAACATGGCTACTATTTTACACAAACTTTTTTTAATAGGTAGAAAGCGTACACACTAAAATAATGATAAAAGGTATAGTATAGCAAATACATAAGCAGTAACTTAGCTGTTTATTATCATTATCAAGTAATATGTACCGTACATAATCGTATGTATTATGCTTTTATATAACTGGTAGTACAGTGGGTTTGTTTGCACCAGAGTCACCACAAACATGAATAATGCATTGCCCTATGACGTCACAGGCAATAGGAATGTTTCAGCTCCATTATAACTTTATGGGACCACCTTCATATATGTAGCCCATCGCTGACTGAAACATCTATGTGACACATGGCTGTACTTAATGAAAAATTTTCTAATGAATTACTAAATCTCAATATTTTTACATGCTCTTCTATCTATATTTAAACATTTTTCCTTTGGGAAGCCCTTCCACTCTCTTTTTTCCAGTTAATATTGTCTTTATCAAAACTTGAGAACACTCTCTGAATTTACTCAAGCCTATGAACAGCTTTAATATCTCAGAGAGAAAGAGAGAGAGTGATACCTTGGTATTAATGATTCAAATTCACTGTTTATCAGTATAAAAGCATTAAAATCAATAATCAGAAATGAGACGCCCTTGGTTTCTTCTGTGCTATTCTACATAGGAGAACGTTGCAAATAAGCTACTTCAGCAATTCTAGCTCATCCTGCCTTGCAAATTTACCAAACACATTTCTGTTTCATAGTCTATCCTGATTTGGTAATATGCAATTAGAGAATATGACCATCTTAATATAGAACAATTTTCTTGTAAATGATACAGTAAAAATATTTGAAACATATTAAAATCAAATGAATTTAGAATGATTATAGTTATGAATTACTGCAATTTGGTCTTACACAGCTAATTCTGAAAGATTGTGCAAGCATTTAGCAAATTTCCATTCTCTAAATTTCCCATAATGGGGTTTAAGAAAAAAAGTAAACCCTCATCCTTTCTTCAACTCTCCCCCCTCCTTTTGTATATTCTATTTCAATAAATGAGCCACCACCCTTCCAGTCACCTCAATCAGAGAAACCCAGGAATCTTTCCTCTACTCACTACTTCAGGACCCATGGCCATGGAATTCTATCTTATAAGTCAGTACAGTCCTACCCATCTCCCTGGTACCTGATCTTCTTCCAGAGCCACACTACTCTCTAATCTCTGAATCTCCTGGCTAGGCGTGCAGCCCACCAAACACACACCCCTCGACTCATGTTCAGCATAGCATCTACAATGCTATCTCTAAAAGGCAAATCCGATAATGGTGCATTTCTGCTTAAAACTCATCGGTGGATAAAATACAAACATTATTTAGTGTGAATATGGACTCCTTAGTATGGCACACAAAGTCCTTCATGCCTGAGCAGTCCCTGGTCAATGTCTCCAGTCTCATTTCTTATCACTATGTGAGATGCATCTTATTGTCCAGCCACACAAAATCCACGCTGCTTCAAACGTACCTGACTCTGAAAGCTATCTGCCTTTGAAAATGTCTTTCCTCCGCTTGTGACGAAAAGAATGAAGGATGTTCTTCACTGCTTTATTTCCTGTCTGTTCTTCCTTGTCTTTTATCTAGGTCCATTATAACCTCTTCTAGGAAGCCTTCTGTTAAGAAAAAAATTATTTGGACAATTATTAAAATGGTAAAGCAGACTTTATGCAAAACCATTTCAATAAAGGTATTGCAATAGGGTAGAGGGTCAGGCTGGACTCTGAACACAATAAGGACAACGGGGGATTTAGAGTCAATAAACAGAGTGAGGGAGTCCCTGGATAGACAATTACTAATAGGAGACATCACGGATATGAGGATTTCTTACTAAATTGACCTAAGAGAATTCTCGTTAAAGGCAGGCCAAGATCTTATACATTAAATGCTGAGGATAAAGAACTTGATCAAATATCAAGGGTGATCAGATATCAAGGGTGGAAGAATAACTTAGAAGAATTCTTTCGAAGACTGGGCTAAGCAGGCCAAGGACTATACAGGATGGAGATCAAGGTTGAGGCCTAATTAAGAAAAAGGCTCAGAGGAGATTAATGTTTGGTCAGAGAGTCTTAGTCACTTCCTGAAGCCTCAGGCAGATTAGCTCTCCAATCCTCCCTGAAATTTCCTGGTCTCCTGTAGCACTCCAAGTGTCTCTGTAATCTACTTTCCCCACTGTCTTGTATTATGAGTATTTGTCCTCAAGAATGAGAGTTCTCCAAAAGTAAGAATTTTTGACTCTTATCTCCAGGTAGGCGACATTGCCTGTTACCTGGATGTTACCAATATTTGCTAACTAAGAACTCTTTGTGAATAGAAAAGAAAATTTTAAATTATCATCTATCTACACGTCTTCTCTTTTATTGTCTCTCTTGTCCTCTAGGAATCCCTTTGTTCTTAGGGATCCCTTTGTACCCTTTGTTAAAAAACAGCAATTCGACTGTGTAGATTTAAAGATCTGATTGGCTTTATTGAACAATTCACGAATCTGGAAACATCCTATCTAGCAAATAAAAGAGAAATCTGAGGAGTTGTACAAATTGGGAGGTTTAAATATATAGAAAGAGGGTGGGACAAGGAAGTTAAGAGAGTGTATTATATCAGGCAAGGTAACATATATCAGGCAGATTACCTCCTTAATGCTGACCATGAACTTCCAGACTGATTGCTTTAGAATTCCACTCCTGGGAGAGGTTAAAATTGTAATCAGGCTGAATTTTAAGTTTTGGTGGAGCTTAGCACAAATGACTCCATTTGGGGTCTGTTGTTTTATTTTAACATTTTGATATCAAGGATAGGTCCTTTTGGCATGGCTCTAATCAAATCGGATGAGATTCAATGCTATTCATGCTTTGTAATCTGATTTTATTTTCCTGTGCATTTTGTTTTGTAGAGGAATCTTTATAGGCCAAATCTCATTACAACAAATACTATTAAAGTGACATCCCTACATATATAAGCCATTTTCAGTGGTCTGTTTACTATAAGTAATTTTTTATGTACTTACAAAAGTAGACTTTCAGTTTCTTGGAGATCTAAGGAATGAATTATGAGTTATATCTTGAATAACACATCCATGACAATTCCTCTATTCTTTACTTTTCTTGTCACTTTATGCTACTATTAAAAACAAAGAACCAGTCTTAAGGCAAAGCCTGTCACAGAACCTAAGTAGTTATTCTTAATCATCTCTTTCTGTGTGTGAAAATGAGTTAAATGCCCTCTCCCCACTTTTATCAAACATTTAACTCTAAAGTCTATGTGTTACATTATTTACTCCTTTGCTTGAAAAATGTATTGTTGGGGTGGTGATGAATTTAGTTTATACATCGCTGAACTTATAAGGAGTTTCTTTCTTTAGAAAAAAATGCAAACAGGAAGGAATTGATTTTATTTAGGAAAATACCCTAATTGGCCACTTAGATGGAGAAAGGGTGGCCCAGAAGGCATGATCTCAAGAAAGGACACCAAGAAACTAAACAGCTCTGAATAAATTAGAGCAAGAAAATAAATGAGGTTAAGTCCAATGGGAGTAGGAACTCAAAACTGGAAGCTACAAGACTGTTAGATACAGGAAATAAACAGCAGTATCAGGGAGCATACCAGTCTTCCCCAAGTCTGGAGCAATTTGAAGCCAAATTTATTTAAACACTCCAGGCCAGGGTAAATTCAATCGAGGGAGAAATCTAGCATGATGCGTAGGAGACTGGATTCTGGAATAAGCTAGTTTGGGTCAGTATAGATTCTGACCTCTTTATATGTTTCTGTGTGTGCGAGGGTCTGAATTCATCTGTACCCAACAAACAACATAGTAACCCTTAGGAAATAAACCAGAGGAGTTGAATATTGTTTATACTAGGGACAGTAGGACTGAACGGCAAACTGGAGACTATGACAACCAGATGAATCCATCGCCAATCTTAGGCTAAAGGAACAAAGTCAGGATGGGTGCTAGCAGGGCCCAAGGGGGAGAGTTTTGTGTTCGAAGCTGGAATCACTCATCAGGAAACTGGGATTGTACTGGGTGTGTCTGTTGGGAACTAGGATCACAGAGGAGGTATAGGCATGATGAGAAGCCACCCAGGGAAAACATCAGAAACTCTACCTGGACAAAACACTTTGGACAAGCACATTCATAAACCAGGTGAAAAAGGAAGAAAATAATTTTGACCTGCAGGGAAATGTGAGGAAAGATCCTGAGAGTGGGGAGTCTCGGGGCAGCCCAATGAATGTGTTTCTGTATGTGTATGCTGTCGGATAGGCGTATATATTGGTATACACACATCCACAAATATATACCATGGAACCATATAGAATCATCATATATACATGTTTTGTAATCTGATTTAATACTTAATATGACATGTATTGTCTCCCATGACGCTAAACATAAATATAAATTCATGTTTCTAGTTTCAAGGTTGCATACTAGTCTATTCTTTAGATATCAAATTTATTTATATAGTTCCATATTGTTCTGTTACATTGTTTTAAGTAATCTTTTTAATTGAGGAAAACAGAATATATGAAAGACTTTAAAATTTCTCAGTGCTTGAGTGTCAGAGAGTGTGTGAATTATGTCTGGAAATGAGATTTTTTTTTTTCTTTAATTGAAACCTTCTTATTGCTGTATTGCTTTTTCATCAAAATCTCCTTGAAAACAGATCGTGTCATGTGTGTCAATAACTTCAAAACAAATAATTAGCAACAGAGTTGAGATTTCATCACTTAGCACTTATCACAGGCATCTAGAATCCAGATTTCTTTGAATTTTTCTGATGAAAATGATATGTCATCGTGTGAAGTCAGGACTAGTTAGTAATCCGAGCATGGCCAAGGTCACTTGAAGGTTTCTTTGATGCAGACATTCCTTAATTTAGAGTTAAAATAATCCTGACCTGCCTAAGTGTGCTCTGCCTTTCTGACAAGTGGAAGAAACTGCATAATTGACTTTTTCTAGGTTCACAGAATATTCTGAATCTACAGGAAATTTAGACAATAAATGGGGTGATCAGTAAGCCAAATACAGGTGGAGCATATCACAGTGTGGTAGATGCTATTGCACAACAGTTAAAATCATTTTTCTATTTTTTCTTTATATTTTCATGCTCTCATTTTTTAATTATTTTCTCCCAAGTGAAAAGAAGCAGTTCAAATTGGACATATTTTTATGTTCTTTTCCTACTTTTGATTTTAAAGGTATAGAATGATTAGGGGGCTTTGGTTTCAGGCATGACAATCCAAGGAGTCCATCTCACAAATGGACATCATCACTCCGAGTTGAACTTAATTAATTCATTTAGATATGCTTTTTTATTTTAATCTACAGATTTTTTTTTAAATTAAGACTTTATTATTTTAGAGTGTTTTTAGCTTCACAGCAAAATTGAGAGGATAGTACAGAAATTTCACATATACCTCCTATTCTCACACATGCATAACCCCTTCCATTATCACTGCTGACCAAAGTGGTACATTTGTTACGATATATGAACCTACATTAATTATGCATTGAACAAATATAAATGACATATACTCATAGTTATCACTTCATATGAAACATTCTCATTGCCCTAAAAATTCTCTGTGCTCTGCTTATTCATTTCTTCCTCCTAACCTCAACCTTAGCAACAACTAATCTTTTTATTGTTTCCATTGTTTTACCATTCCAAAATGTCATATAGTTGGAATTATAGAGTGTCATATTTTCAGATTAGCTTATTTCACTTAGAAATATACACTTAAGATTCCTCCATTTCTTTTCACTACTTGGTGGCTCATTTGTTTTTAGCGTGAAACAATGCTCCATTGTCTGAATGTACCATAGCTTATTTATCCATCACCTGCTGAAGGGCATCTTGATTGCTTCCAAGTTCTGACAACTATGAAAAAACTTCTATAAATGTGCATGTGCAGGTTTGTGTGTATGTGTGTAGACATAAGTTTTTAACTCTTTTAAGTAAACACCAACGAGTATGATTACTGGATTTTCTGATAAGAGTATGTTTAGTTTTATCAGAAACTATCAAACTGGCTTCCGAAGTAGCTGTGCCATTTTGCATTCTTACCAGCAGTGAATGAGATTTCCTGTTGCTGCATGTTCTCACCAGCATTTGGTGTTGGCGGTTTTCCACACTTTGATCATTATATTAGGTGTATAGTGGTATATCATGGTTTAAATTTGCATAGTCCTAATGACGTAAGATGTGGAGTATCTTTTTATAGTGCTTATTTGGCATCTATATATCTTCTTTGCTGAGATGTCTGTTAAGATCTTTAGCCATTTTTTAAATTGAGTTGATTGCTTTATTATTGTTGAGCTTTAAGTGTTCTTTATATATTTTTGCTACTGGTGTTTAATCTGAAGTCTTTTGAAATTATGTTTTCCCGGTATGTGGTTTGTCTTCTCATTCTCTTGATTTTATATATATGTATATGTGTATGTATGTGTGTGTGTGTGTGTGTGTGTGTGTGTGTGTGTGTGTGTGTATATATATATATATATATATATATATATATATATATATATATAAAATTTCCCGAGGACATGACATGGGTACTTTTTATATCTAGTACATGAGAAAAATGTCTAGAAAACTTTGCCTGTCTACATTTATTATTTTTTAATTAAAGAGTAATGACTCAGGAGGTGAACTCTACAGTTGCCTAATAGACCCTATGTATCATTAGACTAGAGACTCATCCTTATAGATACCTATTATTCTATACCAGGTCCTCTCTTTCGAGAATAGCCAGCGACCTTCCCCTTATTTTGAGGTAGATATGTAGTTGCTCATGATAATCCATGGCCAAATTGTGGAAATCTACACACCAATAAGTTAACATTGATTAACTTAGGAGATGAGAATAATGGAAGAAAATAATATAATTAAGTTTTCTATTTTTTATCTATTTTAAATTTTAAATTTGTTAAATTTAGTAAATTAAAAAAATCATATATAGTAAGTTTAAAATAAATAAAACAGCTTAACTTCAAATACTGTGGATACAATTATGAGTAAAACTCATGTGAAGAACTATTACATGAGTCTTCATAAGCAGTAATGTACATTTATTGAAACTTTTACTTAATTGGCTTTAGTGAATACTCTCAGGTATCGACTTTTAGGAAATAACAAAAACCTCAGATATTTAGTGTATTTAGTGTAAATACAGACTCCTTAGCATGGCACACAAGATCTTTCATGCCTGAGCAGTCCCTAGTCAATGTCTCCAGTCTCATATGACTATGTCAGATGCATCGTATTGTCCAGCCACACAAAATCCATGCTGCTCCAAACATACTGGACTCTGAAAGCTATCTGTCTTTGAAAATGACTTTCCTCTACCCGTGATAGAAAAAATAATGATTTTATAGAGATATAGATTTTCATATACATTTGTTCCTAATAGAGATTTGTTCCTAAGTTACATGGATGTTTTTCAAACATCGATGAGTATTATAAAAACTGGCCAAGGTCCTATACTGCAAAAAAAACAAAACAAAAACAAAAACAAAAACAAAAACAAAACCTCCAGCTATCACATTGAACAGGACACATTACAGAGAGCTAAAAACACATTCATGTAACTTTTGGTTAAAGCAAAAGTCAAAACCAAAATTAGAGATTATTTATAAACAAATGAAAATAAAAATATAATACTATAAAACCAATGAAATGTGGACAAAATGGTACAAAGTGGAACACTTATAGTATTAAATACATTTGCTTTACAAATAGACAAAAGATAAATTAAAGCAATGAAGCCAAAGAATAAACAAAAAACATAAACTTCAAGTTGGTAGAAGAAAGAATTAGTAAAGATGGAAGTAGAATTTAATCAATACAAATATGAACATAAGAACTTACTAATGAATCCAAAAGTATTCCTTTGACAATTTCAACAAAGATGACAAATCTGATCAAATAATCAAGGGGAATAAAAAGATAAACAGCATTATGAATGTGAAAGGAGTCAGCTAAAGCTA
This sequence comes from Eidolon dupreanum, assembly GCA_028627145.1. Taxonomy (NCBI): domain Eukaryota; kingdom Metazoa; phylum Chordata; class Mammalia; order Chiroptera; family Pteropodidae; genus Eidolon; species Eidolon dupreanum. The sequence continues at coordinate 161,128,648 of CM053503.1, read as the reverse complement.
TTGAGAAGATACATAAAAATTTCAAGAGATCAGTTATATGTTATATATATTCACTTGGATATCTAACGTTAAATTAATAACTATAGGAAAATATAAATTACCATAATTGACTCATGAAGATATTTTAAAAGAAAAGATTAAAAAGCTGGTTTAAATCGATCCTTCTCAAAGAGGCACCAGACACAGTGAAAGAGAATTAATGAAAGGACACAGTGAATATAGAGACATTTTAGAAATGTTTAAAAGAGAAGAAGAGACATATAGAATAGTAGGTCTGGGGCCAGAGGAGGTTTCTGGAATGGGTGCAGTGCATGCGTGTGTGTGTGCGTGTGTGTGTGCGTGTGTGTGTGCGTGTGTGTGTGTGTGTGTGTGTGTGTGTGTGTGTGTGAATGAAGAGATGTGAGCATGTTTTATGCTGATGAGAAGGCTATGGTGGAAAAGTAAAGTTACATGTGAGAGAGGTCAGTGATAGTTGACAGTCTCTGCAATGTGAGGGTAGTGATCCAAAACATGGCCATTGGATTGGCCTTAAGTAGGAGGTGGTTCCATTCTCCCATTGTAATAAAAGGAAAGAAAGACAAGATTCATACAAATGCAGGTAGTCTTGCGTGCATTCTAGATAAAGGAGGACATCCTTTCTGGATGCCTTCCATTTTCTCTGTAGAAGGAAAGCAAGAGTTGATGGGAAAACTGGAGGTCTGACAGCAATGGGGAAGGTTTGAAAAAGTCACTGTGGAGTTTCAGAGACTGAGTGTAATAGGACAGGATAAGTTTTCTAAGTAGCATGGAGGGCTGACTTGAGGTTAGTAATCATAAATTCAGCAGATATTTTGAGACATTCCCCTCTAGAATTTAGCTACTTGGGTGCAAAAACAGAAATACAGTTCAGGTTTATCTAGAGCTGTGATTTTATTGTATGACTAAGAAGAAAAGATAGAAAAACAAGAGAGTTTAGAACATTGGCAAATGGCAAAACAAAATTCTGGAAAAAATTCATGGAATATAAATTAGATGAGGAGCAAAGCAAAGAAAGGAAAAGGTTGAGGGATTGGAGGAACTGGAAGTTCCAGGAAGTCAAAGCATGGAGTTGTAGTGGCGTTGTTGCCCCAACCAGCACACTCCCTTGCAGGCAAATCTGCATTGGGTACCAAATTATAACCAAATGATTGCTCTGAGCAGACTCACAATCACAGGAGATAACTGAGTAACTCAAGAAGGATAATCCTCCCCAAAGACCAGTGTTTGGACTTTGAGTGTCAGGTACCCTTCCCTGAGGCAGGATATGAATGGGCTCTCCTAATTCCTGCCTGTGGCAGTTTTTTATCCTTCTGTGCTGGGTTTTCTTCTGCTAGGTGTCTTCCATGTCATATGGTTTCCTTGGATGCTCTGCAGAGAAGGATTTTCTTAAAATCACTGTGGGGAAAACCACACACTATATCCTTCTCTGACAGTACATTTCCATATTTTTCTTCAAGTATAATGCAGCAGTGGGTGGACTAGAGGCAAGAGTTTGTCTTCTAAGGGGCGAAGTATTGATTGGCTATAACAAGATCATGGTACCACCACAACAAAAATTGCCAATTTTCTTTATAGCAAGTAACTCATTATTAATTCAAAATAATTTTTGAATCGATTTTCATCATACTAATCTCTTTCTAATAGAGGGATAAGGCCAATTTGGGATTCTCCAAAGAATTGACTAGAAGATGAATAAATCTATTTTTCCAACCCAACTCTCTTTACAGTTTTAGCCAAAGTTTTACAAGTAGAGATCTGTGCTAAGATATGTTCTCACAGCAAGCTTTACAAATGAGACATGTAACTTCAGGCTTATATGGACAATTGTCTGATCCACTCAGTAAGCTGGTCCCCAGCTCTCTGTGACTGTCTCCCCACAGCTTTGTAGTCTGTTATGGAGAACAGGCATATGGTTGGCATCACAAATCTCAGTGGAACCATTTTATCACATAAACTTACCCATAACTGATTTTCCAGTCACACACTTGCAGACAACTCCTTGAATTACTTCCACAGGTGGATAATAATATATCAAATGATCAAAGATATGCTCATTAGTTTGAGGTTTCTGAAAGGGAGTATGTAAGCTATGAACTAAAAAAAAAAAAAAAACCAAAATGTAACATTTCAAAAGTAGACTCACATCTTCATTCCAAGACAATAATTTTTTAAAAAGCTTACCAGTATTACTTTTTAATATATATTCTACTCAGGAGTTGCTCTGGCGACTCATAGACCATACCAGATTTTTTGAAATACTTTCCCTTTAGTGGTATGCTGTCCAAATTTTGCAAGAATTTTGGCATTCCCTTGTCCAGCCTTAGGTGAGGGGAAAGATGTTCAAACTGTATCCCTAGTTTTGACCAAAATACCTATTTGCCAGGATTAAAATTAAAAAAATTATGTTTATAGTAATATTTATCTTAAATACAATTAAGGAACACATAAAATGCAATATATAGCATATGATGTAAAAGCCAATATGTGTGTATGTGTGTATGTATATACACATATATACATACAGATTTACATATACATGTCTGTACACACATATTTTTTTTTTTTTAAAAAGAGTTAGACTAGAAACATAGAAACATATTTTCTTCAAATGATATTTCTATAGGCAACATTTCAGCTCCTAATCTTCCTAAAATTCACACATTTAGAAATACATGAGGGAAATGTAGAAATGACCCCACAAAATGAGTTTGTGGGCAAAGTATTGATGCAAAAGCACAGTGGGCTCTCAAGTTACTTGCTTAGGCACAGAGCCTTTGTTCTTAGAGACGTCATTCATTTGGTTTCTGGGAGTCAAACTGCTTACAGAAACGTTGGACATGGCAGAAGAAACAAGCGAAAGGAAATTAAATACAATAGATTTCCAAAGTAGTTTATTAGGTATCCAGGGAGCCCCCACAAGGCATTAAGTCCCAGAAATTATGATGACAACACTCAAGAAGACCAGTGATGTTCTTTGGAATAGTTCATTAAAGGGTCCTAGATATCCAAAACATGCTTTACTGAAAGAGGAGAAAAAAGAAACAGAGAAGCTTCTGCTCTTTGCTACAATGGGAAGTTTCATTTTCCCTTTAGGGATCAGTAAGGAGAAATAAAGGAACTGATTTTTTTTTTTTAATTTGTTGGTTGGTTGGTTGGTTGATTGTTTAATTAGCAAATCTCAATGGAGCACTATTCGATTATCTCATTCCCAAATAGTCTTTTCCTGGTTATTAATCAAGAAAAATGCTACATAGAATTATGAAACTCATAATCATTTTTATCTCACTTTTGTCCCTCTTTCACCATTGTGTTTCACATGACTGCCAGGTATGCATGCTCTTATGTGAGCCTGTCTGTGAAGACTCACTTGTGTTGGTAGCATCCTCCATAGATACACCAGGACTCATAATATGACAAGTAAAGAAAATGATCAACCAAAATGAGCTGATTAATGATAAGATAATAAAATAACATCCCTGCATAATATATGTATTTTTATATGGTTCTTTAGCTCGAAGAAGCGATGAGTTTGAGGTGGTTTTCAGCCACTATCTCAGGGACAATAATAAAGACATCTGTGCTCTCTCCTTTCCTTTCTGCCCTTTATTAATTATTTCTTGTTCAGTTCAGGCCCATAACCAATAGTCTGACACAAGAGCTGGCTTTCCTATGTCTATATTATTACCAAAACGTGACTGCAGCCCCCTTGAGGGCAGGGATCTTCTTTTATACTTCTTTAGAGTTCTTTATGATTCCTTGAACATCTGTTCATGATGCGTTGGGGGTAATGAGAGTGGTTTGGAGCAAGAATGTTGCACTGACATCAGTGACTGCCTAGCTATCTACCTGCCACGTTGTTTGCTGCTTTGTTGTCTTCTTTCTTCTCAACAGTTATGCAGGAACAATATGGTAGGTGATTAAACATCTGGATACCAGAGCCAGGCTATTTTAATTTGAAGACCATATAGCCTCTTACCAGCTGTATGATCATGAGCAAGTTACTGAATCTGTTAGATAGTTTTATCCCTTGGGAAATATGGATAATAATAGTACCTTCCCCAAAGGTGCGTTGTGAAGATTAAATGAATTCAATGGGTTAATGTATGTGAAGTACTTAGAACAGGGCCAGACACAGTAAGGGCTATGCAATGTTAGCTCAAAATATTGTTGTCATTTATTTATTATTGTCTTCGAGGTCGGTAGTGCTTTCAGACTATTGTGCCAGGCGTGATGTTTGGAAAACACATCTTCTTTGTGAAACTTAAGTATTAGATTCTAAAATTAGATTTGAATCTTGGGTAAATTGGATATTTACTTGCCTAACTGTTTTTTGCTGATTCTAGCCAAGTTGAAGATACCATAATGAGTTATTAATCTTATCTACTGTCTGGAAGGCTTTCATGTCCATACCTTTTCTCCAGCTCTGTGCCTAGGTTTAGGGATGAGGATGGTCACACGTGGAGGAGTTAGAATTACTAGCAGATTTGTGGTTTTCTTCATTGTTCGGTGGAAGTCTGACCCTCAGTTCCTGTTAATAGCAAAGGCCAGGCCTACCACAGTGGTAGAGTGATAGCTCCAAGTCTGTCACTGTCATGTCCAGAAACCAGAATATGATGTATTTGCAGGAAGAATTATTGCAAGGCTACAATGGCTTGAACGTATGATGAAACCAGCAATATCTACTATACATTGCTACCATTTTGGAAGCACAGAAAAATCAGTTTTTAGAGATATAAAGAACTAAAATATAATCTAACCCATTTACTTGTTTTCTAGTCTAGAAAGGCCCAGAAGTTAAGTAATTTGTACAAGTTTATGCAGCCATAAACTTTGGTGAGAGAACCAGGTCCAGAATGGAGTAGGCTGGCTGCTTAATCAGCATCAATTCTATTATTCCATACTTCACATCAACACCAAAGAGTCGTACTGTTATAAATATTTGTAAATAATTTGCATTAATTAAAATGTATTAGCAATGTAAGAGATCTATGCTATCAGAATCAATCATCTGATAATCCGAATATAAATGGTTAGACATTACTTAGGATTTAAGACATTAAGATATTATGCCTATATATATATATATATATATATATATATATATAGCATTTACATAAAAACAGTAGCATATATGGATTCAGTGACAGTATTTAGCACAGTGTCTTTTGCTTACCAAGTTCTCAGTAAACACTTAAGGAAAAATTAAAGTTCAAACATTATCTAGTGTCTTAACATCCCATACTATGGAATAAAATTAGTACAGATTAAGAAAATTAAATATAGATCCTTTATCCTGTTAATATTCTCTCTTTATTGTAATTATTCCAAATTTTAAAGAGTTAAAGCATATTTCAGAGAACATATAGCCTCATGTCTATACCTTTTGTATTTTCAACTAGCGTCTTGTTTTATGATTCCAAACTCTTAGCTTTAACTGACAGATTCCAATCTCTTTAAGACGTTTATCAAATCGTACTTTCTCTGACTTTTTCCTAGAGATAAACTTCATTATTAATTATTTGTTAAAGTATCCATATTATTCTAGGTCTACCTAGATTGCTGGCCTTTTGAGAACAGAAGCCTTATTTTGCACTTCATATGCCTTGTTCAATCCACAGTCAAAAAAGATACGGCCCAGTTGCTGTGAAATTTGCAAAGATTTTTATGTCTCTAGAGTTATTTTATAACTAACATGCTATGGCTTGAAAGCATGAATCCAACTCCCAACCCATTTTAACATGTGTATTTGAATGTCTTTATTTCCTGCACACTCAGGTACCAGCTTCTGTCATTTGGATGTCTCTAGGGAAGGCTAATGATCTATATTGAATCTGTAGCATAAAATCAAGGACATTGTTTACAAGGGCATTATCCTCTCTGGAGTGATATTGCTTGTTAAGGAAAACGATCCTGACTGCAGGCCAGGCTTTGTTTACTTTATAAAAAGAAACCACAGCCCAAAGCTTTTACAGTTCACAAGCCTGAGGAAATACCTAATGTAAGTTATTTGCTGTTACATTGCATCACACCCACTCTTGCTTTGAGGCTACTCTGAAAATTCTTTAGTTATAACCTGATGTTAAAACAGGAGGGGGTATATTTCACCGTAAGAGGGCTTTAAAAGTCAACAAATTAATTTGCTTTTTCCTTCCAGCTGTGCAATTCACCCCCTACTCCAGCTTTGAGCTGTAATTAAGTACATGCTTTTATAATAAAAGTAATCTTTTCCTGGTGCTTCCCCAGCTGCAAATTCTGACCCAGATTCTCATTATGAATCATGACTGTCACATGTGTTTGAAATAGGCTTCATTTCCCTCTGCCCTCCCCCAGCTGCTGCAGAAATCTCACCCCTGGATTTAGCTTCAACCATACTGCTGAACTGGAAGGAGGACTCAACTTGTATGAGTTCTTTGAAATCCTTGTTCTTTTTGTTTACAGAAGGGGATATCATCCAGTAATGACAGCTGGGGAAAAGCCACACTCACCTAACGTGGTTGGATAAAGCCAAAGCTGGCCATTGACAACAATTGAGTGCAGGTTTAATAAAACATTCTTACAGTGAAGGCACACATTTGTGAGAAGAAGTGAGCTAAGGAGAAGAAGCTAAGAAGTGCAGAGATCTACACAGCATTCATGAGGTGTGCCTAGTTCACTTTCCAGTTTGTATCTCTCTTTTGGAGAGCTTCATTCTCATCCAGAATGAGTTCCTGTTTCTCTCCCTCTCCGCTGGAATTACATTCTCGTCTCAGTCAACATTAAGTCACCTCATCTCATTGTAAGAGCCTTTGCCTTCTAACATGCGCCCCTACCTGTCATTCTCTGATCTTTTATTCATAGTCAGAGGCTTTTTGGTTTCTCATCACAGCCTGTAGCATCTGACGTTTTGTAGGAAGACTACTAGCTCTTTATCAAAAAAGATGATTTTCTATTCTCCTGGCACATAGCTAGTCTGTTTCCTAGTCCTTCTTAGGTGGGGAGGCTGAGGACAACCACGTGACTGAGTATGAACCAATAGAATGTCAGTGAAAATGTTGCATGTGGCTCCCAGGCCAGGAATCCAAACACTCCCAATATATACCATTTTTTGTGTCATCCAGAGTCAGCTTGGAAGGCAAGTGTTGAATATGGCATAGTTGGCATCAGCCTATGTCTCTGAATGACTTCATAGTGCCCTTTCTCTGTTTGGAACCCCAGTGGATTATTATGTAAATGTGAAGCTACTAGAATTTGTGCGTTTATTTGTCAGAGTCTTAACACTGTCCTAACTAATACATCTCTCCATGTGATGTAGCCACTGGGTCACTCTCTATGACACCACCATATTCTAGTTCTCTGTGTGATACTCATCATTCTGATGTTTCCTGTTTATTTACAATGTTTATTTTTTGCCTCCCACCAACAAGAATGTGAGTTCCATGAAAATGGGCTTGATTGTTTCCAGCTGTGTACCCAGAAAACAAGGACAGTGCTTGACACATAGTAGTCTTTTGGTAACTTTTTTTTTTTCTTCTTTTTTTCTGAATGAATGTATCCCATTTAATTTTTAATGAAAAGAGATCCGATTTTAGATAATATCCTTATATATTCATGAAATCAGTTCTCTCTGCTTACAGTTTTTATAATTTTAAAAAACATGGTGTTTAAGCTTTGCCTTTTATTGCCATGAAATAAACATAAACACGCATTGTTACTTTCCAAGGTTTACTAAAAATTTTTTTTGATGTATATAAAGGAGTCAGTAGATCTATCATTTTAATAAATAATCGAGAGCTTTAATTTAAATTAAAATCAAGTGTCAAGTCAGGCATTCTCTACTTTTTTGTTCCTCCTAGGATATTAGCTAATGTCCAAGGCTAATTCCTCTTTCCTTGCCTCTTTCAGCATTTGTTCTGTCCATATTCTTTTCTCCATCTCTTAGTAGATGGTCTCTTGCCAGAGATTTATCTTCAAAGCCAAAAACCTGCTCCTCCATCTTAGAAGTAAACAGTCTCTCAGGCTTCTCATTTCTTCGAGATAGTCTCTCATTTCTGTTCTTTCATCATCTCCGTCCTTATAGTTCTTTACATATTTTGGACCATTATAAGATATCTGGCTTGGAAATATTTTCTCCATTTTCGTGATTTATCACTTTAATTATGTGATAATGTCCTCTGATGCACAAATGGTTTTAATTTTAACGAAGTACAATTTATTTATCTTTCCATGGTTGCCTGTGCTTTTGGTATCATATTTAAGAAATGTTGTCTAATCCAGGTCATGAAAATTTGCAGTCATGTTTTTTGTTTAAGAGTTTTAGAGTTTTAGATCTTACATTTAAGTATTTGCTATGGTGTGAGATAGTGGGTCCAAATCCATTTTTTTTTTTTTTAGCATCGAGATATCCAGTTGTCTTAGCATTTGTTGAAAAGATTATTCTTTCTCTATTGAATTGTCTTGGTGCTTGTTATGGCTTAAATTTTGTTCCTTTCCAAAAAGATATGTTGAAATCCCAACTTCCAATATTTCGGAATGCGACCTTACTTTGATATAAGTGTGTTACAGTTATGATGAGATTATAACGGACTGAGATGACCTCTAATCCCATATGACTGATGTCCTTATAAAAAGATAGCCATGTGAAGACCGAGACACATAGGGACAATGCCATGTGATGATGAAGACAGAGTTTGAAGTTATGAAGCTGCAAGCCAAAAAAACACCCCAAACTGCAAGAAAAACCACCAGAAGTCAGGAAGAGGACACCCCAACAGCTTTTCAGAAGGATCATGGCTCTGCTTATACTTTGAGTCAGATGTCTACTAATTTTAGCCACCCAGTCTGTGGTACTTTGTTATGGCAATTCTAGGAAACTGATGAAGTAGCAGCCTCGCGAAAGCCAACTGACCATAGGTACAGAGTTTATTTCTGAAGTTTCAATTTATTACATTGTTCTAAATGCCTATTCTTATGTTAGTATTACACTGTATTGATTACTATAGCTTTGTAGTAGGTTTTGAAATCAATAATTATGATTCTTCTGAATTTGTTTATCTTAAGATTATTTTAGTAATTTTTGTCCTTTGCTATTCCATTAAAATTTTAGGATAAGCTTGTCTATTTCTTTTGAAAAGACAGGATTTTAATAGGGACTCTTTTGAATCTGTAAATCATTTTGAGAAGTATTTTCATTCTAATAATTATGCCTTCCAAGACATGAAAACCAGTGTCTTCTTTTATTTCCTTTCTTTTAGATCTTTTTAAATTATATTGGACAATGTTTTGTAGTTTTTACTGTACGTGTCTTATATTTCTTGGCTAAATTTATTCCTAAATATTTTACTTTTCTTGATACTGCTGAAAATAGAATTATTTTGATTTTATTTGTAGATTGTTCATTGGTAGTGTATAGAAATACAACTGATTTTCACATTTTGATCTTGTATCTTGCAACTTTGCTGAGCTCACTAATTTCAATAATTTTTTGTGTGTGAATTTTTAAGGGTTTTCTATTTAGTATATTATACTATCTTTACATAGAAATAGTTTTACTTCTTCCTATCTAATCTGGGTGCCTTTTATTTCATTTTTAACTAAGAAGTCTCTAGCCCTGCTTAACACCCCCAGTACATTGTCGAATAGAAGTGCTGAGAGTGGATGTCTTGTCTTATTTTAGAACTTTGAGGAAAAGCTTTCAATGATTCCTTATAATTAAATAAGATGTTAGCTGTGAATTTTCCATAGATATCCTTTATCAGGTTGAAAACATTCCTTTCTATTCCTAGTTTGTTGAGTACTTTTACCATGAAAAGATATTGAATTTTGTCATATACTTTTTTATGTTTCTATTGAAATGATCACGTGGATTTTCCTTTATCTTATTAAAAAATGGTTTATACATATTGATTTTCAAATATTGAGCCTACTGTGCATACCTTGAATAAGAGCCATTTGGTCATATAATTGTTTTTATAACTTGCTGGATTTAGTTTGCTAGCATTTTGTTGGAGTTTTCGCACTTATATTCAACAGAGATGTTGGTCTGCAGTTTCCTTTTCTTATGATGTTTTTGCTTGGTTTTAATATTGGAATAATACTGGCCACATAAAATGAGTTTAGAAATTTTCCCTTCCTTTCTAATTTTTGAAAGATTTTATAAAAAATTTATATTAGTTTTTTAAAAAATATTTGATATAATTTACCAGTAAAGCCAAAGCCAATTTGGTCTTGGGTGTTTCTTTGTGAGGATTTATTTATTATTATGACAATGATGTTGATGATGATGATGATTACTATTAGTACTACTACTTCAATTTTTTACTCGTTGTAAGTTTATTCAAGCTTTCTATTTTTTACAAATCGGTTTTGATCACTAGAGTCTCCTAAGAATTTTTTCAGTTCATCTAGGTGTTCTAGTTTATTATCATGTTAGAATTCATACTATTCCCTTAGATCCTTTTTATTTGTATAATGTCAATAGTAATGACCCCCCCTCTCCCCATAGCATTTTTGATTTTAGTAATTTGAGTCTTCACTCTTTTTTTCTCGGTCAGTCCAGACAACGGTTTGTCAATTTTGTTGGTCTTTTCCTAGAAACAGCATTTGGTTTCATTGATTCTCTTTATTGTTTTTCTATTTCTGATAGGTTTCTTTCTACTATAATCTTTACTGTTTGCTTCAGGCTTATTTAATTTTTCTTTTTCTGGTTTCCTAAGATGTGAAAGTTTAAGTTATCGATTGGAGATTTTCTCCCTTTTTAATGTATGCATTTAGAGATATCAGTTTCCCTCTGAGCACCATAAGTTTACCATAAGTTTGCATACCATAAGTTTGGGCATGTTTTTTTTTTTCATTTTTCTCAAAGCATTTTATAATTTCTTCTTTGACTCATTAACTATTTAGTGTATTATTTTATTTCTATGTTTTCTGTTTTTGTTTTCTAATTTTGTTTTGTTATAGTCAGAGAACATGCTCTGTATGATTTCGATCCTTTTCAAGGTATCTGATTTATTTTATGACCTAACATAATGTCTGTCCTGAAGAATGTTCCTGGTGTAGTTAAAAAAAAAAATGTGTGAAAATTTTGCTGTTGCTGGATAAATAAGTGTTCTGTAGATGTCTAAGTTTATGTGTTACATGATATTGTTCAAGTTTCTATTTCTTAGTTGATCTGTCTAATTGTTCTATCCATTATTGAAATTAGAGTGCTAAAGTCAACTATTATTGTTGAATTGTCTATTTCTCCCTTTTATTCAGTTTTTCTTCATGTATTTTGGGGCTCTGTTTTATGTGCATATATGTTTATAATAGTTATATCTTTGTGTATTGGCCTTTTATCATTATAAAATGTCTTTATCTCTGGTGACAATCTGTGTCTTAAAATCTATTATGTATGATATTAGTATATCCACCTCATCTCTCTTTTGGTTATCATTTACATGGTATATCTTTTTATCCTTTTACCTTCAAGCTATTTGTGTTATTTGAATCTAAAGTGTGTCTCTTGTATACAATTGCATATAGTTGGATCCTGTTTTGTTTTGTATTTTAACTCCTTCTGTCGACCTCTGCCTTTTAATTAGAGAGTTTAATTATTTACATTTACATTTATATCAGTAATATAATTACCAATAAGGAATAATTTATATGTGACATTTTGTTATTTGTTTTCTATGTCTTAGGGTTTTTTGTTTGTTTGTTTCTAATTTCCTCCATTACTGCCTTATTTCATATTATATTTTCTAGTGTGTCATTTTAATTATCATATATATATATATATATATATATATATATATATATATATATTTGAATCATTAGTGGTTGCCCTGCGGATTACCATTAACATAGAATTAACATCAATCTAATCTCAATAGTATACAAATACTTAGGTTCTATACAACTCTATCCCCTCCTTTATGCTATAAATGATCACAAATTACATTTTTACATGCATGTGCCCAGTAATTTAGATTTCTATTATTGGATTCTTCTATCAGAATCATTTAAATCACTTAGGGGAACAAAAGGAGATACAAACAAAAATATGTTTATACTGGCCTTTTATATTTACCCATGTAGTTACATTAATTAGTACTATTTATTTATTTACATGGATTTGTGTTACTGTTCAGTCTTTTTATTTAATCATCAAGGTCAGTCAGAGGTGAGAGATTGTGGCCTCTCATGTCTTTTGTGAGAATGCACTTAGCTGTTTACAGCCTGTGAATGTGCATTGTCTTCTAGGCTTCCAGGAGTATGTTGAGCTTTTTGAATCCCCTACAGGTATCTCATTCTGCATCTTTCCATTTTAAGCTTTTTTAGCTATCTATTACTTTCTTCCAACTTCAATCCATCACCTCAGCCAGCTGTGAAGTTAAGGCATTAAAACAATACCCCTCCCTCAAGGCATTTAGCCCCGGATAAGTTCAAGGGAATCTGAATTTGAATAAAGGCAAGCTTTTTCAGTGAGGTATTTCCATGGAACCTTGGAAAGGTCAAATAATGACCATTGTTTGGAATGATGTCCACTCTTTCTCAAGTTCCAGGAACATGAGCTGTTATTTTTCGAGGTACCTGGCTGAATCTGTGAAAAGGGATGGGACTAAAGTAAGTTAAAATTCTACAGAGCTTGCTGTTCTTACTGAGATTCAACAGATTTTATTGACTAAATGCTCCCCCTCAGTTGCTGCAAGCCTTCGCTTAGTTGGCAGAGTTCTGAAAAAAATCAATTCTAGCAGTTTTTGTTAGTTTTTGTTTCGTTGTTGTTGTTATTGCTTTTATAGACGGTGAGCTTTTGGAGATCCTTCCTTCCACATTTCCACTCACATCTGCTTACATTCTATGTTTTATGGAACATAATATGTTAAATTGACTGTAATCATTAATAATTTGAGTCATCAATGTGAAAAAAATAGGTGTTTACATTAAATGTATAAAGCTAGCCATCCCAAATTGTTGTGTTTGCTTCGTAGTTAGATGCCCTACAGTTTCTGATAGCTCAGGTTCAGCGTTTCTATTCAATCATTATCTTTTGACATAAACATTAAAAATTGTCTAATGCTGCTTACTAGTTTATGAATTATAATATAAATTAGGTCCATCTAATGGAAATATTTTGTAAATATCAAAAGAACATTACTATAGGAAAGCTTGGTGGACCAAGTGATTTGGACCTTAAAGCTAATATTATGGCAATTATTGAAAAGCTCCAGGATTTTAATCACAATTAAGTCCTTTATTTCTTTCAATTAAACTCACACTGTCAACAAAGCATCACAGTAGAATAGAAACTATTTGCTAATATATTATTTAAGGACAAAATAAGTTCAGAAATAACTGTGGAATAATGAGGAAGAGAATATAAGCCTAAAATTACATGAAACTATTTTACTCATTCTGCCTACTCTTTTAATTTTATTTTATTAGTGGATTGTATCCTTCAACAGCTCTTAACACAGAGTATTCCAAACAGCTAGCCACAAAAAAAATTGCTTTCTTTAAGTAGATATAATATGAGCTGAGTTGCTAAGGGAGAATTATGCTTGTATATGTGGATACAAATGGAAATTAATGAGCCCCAAAACAGAGACTGCGACATATAATCTCTCTTTCAACTCCATTGTCCTAGGATTCCATAAGACTTCATGGTCTTTGGACAGTACGTCATGTGGATTTCTTCTTTATCTAAATATCCACTAGAAAAAAATATATCCTTTATTTTATGATAAAGGACAATAGCCCTGCTTAAGAAAAAAGCAGAAAATTTCAATTTTCGAATGAAAATTCTTTCAAAAATCAAAACGTATCTCTTGTATGAATTCAGAGTCACTCTGCAACTAAACTGTCCATCACACTGTGATGCTTTTCCATTTCGCCCCGCTAAAGGCCATATTAATACGTTTCTTGTCTTATACAACCTTTTAAATACCTCTACTGTAGCATTTTTTACATTGTATCGTAATGACATATGCATCTCAGTTAAATGTTAAGTTTCTAATGAATACAAACAAACTCTCATTTATCTCTCGTTCCTAACTCTGAGTGAATTTTCATACATGCAATGAAAAATAAAAAACAGAATTTGTGAAAAGAAAGTACTACGGGTACTTATGTGAGACTGTGTAGTGGAGAAAGGTCTTTCTAAAGAAAATACATTTAAGCTTGATTCCTGAAGAATGAGATTAAGCCAGGCTGGTAAAACTGAAATAAAGTAGTAGGACCTGGGAACAGAATTCCAGGTGGAGAAAAGAGACGATGGCACAGATTTAGAATGAAAGGAGACGGATGACTTGCATGGAACTGCAAGGAGGCCAATGTGAATGTTGCTTTGTTTGCTCACAATAGGAGTGAGAGAGGCTGTGCAGGTTAAGCAGCCCAGTGTGCAGGGCTCTGGAGCCGTATAAGGAGTTTTATTCCAAATGCTTTCTTCAAAGTGCAGTGAATTGCGATTGACAGTTTCAAGCAAGGGAGTGCAATAATCTAATTTGCACTTTAAAAAGATCATTCAGGCTGTAAAGTGAGAAGGTATTAGAAGGGTCGCATCCCTCACAAATAAAAAAGACAAGATAGGAGGCCCAAGCAGAAGCCCCAGCATTGGACGAATGAGTGTCTGGAGTAGGATGGACAAGGGACTTGGACTGAGGTAGATGGCTATGAGATATCTTCATAGTTAGAGTAAGTGACACGTGTTAATCAATGACTGGATGTGACAATTAAGGGAGTGGGTTTGTTAAAAATGACTCCTGGCTCTTGGGCTTGAAAGGTTGGGAGCAGAGCAGCACCATACACTTACATGAGAACAAACAGGCAAGGAGCAAAAATAGAGAAAGATCGTCGTTCATTTTAGAAAATGTTAAGTCTGAGATGGAGAGGAATCTTGAAACATTCAAATTTAAATGTCTGGAGATCAGAAGAGAGGATTGATTACATGTGAGAGTCTTTCGAATATGGATGTTATTAAAAACTATGGGGACGAGGGAGTTTAAAGTGAGATTAGAAGGTTCATCTGCAAAGCTGGGACCACTCCAATTTTTAAAAACTAGGTAGAGGAAAGGCCAATAAGGTGAAAGAAACCCCAAAGGCAGTTGATATCACAGAAGCCAAAACAAGAGATGTTTTCAAGACATCATTTTCTTGATTCATTCTTTCATAATGGAGAACTAAGCTTTGGGTCAGCTGCCAGACTACCTGGGTTCAAATCCCAGCCCCACTTCTCACTTCTTTGTGTCTCAGCACCTTCCGCATAGGTTTGGTCAAGATTAAATTAATTAATATATCTAACATATGCAGGGCAATACTCAATCCATGTTTATCATCATTATTCCTTTTTCTCATTCCTTGAACAAAACCAGTTGCAATAGAGATTTGGAAAACTAACAATTGAGACCTTTAGGCGATGGGGCATTATTGAAGAGATTTGAGGAGAGAAGTAACCATAGCAGACAAAAAATGACTGGCCAACCCAGCAGCCATTGCCAGCGCTTCTCTCCCTGACTCTTTTCTGCTATATATAGAAACTGAGAAACTCTTTTCTTGGTTTTCAAACTTCTATTGCAACCAGAGATATCCACAAGATAAATTCTGGCACTCTTGAATTTAAGTGTTACCTAACATAAAGACTGGATCATTGCCCAGTTATTGTAAAACAATTCATGCTAGACAGCAATTCCTGCTGTATTTATCCCGGCCTTAAGTCATCGCTTTAAGGTTATATTTTTACATAGGAGCAGAAAACCAAAAACTACCAGACCTTGAGAGAATTACAGCAATACGAAAATAAGGGACAAAATAAACGACAAAGGAAATGGTGATATGTCAAGGAACAGAAAATAACTTCTAAAAACGTTTCACTAGTGTTGGCAGATTTGAGAAGATGTCGTATTGATAAAACAAGAAGGGTGAGCGCTGAAAAATAAGCCTAAAACATGAACAAATTTCTCAAAAGTAAAATGATTTCAAGTTAAAAAAATTAAGAAAATAATGTCGAAAATGTTTCCAGGACTGTAAAACAAAAAGATAAAGGATAAGAATGTAAGTGTTTGAAGATATACATATCTCTTTCTCGCTGCAGTTTTTAGGAAACTAACTAAGGATATACTCTAAAAGCACTCAGGAGAAAATTAATAATGAGAATGACATGGAATCTATGAAATAGTGCTTTAGGAGAATGGTGAACTGCCCTCTCTGTGACAAGAGAATATCAGAGTTGGAGAGCAACAACATGGAAGTGTACATAGGGTAGTCAATTCTAGGAGGCAGGGGTTTGTTTGAAATAAGAAGAATTGATAGCAAAAATGGATTATGGAGCCCTTAAAAGAAATTTGAGAGTATTATCAAAGCAATTGATGGAGAATAAAAATTATAAATAATAATAGTTTTGATTTTCATGAGAACGAGGACATTATTATTTTACTCATTTAGAGTTGGAGAAGCAAAGGCACAGAAAACGTGATTACTATGATATTAAAATCACGTAAAATCCTTCTTTTGGTGCTGACATGTTATCCTCATTGCTTTGCATATCCAGAGTTCTTTAAAGCAGTTAATTTAGCTCAATGAGTTTGACTTCTAAAACACTTGAAAAGCACGCCTTGAAAAGCACCCTGATTCTAGTTAGGATGCCAATATCCAAAAATCCAAGTTTCCAAGCTATGGTAATAATCTCTCCCCTTTCTATTGCTCCCACTTCCTTATTCCCACCAATTACCATCTGCAAACGTCTTAGAGTATCTAATTTTGGAATCCTTGCTCATTTCCTCCTGCTTTTCCTACCATGTCTGGATATCATGGGCAATTAGTTCCACAGATCTTTTATCAAACCCTCATCATATTTCACCTTATTTACTCTCCCTGGTGGGACAGCCTACACTCAATATTTGAGAATTTGTATTTTATACTTAATAGTTACATCTAAGATAGTAGAATCAATAGTCGATTTTAAATTGATTTAAATATCACAAGTGAATCCTATGCCCCTGTGTATGTTCAGAAAACTCACATTTTGTCTTCATATTTCAAGGCTAAATTTTATTTTCTATTTTTTTCTATTGTTAATATTTGGTTACCATTTTTTCCCCTTTGAATATGGACAAATACTCAAAGTCTTTCCCCCTTTTCTTAATTCACTGACCCCACTGATTTATTTTACTTACTGCTTCTTATGTTTATTTTAAGTACCACTGTTTGTTTTCTGTTTCTTCATAGTTTCTCTTTGGTGCATGTCTCACCTTGTATCCTTTTAAATTTGCTTCTCAATATTCTATTTACTTTTATTTTGTTTTTAAAAACATTTTTCTTTTAGGTGTTGTTTTGTATGTATAATCTGAATTTTCTTAAACTTTATTGATAATACAACATTTTCTAAATGTTATGTTTTTAAAAAAATATTTTCAAAATAAGTTTATCCATGTTAGTGTTTGTGTTATTTTACTTCTCTCAAATTGTAGAATATTTTCGTAAGTTGTAGTTGTTTGTGTCTCTATATTCATTCTCAAGGGAGGATGGGCCTGTCCAGGTTAGGTGTTAGTCCAAATCGTTGCAGATTTTTTTCCTGAGTTCTTCATACATCCATCAAGTTATTTCTGAGTCACATATTTTTATCCCTAGTTGGAAAAATAATTAACATGCATAGCTCCTGGACAAATTTCTGGTGGTTTTCAATCTTTTACTAAGGTGCATCTGTGGACCTGAACAAACAAATTTTTGATGGCTCTGCCAGGGTAAGAAGGTAGTTGAGGATAATCTGAAATTGGCAGTGTTCATTCTCTTGCCAGAAAGAGTAAATTTTAAAAGTACAGGAAGTGATGTACAGGCAAATGTTTAATAATCAGCTTTTCTGAGGGGTATAAAAGCCCTGATTTCTGTGGCGTAAATTCTGCCACTGTGGTCATTTTCAAGCTGTACCACCTGACATCACTGAACATGAAGATGAGAAGTATGGGTTGGAGCCAACTCCAGCCTGAACATTGAAGTCTGCAGGCTATTTTACTGCTAACCTCAAATCTCTAATATAATATGATGCAAACACTGTTGTTTGCAGAATGTCAGTCCCACAAGAAGTTACTAGTTAAGCATATGAAGGTGAACCAGTCTTGCCTGGGGCAGAAAAGTGTCCTGAAATTGCTCCCTTTCCTCTGCTTGGAGGACAGCCTCTGAATCTGAAGGGGACACAGATGGTGACACAGTAGAGAGAGGAGACGGGGAAGTGCCCAACCTCTCTTTCCAGTAAAGATCCTGTAGGTCTCTGTCTTGGTCCTCATGGCCTTTGCAGGGAATTATTTCTATTAAATTGTATTTTTTATGTATATTTCTAGTCCCTATGCTTATTGAGACTTTGCATTTATACTTTAATTTCCATGTGTGTCAATGTTTAATATGGAGAAGATAAATCAGATTTTGCTAATTTTTTTTTTGCCAGGACTTTCCCGTCTATAAATTTGTATACATTTCTGTTCTTATTGTTATATACTTCCACAAATACTTTTAAAAAATAAGCGGACTCATAAATAAATAAATAAATAAATAAATAAATAAACAAATAAAAGAGCTGATAATTCCAGAGTCTATATCTCCAATTCTTAGTGTTCTACTGAAGCTTTAGGCACATGTTGTGATGTAGATTTAATATAAAGATAAAGTTGAACATATATATTCATGAAGAGTTTCACTAATGCTGTTAGTGGTGAAGTGCAGTGTATTAAGCTCCTCTAGGCAAGGTCTGTTTATTATTGGCACTTTCCTATTCTGATTCTGCACTTAATACTGAATTTTGTACTTTGTAGGTACTTATCACATCTAACAAATCTAACTTTTAGTAAAAGCAGAGAGAGGAACGCAGACAAAACTTTAGAGAATGTGAGGAAAAAGAGGGAGAAATGCATTTATCAAAATAGAAAATAATCCTTTCTAAGTGCTACTTCAAAACTGACTTCTCATGAATTTACATATTGCATGTTTTGTTATTAGCTTCTCTTTTTCTTCAACTTTGAATGTATATAGGTATATACCTATACCTACATATCCACATTTATCTTATAATATTGACATTTCTACATTTCATGAAAATAGAGACATCGTTTTCTATATCTCCATTGTATGGAACACAGTTGGAACTCTACGAATAGTTGTTGAATGAATGAAGTTAAATAATAAATAGGATAATTACAGATTTGCATTAGTGCCTGAAGAAAGTTTAAATAGGTTATTATAATGGGGAATAATTGGGAAAATCTATTTTAAATAAAAATAATTGGACATTTTTCCTACATAGAGATAACTTATGAACTCAGACCTAAAAAATGGAATGAATGAAAGAGAGGGAGGGAGAGAGGAAATGAAGGAAGTTCAGGAAGGAAAGAAGGAAGAAATTAAGGAAGATAGGAGAAAGGGAAAAAATATAAGACCTATCGAAGGTGATATTAAGAGTTTAGATTTTTTCCTAAGCACTATTGAAAACCACTAAGGCATTAAGCAGGAGTGTGAAAAGACCCTGAGTGTTAAAAAACAGCTGAGCTCCTTGTGTATAAATTATAACATTACACATTTATCTCATTTTATGTGTGGGAGTTTTATGTTCTTCAGAATCGAGATATCCAATTTACTTAAGCAGGTTGAAGTGTTTTGTGTATGTGTAGAACAAAAAATATTTGCTCATAAAGCTCTTGAATAGATGATCTGTATTGTATAAGTAATGCACGTTTGCCAATAGAGTACTTTCTGCATACAAATACCCAAAGAGATACTCGTGGATTAATTGATTTATAATTAGACCACTATATGACAATGGAAAGATTGAGTGCATCAGTAGGGAGAACTGGCCACCTGCTTTGCATCTATATTTCCAATATTACCTTTTGTTTTCATAGATGGCTTCCCTGTCTTTACTTTATAACATTTTTCACAAATTTCCTGAAGGTTCAAGCTGTGTTAAAAAGAGTTGGTAGTACACATGACGTAAGCATTACTAGCAAAGCAGGCTGGAAGGTTTCTTTCATGAAGACCACTAATAGATAATTTTCACAACTGGTCTTAGACATTAACAGCTTGGCAACATTATATGACACTATGGAAGAGAATCAGAAGCTACAAATGCCACTACTTTCAGTTCTTTTCTCATTGGAATATGTACTTAGAATTTTAATGTTTTCAGCCTACTTTTGGAATGATTTCCCATGGGAATATACTGAGTCCGGTAGTGTGAATGTACTAACATTTGCTTTTCTGTTCACCCAGTGATGGACATCAGGGTGGTTTCTAGCTTGGGGCTATTTTGAATAAAGGTGCTATAAACACTGTATACAGGTTTTGGTGTGAATATGAGTTTTCATTTTCCTGGGATAAATGCTTAAGTATGTAATTGGTGGGTCGTATGGTGGCTATATGTTTAGTTAGTTAGTTAGTTAGTTAGTTAGTTAGTTAGTTAGTTTGTTTGTTTTAACAAACTGGCAAACTGTTTTCCATAGGGACTGTACCATTTTATCTTCCCACCATCAATATTTGAGTGATTCAGTTTCTCCAGATCTTTGCTATTATTTGATATTGTCATTTTTTAATTTTAGTTATGCTGATAGATGTGTAGTCATATCTCATTGTGGTTTTAATTTACATTTCCTAAATAGCTAATGAGATTGAACACCTTTTCAAATGTCTATTTACTATCGGTATATCTTCTTTGATAAAATGCCTCTTCATGTCTTTGCTATTTTTAATTGGATTTTTGCTGTTTTATTGAGTTTTGAGGGTTTTTAGAGTATATTTCGGGTACTAGTCCTTAATCAGATATGTGGTTCGCAAATATTTTTCCCATTTGTAGCTTGTCTTTTCATCTTCTTGACAGGATCTTTCACTGAGCAAAAGCTTTTAATTTCGATGAAGTCCAATTGATTTTTCTTTTCATAAATCATGCTTTTAGTGTCAAGTAAATTTTGGTGTCAGGAACACTTTGCCTCGCCTTAGATCCCTAACATTTTTAACTATATTGTTACTAAATGTTTTATAGTTTTGCATTTTACATTTAAGTCAGTAATCTATTTTGAGTTAACTTTTATGTAAGAATGAAGTTTAGGTCGAGGTTCTCTCTTTTTTTTTTTTTGCCTTTGAATGTCTACTTGCTCCCATGCTATTTGTTGAAAAGATTCTACTTCCTCCATTTTACTCTTTCACCTCAGTAAAAAATTTGGCATATTTGTGTTGGTCTATCTCTGGTTTCTCTATTGTATTCCACTGATGTATGTGTTTATCCTTCCCCAACATGAACTGTATTGATTACTGTAGTTATATAACAACTTTTGAAATCAGGCAGATGTATTCTTCACTGTATTTTTTTCAGAATTGTTTTTCTTAATTTAGTTGCTTTGCCCTCCACATAATAGAAATTTTATTAATCCTGTGAATCAGTTTGGGAAGAATTGACATATTTACTATGTTAATTCATTTAATACGTGGAAAAAATATGACTTCACTAATTTGTATTTTCTTTCATATTTTTATTAGTGTTTTATAGTTTTGGTTATAGAAGTTCTGTATATATTTTGTTAGATTTACCTTATTGCTTGCTTGCTTATTTATTATTTATTTATTTATTTATATTTTTATTTTAAAGACACTTATATAATCCATGAAGTGATCCCCCTCCCCAACCTGAACCCCCCCATCATTCTACCACCCATCTGGCACTACACACAACCATAACAATAATATTGACTATATACCCTGTGCTGTACTCTACATCCCTGTGACTGTTTTGTAACTACTAATTTGTACTTCTTCATCCCTTCACCTTTTTCACCCAGCCCCACAAAACCCCTCCACTCTCGCAATCACCATTTTGTTCTCTGTATCTCTGAGTCTGTTTTCATTTAGTTCGTTTATTTATTTTGTTCCTTAGATTCTGAATATAAGTGAAAGCATGAGGTATTTATCTTTCTCTGTCTGACTTATTCCACTCAGCATAATACGCTCTAGGTTCATCCATGCAGTTGCAGTTGGTAGGATTTCATTCTTTTAATAGCTGAATAATATTCCATTGTATATATGTACCATATTTGTTTATCCAATTACATTTTTAAGCAATTATAAATGGCATTGTATTTGTAATTTTGGTATCAATGTATTCATTGCCATAGAAATACCTTTTTTTTGTACTTTTTATTTATATCCTGCAATATTACTGGAGTCACTTATTAACTCTAGGACTGTTTTTTTGTTCATTTATTTTGTACAATTGTTAGGACTTTCTACATAGACAATTATGTCATTTAAAAATAGGGAGAGTTTTATTTCTTTTTTTTTTAAAATATACGTCTGTGTGCTTTTTATTTCTTTTTCTTGCCTTAATGTGCTGGATAGAACTAGCACTATGTCAAATAAGAGTAATGAAAGTGGACATCTTTACCTTTCACCCAGTCTCAAGGGGAAAGCATTCAGTCTTTTACCATTAATTATGTTGATAGTTGTAAGATTTTATGTGTGCTCTTTATCAAACTGAGGGAGTTTCCCTCTCTATATATCTTTCTGAGTATTTTTCATTACTTATGGTTTTTTGAAATCTGTCAAGACCTTTTACTGCATCAACTGCTATGATCATGTATTTTTTTTCTTTAGCCTGTTAATATGGTGATTTATAATGATCACTTTATGAATACTAAATAAGCTTTCAAATAAACCATCTCTATTGAGATGCTATCATTTAAAAAATTGTTCTCTTATTGTAATGGATTATATTCCAATCTTGGAGTAAACTCAATATAGCCATGATACCCTGTCCTTTATCTTTATTACTGAATTTATTTAGTTATATTTAGTTATGGAATATTACCTCTATGTTTTTCAGTGACAGTTTCCTTTTTGAAAATTCTTTGGATGTCAGATATTCTTAACAAGGTTATGCTGACCTTATAAAATGGGTTGGAAACTATTGTATTTGGGTCTTATTTTTGATCCACTCTGACAATCTCTGTCTTTTAACTGGTACATTTAGGCCATTGATGTTTAAGGTGATTATTGGTAGACATAATTACAATAATATTTACCATATTTGCTACTGTTTATTTGTTGCTGTAGTTTTGTTTATATATATATATATATGTGTGTATATATATATATATATTTGTTTTCCACATCATTTCTACCTTTTATGATTTTAACTGAGCATTTTATATGATTTCATTTTCTTTTTTTAGCGTATCAATTATACTTAAAAAAAATATTTTTAGTGATTGCTGTAGAGTTTGTAATATACATTTACAACTAATCCAACCCTACTTTTAATAACACTGCATAACTTCATGGGTAGTGCAAGTACCATATAATAATAGAGTATTTCTAATTCTTCTCTGTAGTCCTTTTCATCATTGCTGTCATTCATTTCACTTATACATAACATATACACTTGAGTACATTGTTGCTATTATTTTGTACAACAAACTGTTATCCATGAAATGAATTAAGAAAAATAAAAGTCTTTATTTTACCTTCACTTATTTATTCTCTGATATTCTTTTTTTACATAGATCTAAGTTTTTATCTGTATTATTTTTTGTTTCTCCTCAAAGAACTCCTTTTTAATATTTCTTTTAAGGCAATATTGCCCAAGTGTTGTTACTTTATGTTTGATCTTTTTGAGTTTCTTGAATCTACAAAACATATGAATGTTAGATTATAATTTCTTCAAATATTTTTTCTTACCCTTTCTGTTTCCTCTCTTTCTAGGACTATAATTACACATATATTAAACTTTTTAGATATTGACCCAAAGGTCTCTGAGGCAATGTTAATTTTTCTTTATTTTTTATTTCTCTTTCAGGCCAGTTTGTTTTTACTGATATTTCTACAAGTTCAGCGATTATTTCCTCTATTATCTCCATTCCATGATTGTATAAATCCAGTGATTTTTAAAAAAGTGTCTTATATTTAGTTTCATTTCTATAAAATTTCTATTTGATTTTAATTTTTTAAAATATTTTTCTGATGCAATTTTCTGTTGGTATTTATTGTGAGAACACTTTTCATTATGATCTTTTATATAGTTATAAAATTTTTAACATTCTTTTCTGATAAAACCAACATCTGCATCATCTTGGTCATGGGTTTGAATGTCTTTTCTCTTACAATTGGTCACAATTTTCTATTTTTTCAACTATGTGGCAATATTGGATTTTTATCATGGACACTGTGAATGTTATGTTAGGTGAGTTCTGGATGTAATTATATATATGTAGTGCATTTTGTCTCTTCTTTTCTAAAATGTAACTAAGTTGATTGGATTCTAAATGCAAACTTTGTTTCTAAGCTAGCAACTCAACCTCAGTAGTTGTTTTATATTTTAGAGTATATCTCGCACTTGAGTGTTTAGAGGTTTAGCCAGAGGCTAGAAAGAGTTTATACACAAATTTTGGAGTTCTTCTTTGACTCACTTTTTTCGAGGACACTTCCCAACAACTCACCTGTAACTATAGCTTACCAAATCTTTGTCCTATGGTTCTTCAGGCCAGAAAGTCTATGGATTTTCTACCAGAATTTTAGATTTTACCTGCTAAAAGCCATAAAAAACTAGTAACTCATTTCTGCCATTTCTTTCTTCCAAATGTCAGCTTCCATTCAGAAATAGGTGCTTTGTTTCACTCTCTAATGCTTTTAGGTCATTGTAAGATTTTTGTTTATTTTGTTTGTTTAGTTTTTAAATTATTATTGTTATATATGTGAGAGTAGAATAGTGCTTGGTCAAGTCAGAGGCAAAAATTTTTGTCAGACTATTTTACCCAGTTTTCTTAAGGTAAAAAAAGAAAACAAACACAATTAGCCATGATGTGCATATATGACCCACTAACTTAAATATAGTATTTAAAGTTTTTTTAAAAATCAATTTATACCATTTTATATTTAACTCTATAAGTAAATTGTCTCTTAGAATAAAGATTAAACCAAAATGCCAAGCACTAATAGCTTAATACTTTCTACTGTGTTGTCTCCCATTTTATCATTAATAACAGTGTTTGCCTAATCATCATTGATATTTTGGCCTAGCTATAACTTATAACCACTATTTATAAATAAGAAGTACAAGTGGTTTTGCTAGTTACACATAATCAGTCCTTGAAGCTCTTGCAATTAAATCCAGAGCTATTGCCTTTGCTTGTTTTGTTTTGTTCTGTTTAATGATCCATAATGTTTGACTAGTAGATTATTTAGCAAAACAAACAAGCATATAAAAACAAAGTGCATAGTATTTTCAGGAAATGACTAAAAATCTATTAAGATATTATAAGTATATATTTATTGGATTAATATAGCAGTAAACAGCATGGGTTTCGCAATAAGACAGGTTCTCTTTCTGGGTTTTGATTCAAACAGCACTCTTCTCATCAAAGTCTTCACTAGTCTCCATACCTTACATTACTACCAACACCCCATCCACTCCATATTTCCCTTCCTACTTCATCTTCCTCTTTACATTTACCACCTCACCAGCTAACATGTGATATGTTTTATGATCAGCTTCTCCCAAAACCAACTAAAAAGGTCGGTAAAGATTATGACCTGTTTTGTTTATTGTTATTTCTATTGCTTCTACAAGAAGTTGTTACACATAGTACAGTTTCGATTTGTTGAATTATAAGTCCTGCCTCCCTTCCTTACTAGCTATGTCATTTTGGCAAGTTACTGAACCTTCCTAAACTTTGGTTCTTACAATTCAAGAATGAGGATATTAATAGTAACCATTACATTTTGTTTTATTTAAAATGACGTGAAATTATTAATCTAAAAAATTGAGCAGAGTGCATAATGTCTACTTCAATTAAATATATATATATATATATATACACACAAATAAAAATTTGGTAACAGTTGGTTTATAGCAGCATTGTTCATAATAGCTTGAAACTGAAAATCAACCCAAATCTCCATCTAGAACAGAATGAATAAATACATATTTTTATATCCATATATTTATTTATTATAATACTATGACATAAATGAGAATGAATAGTTGCAGCTTCATACAACATGGACAAAAATTTAAAAAACATCGAAATAATTATTTAATTACAGTTTATAAAATAGTATATGTTGTTTATGATTTGAGAAATGAATAGAGTGTTTATCCTTCAGAGGGGCAGAAGTACCTTGGAGGCTGTTAGTGGGCTTTATGGGATGCTGTCAATATTTTGGTTTTGACCTGGGTTTTGGCTGCACAGTTGGGTTCAGTTTATAAAAAATCATTGGGCTCTACACTTATGATTTGTGTCTTTTTCTGTAAGCATGTTATATTTAAATCACAAATTTATTTGCAAAAATACAGTATGAACTGAAATGGCTTGTTTGTTCTCTCACTTAAGTGACCTCTCACATGGACATGAGTTCCAAATGTTATTTGATTTGGCTTTCCTAAAGAATATCATCTACACAGTTTACGTTCTTGTAGAACAAGTAATTTCTCTTTCATTGTCACATTGCTATCAATTATTTTTTCATGTGGTTTTTATTATATTTAAATAATAATTCATTTTTATAGACTGTCAAGATTGTTTCTAGTAACAAAACAAGGTGAAAAGATAGATGACAAACAATAAAATTACTAAACAAGAAACAGGTGAGGAAGGAGAGTGGCTGCCTTAGAAAAAGTTTCTCAAATGTTTAGATTCTACTTTAACATGTTAATAGATAGGATTTCTACACACAAATCAATATTCCATTAAATATTGACACAGCTAAATCACTCTCATTATTTTGTGCTACACATTAAGAGTGTGTCTAACGTATAATGGCTCTTCATTTATTCTTTTATGTGACTAGTGATACATTTTTACCTTTTAAACCCAGTTAGATTGTAAGGTTCGCTAGGGCAGAGATTTCTGTGTGTGTGTGTGTGTGTGTGTGCGCGTGCGCGTGTTTCTATTTAGTTTACTTAGAACTTAACATTGTCTTATTTGACAAAAAAATAGTTAACTGATTCTTAAATGCAGTAATTTTGATTTATTTAACTTCTTCTACTAGATTTATGAGGCCTAATTTAATATGTCTCAAGAATCAAAGAGGATTCAGTAGGTTGAAAAATAGAAAACATGAGTGTTTGGGATTCAGTTACATCATTTCTCTTCTTTCTGAAAATACTGCTGTTAATATGTGTCCCTATATATTTCTAATAGCCATCTTTCCTTATATACATATAGCTGTTTCAGCTACAGATAAACAATAGTTGCATAGATGAAGAGATAGGCAGTCGTTGAAGAGATCATGGGAATTCCTAGTTTATTTACTTCCTAGTGAAGTAGAAAGAATGATGGTTCAATTAATTTGTTATTTATATTGACATTCTTGAAGATCTGACACTCTAGTTACATCCTGTTTATCTGTGTCTTTCTGGGAGACATGTTTCTTGTCTCTGGATATCTTTTATATCTTATACCTTCTGCTCTCCTTTTAATCTCTGTACATGTGTCCTCACATGTGGAGTAGAGCTGGCCTTCATGACAACAGTTCCTTTTCTCTGTATTCCACAATACAGACATCCACTCAAAGAACTTCCCATAAATGTTGTTTTCACTGTGCCACTTCTGATTTAAAAATCCTCTTGAAATTCCTGATGCCTAGTAAGTCATCCTACATATGAATAAACACAAAACTAATTAATTGCATAATTCAGTAATTAATTATATACTACACTATCACATTATTTATTATTTCATGAAAACTAACCATGTTTTCCTGAAAGTACTACAATTTTTTAAAAAGAAGCAAATTACATATATTTATTCTATGTCTACTCACAGACACGTTGTCCTGTATTAATCAGGTCTCCTTTGGTTGCCATTAACAAAAATTTTATTCAAAGTGACTTTAGTAAAAAAGGAATTTAATGACTCATATAACATACTCTCCTTTACACCCTGAATTGCTCTCCTTTCTCAGTGTTTGCTTCATTCTCAAACAAGATTCTCTCTCCACACTACGGCCTTTGGAAATTCTAAACTCTGTTTTCTCGGTTCAGCAACCTTAGAGGAAACAGCTCGGTTCAAATAACATGACCTAGAACTAGGTCTTTGTTGTGTGTGGCTCAGATACTGTGCCCATTGCTGTGTGAATCACTGTCCTTTGGAAGGCAGAATTCTCTTGTTGGTCAGATATCCATACAATGCCCATCTCTGATGCCATGAGATAGAGATGAATTGAGTTTTGTAATTACTCAAAACAAATGTTCTTAGAATGTTTTTTATTTTCTTAAACACAAACAAGATGCCGTTACTAAAAGCTGAGGGAAGATTTTTATTCTGGGCCCGTAAAAAAAATAAATGTCCATGAAGGAGTCTATTCAGTCTTTGGCCAAAAAAGTAATTCCTCATGTTGAAATGAAATCTGTCTTCAAGGTACACTTACCTACTCTTAAATCCATCCATACAGAGTTCCTGAGATGTCACTAATATTTAAAAATTATTTAATTCTCATTAATACCTACTATTCTCTTCACTAAAATGTCATGTTTCCTTCAATGATTCCTCAAGTTACAAATTCCACCTTCTCTATCATTTTACCTGCTCTTTTCTGAATGTTCTCTTATGTATCTGTATCTCAATGAAAACTACTTTTGTAGTATCCAGAAAGGAATGTTCTGTGAGAAGTGAGACAAATAAAAAATATAGTGAAATTATCACCTCACAAAGTTTAGGTATTCTATGTCTCTTGTTTTCATATGGAAGGTCGTCAAATGAACAGATATGTCATGCCAAGAGCTCTGCCATTGGGACAATAAAAATACAGAGGAATCTGGGATTATTGGTTCCATAATGATTAACCAACTCAGCTGTAGATTTGTCAGAACAAGAGTGTGACCATAAATCTAGACTACATTGCCAGATAGACATGAATCTATATGGCATATTTCTAATTGATAGTTGACGGTGGAAAAAGATAGTACAGTCATGACAATTTCAATGCTTTAATCTCAGCCATGATGTTGGGTCCTGATGGACTTTTGGGTTTAGACAAGAATACTGAACATTGACTGATAAAGACACGAGGTTGGAACCAGCCATGTGAGCAGAAAGGAGAGCTAACAATAACTAAACAGTTTGAAGGCGTCCATCACTAACAAATCTCAAGTCCACTGTCTTTTATCTGGCCTATAGCAATACCCTCTCCATTAGTCTTCTTGCTTTCATTTTTGCCCATTTCTCCTAGAGTCATGTTTTATGTTTTAAAATGTAAATAAAATCATGTGAATATCATACCAAGGTTTAACATTCTCAACTACTTGCCTATTACTTTCTACTAAGTTAAAAATCCTTACCATGGCCCATGAGCCCCTCCAGAATTCAATTCCATCTATTTTTTATCTTCATCCTCCTCTCTTGTTTATTCCAGTCTCTAAGCCTTCTTTTTGTCCTTTGGCTATGCCAAACTCACATACGTATAAGAAAATTTTCACTTGCTATGCATTTTGCCTAAAATGTTCTTCTTTAGTATTTTCATACATCTAGCTGTTTATCGTGATTGAACTACTCTGTATTGCTTCATTACAGAGGACTTTCTAGACCACTGTATTCAAAGTATGTTAATCACATTTACCACCTATCAATTTATGCCATTATTTTGTTCCATTTAGTTCTTCAAGAACTGCTTTAAGACGAAAGAAAAATCATCTCCTTTATTGTCTTCTGGCCCTTGTTACTAAGACTGGAGAATACGGATCTTGTGAGTTTATTTTTAATGGTTCTCTGTTGACTCCAGAACAGTACCTGGACATAGAAGAGGCTTAATATATGTTTGGTAAATGAGTAAACAATAATTTTAAATGCAACATAGTAAATTCTAACCATAATAAAATTATTCAAATTATAATAATTCTGTGGCATTTAGTAAATGGTGACCTTGAACTATTGTTTTGTGCCCCTCAGTTTCCTTATCTGTAAAACAGAGGTAATTATTGTACCTGCCTCAAAGGGCTGTTATGTTAAAAATAATATATGTCTAACTCTTAAAACTATGTATATAATATTATGTGACCTCCCTAAGGAAGATCTCAGAACATATAAGATGCTACATTCATGCATATACATGAAGATCATACAGGATATGAAGCTCTCTCCATTTTTTTGATATATTTTCTGAATTATTATTTGTAAGGAAATTGACTAAGATGCTAATTTGTGCTCCAAACTTATGTATACTAGTAATTCACAGGTTAGTAATTCACAGCCTCTGTTCCTAAGTACTGTTTTGGGCCTGTGATGTAATCCTGCAGCTGAAAGACCACATAAATAGACACAAATGGGAACGGCTAGGTCACATTTTAAACACTACACCAAATTAACCAAGATGAGTGAATCAAGCCTTATCTCTATTATGATTCGATGCTATTACTGTCATTTAGGTCAAAATATCTTAACAGTAGTCATGCCACTAATTTCCTGGTATTAGTCATGACCTTTCATGTTGAGTATTTGCATTCACTTATAGTAGGATATGTCGGTTGAAGGAGTTGGGGATATTGCACTTGTTGCATCATTTGGAATGTGAGACAAGATAAACCAAAAGGCTGCACCTGCTGTGGAACCTTTAGTCATCACCGACTGCTAATTTGGTTTCAGTTTCACAGCTACATTTCTATTTGTGAATGTGTACATACTAAAATTCAGCTAGGGATTTGGCAAGACTTACATAAGATGAGCTATGTATGACTTTTGATTTATTACCTGGATTATTGCATTTCCCTGATCTCAGTGTCCTAATCTGTAAAATAAAAAGGGTAAGATTTGATTTTTAGATCCTTCCCATCTGAGAGTCTCTGAATCTACTAAGAGATGTGGGAAAAGCTGGGCTACAAGAATAATTGACAGACTGGTGACAGTAATGTTATATAAAGAATGCATTTAAATTTTCTTTTTTCTTTTTTTAATTTGGTACACATATAATGTGAAATTATTACCACAGTAGGGTTAGTGAACACCTCCCTCACCTTACATAATTACTATTTCTCTTTATGGTGAGGACATTTCAGATTTACTCTCTTAGCAACTTTCAAGTATATAATAGAGTATAGCTAAATATAGATACCATGCGGTACATTAGATCCCCAGAACTATTTATCTCATAACTGGAAATTTGTACCTTTGACCAACATCTCCCCATTTCCTCCAGCCCCAAGTGCTTGGCAACCACCATCCTATCTACTCTCTGTTTCTCTTTGTTTGGCTTTTCTAGATTCCACATGTAAGATTCCATTTATAGTATTTGTTTTTCTCTATCTGATTTACTTCCACTTAGCATAATGCTCTCAAATTCATCTATGTTGTTGCAAATGGCAGGATAACAGACACACCACTTAGGTTGTTTCCTTATCGTGGCTATTGTGAATAATGCTTCAATAAACATGGAAGCACAGATATCTCTTTGAGATCCTGATTCCATTTCTTTTGGATATATACCCAGAGTAGGCTTGCTGGATAGAACATAGTAGTTCTATTTTTAATTTTTTTGATAAACTGCCATACTGTTATTTATAGTAGCTGTACCATTTTACATTCCCACCTACAGTGCACAAGTTCCCTTTCTTCACCTCCTTGCTAATGTTTATCTCTCATCTTTTTGATGAGAGCTATTCTAACAGGTGTGAAGTTATATCTCCTCATAGTTTTGATTTGATTTGTATTTTCCTGATCAGTGATGCTGAGCATCATTTCATGTACCTATTGGCATTTGTGTGTCTTTTTTGAAAAAATGTCTTAATCAGTTCCTCTGTCTATTTTCAAAATCATATTGTTTTTGTGCTATTGAGTTGTATGTGTTCCTCATATATTTAGAATATTAACCTTTTACGAGATATAAGATTTGCAAATATTTTCTCCCATTCTGTTGGTTGCTTTTCCATTTTATTGTTTCTTTTCCTGTGTTGAAGCTTCTTAGTTTGATGTAGTCCTGCTTACTGGAATTAACTTTAGTTGCATGTGCTTTTGGTGTTATATGCAAAAAACATAGGAAAGACCAATGTCATGGAAATTTTTCTTATTTTTCTTTTAGGAGTTTTATAATTTCAGGTCTTATGTTTAAATCTTTAATTCATTTCGAGTTCATTTTTTATGGTGGTGCAAGGTATGAGTTCAATTTCACTGTAGGCTTGTTGTATTTTGGCTTTATCATGTTGAGGTAAGTTCCTTCTATACACAGTTTATTGAGAGGGTTTTTTTTTAAATCACAAATAGATGTTTTATTTTGTCAAGTGCTTTTTCTCCATTTATTGAGCTAATCATGTGATTTTTATCTTGTAGCGTTTATCATATATATTGATTTGTGTATGTTGAATCATCCTTGTATTCCAGGAATAAATGTCCCCTTTGCATTCCTGATTTTGTTTATTTGAACCTTTTGTCTTTTTCTAGGTGTAAAGTTAGGTTGTTTATTTAAGAAATTTCATTTTTCTTACTGCAGGCTATAAACTTCCCTCTTAGAATTGATTTTGCTGCATCCCATAAATTTTGATATGTTTCCATTTTTATTTGTTTCATGCTATTTTTTAAATTTCTATTTTGATTTCTTCTTTGACCCATTGGTTGTTCAGGAATTTGTTATTTAACTTCTACATGGTTATGTATTTTGCAATTTTCCTCCTATTAATTGATTTCTAGTTTTATACCATTGTGGTCAGAAAAGATAATTGGCATGATCTC
Source organism: Eidolon dupreanum (assembly GCA_028627145.1). Lineage (NCBI taxonomy): Eukaryota > Metazoa > Chordata > Mammalia > Chiroptera > Pteropodidae > Eidolon > Eidolon dupreanum. The sequence goes on along the minus strand of CM053503.1, from coordinate 161,095,997 downwards.
AATCTTTTTAAATTTGCTAACGTTTATTTATATTACCATATGATCCTATCTAAAAGAACATTCCATATGTGCTTGAGAAGAATGTGTGTTCTGCTGCTGTTTGGGTGGAATGTTCTATATATATATCTATTAGGTCCATTTGACCAAAAGAATAGTTTAATCCAATTTTTATTAATGATTTTCTGTTGCATGAAGTATCTATTATTGAAGTGGGGTATTAAAGTTCTCTACTATTATTATATTGTTTTCTATTTTTTCCTTCAGATCTATTTGTATATACTTAATACATTTAGATGCTCCAGTGTGGATGAATTGTCCCCTTTATCATTATATAACAGTTGTCTTTGTCTCTTGTTAGAGGTTTTTGGTTCAAGTCTAGTTTGTCTAAGTATAGCTACCCCTTATCTCTTTTGGTTTACGTATGCATACCTTTTTCCATCCCTTTACTTTGAGTGTATGTATGTCCTTAAAGCTAAAGTGGGTCTCTTATAGATAACATATAATTAGATCTTTTTGTTGTTGTTATTATCCGGCCACTTTATGCCTTTTGATTAGATCATTTATCCACTTATATTTAGAGTAATTATTGTTAGATAGGAACTCATCAATGCTATCTTATTAATTGTTCTCTGGCTGCTGTGTAGTTCCCATGTTCCTGTTTGCTCTCTTGCTGTCTTCCTTTGTAAAGTGATGATTTCTAAAAGAATATGTTTTGATGCCCTTCTCTTGATTTTTTGTTTGTGTTTCCACTGTAAATTTTTGCTTTGTGATTACCACAAGGCTTACATAAAATGTCTTATAGACATAGCAATTGATTTTACATTGATAACAACTTCACTTCAGCTACATACAAAAACTCTATCCTCTTTCCCCCCTCACTGTTCGATGACACAATTTATCTATTATTATTTTGTGTATCCCTTAAAAATCATTGTTGTTATAGTTATTTTTAATACTTTTGATTTTTAACCTTTATACTAGAGTTTAGTTGTCCATACCCCACTATATTGCACTGTTAAAATATTCTAATTTTGACTATATACATGTCTTCCCCAATGTGTTATGAAATTCATATTATGAAAAACATTTTCATATGTTTTTCATAATATGAATTAGCATTTTTTCTTTTCAGCTTGAAGAATTCTTTTCACTATTTTTTGTAAGTCACATGTAGTGGCGATGGACTCCCTCAACTTTTCTTTGTCTAAGAAAATCTTTATTTCGCCTTCATTTCTGAAGGACAACTTTGCTGGATAGGGTATTCTTGATTGGCAGGGATTTTTTTGTTGTTCTTTCAGCACTTGGAATATGTCACCTCACTCTTTACTGAACTGTAATGTTCTGGCTTAGAAATATGCTTAAAGATTTATGGGGGTTCTTTCAGAAGTTACAAGTTTATTTTCTCTTGTTGATTTTAAGATTTTCTTTGTCTTTGATTTTTGATAGTGTTATTATAATGTGTCTTGGAGAAGATCTCTTTAAGTTAAATTTATTGGTGACCTATGAGTTGCATGAATTCGGAAATCCAAATCTCTCTCCAGATCTAGAAGGTTTTCATTCATTGTTGTTTTTTTTTTTTTTTGTATACTTGTTTTTGTTTTGTTTTATTTTTATGTATTCCATAGGCCACATAGGCTTTCTTCACTCTTTTTTAGTCTTGCTTCTTTGTTCTCTTCTGTTTGGATAATTTCTAAGGTCCTGTCTTCTAATTCACAGATTCTTTCTTCTGCTTGATTAATTCTCTTATTCGAGTTCTCTATTGAATTTTTAATTTTATTTATTGTATTCTTCAACTTCAGAATTTTTGTTTTCTTTTAATGGTTTCTATCACTTTTCTAAACTCATTTTTTTTCATGTATTTTTCTTGATTTCATCAGGCTGTCTTTCTGCATTTCCTCGTAGCTCCTTGAGGTCCCTTAAAACTGCTATTTTGAATTCTTTATCTGCTAAATCACAAATCTCCATATCTTAGGGGTTGATTACAGGGTGATTATTTTGATCCCATTATATTGTCTTTTTTTTCTAGATTGTCCATGTTCCTTCAAGGCTTGCATTGCTGTCTTCATGTTTCAAGTAGCAGTTATCTTTCCCAAAACGTACTAAATGACTTTGGTAAAGAAATACCTTCCATCAACCCTGCTTGGGGGTTCTGAGGCTTTCTCAGACCTTTTTTGGATATGCCTACTCTATTCTTCTTGCTCCCTCTTGTGGTTGAATTCTTAAGCTTGTATGCCTTCTCTTGATCCTGCATCATACCAAGGAAAATGCTGACAGCCTCCTTTTTACTTTTCCAAGGGTGGAGTAATGCTCTAGTGTGTTTTCTCCCAGGCTTGCTTTCTGTGCATGCTCATTAACTGTCTGTCAAAGTTCACTCTCACCACCACTGGGAGCACACACTAGGATCCAGCCACAGGGTGGGGTGGGAATGTGTGAGTGGGATGCATAGAATACTGGGAGTACCCATAGGCCAGTTGGCAGATCTGTATGCAAGGCACCCCCAATGGTTCATGGGCGGGCTTCTTGATTAAATCTGTAAGGAAATTAGTAAAATCTTTGTCCCTTTAATGCCCTCTAAGTGTCCTGTCAGTCTCCCAGCCTCTTCTTATCCATTCCCCTCACCACTCCTTCCCAGGCATCAGCTCATGACTCAGCATTCTAAATAGGATGAGAGATAAATGGGCCTCTTTGGAAGCATTCTGCAAAGCTGGGCACTTATTCACATGCTTTCACTTTCCTCCTTGGGAGAAATCACAGGCAGAGAAGGTCTCTTGGCACTGAGTTTTGGGCTTTGTGAGAGGCGTGATGCAGGTAAAGTTAAACTGTTTCTCTTGCCCTTCCCCTCCGTCCAAACTCATCTTTATCCTCCAACATTGTACCAGAATCTCTCCACTGGAAGCGTGGACTGCCACACAGCCTCTCTTAGCTGTAAGTGATTGTCTAAAATAGTGTTTTCCAGGGGATCCCAGACTGTGGCCAAAAGAGCTTGAAGCTGGTTCATAGGCCAATGAATGGTCTATAATCAGGATTGAGGTCTGTAGGCCTATTACCCAATGGATGAATGGGAGAGACTCCTCCCGAGTCCATTAACATGTGGTACTGGATCCCACAACTCCCACAATGGCACATTTGTTCATGGGTGGGTGCCAAATTGTTGTGGAGAGCAGGATATGAGCAAGGATGTCTTATTTGGACATGGTATTGAGAGGCTCATCAATTACTGATTGTGGTATAGGCACTGATTGAGGTGTAGAAATTTTGGAAAGAAATTTCAAGAACTTCAGAATTCTCTAAATTTCAAAAGGAAAAAAACCCTAGCTCCAACTGGCATAGTAAAAAATGAGGGAGAAGATTACTAGATGTTATTCATCACTTCCATGTTGGATTATTGCTCAGTCTGTCCTCTCATTTTGATTTGTATTGTTTTATTTCCTGTGGTGTCACATATTTACTTAGTATGTATCATTCATTTGATATAGGGCTCATGGCCATTCTTGAGCATTTCTCTAGGCAGGGGACATGATATTCCGACTGGATAGACCTGAGTCATGAGCTTACATCTGGGTGATAGAATAATGCATTCATTCTTTCTCCCTTCAGGAATTTATTTAACAAATATTTATTGTACACCAGCCATGTGTCAAGTATCATCCTGGGTGCTGAATTATAACAATGAACAAATCAACCTTTCTTGTTAACTGACTCACATGTCACTAGATAAAGAGAAAATAAACAAACATAAATATAAATATGTTAGATGGTAAAAAGTGTCACAAAAAAAGAGAGAGGCTAATGAGGTAGAAAAGATTTTGTCTATTTGTTTTAGATAGGCTGTTTAATATAATACTCCCTAAAAAAGAGACATTTGAACAAAGATGTTAATTATGTAAAGAAATAGCCATGTGGTTATGGGGAAGAGAGCACCCCAGAAAGTAGGAATGATAAGTGCAAAGGCCCTGAGGTGGCAGTGTGCTTGGCAAGTTTAAAGAACTTGGAGGGGTCCACTGTGGCTGGATTGAAGCAAGTGGATCAGAATGAGAGAACATGAGTTCAGAAAGATACTCAGACAAGATTTTGTACGTCCTCTAGGTTATTTTAAGGGCTTTAAATTATATTCTTAGTGAACTGGGACATTTTAGAGCAGGGACTGTTACAGCTTAAGGTTTTAGACTGAAATTGGAATAAAAGCAGTAAGCCAAAAAAGAATTAAGGTACTAAGAGAGGAAGATTTAATTTGAGAAAGAAAAAAAAAACCATAAAATAACTTTTGATGCACTAATATATATGAATTTATTCTTAAGCACATGTGACATTTTAAAAAATGGGGATTCCAGCTTAATTTAATAAAGCCACTTAAAAACTGTAACTCCCAAATAGGTTAGTTAATTAATTATGCAGCCTATAGTTACCTTTTCTATTTGTTGAAATCAAACTCTTTCTGAATCTTTCAATATCTAGTATAGCTCAGTTGTTCTGGAGTTTATAAGGCTTCTCCCAAAATTATTTCATCTTGAAAGAGTCTATGTAGACTGAATTGTTTTAAATATAATTTTCCCCGTTCAGAATTCTTTCCTATCTCCCTCTGGGAATACTTCTATTTCATACAGTTTTTAAAGGAATTTCAATCAAGGCACTATACCATAATCCCCATCTTTTCTACTTATTAACACTACAGTATCATGTCTTGCTGGACTTTGTAAGAGCTAAGCATATGCCTAAGGGAGATTTTTCCATCTTCAAATTTGTGTTGGAGCTGGAAAAAACTAGCTTTTGAGTTTTAAGTTTATAGAATATTGTCTTGGAATATTGTCTGTATTATAATGCAGAAATCCAATCTATGAGATGGGCGGGGGGCAGATAATTAGGCCAACATATAAAGGATGCAGAACTGAGAAATTAAGAGGGAGAAAAAGAGAAGGCAGCCAACACAGTGACATCACTGATGCCCTAGATCTAACTGAATACAAAGATCTTTCCTTGAACTTTTGTTTTTTTGAGGCAATGCACTTTCTTTCCTATGATTTAAGTTGTCTTAGTTAGATTTCTAACTTTTAACAGAAGAGTTCTTGACTATTACAGGGCAACAGAAAACAAACTGAGGAATTCATTGGAGATAGTTTCCAAAGGTGATTTTCAGCTTATTCAGGAAGGGAAATCAGATGATAAATTCTGTGCATTTACTCTATCCATGTATCCCCATTGCCTATACAAAAAGCTATAAAAGGTTCTCAAAATTTTTTCTTTAATAACTGAATTAATACAGTCCAACATTCCATTTTATACTTATGGAAACTGAGGCCCAGAAAGTAGAATAATTAGCCCAATGTACACTCCTTAGAAGTAAAATAGTGATGAGATTTTAAAATTTTTTGGTTCTCTTCTAATTCTCCTTTTACAGGTACCTCTCCTCACCAGGGTTGACTAAATAAATAAATAAATAAATAAGCATCTAAGTTTCTGTTTTTTTAACTCTAAAATATTTGTTTTAATTATGAAATATTCTGAGACCATTTTGATCTTTTATCTATGTTCTACCAAATATGCAGGTATTTCCAAATGTTAAATGAATAGCTAATACATTGAAGAAAATCAGGATTATGTGTTTAATCATCTCTTATGACCTATTTCAATTAATTAATTTAGCAATGGACACAATCTCAAAAGACTAGTTAATTAAAATTTTTAGTAAATCCTTTTTCTCATTACATACTTACTTGTCATAGTGCTAGAACTCTCCCCAAACTTCAACAGCCTTTATATTCTAATAAGATTTTGAGACTAAAGTAAATATTTTAACTTGTTTAATTTTTTTTTTTTACTATCAGGTTTTTAAGTGACTTGAAAAGAATCTGTCTTTATTGTCTTTCTTAAACATTTTAAATTACTGAAATGACCTCTGAGCTGAATAGAAAATTCCCATTTTCAGTTAGAGGAATGTTACTACCCCACAAAATAAATGTTAAAATGTGCATATCTTTTTCATGACTATTTGTCATACTTGGAAATGTTGAAGGACCCATAAACCTTGGTGACTGAGGTTGTTATTCTTAACACAGAGTTAGAATGTTGTAAACATGAAATTTTATACAATAATGGAGGTGAAATTGGAACCAACTGGTGGTGGAAGCTTACAGATTGGCTTGCATACCTTGCTTTAGCAGGACGCACAAGTACAAATTCCAAGAATTTTATAAAAACGAAGAAAGGAAAATATATGTGAAAATAAATATAAACTGCTATAATCCAGAACCTACAAATCAAGAAACATAACATCAAAGTAGAATCTGATTGGATTGGCAAATTTACAATCTGCCTCAGTATTAAATAACATTCTCAGCTTGTGACCCAGTCCAACTCAGTGGCAAACTTTAGCTTGACCTTTCAAGATCCTGGCTTGTTATGATTTATCCTCCAGTCACAGACTTGTGAGCATAGAAAGACTTCATGAGAGAATCTAGTTCATTTCAGTTTCCTAACAAAACTTCATCAGAACAATCCTGAGCATAGGGGACAGCTAATCTCTTCTATTTCTTGTAAGAATTAGATTTCAATTCCCCAAACCCTTACATTCTGGAGAATGAAGTTCACTTCCAATAAAATTCTCATGTGTTTTTATTCAAATTTGCTTATAGTTTTTTTTTTTGTTATTGTTGTTTGTTGGTTGAAATTAATAACAGTTGATAACTATACTATTTGTAGTGCTTTCTCAAAGACCTGAAGAACAGTGATTTTCAGATTTTTTAAATCTAATACATCATTAAAGCTATATCAATTAATATTATATCTATAGCAAATTACAACAAACATACCAGCTTAATATATAAATTTATTATCTTACGGTTCTGTACATGAGAAATTTACATGGGTCTCATCATACTAAAATCATGGTTTCAGCAAGGCTGCATTCCTTTCTGGAGTCTTTAACAGTAAATCTATTTCCTTGCATTTTTCAGCTTCTAAAAACCATTCACATTCCTTATTTTATGGCCCTATTCTTTGATCTTAAAAGCCATCAAGGACAAATTGAGCCTTTCTCATGTCATAGCACTCTGACACTGACTGTTTTCTATAGTTAAGGACCTTTGTGAGAACCATAGTGACATCCAGAAAATTCAGGATAATCTCCCTTATTTCAAGGTCATAGATTAGCAAACTTTATTCCCCCACTAGCAAATTTAAGTCCCCTTTGCCATGTAAAATAAGTATGTTCACATTTTCTAAGGTTAAGGATATGGACACCTTGGGAAGGGCATTATTCTTCCTAAGACAACTGATGACTTTGAAAATATTTATTCCTCTTCTCTATTCTTGTAGTACTACAGATAAACTTGCCCATAAACACACATGCACAAACATAATTTTAATTAAAAAAAATGATAAAACAAGGTACAAATATTCCCCATTAATTTATTTGGTCAATTTCAGAACGTCAGTGTGCCCACTTAACAAGAGGTGAAGAAGGAGAGGGACATAAGACCGAGGATTGAAGGCAGTGAGAATCCCGCAGTGATGCTATGTCATCATCTCAGAACTTTCCCACAAGTAAGTTTTCACAAGACAGTAAGAAAGCCAACCAAATATGTTTTGAATACCGAGCAAGTTTGGTATTCAAAATTCCGATCTCTCATGGCTTTCGAAACTTCCCAAAGTTCTCCATCGTTCTCATAAGTATAAATGCTCCAAAATGAAGAAAAATTCTACAAAAACTACTCTGAAAAATATTTCATTCTCAAGAAAGGAAACTTTATTTTCCCAAATTAGCTATTTTTAAATGTACTAAAAAAGTAATAGTAACATTAATATGAAAAAATGAGTTCCATTAAAGTCCCCAAGGATTACTGGCATAGGGTGAGTTTCCCTTGGCTGTATTTGTCACTTCCTGCCCTCCAGAAATAAGACACCCAAACATTACCTTCAGAGTTTCTCTTAATATCTGTCTGCCAAATATAATACCCTGTAAATCAGACATGCTGGCTGCTATAGAATATTGACATAGTAAGGTGTACTGCTCATAGAAGATCTGTTTATATGGGTAGGAGGTAATTTTCTAAGACAAAGATGACCACTAACATAATATTTGAAGTACCAACTGTCTGGCACTGTCCTTTTAAATTCCAAAGTGTAGCATCAAGATGAGACTCTTAGTTTGACCAACTTTTGTCCTATCGTTCACTTTTATTATTTAATTTTGCCTCAGCTTCTAATAAGCATTAATGTGTTAAATTTAATATCACTTCAAAACACAAATACTTTTACATTAGCCTCTCCATGGAAATATCATGAAGCAAAAAGTGTTGTGTGAAGTTGGATTTGTTAGTACATTCTAGGTTGTGCTGAAGTATCAACCCCAAAATCTTAGTGACTTAACTACAAAGATTTATTTCTTGCTCAGGCTGAGTCTCCCATGATCATAATGATCATCAAATCAGGGTTTCACCATTAGCATGTGAATCTCCCTCTATGACTACATAAAAGAGAAAAAGAGCACTGGAGGATTTATACCAGCAATTAAACATTTCGCCAATGAGTGACCCATGCTATTTCTGGTCACAACTTCTTGAACAGAACCAGTTGTGTAGTGATGCCTAATGACAAAATAAAAAAGAATAATCCTTCCAGAAACCTGAGAAGAGTATAGAAATGCGTACGTGTGATCACTAGCTGCTGTCAGAGGACAAATAAAAATTATTTATGTTTTAGTTTCTTTAAATTTTATCTTTTTTCATATATAATAGTATCTCTATGTTGAAGACAAATTTTCAGTAGGCCTACAGAATATATTTTTTTCTCAAAAAGTCGTAAACCACTCTTATGTGCTCTGCAGAAGTGTAGCTCAATGTCATTCATCACCAGTAAAAAAAAAAATGCTCTTGATTTAGGGAGGTAAAAATTGTCTATTCAATTCCCATTCAGTCTGTCAAAATAACAACTGGCAGTGACAAGGATATATATAAAATGATTCCTCCAAATTCATGACCCTAGCAGCCAGTATGGGCAAACAAACATAACCTTGTGCTGAATACTATCTTTCACAAAAGCTATAAAAAATTTGAACTTTCCAGAGGGGCTTTATGTTAAAATCCAAATCTCTATATCTGTGCCATAAACATAATTTATATTAAAACATTTTGTATGAAAGATCTCTTACATTTAGGCTTTGGGTAGAGGACTTCAAACACCATCATTATTTAATAATACAAGTAAATTTTTTTTTCTAATATTAAACTTAAATGCCTCATAAAGGAAAGTTAATTAAACTAATTTATTTTTTTTTGTTTCCAGAGACAATTGCAGTCTACTGTATTGTGACCAGTTCTCTAAACTGCCACTTACAAAGTACAGTAAGTACTCACTTAACATGGTTGATGGGTTCTTGAAATTCCAGCAAAACGATAATGTAACAAAACCAGTTTAAACATAGGTGAATTGATATAAACAAGAGTTAGTTCCTACAGCATCTCATCAACGTTCTAAAGAGATGACGTTGGACAAAATGACATTATCCGAGGACCTGCTATACAATGTCATATGTGCAGTATTGCTCAGGACAACAGACCATTTTATGCCCTGAGTTCCTCTGAGTTTAAAATACCCTAAACAATATATTCTTCTTCCTTTTGACATGAATTTTTCCAATTTTTTTAAAGATCACATCCTACGTTCTATCTGCTGAGTCTGTATTCAAATTGTAGAATATTGAGCTTATTCCCTGGGGCTTTATTTTCATGCTGTAGGGAAGTTGATGAAATAAACCTGGGCATCAGGGAGCATTTTCCTAGAGAACAGGAAGGGAAACCTCTACTAACACTGTGCTCTAGTATTATTTTATTGTTTCCCCATCCAATGTCTATTTTCTCCTAGCTCAACTCATGTATGTAGAGTAATAAAGTTATACCCATGCTCTCTAGCTAACCTGCACTGCTTTCCTTACTTCACCTCACTGATTATTACCTCTCCTGAATTATATTATGTTTTTCTTAATACGAGGTAGAAATCAGGGCTTAGAAAAACACTACCAGAGTTCTGCCTCTTGGTGACACTTTGCCATCTGATTAAAAAAGCCATAGTGACTAAGTTACACCTATAAGTACACTACTACAGAAGGCTTATTCCTGGTGCCATGCATGTTTTGTAAACATTTTCAATCATCCTCGCTATAAAAAAATGAGGACTTATGGTAATAAAACACTTATTTGTCTCCTTAAGTGCTTGTCCATAATTTAGTTTAATGATGCTACACTTTCTTGTAGCCTCTCTAGGCCTTGAGGGGCCATTTGTATTGATTTAGCCATTCTCTTTGTCTTAGTAACAAACAGCCACATAAAACACAGACTGGAAAAAGGAACTTTCCTGAAGTGGAAAATCACATTTATCAGTGTAATAGAACTTTTGATTCTGGATTATATCTAGGAAAGCATTTCAATTCTTTAAATATAAATCTTGAGCATGCTAAAGATAGGTGAGCAACTTTTACGATGGCTAATTTCACGTTTTTAGAACCATCCCAAAAATAATCAATTGATAATAAAGCTTGTCGAGTTATTTTTTCCTAGTAGTCTAGGTTTGTTCAAAGCATTATATCATTTTTGGTTAATGCATAGGAGAGCAGATAAAAAGCCAAATTGACAGAAGACAAAGCAAATAAGCTGATAAAGGGAGACGATAAATTAACTAATAGGAAACTGCAGATTGTACCTCGTGGTTTCTAGTGTAATAATTCTTGAAAAAATATTATTTTAGTATTTTAGCATAAAACAAAGTGATGGTTTTGGGTGTTGATGCTAATTATGATATTTATTAAGGTTATTACATTTTTCTTAGTGTGCCCCATCTTTAACCTAGTTAACTATATAACTCAAATCCAGAAGAACTGAAATTTGAAATCACAGAGAACCTGTCATTTAAGGTGCTCAAGCACTTCATTGCAACTTATTACCCATGACAGGTTTTTCATTACATTTTTAAGGGGTTGAAATATTAAAGCATTCATTTGGATCCAAGTATCTAGTTGGAAAATGAATCCAACTATCAATCATGAATAATCGCCATAAGACTATTGCACTGCAAGGAGACGATGGGGTCAGAAAAGAGTATTCTGCCAAAATTTATTGTACATTATGCTTGTTGTGTATTATATATGGAAATGGCAAGCATGCATGAAGAAAAAAAATCACCTCGTGCATATTTGCAAATAGCCAGAGAAACATTTTGGGTCATTTCAAATCATTAAAACCAGTAGGCATGTCTTTAATTAAGAACATTGAATTCGACAATCATTCATGATATGTCTGTTATATACCAAGAACTATGCCAGGGACAACTGAAATTAATAAAATGTAGCAACTTCACTTTGTAAGCCCAACATCTATTGAGAAAGACAGGTGCACAATGAGTACTCAATACTCTTGCCCAAGTGGGAAATGACAGAACTCCCCATTAGTTTACCAAATCAGCATTCTGTGTGTCTCACCAAGACAGTCAAATGGTTTCTCTTGCCATCATCAAGATTCCTTAAAAGAGCATGAAGCCTCTGAACACCTTCCCAAAAGTGAGTTTCCAAAAACCCTTTCACATTAGCAGCAAATGTAGATAAAGCGACAAGCAAGATTCCTTCTAAATATAGTTCATTTTGATGTATACATTACGTTAAGTTGATTTTTTAAAAAATCACTAGCCCTGTTCTTAGAAATGGCATGGTCCGAAAAAGAACACTAAAAAATTAATAAGTAGATCTAGTTCATATTTTTATTCTAGTAATAATTGTTTCCTGTGAAATACTGAGAATACTTCCTAATACATTCCCTGTTTTATAGCATTTTGTCAGTGTCCACATAAATAAATGTGAACTTTCATAATACCTTGTCAAAAAAAAACAAAAAACATTTCCGCCAACTTGTATTACATGTTACCCTACTCCTGTCTGTCTCCACATACACGTAAGTTCTGCACCAGGTTACACTGAGTATTCAGAGATGAGCTGAGAGTTAACATTAAATGTCTAAGCATTTTGCCTGATTTATATTGAGACATGAAAACAATTTTGTGGACATTCACAATATTCCAAGTACGGACCAACTGCTCTCCTCTTGCCTTTTCCTTTTCGTAAGTCGGGTTTATGCTGTCTTCCTTTAGACTCGGTGTTACGTGGTGGAAGGCATCATGTTTTCTCATCTCCTGTGCATTTTAAGTATTTTGCTTGGAGTCTGACATCTAAGGGGCACTGAATAGTTGTTGACAGAATAAAGGTACATTCTTTGAAACTGTTATCAACAAGTCTTCAGTATAAAACTTAATTGGAAACTAGGATAGAGACTAGAGAAAAATCAAAGTTTAACAATGATTTTTAAGATCCCAACCATGTGTTACTTAACCTATTTTCTTTCTGTGAACTCAGAAATCGTAGACCATTTACTGAAGTTCAGCTCTTTGGGGGAAAGTAAACAGAGATATCACACTAATATGATTAAAAGAACGGGCTCCACTTCACAACTGACCTTTCTGAATGTGGCATAACATCAGAGGAATGTAAAAACAAGTTGCCTTGGGCATGTTAGCATTTTTTCTCAAAAAGTGTGGATACCTTGTTTTTACTATATTTTTTCTATGTTAAGATAAGCAAATAATTACCATTGTATTACGGTATTCATCATGGTAGCTTGCTGTATAGGTTTGTAACCTAGGAGCAGTAGGCGATACCACATAGCCTAGGTGGGTAGTAGGCCAAACCATCTAGGTTTATGTAAGTCCCTCTGTGATGCTCACATGATGATAAAATCACCACATTTCTAAGGCACATTTCTGAGACTGCATCCCTGTTGTTAAGTGTGAATAACTGTATAAAAGAATTTTATGAATGAATTTTATGGAATATGTAAAGAAATATGCCAAAAAACTGTACAATCAAGATGCTAAGAATTAATTCCCAAGGCCATTCTGCTTTTTGCTTCATGAATAGTACATGTTCAAGTACATAACAGTTCGACCACTTTGACTAACTTGACTGTCAACAACTCCTTCTTCTGAAATTTTGCTTTCACTAGTTTGGCTATTTAATTGCACAAACCTCTTCAGTCAGTCCAAATGGCTGAGCCATCTATCCATTTTAACCTTGACACATTTCTACGATTCTGTATTTAAGAAGACTTGCAAACTTGGTAATATAATCCTATGGAAGATATACCTAAAATTCAAAGGAACTATGCATTTAGTATCCAAAAGTATCCCAAATCATTTACTTGAATAGAAAATCTCCCTACATGATGGAAATAAGTAAGAATAGAGATCAACTGTGCATTTTTTTCCCTCTCAAATAAAATTATACAGTAAAATACCTCTTTTAGAATTATATGTCGAAGGGCTATGCCTAGTAGTCTGCATAACCTCCACCCAGGGCTCCTTGCTTAAAATCAGAGGTGGGGTTAGGAGTCTGCTAAAAGAGAAAAGAGTCATTTATTTGCCGGCATAAACATATATTTATTTAGCGTGTTTGTGCATAGACCGTGTCTGCCCCCACCTCCAAAGAGAAGATCAAATACAACAGATTGCATGCTGTACAAAAACCACACACATCTAAATCCATTTTTTACTAGCGGTAGGTTAAATTTACTTTGCCTTAATGTGTAACGCATTATCTGATTCATTTCAGTGACTAATCCATCCAAACAATCTTCGTATCAGAATTACAGAAATAGTGAGGAAATACTTAGGGTGAATTGATTTAAATGCAGTGTTGAAGAAAAAGCGACCTTTGTGTAAAATCCAGATTTTATGAATGTGTTTTGTTTCATGGGAGCAGAAATATCAGTGATAAATATAACGTTAGCATAAGGAGTCACACCGAACATTAAAAGCTTTAACAGGAAGAACACTTGAAATAATTTAGTGCTGATAAACAGCACTGCAGGCAAGTTTTTGGCAATTCGTGATAAACCACAGATTTTAAAAGACTCACAGAAATCCTTCTAAACATGTATTATACTGGAGTCGCGGTGAGTTCATGGGGGTTCTCAGAAGAGTATTTTCAGAGCTGGACATTTTGCTATGGTTAACAAGAAAGTCTTTCAGTAAACAGCGGGAAGTGTGCACACTTTAACAGTGTTTTGATTCTAGATGGTTGCAAACCAAGCCACGTACAGCTCAGTCCAGCAAGGTTCTGATTCTTGATCATGTCAGACTAGCACATGGAGGGATGCTTTTTAGAAACAAGATGGGGAAGATGAATTTTAGTAATAAATAAATATGTAAAGATTTTTAAGTGCTGGGTATAATTAAGTTGGTTATTTTTTTTTCTCACCATTCTTGTTCTTGTGCATTCTTTTAGTGCCTACCCTGAACGTACACAAGATGTTTTGATTACATGTCAGTTGATGTGAAAAACAATTCTTAAAATAATCCAGTTATCTAGAAAAATAAAAAATGTACGTACTAGTAAATACCTTTAGAAGTATGCATTGGTCCCCATACAAACCTGAATACTATATCTGAGCCTTGGATTATTAGATAAGTGGTTAAGAACAGTCCTTTTAAAATCCGATGACATAGCAAAGCTTTCTAAAATATATAGAAGTTTAATTCCATTTAGGACAACACAGAAAAAAACCATTTGTGACACCTAGAAAGAATTAGTAAAGGTATAATAATTTTGTGTGTGTGTGTATGTGTGTGAAAGATAAGATGAAATTAATTGCACTGGGACTTTGGTGCGTTTGACCTTGTGTCTCTTCTTGCAACAGTGGCAAGATTGACATTTTCTCTGAGTCCATGTTTGACAATATGGAAAATATGTGATTTGCTGGAATTCCGGGAAAGCTGGGGCAAAAGAGCCAGCCAGTTGACATTGATCCCTTGTAGGAGAGAAGGAAACAGATTTTTTAAAAATCTAAATAACTATTCTTTCCAGAGGAGGATATAAAAGAATGAGTCTTCTCCATTTCCAGTCCAGCTCTGAGAAGGCAGTAGAATAGGACTACAAACATTGAGACCTAGCACAAGGCTTCAAAAGAGAGGAACTTCAGTTGTCAAAGAGATGTTGAAAGGAACTGAACTGTCTAATGGAGTTTTCGTTCAGTGTTTCGCTAAGTTGGCAGGCATACTCTTTGATCACCTCTTCATAAGACAAATTTGAAATATCATTTTCTAAAAAAATGTAGAAAAAATCTAGTAATGGACCATCGAATTTTGTTTTTATTTTTACTTATTACTGCTATGTAAGTTTAAAAATTGTTATTAGATTTGGACGGACTTCTGTCAAGTTTCTGTCTTAGCTGTAAGAATTCAGGGATTTTCAAGTTTCCCTCTACAGTATCCAATGTTAATTAGTTTTGTGCTTGTTATAATTATTGTTTGTCCATGGCAGAAAGACTCACAGAATATTTCCTCTATTTTTGTATAAAATAAGCAAGAAGTTTAAGTTCTCTTCCAGTATTTACACATGATATACTTCTCTTCATTAATTAGGTTACCAAAAATTCCAAGAAACTATTAACTAATTCCATTAAAAATGTATCTCTCCCTTTTCATGAATAGTATGCTTTTGGTTTAGTCTGTGTATATTTTGGCTACAATTGGTTTTCAATATGAGAATCATTTTTGATTTCATTGCTCATTGCATCATATTTTTTCTTATTTCATTAATTGTTATCTAAATTTTCTTTCAACTTTTTAATCAATATATTTAAATTTCAAGATGACACACATCAGCCATATTCAGGCTAAATCTCTGCACTTTCTCCATAAATTTTTCTTAAACATCTTTCTAAATCAGAAATAAAATGGTGTGTTCAAGCTTTATTAAATATTCCATTTTCATTAAAATTATGTTATAGATTTTTAATTGAATATGCTGCTTTACTTAGAATATTCCTAAAAAGGGAAAACTTTGCTCTCAACTAGGCTTTGATGAGAAATAAATTCTTCACTTATAATTTTACAATTGTGATTTCGTGACATATTTTCCACCCACTAGCTTCCAGCTCCATACATTTTATTTTGCCCAGTTTTTAACTTTTTCAAATTTAATTTAATTTAATTTAACTCTTTATTAAATTCATTGCAGTGACATTGGTCAATAAAATTATATAGGTTTCAAGTGTACAATTCAATAACACATCATTTGTATATTGCATTGTGTGTTCACCACCCAAAGTCAAATACATTTTAAAACCACTTTTCCTTCTTCTCTTCTCACATATTTCCAATGGACTCCATCATTGCATTCATAATGCAGAACAGCCCTGGCTGTACATGTTTGCATTACGTCAGCCAGGTGTGTGGGCCAGGCAAACAGTACGACTATTCCTGGAAACTGTTCCCAGCTAGGGTACAGAAGTTACTGAGCACCACATAAAAATATCTACTACACAGAAATTAAAAGTATCTCTAATTCTACTTCCCCTTAGCTCATCTGCAAAATACCATGACCAAACCAAAAAACAAAACAAAAAAAACAACAGGGAATTTAGAGTAAAAAGTGAATGTTGCCTTAATTCAATATGGGCAATATATATTACTTTTGCAAAAAAAATTATGTAAAATAATTAACCTAAAATTATGTAGACAGAAACCATGTGAATACAGAGCTAGGACTTCTCCTAAAGCTCTGGAAAAAAAACTATACCAGTGAGCGATCCTGAAGCTTATTCTTTATTTATTTCACCATAAACTTGACTGTGGAAGGCAGAATTCTAAGATGGTCCCTCCAAGATTCCCAGTCACCTTCTCCCAGTTAATTAGTACACTAACCCAGGTAGGAGAGTGAGAGGATTTTGCAGATGTAAGTGAAGTCTTAAATCAGTAAACCTTGAGATAGGGAGATGATCTGGGTGTGCATGACCTCATTACACAGGTCTTTTAAAAGTAGAGAGTTTTCTCTGGCAGGTCACAGAAGAGAAAGTCAGAGAGATATGTACTGGCTGGACTGGAAGAAAGCAAACATCAATTTTAAACTACCTGTAGGGGCATGTGGCGGGGAACTCTAGGCAGCCACTAGTTGCTGGGAGATATCTCTGGCTCTCAGGTAGAAGGAAAATGTTGTAGCTTTAGTGAAATACATTATGCTAACATTGATGATCTTGGACCCTGAGCCTGGATGAGACTGTAGTACCAATTGCCACCTCCAGTTCATCCTGGTGGGATCCTGAGCAGAGATTCCAACATGGAATGCCCAAAATTAGACCTACAGGCACTGTAGGATAATAAATTAGTGTTATTTTAAGCTGTGACATTTGTGGCAATTTGTCACACAACAACAAAAAGCTATTAAAATATCTCTCTTTGTAGGCGTTAGGTATAGGAGGTAGATTATAAATTGGGAGGTATCCAAAGTCATACAAGCAGAACCAAGGCGGGAGAGAGGATGCACAGCAAAATGAGACAGCGAGGGTTTCATTCACCACAAAGACATTTGCTGTAGGGAACATCGAAGGGTCCAGAAGGAGAATCGGGGTGAGTAGAAGACCAGATGCACTTCCTTAGAAATGTGGGAGCAGATGAAGGGTCACAAGTCAGTACTGCTGGCTTCCAGAAGGGAGAGCACTGTGAGATCGGCTTATATTCAGAAGGTAAAAGGGTCTCTTTGGACACGGCCAAAGTGAAAGTTTGAAGGTTACAAAAATAACAAGTCAAAAGTAAGTGGATTTTCTGTATGGTTTGCACACAGGCTTTCCAGCTGTCCCCTACAAAATCTTTCTAATATCCACATTGCTTGAAGGTGATTTTTCTGTAAGTGGATGCTTCATGGGGAGCATGAAAATGACCGAATTTGGTTTTTGGTTGGATGGGGCCAGTTCGGAGCGATGTGGGAAGCTAGTTGCACTGGGGCAGAACTGATCTTGGGTGAGGGTGCTCTAAGTGTCAGCTAACTTCAATCGCAACCTCAAATTGAGAGCGTAAAGAAACTGTGAGTAAAATATTTATAATAATCACATGTGACTGTAGATGTCTGAAACAGGAGGACATGCTGTGCGATCAGAGGTGACATCAGGGAAACAAGGTGGCATTTGCTTTGATGAATTCTCCAGGGTTCAGGGTCTGAAACTCTGCTTTCATCCAAGAAGCTTGATTTGCACAGCAGACAAAGAGGGGATCTGGCTCTGGGAAGGGGAGGCCCATACACAGCCATCGAACACCCTGGAAATGTATTTGCACAAGGATACAAATTTACAATGAGAAATATAACATCAAGAGCACTGGAAATTTTTTGTTGGTGTGGCCAGCATCATTCTTTTCCCATAAACAGATCTACACAGGAAGTTGACCTGTAAAGGGAAGGGTCTTTGATCAGCTTGGAATTAGAGCAAAGAAGTTCAAGGTGATGTTCCAATGTTTAACAGCATCCTCTCTGACAGCCACATGTGGCCATCTTCTCATCAGGGGTACACCTGCCACGCCACTTGAGTTACACATTTCTGTTCTAAGTAGTGTCTATACTGTATTTTTCTAGCTAAATAGATATGCACAGGCATTGAAAATAGTTTTTCAATATGATATTCTTCTTCACTGAAATCATACATCTAGTATATTGCTTGTTGCATTATATTATTAGATAATAAACTCACTTAGACCATAAACTCTTTGAGGCAGGGGCCAACTCTTAATAGTCTTCATAATCCCAACAGTGAGCATAATCATGACACAGATATACAGCCTCAATAAATAATTATTAATTATCTGGCTGATAATAAATGAATGCATAAATGAATAAAGTATATGGTGACATTTTATACTCACCATAATCTTTTCTTTTTTTTTTTTTAATTTGCCTCAAATTCTATTCTCCTGATAGGGCTAGGTGTATTTATTTCATATTTTCTCTAATCAAACATCGATAGAGTTAGCATCAATTTTATAAAGATTCTGCTTAGTAACTTCTCATTTCAAAGGTGGATGCAGACATCTGTTCTGTCATCTTAAAAGTGCTCTCTAAGTATTCAATGCCAGCAATCCTTTTTTTTTTTTCTTCAATGTAGATCTAGTCCAGCCTAGCTTGACTTTGACTATATATATACCGTTTTTGAAGCATATTTATAGAGGCACAGTTCAACCAAGAATTTATTCTTCGGATGAATAAAAGAAATAGCAGTACCAACAGAAATCTCTGTAATCTTAAAGTAGCTCAAATTTAAAAAGTTAAAAAAAATCACAGTTATGTTGATTACTCCTCATCATATATTTGCAGATTGTTTGTTATTCACAGTTTAAAAATATATCTCAGGAACTCCGTTGTCAATTACTACTACACGTATGAAGCAATTAGCTTCACGCAAAATGTTTTATATAACGATAACTCGACAAGACTCCAGGAAGAGAAGAGACGAGACTGAGGGCAAGGCAGAAACAAACGTCATAATTTCTGTAAAACTCACCCATGTTGTTTAAGGGGAAAAAAGTAAGACCCAACATCTTGATAGAAGAACGTCAGTGACATATTTTAGGAATATATCACTAACATACTTGTTTAGGTATATTTTCTAACTTCTTTAGAAAATATAATCTGCCATACTTACAACTCATTGGCCGTAACTGGTCACATGGCCATATTCATTCTCAAGGAGGTTAACAAGGAGAAGAAGATGTTGAGTCATGCTTGTGCTGACTACAGGAGCCTCCCCACCCCCCAACCTCCTTTAATCTGCATTAAAGTACAAGCCACATAACATGTCTTATTGATTGGCTTTATGGAGTTGAATTTTAACAGTTTGCTTTTGGCCTTGTGACTGATCATCACAACAAAAAGTAACCAGCTAAGTAAAATCTCTGTTTGTGTTTGCTGTAGATATATTGCTGAGAATGTTATCCATTCCATCAATATGGTCTATGCAACACTTCTCCTGAGTTATTTCTTTTAGATTTAATACCAACAGAAAAGTTCTCCCCATTTAAGAACTGGCAACCTTCCTCCTCTCTAATAATGAGTTATGCCATTTATCATGTTCTCTTTTTTTTCTCCTGGATACCAAAAATTTCAGAGCCAGTTCTGAAGCTTAACCATGGTTACTGTCCTGTCATTCGCTAAGGTTAGCTCATTAAGTCTTTCTAATTTCATTACTCCCGATTTTGTATTTGTGTTTTCTTAGCCTTTTTATCATATAACTTGATCTAAGCCACTTCAAAGCCTTTTTGGAAGAAACGGCTTATAGAAAAATTCAACACATAAATAAGCATAGATTGAAATACTACTCAGTAATAATAATAATAATAAAACACACACACACACAACTTGATGAATCTTAAGGGCATTATGTTGAGTGATAAAAGCCAGTTTCAAAAGCTCACATTCTATATAATTCCATTTATAGAACATTCTGGAAATCACAAAACTATAAAGACAAACAACAGATTAGTGATTGTCAGGGATTAGGGTGGTTAAGGGAAGGGAGAGGTTGTGACTATCAAGGGTAGCATGAGAGAAATCTTTGTGGTGATAGCATAGTTCTGTATCTTGATTGTGATTGTGGCTACATGAATCTGCATAATATCATAACCTCATGATCATGTGATCGAATGGCACAGAACTATACACACACTTCATACTAACACCAATTTCCTGGTGTGCTATTACACTGTAATTTGGTAAAAGGTAACCATTGCGGAAACCTGGGTTAAGGGTAAATGGGATGCTCTGTACTATCTTTGCAACTTTTTGTGTATGTACACTTATTTCAAAATAAAAATAAGTTTGAAAAGTCACCAACCTGCACATTTCACATGGAAATTTTATTGTATGTAAATTATACCTCAAATAATGTCAAATACAAAAAAAAAAATAAGTGTCCTTGTTACTAGCTCCTAAATAATGAATTGAGTGGTGACTCTGATTAGCCTCTAAAAGTGATCCTAGATTTGAATTCCCTAAGAAAATAACAGACTCTTGGGAATAAATAACATGTGACTTGGTTGGATGAACCATGTTGGGAAAAACACCTAAGAACATTTACACTCAGCCCACTTGTATAAATGAATATAGTGCTGACAGCACAGAGTCTAAGTGGTCAGTCTGAATCAAATGGGGTTTATCATCAGGGTACAGAATGACAGAAGTGCAAATAAGCAGAAAGGAAAGCTCTCAGAGTGGAAAGAAAATGCTTTATCTGCCCAGCCAGCAGCACCAAGGCCAGGAGCCAAGTAGAAGTGTGGGTGGGCGCAGGTTATGGAGATCCACAAACCACGTTTGCACGCACAGACACCTCTGAAATACGTTAGTGGCTTTGGGAAATCCTGGCCCCCTCCATCACCTGTGGTTGTCCAGAAGATGTGAGAGCATGGCACAAGCAAGATCAATCCAGGCCTGTCGCTTACCCAGGCCCCAAGGTAGGGCTGGAGGATGCTCCGAAGTGAGGTTTAACCCACGTTGGAGGCATCAGGCAGCTAAATGAGACTATGTAATTTTTAAGCCATCTCTAACCCTCTTGGGAACTCTACTTGTTAATGGGCTTTTAGAATGATGACCTAAAGCTTTTGGGGACCAGGGTCGTGCCTGCTGCTTCGATGGGACTGAATCACTGGCTTCTGATTAGCAGTGAAATGATTCTTCCAGAAACCGTTCGGTTAGCATAGATGAAAACGTGTCGGCTTGATTTGATTTCTAAAGCTCAGGCTTCCAACACAGAACATGTAGTACTGTGTTTCTCAAAAGTGTAGTCCTCAGGCCCCAGGGATCTCCAGTAAAAAATACCCCTCTGAGGCCCACCCCCGCAGTGTGCCAGAAGGTGGGGTCTGGGAAGCTGCATTTTAATCGGCACCAGGTTGCCGTTTATCCTGGCACCGCTGGTGAAGCATAATTGAAAGCAGCAGACAGATCAAAAACCTTTTTTCACCAATAAGGTTTTATCATTCTCTGTTTAATAAAGTTGTAGAAGTTTGGTAGAACAAGCTCAACAGAGATTTGCTCTTCGCCTCCCTACCTCCACCCCCACCCCCTATCCCGCAGGGCAGGAGCCAAAAATCACAAAGTAACCAGGAGTCACTTAGATGAGAGAAAGAGGACCAGAAAGAGGCTTGATGTTTCCACCCATGGAGTCACTGGTCCCTATGTAACATAGCATTACTAGTTTCTGAAAAATCTTTGAAGTGCACATGGCTCAAAAGAAACTAATAATGTAATTCTAGAAGCCCACATTTGTTTCCTTAGCTACATAACACTGCACAAACAATTTGGTCGCAATTTTGAGGCAGTGGTTTCACAGTTACTTGATTAAACTCTGGTGCCTTTTCATAAGAAGATGGACTGATAGCCCTTCAAAGTTTTTTTGTGCAAGTTCCGCAATTTAAAATTAGAACAGCCTGCTTGTCATGATATTTTTAGCTGATTCTTCCTGCTTATACATATATTTCCATGTATTACTTCCATAACATTTTCCCCATCTCATAATCACAGAGACTTCTACTAAGTTAGACTTTCTGAGACAAAAAAAGAAAGAAGAATGAAAGAAAAAAAGGAAGGAAGGGAGGGAGGGAGAGACAGTGGGAGGGCGGGAGGGAAAAGTGGGGGGGGAGAGAGAGAGAGAGAGAGAGAGAGAGAGAGAAAGAGAGAGAGAGAGAGAGGAAGGAAGGAAGGAAGGAAGGAAGGAAGGAAGGAAGGAAGGAAGGAAGGAAGGAAGGAGAGAGAGAGGAAGGAGGGAAGGAGGGAGGGAGGGAGGGAGGGAGGGGGAGAGAGAGAGAGAGAGGGAGAGAGAGAGAGAGAGAGAGAGAGAGAAAAGAAAGAAAAAGAAAGAAAGAAGAAAGAAAGAAAGAAAGAAAGAAAGAAAGAAAGAAAGAAAGAAGAAAGAAAGAAAGAAAGAAAGAAAGAAAGAAAGAAAGAAAGAAAGAAAGAAAGAAAGAAAGAAAGAAAGAAAAAACATTTAGCTCTTGAGAAAACTGTGTTCTCAGCAAAGAGAGTGCCTCTAAATTCTCGACAAGAAATACTTCCATGAACCATGGGCTTTCCTTAAAATTTTACTGTCCCTCTTAAACCCCCAGCACTTTCAACGAGGTGACCTAACTTTGGAGGCAAAGGGGAAGAGCCAAGCCATGAGACTCAAAGCAAGCAGGCAAGAAAGCTGGGGACTGCTGATGAATCACTGTGTATTCTGAAAGAGTGAGGTCATGCATTTTTTCCCATGAATAGTTATCTCCCTTTTTACTATGAGCTACATCATCCATTTTATTTGGGATTATTTTGTTTGGGTGTCAGGGATATTTGTTCTTGTGACCACCCTCCCCCCATAGAAACCGACATTTTATCTATAAACACAAGACACTGTACCCTTGGAAGCAGGTAGCCCCAGTGCTGCTCAGCTGTTGCCCTTGACCTCAAGAGAACTTTTATTTTTCTCTCTACTTCCCAGCCTGGATTCTATTTTCATGCCAACGTGACATTGTGGCCTTTCTTATGAAAGGTTTGCCAGTTGTGCTGAACTCACCAAGTTGTAGCAAACTGTTTTGGTATATATTCAATGTATGCAATGTTGAACTGCAAGAAAATTACTTTTGCCAAATACGTTGCCCTTGATACCGCAAGCAGCTTGATCTAAACCAGATTATGCATAAAAGTGTGTGTGCATGTTGCTATTAAAAAACGTTAATAATTGGAAGATCTGTCAAGTTTTTTTAGTTTAAGCTTTAGATTTAAAATAGAAACAAAGAAAAACAAAGTGATTTGTTCAATAAAAAGTAGTAGTTATTCTGCATTTTTATCAGCAAGTGTGTTACATTTAAAAAATTATAGAATACTTAGAATTTTTCTCTATTTTAATTTGGAGATGAGAAAGGTACAAACATAAACATAATAAATAAAATAAACATGATAATAATTATCTGTTTCTGAAAAGAAATCTAGACCCTGGATTCTGCTAATAGTCACTAGATGTTAGAATTATTA
This sequence comes from Eidolon dupreanum, assembly GCA_028627145.1. Classification (NCBI taxonomy): domain Eukaryota; kingdom Metazoa; phylum Chordata; class Mammalia; order Chiroptera; family Pteropodidae; genus Eidolon; species Eidolon dupreanum. Next base: position 161,072,146 of record CM053503.1, on the reverse strand, counting down.
AGGCCATATAATGATGCCATGAAGAGTTTCGTTTGATTTTGGTTTGTTTTTTTGGAGGGAGGTGTAGTTTTAGTATTATAAACATCAAACTGTCTTTATTTCTGTGCCTTAAAATGAACCAGATCAAAATACTTGTGATGACAATTGTACACAAATATATATTTTTTCATCATGCTTTAATTCAATCAATTTTGAACTATCTATTCTACACCATCAAGCAAAGCAAAACCTGAGAAACACCTCTATTTTTATTAAACGATGCTACAGGTGAAGTTTTTTACTAATATTTGAGAAAATGCTATTATCCCTGTGATATACAAAAAAAAAAGTCTGAAAAGCTGGGTTCAGATATTTTCACGTTCTACAGGAATAAGTGATTAGAATAATAATTAGAATTTTTAAAATTGCTTTCAAAATTAAATAGAAATTAATGAAGTTTTCCATTAAAGTCATTTAACTTCTAATTACCTCATTGCTCTAGATGTCCTCTGTATTCTGGTCCATGTACCAGCTTCCTCTATTCTGCCCTCTACTATGGAAGGTTGACCTCTAAAGATCATTTCATTGACCTCCCTGTGGGTTAGGCCAATGGGAAGCACTGGTAGTAGATTGAATTGGAAAGAGTGTCTCTTTCACTGCAACTCTCTCTTTGCTAAGTGGCCACAGCTTGGCTGTGCCATCTAACAAAAGCCAAAGTTCTTCTCAGGCAGTCGTATTCATTCACAGACCTTCTCCGTGTTCTGTGAACCTGTCTCTTTATTTTAGGCCAACGGGTGGTAACAGATCCCCAGACCTGCTTGTTCCGTGTGTGCTGATCTATCCCTTGTTAGTTCCATTAAGCCCTGACACACTACTTGTAAAGAAAGGAGTATCTTTATTAAAACTCCTCAATTACATCGTTAGAACGATCTGTTTCTATCAGAACCCTAACATGGCACATGCATGACTCTGAATTACATTCAATCATCCTTTTTACAGAGTTCTGAAAACAAATCATAAACTTTGCAGCAGCTCACTTATTTTTTCCTATATTTTCAACAACCTCCATCTATTTACCAAAACTTAACTGCATTAATAAATGAAATACAGTATTCTAATGAAAGTATATTTACTACTATTAACATCATTATAATAGTTTTAAAAAGATTTTATTGTTTTGGGGAGAGAAAAAAGTTAAATGTCTATGGATTAGAATTATAAAAGCAATGACATCCAACGATCTCCAAAATCCATAATTTACTTAGACCAGCTAGCCTTTCAGTGAGTTCAAAATATTGGCTTCATGTGGAATATAAGAAGTGTTTTCTTCATTGCTATAATCCAAGCAGCTAGCAAGGGTTGCCTCATGGTAGACTTTTAATAAATTTTAATGTGCTGAATTTATAAGAAAATCAAAGCTTATTTCATTTTCTGATATGATGGAAAAGGGACATGTAAAAGTTTAAGTCTGATAGCTACTTTAAATGCTATAATGATTCTTTTTAAATTAAATTATATTTACCTGAGATATAAATATGTGTGTCTATAATTATTATTATATTAGTAACAGATAAGAATTTAATTGAACTATTCTGATTAGGGTATTAAATTTAAATACACCTACTTTAATTTCCAGAATAGAATAATAGAATCTTATACTTGGAAAGGTTCTATGAGAACTCTAGCCTGACAGTCATCCTTTAGAACTTGAAAACTGAGACCAAGATAATCTAAGTGAATCATCCAAAAGTGATATACAATTGATGTGAAATTTAAGTGACCTCTCAGTTTTATAGGTACATATAAACTCCTGGATTTTGATACAAAATCTGTTTGGGAATTACAGCTGTTCCATAGACGAAGCATTCAGAATATGCTTGGAAAAGTTGGTACCATTTGGGTAAAAGGTAACTTCGAAGCTACTAGAATATCATCTTGTGCAAGGGAAAGGATAAGGAGCCGGGGAGTTGGCTTAACATCCTCACTTCTCGAGATCTACAGAGCACTGGCTGATTCCTGGCTGGATTTCTAAAAATTTTAAGGGCTGATTGATTTCCTGTGTACTGCTATCAAGTTAGTTGGGGGTTTCCAATGAGGTGGAGCTAAGGCAGAAGATCCCCTAAATGATATCATTCAGGGATAAGAAAAAGGCTTACTTTCTTACTGCTCATTCTATTTCTCTTCTCCTTATTCCTCCTTTTCTTTTATATCTCCCTAATCTTTTGGCCTTTTCCCACTAACTTCTCTCAGTTCCTCTCTTTCCCTCTTCTCAATGGCGTCTTACTACTGAATAGTAACTTATCAGAGCCATACCAGCCTCCCTTCCATAAATAATGTTGACTTTATCAATTTCTTTAACTGACAAATAGAATTCGATGTATTTCAACCAACTCTTGTTGAAAGTCAAATAATGTTCTTAGAAATAAGTTACAATTGCTGAGCTCAATGATCTTTAAATCTGAACAGAGGCTCATGTTGGAGGAGATCATTGAGATGACATGACCATCATTTGACCTGAGAGCTGGACCCACACAATCGGAGGCTCCATACCTCACCCCCTACCCTCGGAATGTACATCCTACCTACTATTCTCATAATAGCAGCTATTTTAATGATATAGCCTTGAGAGACTAAGGTGTTGTTGAGACCCTCTGGATTGAATACATGACAACTCAGTTAAGGCCCCTATATAAACTTTTAAGATTTTATCAGGATGGTGTAGAGATCTATTTGTCTTGCAGTAACCCAAGACAAATCTTGTATGTAAGATTCCTTGCTTATTAAACCTGCCACCTACCCATCTGGAATTGTCTGCCTCTGTATCCTATCTTTCCTTGCCCTCTGTGTACAAAGACCAGTTTCAGATTTCACCTGGGGAAGTCCTGAAGCTGCAAACCAATAGCTTGAGACAAACAAGCAAATAATGGTTTCTCAATTTCCAGAAGTAGGGACAGACTTGATCACGTCTACCTCAGCAAACTAGAATAGGTATCAGGAAGTAGGTAATATTTGAACTGAAAAACAACTTACTACAATAGGTAAATATGGGTGGAGACTTGAGATTGTTTTATAGCTATTAGAAGAAGAGAAAGCTAGATAAGAAGATGAAATTAACCTGGAGAGAGCCTTGCATGCAAGGCAAAAGTCATTCTAAACATTTTTTAGATCCGTAGGGCCCAAAATAAAACAAAACAAACAAAAGAAACTTAAGATGTAGAAACAAAAGCATAGTACAATAAAATTCTACAAATTAAAAAAAAAACATTTTAAGCTTTCGACACTTGCAACTTGAAATAGGCAAGAAAATAGTCGAATTGTGCTCACCTTTCACTCATTAATTTTTTTCTGCTTTTGCCAGTCTATTTCAGGGACAAGAAGAATATCCCTTTGTCTCTCTCTCTCTCTCACTTTAGAGAAATCTAGATTTTGTGGTAGAAAGTCAGTATATCTAAACACACCCGAGTGACTATGTTTTATTCTACCTCGAAGTAGTTAGAGTATTATTTCTAAACCATTTTAGGTCATCTCTCTCTTTCCATTTCCCTTATATACTAAATATTATCATAGTATTTGCATATATAATATATTAATCTATATAAAAGAAAACACTGCTACTAATAGAAATATTTACAAGAGATTTATTTCTCATTACTTATGTTCAAACATCTTAAACTCCTGTTTTTGTCTATGGCCAAAATGTTTCTTATTGTCTCAAGAAGTGAAACTCTTGCTTTTGCTTCTCAGTGAACTTGTAAAAATTAGTTTTCCTAGGCTAAAGTCATCATTGTCTTTCTATAGGTCATATTTTAAAGACATATATTAATATGTTGAATTCCATACCTCCCCTCCTGGAATTTATGTGGTATGAATTACTTTTGAAGTGAAAAAGAAAGCTGTTAAAATGGGATGATGACCATTGTCTTAAATATCATTTTCCCAGCATCAAGGGTTACACCTGGAAACTGTTCATCATAGCCAAAAAGTCAAGGCCTCCTCGGGATGTGTCTCATCAGAATGACTAATACAAAGCCATTTTTCTCATAAATCTGCCTATTCTCCCACCATCTGTTATTTGCATTTTTCCAGAAAGTTAAAAAAAATTACCGATGGAATGTTTTGACCTAACTGCAGTTAAATTCACATTTACTCTCTTAGTTCCCAAGATGACATTTCAGCCAAGCCTATAGTGGGGTATTGCATCAGAATATCTTCTACAGTGGGAATTCCAGGTGAGACATCTAGAGGCAAAAGAGAGAACTGCTTAAAAATTAAACCATCATTAGTAGTATTTTGCTTCAGCTCAATGTTGAGTTAAAAAAAAATGTTGAGTTAAAAAAATCCTAACAGTTTGTCTACACGTTGCTGAATATCAAGTCATAAACTCTCACATGCTTTAATATGTGTTGTGTCAGACTTGTAACAGTTTTCTTGGATCTGCAATGAATTGCTAGAATGATGTATATAGTTTTTATACTACAACACCAAAGAAGATTCCTATTGTAGATTTAATGAAAGTACGTACTTATAGAATACATGTTTTTTATTACATCTGGACAAAACACATAGACATCTGGCTTAGACAAATACAAGATAATGTCTGCTCAAAGCCGTTAATCTAGGAAATGTTTCAAGCCAAAAGGGCACATAAACATTTGTGAAAAAAACAAATAATGTTATTTATTTTACTGTGTATGAGGCACACTGCTAGGCACAGGGTGTACGGTGGTAAAAAGGTCAGAGATAGTCCCTGCCCTCACATAGCTTTAGTCTAGTGTGGAAAGATACGAACTTCAAAAAGTAACAATGAAAGGATGTACCATTACAAATTATAGTAAGGCTGTATAGGAAAGAAGCGTATAAACTCATGGAACCACAGACATTTATTGACAGAGGTGACTTTGAAAGTCATCTAGTGATCAAACACAATATTTCAACATTAAAGAATATAAGCTTTAATGAGATAAAGAGATTTCTCTAAGGTCACAGAACTAGTATGTAGCACATTTCAGATCAGACATACAGAAAATTTAAACCAGTTAATTTTACCAAACTACAATAATATTACATCAAATTAAAAGTAATTTGCCTGGCTTTGCTAGGGGAAAGTACTGATCTGAGTTCTGTAGAGAATTAAGTCCCTTGTGAAAATGTTTGAGCTCCTGAACGAAGCTGTTCGTGAAGACATCCCTCCCTGTGGCTTTCCAGTTATTGAGATAATTTTATTATTGTTGCCATTAATTTGTTCTGGGCTTTCAACACTTGCAACTTGAAATAAATACTTTGAGCAACTTACTCTGAATCTATGTTCCCTTCTCTATTGAAAAAAAAAAGAAGAAAGAAAAATAAAGGAGGTGTAATTGAAGTAAATGTCATGCAGACAGAGCATTCTGGGATTCCACAATCTAAGACGATGTACGCCATGATTAAGGCTTTAGTATAACAGCAGGAATCTTCATATGGAGCTGGGATTGTACTTCCAGCACTTCTCTTAGTATTGGTGGCCACAGCTGCTCTTTTCCATGGCATTGCACCTTTATTTTAAGACATAGGCACTCTACAATCACCCCTGTAGTATTCACAAAATAAGGCCACTGATAAAGTTTCAATCGTCTTTGAACCATTATTTTAAAAATCCTATAGCTAAGGTCCTTCAAATATTGCCACGCCCCCTCATAGGGTCGGTCCTGTGTGGTTCACGGATTGCCATGTGTCAGCAGCATTTCCGATGTAGCTTGAGTCCTCCTCTGGTTTCCCATTTTGTGGTTTCAATCAGCAAATGTTCAAACCTTTTCTGGTATTTTCACCACAGTCATTTTTGCTTTTAGTTATCTAAGGAGTAATCTACTTGAGTTCTATTTTTTCATGAAATTCATTTTTCCAATTTGGCCTATTTCTGGAAAACCAGAGAACATTTGAGAGGTGTAAGGAATTTCTTAACCCATTTTCACTCCAAATCGAGAATCCGATTTAGTACAGATGGGTCCCCCAGATCATTCTTGAATCTTTAAAGTAACTCTGTTCTTCAGGAACTCAAGATCTTCTGAATCCTGGAGATCTTCTGAATCCTGGAAAACATACCAGAATGAACAAAGAAACAAACAAGCCTCCTAAGAGCTTCCTTTGTTATTCTAAGCTTCAGGAATAATAGATTTCTGAGTTATCAGAAGTCGAGCCAAAGCATTTTTTGTTTCTCATAAGATCCCTAAAAAGTTACTCTATGATGTCTCTCAAAGCATAATTTACCAAAAACTTACTTTAAATTTTATAATAAAACAATTTGCAATTGAGAGAAAAGTTTTCACAGTTCTCTGGGGGTGAAAAATAGATTTGGGGATTTTTAGATTGCAAAGGGAAAGCTCGCTCACCCTGTTTTAAAAAACTCAACCTAAGTCATAATAACCCTTTTATTGGTCCATAGACAATGTTTTGCATTTGTAATGTAAGAGTTCAAATTACAAGTAGTGATTTTGCAATTGCATGAGGAAACTAAAGTTTCATAACAGGTTACACCCAAGTCTAGTAGCAATTCAATTCTACATTCAATACTGATCTCTTAATGTATATAAAGCACCATGCTAAATATGATAGAGGAATGGAGACAGATGAAATCTAATCATTACACCTAATGAGTTGGCACTTTTTAAGAAGATAAAGCAAGCATAGGTACATGTGGATGAGCATTAGGGTGGAATAGGTTCCCACAGGATAAAGAAAGGAGATTAGAAAATATTTCCTGAAAAAAAGAAAAATCGAAGCAGATTTTGTGAACTTTGAAGCCACAAAATTCAACATGACAATGATGATGATAATGATATATAGGACAAAAACATAATAGGCCAAAATAATAAGGAATGCTTATTAAAGTATTACAGATTCCATAAATCATCTCAAGAAGATCGTGTGATTGAATCCTCATAGTGACATTAAGAGAAGGTATAGTCTCCTCATGTGTAGGGACAAACACAGCAGCAGCCTAGAGTATTTGCATAACTTGCCTAGAGCCACACTGCCAGCAGTAGAAGAGGATTAGAAGTCAGATTTATCTCCCTCCAGAACTGGAGCATTCACCTGTGTTGTGTCTTTTTGTCTTGATCTCATGCTTCATCCTTTTTTGTGTGTCCCACACTCACTCTGTTCTGGGTTCTGGGATCTTTAGCAGAAGGAACCTAGTCGGGCTTACTACCTCTCTGACAGTCATAACAGAATTATGTTAGTGTTCTCAATGCTTATAAGGTGGAGGTGACCCAACAAGGACTAAGGTTGAGTCACCTCCACCCTTAAGTCTTCCCACTGTCTGATCCTATCATGGAGCCAAAGAGGGTTCCAGGGGGCCCTGAATCCCATTATAGGTGGGGAATTCCATTGAATACATGACATCTTGAAGTTCTGTCCAGAATTTTGAGGGACTTACTACAAAATTCTTAAAGAGTAGAAATTATAAGTTGAGACTGTTAATTTAGGAAATTTGGGAAATTTTATTTTAAGGAATATCTTTGAAATAATCTTATTGTACTGGAGTATTCTGGTTGGAATTTTAAAAGAACGATAGATTTATTAGTTAAGAAGTTTGTCAGAATGAAATCTAGAGGCTGTCATGAGGAATCGTACTATTTGGTTTTGTTCTTCGAAGACACTGAAGGTAATAATGAAGTCTCTATTTTTCCTTTAGCGGCCACTTCCCCATGAAGACTCACCTTATTTATTGATTGCTGAAACTTGAAGGTTTTTGTTATTTGTTGTTATTTTTATGGGATTCTATTTCTTTATCATTTAATTGTTTCAGTTCAAAATTTGCCTCTGGGCCCTTTGAATTGTGACAAAACAGCTGGTACATGACAAGTTGCCAGAGTTAACAGCCGCCTGTCACACTTCATTGCCAACTGTGACAACCAACAATAAAGGCAATCCCAGTTTTAAATGGACCCATTTCTAAAACCTTAGAAAATTGTTTTCCTGCCTTTGAGCTGTCAAGAGGAAAAGAATCTATGCCTAATTTATCATTTCTTTAATGCTTGTCTCAGATTGCCTTTTAACAATTACCAAAAGGTCATATAAATTAAAAATACAGGTCTGAGAAGCATATGAAGAGCAAAGCACATTCTTAAGGAACCACCTGAAAAGTAAGGGAAATTTTAAGGAAAAAAAAGATGGAACCTCATTGAATAATTTTTAGGACAATGAAAAATTGTAATAAATTGAGAAAAATACTATATACGTGCATTATAAAGTAGACAATGTGGAAGAAGGTACGGAAGAAAGTGGCAACATGTTAATGGGAATTTATATTATACAGTCATACATTTTACTGCATTTCATTGTACTTCACAGATGTTCCACTTTTTACAAATAAAAGGCAAGACCCTTCACCAGCCAGAAAATTATGACTTTCTTTATTCTGGTGGTCTGGAACTGAACTCACAAAATCTTTGTAGTATGCCTGTATTTATCTTCATATTTAAATCAAAGACTGTCATGCCTGATATCTTAAAAATAACAAAATCCATAATATACCTGACTAATCCTTTAAGATCAAGTTTAAATTTTTTAATATACATTGAGCATTTGGGATGTAATATCCAAACATATTCTGTTTTTATTTTAAGTATGAAATACAAATTCTACAAGAGTCCAAGAGAAAAAAAATTATTTACTGCAAAAATATTATACTAGCTTCACAACAAAGAATAGAATGTAAATTAAATTTAAGCAACATTAATAATAAAGCAAAAGTTAGAATTCGAATGATGTAAAAATGAAAAAAGGAGGAAAAGGCAATTAGAAAATAACAAAACAAAAGAAAATTGAGATGAAAAACATGTAACTAAACATATCAGTGATTTTAAAATATTCTAATTATTTTTTAAAATTCATATCAAAAATTTAAAAGACTCAAATTCAATCATAAAGCAAAACTCCAGTAACTATTTAATAAAAATTAAACTAACCCAAAATGGCCTAAAGAAATAAATAATACCCAAAAGGCACAGAAATACAGGAAAAAGTAAAATAAATGAACCATGGTAGAAATTAGAGAGCAAAAACTTTCAATCACTAAAAGTGTTCGCATATGCTGATAAAAGGCACATTCCACCATAACACTATAATAACTGTGAACGTTTAAATGCTGGGCGATATAAAATCAAAATGAGAGGTTTATATGACTTTTCCTGGATCACAGAGTGTGTAAATTAGAGAATAAGAAATAAAACTACATTTCCTGGAGCTAAAACCCTGTATTTTTTCCATGTTGATCAATTTTTCAAAATATGGTTAATATTGGGCACCTGAAATTAGATAAATGCCATTTACACGAAGCCACATATGTGCCACTTTAAGACTTCATTGCAACCTGGAATAATTTTCAGAGATTGAAAAGATTATTATCATGAGTGGTCTCCAGTGCAAAGCATGAAAATTAAGCATTTGAGATTCTCTCACATTTTTTCTCCCCTCTATTCCTTTTCCAACGCCCTCTCCAAATGCCCTTCCTTGTCACCAGGCACTCCTGTGGCTAGATGCATTTTTTAACACCATCACTTGATCCTTTCCTTTGCCTTAGTCTATGAAGAAACTTTCTACTGTTTTTCTCTTCTCCAGCACACCTAGTCATGGAGGGGCTCAGAATTGTCAGCAGATAACACTGCACTGCTTTTGGTCCTCGGCAAATTAAAAACTTTTTACCTTTATCAGAAGGTGCAAAGGAAAGCCTGAAAAGCTGGGAAGAGAAAAGTCACCATTTCTGGTGTAGCTTAGAAAGGAACGTCACCTTTCCTGTACAAAACAACGAAAAAAATTGTCCTTTACTCCATCTCCGGAATGTTCCAACAACTAACTTTTTCAGTATCTAAAATAACAACCTCATCATCCCAGACTCTTTAACTGTTTAAGTTTGTTTCCAACGTTTTATTATATATTTGTTTCCGTTATATTGTGTATTTATTGTTTTCAGTTGTTTGTCTTACATGATAGAATATATACTACACGAGGGCAGGAATTGTGTCTGTTTTGTTGACTATCTCCCCAGTACCCTGGCACATAGGAGAGTCTCAATAAATATTTGTGGAGGAAAGGATGAAAGGGAGAGAGGGCACGAGGGAGGGAGGGAAGGAGGAAGGAAGGGGAAGGAGGAAGGAAAGAAGATGAGATGAAACAAAATAAGAGAAAATGATGAATCTTATTTTTAGCATGTCTTTTTGGAACAGGAGAAAATTTTATGCTTCCACATAAAACCAATAATCCTTATTTTTTCATAATATTTTACTGTATTTTTTACAATTGTTTTACATTTAAATATCTTTTTGCATATTCACCTAAAAAGAAATCAAAACTAAATTACTTCTATAGTTGAGATAGAGCTATCCTTATTAAGCAATCAATTTCTTTTTACAGTTTTCATATGTAATGCCAAAGAATATTTCAAAAAGGTAAATTAACTTGAAACACCATAATTATTGGCATTTTTCTGCCAGATGTTTGAGTAACCACTCAGGCTTTCTATTCTTATAGACTTCCTTATTCTCATATACTTCAGTTAGCTATGTTCATGGCATATAAGTTTATATAAAAAAAATTGCCTCTGTGTAAAGGACCAGTGAAGCGTATCGCATTTGATAGGGAACCTTCAATTCCGTTTTTTAGCCATCTGTGAAATATGATAAACTTGAATTTTTATGTAGAGGGAAGTTATATGTGTATCAAAATGTCTTCCAGATACTTTATGAAATGATACGATTATTTTGTAGTATCTTTATTAAATATCCAATGTAATTAAATAAAAAAAATAATTCATTTCTACTGGAACACATCTTAAGACATCTTTCATTATTGGATGATGCTCTTTGCATGGCCTATGTGGCTAAATAAGACATTATCTATTATAATCCTTTCTATCCTTGCTTCTATCTAAAGTTAATATCTAATGAAAAAAATAAAATGTTAAAAATTGCTGGGATAGTTATCATATACAGATTCATGGGAAATGGAAGAGAACTCTGAGCCCCAGATAAGGAACTCAGGCTCTTCAATATCTTGACTTCATCCTGTGAGACCCTGAGCAGAGAACCCATCTAGGCTGTGCCTGGAATTCTGACCTACAAAAACAGTGAGATAATAAATAGTGTTAGATTAACCCACTAAGTGTGTTTTAAATGTTATACAGCAACAAATGACTAATACAAATCATCAACCATATTATTTACAATACCTTGTATATATGGGTTGTGCCATATGAAATTTCTGATGTTTGACCATTTTCGATGTGTAAAATAATGACAATTTCATAGAATTTAGTGAATCCTTATGCTGATTAGTTAATTCTTTGTGGTTATAAGACTGAGACTCTTAGCAGCTAGAAGACACCTGAAGTTGCCTGCCACATGACTTTCTCCATAGGAAGTTCACATGGTTGTTTGTTTCTGTAGGGCCAGCAGAAGATTTTCTGGCTTATTTTATATTCAATCTCTAAATTCTCTTTTAAAGGACTTGCCTGATTAGGCTAGGCCCACCAAGGATAATCTCTCTTTTGATCAACTAAATATCAACTGACCAGGGACATTAATTAAGTCAGCAAATTAAGTCAGCAGAATTTTTTTGCCTTTACCATGTTCTATTGGTGAGAAGAAAGTTACAGGTCTCACCCACACTTAAAGGAGAGGTGATTAAGTAAAGGTGTATGTCATAATTTTAAGTTACTCTCACTTCTGAACTGGTTTGGCTAAGAAAATGGTCTATAATCTATTATCCAGCTAATCAACTCCATCTCTCTCTCTCTCTCTCTCTCTCTCTCTCCTCTCATTGTCTTGTTGCTATCAATCTTAGCTTGTGTATTGCAATGGCAGATCTCATTCTTTACTTATTCATATTCACTATCATAAAGTCTGTATCAATTTTATTGTTGAGATATGCTACTTTTGTCAATATACCTTCTTCTAAATGCCTGAGGCTACTTACTTATGTCCACAGGTATTTCGTCTATTTACATGATTATGGGGCATTCTATTTTGTTCAAATTGCTTTGATGTTCTTGCTTTCTTAATTCATTATTTATTTAAAAATATGTTTTAAGAACCTACTATTTTTTAAGAGAGGACATGGATAAAGGTGTATATATTCAAGAATGGAGCTTATGAACTAGTGGGGAAGACATATTAGTCAAATAATCACACTCAAATAGATAAATTGTGACTGTGACAATGGTTACCAGAAAATAAAAAATCACACTATTTTATATTTGAATGACTTGACCAAGTAAGGCAAGTCTGCCATATTTCCCTGAGTTAGTGGTGTGATTAAGTAGAAATAAAAGTGATTAACTAGAAAGCTAGAAAATAAAGCTAGAAAATAAGATTCTTTCTGCAAAATCAGTGGTCTGGAATGAAGGAAGTTCTGGAGATGAGAAGGAGACAGATTAAGGGCATGAGGGTGGAGGGGTCCTAACTAGATTAACTCTGAAGGACAAAAGTGTGGTTTCAGGAACCAGTGGGGTAGTAGAGGTACCCAAGGTGGATATGGAGGGGGCGCTGTGGGAAGGAAAGGGGAAGAGACATAGATGTTTAAAATTCCACAGAATAAGACACTGAAACTGGCTACACTCGGACTCTAGAATGGCTCACTATGGAATGAAACCATGGGATTCTGTTCGATCTGTGTTGGAATACTCCAACACTATGGCCTTTCTAGGTAAAGGTCAGTTGCCAGGAGCATTTCTTCCAGGGGAACACCACATCCGGATTTGGTACTTAACATGTCCTTATCTGTCACCATTCTGGGGCAGTGAGTACTACCAGCCTTTGTGACTTGCCACCTTTTTGGTTGGTATTTTTAAACACCGTGAAGGAATTTTCCTGCAGCTCTAAATGTAGCACACCAAGATGTAGGGGGTTTATCAGTAAGAATCTGACAAGAAGCTTTTCAGAAAATCAAAACGGAAGGAACACAGAAGTGTGATGGCAGAGATACTCTGATATGCATCCACAAAGTGTATCTGTCTGCCCTCAGTGCTCCTGCGACTGTGGTGAGACTGTGGCTTTGAAAAACAATGATCGCAGCTCCACAGTGACCATGTGGGAGGAACCAGCAAGCCTGAATAGAAAGCAATTACATTTCTGCAAGAGAGAAAAAGAAAAAAAAGAAAAAATGCTGGCAATGAAGGTTTTTAAAACTGAAACTGGGTTCTAAATGATATGATGTAATCTGTTTCAACGGAGGTTTTAGGAACAGTAACGATTTTAATATCTCCAGGAGAGTAGACGCATGACTCCACATGAGGTAGACTATAAATTAGTTGACTATTATGTTTTTCCATGGAAAGTTTAGATTTAATTATTAATAACATAAAAAACAAATTAATGTATATGATAAGCCACTTTTTTCTCATTGCATTGACCTTGTTTATGGCTCCCAGTTGCCTACAATTTATAGTCACATTTCCTTAGCATGGACTCATATCCTAACTTATTTTCCCAAGCTTCTAAAAGCTACACTTATCCACTCTATACTAGCATTCCTGGTTACTTATGATTAGCTCTTCATATTTTGTATATTTATATTTATATCTTGATAGCATTAGCTGTGCAGTTTCTTCTTTATAATATTGTCTCATCCTCTATCCTCTTCTCCATTTATACTCCAGGTTTAATTCTCAGGTTTCTGCCTTGGGTTAGGTCCCTAATTCACCACTGTCTGTAGGTTTGTATAATTTTTCTCTATACCACTGTCATTGTGTATGTTAAATATCTACATGCCTCTCACAAAAGCAAAGACTATATTTTACTCATCTTATGATCATTGATTATAACCACAATGCATACACAAACACATGTAATAAAATGGGTATTTTGAAAAAGGTACTTAATTATATATGCATATTCAATACACGTACTGAAAACTACTTTCAGACCTACTCTTGGACGGCCCATGGCAGTTGGCTGGTGAGTCATGGATTCTACTGTGAAAGTCTCTTAACTTTTTCCTTTTCGTTTTTTCTAATCTCACCATCTAAGCCAAGACCTTCATAAATTTTGCCTACATTTTTGAAATACCCTCCTAACTAGTTTCCATGCCTTCCGAGAATCCTCTTTCCAATGTGTCTTTTACAAGGTAAGCATAGTTACTATTTTTCAATAATCTAGACATATCACTTTCCTGATCAAAAAACAACAAACAACTTGGATGTGCCCTCAGCAGATACGCAATCAAGAATGAAGAATGTTGATGGCTGGGGACAAAATTAACTAAAAAGTGAAAAATAGGCCTTGTTGACCATCAGCAAGAGAAAGGACAGGACTTGCTGAACACCAGATTGCAATATTCCCGTGAGAACACAAACAATGCTCAAACTGAGACACAAACAAGGCCACCCGTGCCAGCACCACAAACATGACTAAATATCTCCCCTCTTCTGACCAACTGGAGTGCTGACTGCTTCTTTTCCACCAAAACTCTAGCTCCACTTTAGTCTTTTCATTGTAGGGACACCTTTATTAAGATACCCTATCACCAACTAGTCCTACTACTTGACAGTGTCCAATTCAGGACTGACTCTCGCTTCCCTAATTCCTCCTCAAACTCACCAAACATAAATCCAACATACTTCCCACACAACGACTCCCAAGTTTCCTGTCAGGTATGTGGTGTGGTTTCTCCATTGCTAAAGCACAATTAACAAACAACTCTATTTGTCTGTGAGAGTGTCTCCTGGTGGACTTTGTTTGTTGAACCCTGACAAGACACAATAAAAGCTTTTCAGTTACCTGTTATAATATCCTTCCTCTATTCCAGTATACTTCCCTTTTCCACAGTGAAAATTATTGTTGATACTGAACAATAATACTGATGAGAGAATGTTGCTCATGGGTTTTGTTTGGAGACAGAAAAGATGGCAAATTAGTAGATCTACAGAAATAGTAAGTAAGGTATTTGAGACTCTTCTTAATTCTACCTAAAAATCCACATTTCTATCCTCTGGTCATAGATCTTAAGACAGCCTCACACCAAAAGTATGCTCTTCCTCCATAACACATGTCCTTGCTTGTTACGTGATATTGTTATGTTCATTCTCTGGTTTTCCAATTCTGTTACTAATTCTCTATGCACTAAATCTCTGTTTAAAGCCCAGCCTAGCTCTTATTTCATTCAAACATTCAGAATGAATCACCTTCTCTTCTAGACTCACATAAGCCTTTGAACTTGTATTTAACTTAATGTGTATATATTCATCTTCCGGTCAGGAGTATGATCCCTTTGGGTTTTACAAGTCTAATTTTTAAAAAAACCTTAATGCCTGAAACAGGGCTGCTTGATACACACATAATTGATTAACTTCAGAGGCATTGACCCATTTAACAAAATTTTCAAGAAACTTGTTTTTAATCCAAGTTAATATTTTAAATAGTACTCACAGATGGTTTAAAAACCAGAGGTGGCAGCTTCTCAGCCAATATTTGATGTGCAAGTTCCCTGAGGAGGCAGTAGATAAAAAATGGGATCCTATGGAAAGTTACCTCCCCGGGTGATCTGTTTAAAAATTCCTAAGTGAGCAAGTCACGGTGGGTGGTCACGCCCCAGGAATACGACTTCTTTACTGAAAGGCTTATCCTGTCCTTCAGCAAGCCCTAGCCTTCCTTTCTATGCATTGAGGTTAACACACCTTAGAAATGTCTCCTTTCAGACCCCTCCTTCCTATACATGTTTACTGTGTCTGATCCCTCAAGAGAGCACAGAATCTTAACCATCCGGTAATCCTACCCCCGCCTCACCTTCTCCCACCTCCGTGTCGTCTTCCTCACGTTCCCCCCTTAATTTCAAGTGCATAAAGAAGCTGCAAAACCGTTATTCTCTGAAACATTTGAGATCTTGTTCTATGTCATCTGTTATTAGTTTGGCTCAACTAAACTTATAAAAATTTGCTACAGGTTTGAACGTTTCTTACATCAGCAGGACCAAATTAGAGCTTCAAGTATTACCACTGAGGACCAGGTTACAGAGGAGATGAAATTTTCTGGAAGAACAGTTCCAATGGGTTGTATGATATCTTAATATATAGACTTCTCCCACTTAGGTATATTGCTAAGGAAATAACTGCTATAGTCAGCAAAAAAAAAAAAAAAAAAGCAAAGTATTTTCTTTCCTAAGAAAATTAGCAATAATGTTCTTTCTCCAGTCTTTCTCTACTCTTTTATCTTTCACTAGTCTTGAAGTTTGAATACAAACTTGAGCCACACAAAGTTTCCATTTCGGGGGGGGGGGGTCAAAAATTGCCGAATATCATTAGTGCTATGTAGTCTCAACCAATCCATACCTGCTAACTTTAAACTATGCTGTGATGGTTGGATTGATTAGGCTTTATCTCCCTTTTGTTTCTTTTTATTTTGAATAACATATTCTCATCATGAAGACTGGACTTGGTTGTTCTCTATCTCCTTAGCAACAGATACACACATCACTACATAAGGAGAATTCTTTCTCCAGATGGTGAATCCTAACATTTGTTATTTATTTTTGCTGGTTTCAAACTGAGAGTGATGTTTTCTTGACCTTGGCCTTCATTGCATTAAGAAGACTAAAACAACCAGACTGACTAAAGTACGGTTATCATCTTTAGAGAATGTTATCATATTGCTTCTGATCTATGAATATATAATTACAGTTTAGAAATTAAATCTAACTGTGATGCAAAATGCACTTTGTTGCAGTGAATCCATTTTAAGATTACAGCCGACATAAAATAGTCTTTTTTCTAAAATATCAAATTGTTCTGACTAAGAATCCTTTCAAAACACGGCGATCTCACAGCATGACACTGGGAACAGAATGGAAGACAGCTTTCGATGTGCAAATCTAACATGGTTGATAATCTCAATGTTTCTTGAATTCTTTTTCCTAATAACATTTATAACGATTAAGCAGTAAAATTTAACTTTCGAAGATTTTATTTCCAAATTTTACCGTCTAGGAAACATTTCCACCCTGGCAATCGATTACCATCTAGGAAATTGATGACACTTTGGTATTTTAACATTTACAGATTTTCATTTTTTGTTTGTTTGTTTCTCTTTCTCTTTCCTTTCCTCCTAGAAATCTTTGGCTCAGGCATTTCAGTTTATTTTTCCATTAGTAATTACAAGCTGAGAGTGACAGCAACATTTGCATAAGCAAGTGAGTTGGTTAAAAGAACAGGGAGTTCTAAGTCACGTGTTGATGGAAAAAAAGTATGAATATACAGTGCAAAGGTAAAAGATGAGATTCTTAATTATTATGTACACACATGTGCTGCTAATAATATCCCAGCTGCCCACAGACACATCAGCAGTTTTTTTAGCCTCATGTATTTAAGGTGTTAGGAAATGTATGTTAACTGTTTTAAATAAAATTTTTAAAAAATAGTTTTAGATTAAAGAAATTGCAATGAGAGTACAGAGTTCTCACATACCTCTCACCCAGTTTTCCTAGTATTAACATATTACATTAGTATTAGACATTGATCACAATGAACCAATATTTATACATTGTTTACTAAATTTTGTACTTTATTCAGATTTCCCTAGTGTTCAATTTGTATTTTTTTTCTGTTACAAAATCCCATTCAAGATACCACATTCCATTTAGTCATCATGATCATGTCTTCTTTGCTTTTCTTTATTGTGAGAGTTTTTAGGGCTTTCCCTGTTTTTGATGACCTTGATAGTTTTGAAGACTACTAATCAAATATTTTTTAGAATGTCACTCCGTTGTGATTTATCTGCTGTTGTTCTAATGATTACGCTACAGTGTTTTGGGGAATAAGACCACAACTGTAAAGTGTCATTTTCATCATGTCACATCAAGGGAGTATACTATCGACTTGACTTATCATTATTGAGTTAACCGTGACCTCCTGACTAAGATAGAGTTTGTCAGATTTCTTCAATCTCAAATTACTCTTTTACCCCCTTTCTCTTTGGAAGGAAGTCACTAGGCGAAGCCCACACTTAAGGAGTAGGGAAAAGTGAGGGAGGCTCCTTGAGAACAGAGTATCTATGTAAATTATTTAGAATACTTCTGCTTGGGAGATTTGCTTAATTTTCTCCATTAATTATCCTCGCCCTATAATTAAATAATCAGTCTAGACTCATGGCTATTTATTTTTATGTTGCTTATAATCCAACACTTTTTAATTTTGTTACTAAAATTGTTCCAGCTTTAGCCATTGGAAGTGCATTTCATTGTCTCCTGTGTCCCTTTGACATATGCCTTTTAAATTTTTTTTGAGCACCTCACACTTTTGGGTATTGCTCTATGCTCTATGCTCACCTCATAGAATCTTGACTCAGCCTTAGACTCAGCCATTTCTCATAGGGTCCCTGGTTCTTTTTTGTTGGAAAATAATATTGAAAACAAAGATATGGGCACTGGATATGCTCATTGTTACTGGAACATAGTTGCTTTTAGGCCCTCTTAGCAGAAAAAATCAAGGACATGTATCTGTTATACTAATTCATGTACTTACACACATCTATGAATATTTTATATGTATATATCTTTATTTATATTAACTTAAATGTGTTTATACTGATATCTTCAACTTTGGTCCATATCACATGGCTCATTCTAGTTCCTCTTTCCCTTTGCTCATCGGCAATCTCACAATCTAACATGAGAAACTTGATTCCCCCCATCCTATGTCTATGTAATTAATTGTTTAATTCTAGTATACATGCATAGTGGTTTTAAAATTGTCAACTGATATTCTCATGGAAACAATTTACCAAATAAAGTTCAGTGCTTCTATACAGTTCCCTTTGTCTTTGTTTTAAAGTTTCTATTCATTTCCAAAATCACCAGTACCCTTTTGCCCTAACTTCTTTAGAGAAGTTATTTAACACATTTGCATTATAGTTCCATATTTTTTTGTCACAGTCTGAGTTTCAGCCCTGGAATCCCTCAAACTACTAAATGATGTTTTAAATGTGCATACATTAAGGTTCATTATTTTTGCTTTCGAGTTCTGTGGGCTTTGACAAATGCCTGGTGTTACGTGTCCATCATTATGGTATCAAATGGAATAGTTTCACTGCCCTAAAAAGTCCTCTATGCTTCATCTATTGAACTCTTTGTCCTTCTCAAACCACTGGCAACCACTGATATTTTTATTATTTCTCTAGTTTCATCTTATCGAGAATGTCTTATAAGTAGAATCATACAATATAACTTTCAGACTGATTTCTTTAGCTTAGCAATATGCTTCTAAGATTTATCAATATTTTCGTATGGGTTGGTAGCTCTTTTTTTTTTTTTAATTGCTGAATAGTATCCTATTGTATGGATGTATCACAGTTTGCTTATTCATTCACTTATTGAAAAAATACTTTGAATAAAACTGCTACAAATATTGGTGTGTAGGATTTTTCATGAGCATAAGTTTTCAAATCAGTTGGATAAATACCTATGAATACAATTGCTGGATTTTATGGTAAGACTATATATCACCATGTAAGAAACTGCCAAGCTGTCTTGCAAAGTGCCTGGGCCATTTTGCATTCTACCAGAAATGAATAATAGTTACTGTTGTTCTGCATACTTGCTAGCAATTGTTCTTGTCAAGTTTTTGGATTTATGCCACTCCAATAGTTTATACACCAGTATCTTGTTGTTATTTTAATTTGCATTTCCCAAATGACAAATCATAAGGAGCATTTTTTCATGTGCTTGTCATCTTTACATCTTCTTTGGTAGTATCTGTTTAGATATTTTGCCCATTTCTTAAATTGGATTGTGTGTTTTCTTATTGTTGAGTTTAAGAGTTATTTATATATTTTGGTTACAAGTCCTTTTTCAGGCACACATTCACGTTTTGATAATATTTTCTCCTAGGCTGTGCCTTGTCTTCTCATTCTTATAACAGTCTTTCACAGATAATAATTTTTAAATTAAATAAAGCCTAATTATAATTACGTATTTATTTTGAAATATAAATGTTTTTAAATATTACTATTTTAAATATCGATTTTAACTTTATTTTAAATTTTATTTTATTTTTATTTTATACAAGTTTTATTTTATGGATTTTGTGTCATATCTAACAACTCATCACCAAACTCAAGGCCATCTAGATTTTATCTTGTTTTCTTCTAAAAAATATAGTTTTTACATTTATGTCTGTGATCCATTTTCAGTTAATTTGTGTATAATGTGCAAAAGCTGTGTCTAAGTTCACTTTTTTTTTTTTGAGAGGAGTGCCTATGGACCTCCAATAGTCCCAACACAATATGTTGAAGAGACTATCTTTTCTCATTTGAATTGATTTGTACCTTTGTCAAAATCATTTGATATATCTATTTGAGTTTATGGATTGGGTTCCACTGATTTAAATGTCTGTTGTTTCACTAATTCCACTTTGTCTTGATTATTGTAGTTTAATGGTATGTCTTGAAATTGAATGCGTAAGTCTTCCAACTATGTTCCTTTTTTTCAATATTATGTTTGTCATTCCAGGATCTTTGTCTTTCCATATAAATTTCATAACAAGTTTGCTGATATCTACAAAATAGCTTGTGAGATATCTGGGGGGAGAGAGTGTTTTGGGCAGAAAGTAGAGCAAGACTCTGAGATTAGAGAGGGATTGACATGTTCAACAAAGACGAGCGGGTTGTACAGCTGAGATGAGAGCAGGAAGAGAGTGGTGGGAACTACAATTAGGGTAACAAGTAGCCAGATCTTGCATATCTGATAAAAACTTTGGATTTTACGCTACGCTGGAAACCCCTTGGAGAATTTTGAGAGAAGCAAAATGATGTGATTTAAGATTAAGGAGTATTAATCTGGTTTTAGTATGCTAGACTGTAAGGGAGCTAGGATGGATGTTATAATGCAAGGAGAAAAATAATCTTGCTATGACAAAATTTTTGTGGATGAAAATACAGAAATTTGATTTTTCAGGGTCCTCAAAACTCCATTATTATTAAAGTTGCTTATCTCTTGTCAAACATCCAGATAGATCTATATTTAAGATCTTTGGTAGACAGTTTCCTCACAAAGATATTATAGTGCATAAAATGCTCAAATCTCTACAGATTCATTCATTCACATAACATACTCCATATATACTTTAAGTCTTTTATTTATTTATTCATTATTTTTTAATGAAGCTTATTTTATTTTGCAGAAAACTGGTGTTTGTTCAGCAAATAGAAATGAATAAAAACAGATTTCAGTCCTCCATTGCCTCACTAGGTTGTATAGTTGACTGATGTATAAAGTATCACAATGTAAGGAAGGTGGAGGAGACTGTGTAATAGAAATAGCTATGATGAAAGAATGAATAAAAAAGGATCACATCCTTGGATGAGTTCAAAGGTGGCACCTGATGGGTATTGAACAGTAAGTAGGTGTCTGCCCAGAGGCCAAAAAACAGTCTAGGAGCACATCTAGGCTGGAAAGTGTGAAAGATGATCAGTGTTTATTGTATTGGATGCTTAATTTGCATAAGGCACTATTGTGTAAATAAGAGCTCAAAACTATAGCTTTAGTTCACACCTCTCATGGGTATTTAAACCTCAATATGTCCATATTATTGGAACTAAAAGTGGTTGAGTTTGGCTTGTGGCCAGGACACTGAAAAGGAATCTCCAAATGAGTTGCAGAGGTAGACAAAGAACTGATCACTGCCTCACAAAAAGCACAAACTTCATCTTGTAAGAGATGCATAGTTGTGATAATTTTCGTAGAAATTAACACAATCATATTTACCTCGGGAGTTCTGTTCTAGGAGTAGAATGAAAAACAGTTTGGAAAGCTATGAAGCCCAAGACAAAAGAAAAAACACCTTGAAAGCCATTTCAAGAGTCCCATCCAG
Organism: Eidolon dupreanum; assembly: GCA_028627145.1. Lineage (NCBI taxonomy): Eukaryota > Metazoa > Chordata > Mammalia > Chiroptera > Pteropodidae > Eidolon > Eidolon dupreanum. Next base: position 161,050,338 of record CM053503.1, on the reverse strand, counting down.
AAATGGTAATTACTAGGACCAAAGAATTATTAGAGAAGGGAGTCATTGGAGATTGGATGAAATGCAATTGAAGAGAGAACTGTGGGGAGAGAATAAGATTAATAATGTTTAAGTGTAATAGGAGGACAAGGGGACAGGTCTCTAGGCAGCTACAAGAGGTTAAAAGATGCTGTAGATAAAGTGGTCACTGACCAAGGGAAGAAAATAAAGCTTATGGAGCGGATAGTGATTGTGGGAAAAGCCCAGCCAAACTCGGCTTGAACACCTCGAGTTTGAAGTGCTCATACAAGAGTTTTGGCCTAGAAATACAGAAATGAAAAGATTATCCTTATGTAAATATATCCTACGAAATAAACATTCATAGATGCCAATGTCAGTTTTTTCAGTTTTTTAGTAACTGCTGACCTTTAGGGTCCTGGGATAAGTTTAATTGCAACAGAATTTAGTCTGTGACAGTGAGTTTTTACTGTTTTTATTTTGCCAAGCTGGGCCTCATGGGAGGCAGGCCATGGAAATAGCCTTCTGGTAATCACTTAGGAGAAGAGATGGAGAGGGAAGGAGGGGGACATGGGGGAAGAAGGAAAGAAGAGGAAGTAGCAGCCGCAGCTTACATGCAAGGAATCAAATTCCTTCTCCACTGCAACATTTTCTGCTGCTTTGCCAATATCAGCCCACATCCCCAGTGAAGAGATTTTTGTCCTTTATTTGTATTTAGAGATATCTTTGTATCTTGACCAGATCTTCTATACTGGTGATGGGAAAGATGGCATGTACAAGGCAAAAGTAGTCCATAGTGTCACCGGATAGCTATGGTGAGCTGCTGTGGAAATGTGGGCTAGAGCTGGTAGCGTTGGTAAGTTATGGAGCAGCTCTGATCTCTCTTTAGTCAATGTAATTCCAGAACAGGTTCTTGAATTCCAATTACAGCCTCCTATGGCTCAAATATGACAGTGGTACAACTAATGATAACAAAATGATAATGGGAATAATCTATCCCAAAAGGCAAAAACTTAAAAAAATTGTTATTGTCAGTGGCAACATTGAAATGTGATTCATGAACATATTGTTAGTGCCCCCCTGAGAACATGATAACAAGCTAGTTCTAATCGATGTTAAAGGATAAAAAGTATATAAGTTCTGGAGCATGAACATTGCCCATGCAAGAGCAACAAAAGCAGTAAACAACAAACCTGGATAACTTATAGAGCTGAATACAAAAATCTATGTTGATTTTTAAAATAGAATACAAGGCCCAGTCTACGGCCATGCCACCCTAAGCAAGCCTGATGCCATCTGATCTTGGAAGTTAAGCAGAGTCAGGTCTGGTTAGTACTTGAATGGAAGACCACCTAGGAAGACCAGGTGCTGTAGGTATAAAAAATAGAAAAATAGAAAATAAGGGACTTAAGCTGATAAAGTCCTTGCAATCTGTGAGGCCAACCAAAGGTTACCTTGTCTAAAAAAAAAAAAAAAAAAAAAGAATGCAAGGCCCAGAGATTTTGCACTTAGAAAAAGTGGCTTGTATTTTGCCTCCAAGACCTCCTAAGAATATGCCTTTCTTGTTTTCCATAGCTCAGAATATTTATATTTGAACAAGATCATCTTGTGAAGTTTAAACCTTTGAAAGATCAATGAAATTTAGAATCGATTTTTCTGCAAGAAAAAAATGAATTTATTAGATAGATGATGACAAGTAAGTGATGACAAGTCATTGAATATATGCATTCCTTCTCTCTCTCTGTCACTGGCAATTTAATCATTGAGGCTGATAAAAGAGTCACTTTGAACAACAGCCATATGTTATACTGTTATACAACTTGGACACTCTTTTAAAAAAAATTAGACTGTATTGTTTTTAATTAAATGCAAAGACACTTCCAATTGAGTCTCCTAGAGATTTCACCCACAGCTCTGTTTGGCCACCAGGCTCTTGTCTCTCTCTTCAGCAGTGGTAAGAAGGATATTGTTTTATAAGGACAGAAAATTCCATGATTTGTTGCCTTTACCAATAACAAAAATGTTGGCGAGCTGGATGCAAAGCTGTTGCTGTTGGCATCTTTCACATGAACCACATCAAAGGAGCCAGGAATTGTCTCTTTGTGTTGGTGATCACACCAATTCTTCCATCTTAGCACCTCCAATCACCATACATATGTTATCAGTAGCAAACTTGATGAACTCAATAATCTTGTCAGTCTCCAAATCATTCTGAATGATATCATTCACCCTGATGAGGGGATTAAGGTAGAAGATGGTGTGAACACCATCAGTCACCAGATGAGGGATTCCCTAGTACCCACAAAGATCTTTTTTACTGTGCACAACTTGTACTTAGCCTCCTCCGGTATAATACAATGAACAGCCAGGTAATCCTCAGTGTCATAGCTTGGATGAAAATTCTCTCTGGTCTTGTTAATACTGATGACCTCCATAAAATCAGCAGTGTAGGTTATGCCAGTTCATACCTTGCCATGATCTTAATGAACTGCTGAATGCAGATCTTTTATTTCTCCCCTGTCGGGCATACTTAAGAGTGTTCCTTAGGAGAGTAATGATGGGGAGACATTCTCTCAACTTCTGTTGACTGGTAGATGGATGAGGAATAGACACACTGGTTAGTTTAGCCAGCATCTAATGCTTTGGAGCTGCTACACACTTCCAATGCATCTTGGGACAAGTCTTAGCCATATTTGTTTGTCTTTTGATAAAGGGACAATTTTAGCTTATACTTTATTTCCTGGGTGACCAAATTGACATAAATTTTAACAATTTAATATCCACCTGCTGTTGAGGCTAAAGACATAATTAAAAATACCCTGGTGATACATATATTTATTGCTATTTTTAAAAATTTGAACACAACAGAAACTCTAGCTAAATTATTTTAAAAAAGAAATTTATTGAAAAGATGTAGAGAAGGCTCACAGAATCAAAGGCATAGCCAAAAATTAATTGGGCCTCAGAGAGGACAAGAGCTTGGATCTCACCCAAGATCGGGTAGCAAAAATGAATAGGTAATCTCTTAAGGACTTCAATTTTGAGAATAATCAATTTCATCCATTTATCTTCACACCGGAATTGCTTAGGTTAAGATTCAGACTGTCAGGGCAAGAGTATGGTGAGCTGGGCTATTCACAGCCCATTGCCTAGCTGGGCTCATGGGCAATTTATTGATAGTCCTTCAGGTGTGCATGCAATGGGGGAAAAAAAAGTAATACATGTAGCTCTAGGTGCGTGTTGGACTTCTTTTAACTTCTCATCTTGCTGTTTTATTGTATTCTTACCATCAGCCAGTTTAAACTTGTCAAATAAAGTCCATTATTCAACTAAGATTGTTTTGACTAATTAGTCTTATCACACACTTAGTTTTCCCATATCTGGCTACTGAAAATCTACAAGAATTTAACCAATTGCCAAATAAAATTAGAGTTTATTTGGAAAACATTTTAATCAAACCACCTATTGAACATCAATCATATGTAAACTATGTATTATATTCTGAAGCATAGACTTTTAAATTTAGTGTACAAATACAGAATATGGATGATTTATTCATGTAAAAAACTAAGCTATTCCAAATTGATGATAGTAAATAGATACGCTATGTAGTCCATCATATTCTAGAGTTGAAATTTATTAAAACCTTACTTAAGTAGTAAAGTAGAATATATATTTGTACTTATTTAAGTAGTAAAGTAGAATATATATAATGTATATGTGACTGGCTACTCTCCTAATCTAGTATTTTTTCATTTCTCTTGGGCACAGAGTTCATCAACAGCCTGCTTTGCTGTAACATGTGGCCATGTGACTGAGTTTTATGACGTATGTCATTTCCAAGCTTGGCCAATGAAATCATTCCATGCTGTCCTCCACCATTTGCCTCCTCCATTTTATTGGTGGGTTGTGTTGGCTGTGGCAATGATCAGAAGCCACATATTTTGTACACGGTAGTGCCTCTTCAGTCTGACTCTCCGAATGGCTCCGTGGAGAAGACACCTTTTCCTTCTCTGTGCTATAACGAATTGAACTTTATGATTGATAATAAAACACATCTTAGCCTTTAATAAAGAGGCAGAAGTTATGAAGTTTCTTTGTCATCGAGTCAGCTTTAATTAATACAACTGCTCACCACATAGGGGTTTGTGGGACTTAAATTAGATAGTGCATACAAAGAGAATAATGGAGCTCCCAACACATATTGAGACTTGAAATCAATGTTAATTGTTATGACTAAGAAATTTGTGTTTAGTTGAACAAGAAGGAAACAAATTATATCCAATTATTTCCCAAAAGACTATTAGAATATATTTAAATACATTTTTATCTGACTTTTTTTTTTTTAATTTTGCATTCAGGCCAAGTGCTTTTGTTTACAAGTTAAAACGTTGGAATATCAAATGGATCAGAACAATTTTTCTTTTTCCCAGATATTATCTTTGGTTATAAAGCGTTACATTTTATCCTTAAAAATTAGTGTTTTCAAAAGTACTTTGGGGCCCATCTTACGTTTTTTTTTTTTTTCTAATTCTGTTTCTAACTAAAAGATCCAGAGAGAGATTGATAATATAACCATTAAGGGAAATGTTTGTGAAAATTAAAATAAGTCATGTTGGACTTTTCCTTTTTAATTTCATATCTTGAATATTGGAATTTTAAAAAGATGAAACAAAAATAAACTAAATAGATCTCAAACAAGAAACTTCAATGTTTTCATGAGCAGCTTGCTAAGAAAAACTGCATCAAAAAGTTCTTTGTCAAGTAGTCATTGAACATTGCAGGATATTTGCCTACAATCTGAGGAAATACTGAATTTCTTTGATTCTTCACCATTTAACTTCAAAGCATTGGAGAAAAGGGCGCCTGGTCAGAATGTTGGCTTGAATTGACTGATTCATTTTTATATATGTATAAGAAATTAGACCCCAAAATGGCACACATGTTTCCAAGGTGAACAGATTCACATTTCTAATACAACTTCTATGTCTGAGAAATATAGGTTTAGCAGCCTGATAATCTCAAAAACCTTGTAAGTGGTCGTACGGCATGGATTTTAAATATTTAATTACAGCAATGTGTGGCCACAATCCTAATCTTGGAACTGCTAATAAAAAATATAGAAATAATCTAACTCAAATTATGCTATTTATAATTTTCTATGCTTACATAATTCCTTGTACTAATATAATTTCAATGCCTCTCACATTGTATTCTAGTTGAGTCTGTAAATGTTTTGAGAATAGGCTTTTGTTTTGTTAGTTAGTCTACTACCCAAAAGCATGCAAAACTTGGAAGAAAATTAGCTAATTCGATGTTTATTTTTTGAATAAAAGAAAGGTGATAACCTGTTTCATAGCAATTCCTTAATTGCAGAGATTGAAAGTGAAACTCTTTATGAAAAATGATATTTATTTTTCTTTAAAAAAAAATCAACTACCCAGCGACTATGGTAAATTGAGAATGAAAAATCTTGCTTACAACACTCTGTTTGGTTCTCTATATTGTTTCTGCTTAAAAATTTATTTTAAAAATATTGAACTGTTTCTATTTGTTTATAAGTTGCTGATGCTATCAATTGAGTGACTTTGAAACAAGCAATAGAGTCTCTCAGTCCTAATGTACTTTAATTTAGATTACCAAAAATAGCTTTTAATATCTTTTAGTAAATCCACAGTCTTTTACATGGTGTAGAATTATAGCTTTAACATAGTTTATTAGGTTCATGTAGAACATGATTTTAAAGTCTCTAAGGACACTGTGTTCTCTGCAAGGTCACAGTGACATGAACAAAGCAGCCTGAACGTCTAATGGAGAAATATATCATGCCTCTGTGCAGATTCTTCAATGCAGACTGCTGGATTCGACATTGGAATTCAAAACAAAATCTGTTTCTGATTAGATACAATTAAAATGCTTGCTGTTTTGTCAGGTACAAACCATCACCCCAACCTTCACCCAGCTCTGCTGTGTTACAAGTAGTGGAGGCTTCACTTTTATGTTTATAAAGTTTACAGTAAAAATTGAAGTCACGTGTTACAGTTTCCTAGATAACTAAAGAAATAAGCAAACAAATGTAGAAACTAATGAGGTCAAAATTATAGGACCTCTCTTTAACCATTTGATTATGTTCATTCTAAAGAAAACAATATTTTAAAAGTTAGTCTTCATCCTGAACACTAATTTACACAGGAATGATGGGTAATTATTATATTTATCCATTCATGTTATACTAAATCAGTCAGTTCTCTTGATTTGCAATTTAAACAATGGTAAGAACCTCTTGGAGTCAATCTTGGATTTTAGGGTTTGAGTGTGGGTCTATCAACTCTCTTTCAAGCATGGCCTCTTAGCCCATCTTTGCATATAGGATTTTAGATCCTTATGTCTTCTGAAATCTGGATCCCACATTTTTAGTTTACGAATATTAAATGTTTAAAATTTTGTTTGATTGTGAAATTATTAAAAACAATTTACGTTTCCATCCATATATATGAATGTACATATGTGATAAAATCATGCATACTTTTTAATGCAGCATTTAACAGTATTTTTGCTTATCTTCTCTGAATTTCCTTCCCTTGCCTGTTCAACACCCCCTCCCAGTCCTCCAGAGCCACATTAACAACCCAGTGAGTAACTGTCCACCATTTTCCTCATGCTCAGATAATCATTTTAATCATATGCATGTAATTCATACTATATGAATTACATATATGATATATGCGTTTACATAAATATGCATATACATATGAGATTTTGATCACTTAAAAATAGAATAATATGATATACACATTTTACATTTTTCTTTTGCACTCAACAATACTTTGTGAAAATCTTTCCAACCCTAACTGGAACATAGTGGGATGCCAAGGGCGAGGCAGTGGTGAGAGGGATCTTAACTGGTGGGGAGAATTATATTACCAGTGATATTGTTAGAATTACCAGCATACAGTGTACTGAAAAACAAAGTGTCTTTGAGTTGGGTGTTTTTATTACAGACAAGAAACCACCTTATAGCTTTCATCCAGGTGAGCTGATATTACCACCTCTTTCCTCACCTACTTCATACACTGCAGTGGATATATAGCTCTAATTAATTATCTTCAATAACTGTATAATATTCTAGGATTGTATGTCTCATAATGCAATAATTTAGTAAGTCATTTTCCTATTGAAAGGCTTTTTTTTTTTTTTTTGCCATAGTTACTTTGCTTCTCTGGTTTCCTGTATCTTTAAGGTTTGATACTTTGTATCTGTCAAATAAAATCCCTAAATATAATTACTTGTCCAAAAGAATATGTAATTTAATTCTAAAGATAGTTTTAAAATATTCTGGGGAAAGCTCTAATGATTCAAAGTTTTTGCCAGCAATAGGCATTTTTCCTCAGTTTTCTTTAAATTACCATGATGAGTATAACAAATTTTATTTTACAAGTTCCTTACACATACACACACTGGTGTGTTTTCTTTGTATTTATTTTTCTTTGAGTTTTTGGTACCTTTTGAGTGTGTGTGTGTGTGTGTGTGTGTGTGTGTGTGTGTATTTCTGTGTTAATGTCTTTCATCAATATTGGAAACTTTCAGTCTTTTTTCTTATTCTCTTTCTCCCTTTCTTCTCAGAACACATTTATAAGACACATATTAAATTGTTTATTGTTGTTTTACAGATCTCAGTCACTCTATCTATGTTTCAGGTATCTAATACTGTGTATTGAACAATCTCAAATTTAGTGGAGTGAAAAATAAACATTTATTGTTTTATCTCATATGGATTTGTCTTTGGGCTTAGCTGCTTGGTTCTCACTAAGTATTTCTAATTTGATTTCAATCAGACAATGTCTTCAACTAGACTTATCTCAAAGACTTTCTCACTCATGTACTTACTGATTGAAGCTTGTCGTCAGCTGAGGCTTCAGTGGAGACTGGCAGCAGAACATCTACCCATGTCCTCTCCATTTGGCCTGAGTTTCCTCACAGCACAATGGTTGCATGCCAAGAGTACTTATCCTTGGAGAGAGTAGCAGAAGTGGCATGGCCTCTCCTAATCCATTCTCACAAACCACAAAACTATCACTTTAACCATATTCCGTTTTTCAAGAAAATAACAAAGGCTCCTCTTGTTGGGAGAGGATCAAAGAATTTGTGGATGTATTCTGAAATAATCACAATTTTACACTCTTCTCTCTTCTTGGGTTTCAGCTGGATGTTTTCTTTGAAGCAATCTTAAAGTTCACTGATCCTTTCCTGTGTCATGTCCGACCTGATGTCAAGACTATCTAATATATGTTTTATTTTTGACTTCGTATATTCCATTTCTACCATTTCCATTTGACTTTTCTTATCTTTTCATGAAGGTTGTCCATCTTTTCTACTTTTTCATTTAATATTTTTATGATAGATATTTTATAGTTATTTTCTGATAATTCCAACATGTCAGTAATCTCTGAATCTGTTTTTATTGACTCCTTCCTCTCTTGAACAAATTTTGCATTGTCTTGTTTCTTTTAATATTTTAGTGCAAGTTAAAACATTTATGTCCAGAAAAAAATAACATATATTTTTTCATCAATCAGGCCACTAAACTAAGGTGGTTATTATTTGAGATGGAAGAGGAGTTTAGTTTCACTCAGTTCCTCACTAAATTCAACTGTTTGTGGGCAGGGTCAGGATCTACTTTTTAGCAAAACTTGGCATATGAACACTGACAAGATCTCAGAGAGATGTGTGCTTTATAGCCAGGAAACCCAGTTTTTGGCCGTTGGAGAGTTCTCTTTCCTCTCCAATTTTCCACCCTAATATTTTGCTCCAAGTCTTAAAAAGTAGACATCCTTACAATTTGTGAATACTCACAGTTCATTCCTCAGTGATGTTTTTCTTACTCTTCTATACCATTTTCTTGTCTTTGGCAGATGAAAGCCAGAGGGCCTCAAATTGGCTTCTCTCAATAATCTTTTCTTGCTTCTAGCCCTAAGTAGTTGAGTGTCTGGAATATCTCAAATGGGTTCTTTTCAGCTCTCTTGCTCTCTCCTTTATCCCTGTTCAGAGAACAGTTGCTCTGTACTTGGGGGAGACCTCATGCACTGAGGGGAGATTTGTTTATTTGTCCCACCTGACCCCCAGTGTCTGGCATACTGGCCCCTAATGGTTTTTGAAGATTCATGGGGAAGCACTGAACCATCAGTGAGTGCTGGGCTCCTGAGATCTGAATCTGTCACACCAGTCCATAAGCAGCCATTAAAAAATTTTTAATTACTAACAATTTGACTCTTTTATCCTTCCTATTGTCTATGATGAATTCTTCCCCCTCTCATAAATGAGGATGGCTGTGAGTGTCTTTTATCCTATCAGAAGCTTGCCATATTTTTAAACATTTAATTTACTTAGGTTTTATTGCAGCCTTTGCTCTGTCACAGGTTTGTAAGAACCTGTGAGTTTGAAGCTTACTCACATTGTTATGGCTTTTCAGATGAAAGTGGAGTTCTCTTATAATTTCCTTTATTTAGCTGGATACCTAGCCTAGTAAACGAAAGTATTTTTTTTTCATTATTATAGGTTTTTATGATGTGTTTGAAGATTACATTATTGAGGGGTGGCTTTTTTTCTGCTTAAAAATTTTTTTTTTGTTACAAAAAAATCTACTTTCGCATATCACCTTCCCTGAACCACAGAGACAGGTTTCCAACTTCATTTTAATGGTATACTCCTGCTTTGCTAATCTGGTGATAGTTTGGTGGGAACCTCTCTTGAACACTTGTGGATTAGGCATTTTCCTTTAACTATAGATTTCTTTTCTTGATTTTAAGGAAAGACTACTTGTATTGCCTTTTTCTGTTTTGAACTTTGAAAACATTAGGATGTGCAAAACTTTATACAGACACTACAAAAACTAAACTCGAGAGAAAATAATTCTTTCATGACTTGCATCTGAGTCAGTAATCCTGGAGGTCAATATCACACAACTAAATGTGTTGATACTTTCTGGTATGTAATACGGGTCAGGTAGGAATGACACACTAGAAAATGTGAATTAGAAAACATAAAGAAGTAAAACAATTCTGTATTGTCTAGAGAGTGATCCTTGGAACTGGCAGAAAAGAAGCAATGAAAATGATCAAAAACTTTTTTTTTAATAAAAAATGACTTTTTATTTTACAGTTTTCATTTTGTTTTTACAAAAAGTTAGAGGACGTAACAGAACTTCAACTCCCACCGGATATATCTGAATATAAATTTGTAGGAAAAGTAGTAGATATAAGTACTTTGATCTATTTTATGTTTTTAGATAATTATGCAATATTGAACAGATTGTGTAAGTTCTCAGAGAATCTTTTTCTTCATATTTGAAATTAGATATATAAAAACAGGGGCTTTAATTTGAGGTTAGTGAACTCAGCTTAGAGAGTTTAGAACACCAAGATGCAAAGTTTCTATTTTTCTACAGACAGAGGAGTGATAGCTTTCAACAAATGTTCAAATACGTCCATGGCTCAAAAATGCTTCAGAAATATTCCTAATATAGTTGAAACAGAATGTTAGGTTGTCTTACCATTGGGCTTTATGATATATTTTAACTGACTTTAATAGAGAAAACATCATCTGTGCTACTGTCTTTAAGATTTATTATTTATTGAGGGTGTGTCATATTCTAGGCATTCCACTAAGTACTCTGTGTGTGTTATCTCATGCAGTTTTTACAGTAGGATAAAGTAAGAGTTAATACTATCCTCATTTAATGAATGAGTAATTCAAGGCTTAGAGAATTCCTGCTTTTTTCCATGGCCTTGCAGTTTATACATCATAGCATCAGAATCTGAGGCCAAGTCTTATGTCAAATGAAATTTCTTAAGACCCGTGTGCTTAATTTGTCTGAGGGGACAATGCTGAAACAATAATGCCTTCCTAAACAGAAGGGGCTGGACAAAATCATGAGTAATCACAGAGTTATAAATAACTTATTGAATAGATAAAATACCAGATTGGATTTTAACATCTTTGGGAGACCAGGAAAATCTAGTTAGTTCCACAAATATTTAGTGTCACTGATTCTGCCTTTGTTCATTATTCTGCTCTTGGCAAAGTCTTTTCAAGAATTTCTGTCAATAAGGCAAAAGTCTCAATTATCTGTTGCTTGCTGTAAGAAAAATCCCAGATGTTAGTGATTCTTCATGGTGCCATAAGTGGGAAGAGTTTTCTTCATGGTATTAAGGCAACAAAAGAAGACATAATTATCTTTGGGAGAATAGAGATAAAATAAGAATAGTCCCCATGATCCACAGCTTGGATACCTGTAGAAAATTCTGTAATGGATAGCATGGGATAGAAAGTAAGTGGAAATATATGCATTATTATCAGGAAAAGGCACCTGGGGTATTATAAATTGATGTAGTAAAATCCTTTCAGAAAGCAATTTGGCAACCTGTCTGAAAAGCTATAAAAACCTTTATACCTTTTGACCTGGTAATATCTCTCCTGAGAATCTATCCTAAGGAAATAATTCAAAGGAGGAATACAACTATATGCATAAAATTATTAATTACCACATTAACTCTACCAGTGGAAAAAAATGGAAACAACCTAAATATTCAACAATAGAAGGTAGTAAATTATGGGACATTAAATTAAAAAAATAGATAACCATTATAATTGTAATTATGAATATCGAAGCAAATAAAAATATATGCAATGGACTTACTGAAAATATGCTACAAAACTGCAGGTACTTAATGATTAACTCTTTTAAAAAAAGATATTTATATTTAGATAAAGACTTTAAGGGAAATATAAGATGAAAACAACAGTATGCTACAATGGTGGGATTCAGGATGAAATCAGTTCCTTATCGACACATTGTCTTAATGCTTTTAGCAAACTGTATGTAATAACTAAAAATCAAAAAAGAAAGATTTGTGCTACTGAGTCTCATGTGTTCATCCTGCTTCCATAGTAATTGTCAGAGATCTGAGACAAAGGTCCAGTGGTTAACTGTATTCATTGTACTGATATTTTTAAATTTGTCTTCTATAATTTAGCCATTTTGGATAACTGTGGTTTATTAGGATAAGGCTATCGAATATGATTTTTTTAACTTCATATGCATTAAGTACTTTTAGTTGCTTCACATTGGATTATTAGCTAAATTTCTAATTGAGTTCCTACTTTAGTACTTCTCATTTTAAAAATACAGTTGTGAAAGCGTGACTACAAAAACATACACATTCTTTCATTTTGAATTATTTATTGAATATAGAATATGTGCAGAGTACTATAACTCCTATGCTTATAAGAGAAATTCTCTTACATTGCAATCAAGGAACCCCAAATTCCATACACATGTCCCTTGAATCTCCCATAAACTCTTCCTTTGTGCAGCCAAGAAATAGCATGTGCCAAGCAACTCCATTTGTACTTTCTCATATTTGTGCCTTTGTAAACCTAAAAACTTTACACGAGCCTAAAATTTTTTTCTTTGACCTCTAGGTATTTAGGTTCTATCTATGTGTCAAGGACCAATTAAATCCCTTTCATCTACCAGAAAGCCTTTTTTACAAAATTCCACCATCATTGACTTTTCCCTTCTTTGAAATCCTATGTCACTGCAATTTGACATTACTTACATTATAGGTTTGTATGATTACTTCACTCTCAATGCCATATATTTTTACCATTTATAGGCCTTTATTTCAGAACCCAGATTGTGAGGATGACAAAAGCAAAGAACAAAAACCCCATTCTTACATGAGTGGGTATAATTAAGCAACCGATATACAGCTGTTATCAAATCACATTAGTGATGTGCTTAAGAAACTTTTGGCATTGACTTTAAAACTCTCTGAGTTCTGGCTTCTGGGTTCTCTAGTACTTCTGTTATAATGCCTAACCCATATATGATAAAGTTGTAAGACCACTTTATCCCCAGTCTCCCTCTGAGAGGTAGGTTCTTGAATTCAGAGGTATGGTCCATGCATTTTTCCTGTTTGTATATCTTAAACATGAGTATCACTATCGTCTCTGTCACAGAAAAGTTCAACAGCTGTTAAATGTATGCATCAGTTAATCAATTTCATTTTTCTTAAAGGTCTTACTCTTATATATAAAATTAAAAACAATAATAACAAAGAGCATAGTATCCTCTTGGATGTAGAAGTTAGAAACAAAAACATCACCTTACCAAAATAAATAAATAATACAGGAAAGGTAGGAACAAACAATTCTCAAGGGCTTACTTTGTGCCTGGGCAGATGCCTTAATATATATTCTTTATTTTCATATTAACAATAATGCCTATTTTTTTTTAATGTTTAATATGTGCCAAACACTTTTCCTAAGAGCTTTCCATGTAGAATTCTATTTAATTCTCACGACGCTGTGAAAGAGGTACAATTATTATCCATTACGGAGAGGATTAAACTAAGTTATCAAAGATTCTTAATTGGAGAAATTACGATTCTCAGCTAGAGAATTTACACATTTCCAGGAGATAGCAACAGAAACAGTGAATTTTAAAATCAATTTAATTCATTTGTAAAAGTGAAGCTGGAGATTTGAGTTGTTCCCTGAAAAAAAATGTTTATACATCTTTTTAAAATTTTTTTCATTAAAATTGTTATGGTTCTATTGAGGACAGCACATAGATTTTAGAAAACAATATGCAACTTCAAATAATTAGATTTAGAGTGTTTACTTATTTAAAGTGTTATACCTTTTAAAAGGATAAAATAAAATACAGCCTAAGTTATCTTTCTAACTCTTAAATATTTAGCATTATTTGATAAAACATCAACCTGCTTATTGTGGACCAGATATTTGTACAGCTTGATTTAAATTGCATTTGGGAAATGGTATGAATCAGACTATAAACAAACATATTTTTTAAAAAAATCTGAAAGCAGCATTTCTAAACTTCAAGGAGATACTGGCTAAGTTGATTTATCTATTTTATTAGAGGTTTTAAATAACTAAGCAGATCAAACTGATATTTATTTAACTGTTCCCATGTCTAGTTGATAAAATAAGACAATTTTCTATCAGAATTTATAATATAATTGTGCCCTATGGTGTAAAATACTTTGACACATATCCAAAAGCATCAGAGTAACATTTACATTGTCACTGATGGTTAGAAATTTTGTATCAATTTAAATATATTTAAAATAAAATAAGTAACCATGAGTTTATTCAATTGTTGTCGAAAAGATGCTCAAAGATTTAACTTCTACCCAGCAGTAACATCTTGATTAATACATCTTCTGGGAAAGAGACTCAGGGTTGTTTATATGAGCTCTATTGTTTTATCGAAAAACATCAATTGGGGGATGAAAAAAATCTTTCTGAATAAAATGCCATGCATTAACAAACCAGAAGAGAGGTTTTTATTGTTTGTTTTTCCCTTTCCAAAAATGCTCTGGAGAAACAATAAGTTTTTCTCTCCTGCCCTGAAAACAAACTCAATTTTGTCCATTTTGGAGAAAAGTCAGCATGGTGGCTATAATGAAAGAATGGAGAATTCATGTTTTCTTACTTCCATTCTTTTCTGCTGACCTCAAAAGGTGACATTGATAGGAGACAGAAGGAGACAAATAAACCTACTAGTAGCTGCATACCAAGTTCACATGGAGCCATATAAAGACAGCAGGTTATGGAGTCACACAGCCTTGGTACTCATCATTTTAAATTTTATTTTATTTATATGGGTCAAGTTATAGACTAACACAGTTCTAAGCTCTTGGCTAACATTAACTAATCTAATCCTACAGTAACTCAAATGAGAAAAGTTCTCTTTATGTAGCAATTTTACAGATAAAGAAACTGAGGCACACACAGGTGAAGTGACTGGCCTAGGATCACAAAGCCAGGGGGTGGCAGAGGCTGCACTGAGTGTTATGGTTGGCACACATCATCTTCACCGACACGTATATGAAACTTTCTCTCCAGATCTTAGCCAAACCACTTAGTGGCCATGTCTTCTCAAGTACCTAAGCTCTCTCTGGTTTCAGTTTCTTCATTTGAAATACTGGTGCAGTATCTACAGCCCATGACTATTGTTAGGATGTATATAGCACTTTCTGATGGTCCTATATCTTATGAATATCTTCCCAGCACAGATCTACCCAGCAATTTCTTCTCCAGATTTTGCCACACCCAGGTGTCAGCTGGACCTGGTTACCACAGTTTTCATTTCAAATCACACATGTATTTGGGAAGGTAGCACATTTCACATTAATACAGTTAGTATTTAATAGTATTTGTGTGCAGTAAGACATTGTAATATAAAACATATCCCAATATTTTTTACTTATTTTATACCTCTTTCATTAGACTGCTAGTTGCATCAGGATGAGCAAACGTGTCAATCTGTGTCCCCTGTGCCCACAGGAGGCCTGGCACATGGGAGGAATTCAATAAGTACAATTTCATGAACGAGTAAGTGAATGGTTTTTTTATATCTATAAAATTTCCATCTACATGTAACAGTGAATGCATCTTTGTTAATAGATACACTATATATTAACAGCATTTTCTAGAAATAAAACAATATAAGTGATCCAAAAGAAAGGTGTCAAATAGAATTAAAATTGTATAAATGGAAAAACAAAATAAAAGCTCAAAGGCATTTGACAAATCCATAAATTATTGATGTATAAATCGCTGTCTTTTTTTATTTGAGATAAAAATGTGAATTGCATGAATACATAGCTAAGGCTATGGTTAAAATGAGAAACACCAATCAATAAATGTAAACCAACAAAAATAAAAAACAAAAACAAAAACAAAACTATAAAAACCACAAAGAGCAACCCAAATCCCACGGTGTTTAAATCTCACCCTTCTAGCAGGCTCGATCTGTCAGCTGTCCATAAGATCTAACTCCCAGAGCCACAAGCTCTGAAGGCTGACACCACTCTAGGAAGCAGAAAGTTAAAGAAATCTCCATATGTTATTACTGAGCATCTTAATCGCCCAAGTCTCACATTAAATTGCATTCAGGAGACAAAGAGTTGCCTAGTACCTCCACTGCTCGCAAATGCTCACAGATGCTCCATGCGGCCATTTCTGGAAGCCAGTAGGCTCCTTGCTTCCTGCTTGTGACTCCAACTTTTACAACTCTGTATCGGAACTAAATTAAAAGCAAAGCTTAAAGGAAAACTTGTCATGAACCTTTTTTTTGTTACATTAAGAGATTTTCTAAGGCTTTTATTTTCTTAGTTCAGAGACTTGCATTTCTATACATTCATACCCTAAGAAGCTGGATCTACAAAACAGAACACTAAGCTGAGTGACAACACATTGACTCGCCCTATAAAAAAAGGGGAAAAAATACATAAAACTTTTCTAAATTGAAGAGTGAACCTATACAATGATACTGAAATACTTTTACAAAATGGGCTTAAAGGCAAAAACCAAAAGATAAATGTATGTATTTAAAATTACTTGCGGGCAAGGCTTCCATCTTAAATATTTGAAGTATTTAGGCCTCCAGGCACCTGTTCAAGTTTGTGCCGATTCTCCCCCAGGCAGCTGCCTCACTGGCCTCCGAGGCCTCAGGCTGGTTCTGAACGTGGTCCAGGCAGAATCACTAATGAGCAAGTTCAGCTGGTGCTAAATGACAGGTGTTGGTTGCTGATTACTTTTAGTGGCATGAGGTAATTCTTAAAGAGGGAAGGAAAGGAGCCATCAAATACTTGTCCTCAAATCCAGCCTTTAATTGTGCTCAAAACGAAATCATACACCAGAGAAATTAATAGGCCAGTAGGGCCTAAAGATACCATTTCTTAATGAATACAAAATTATACACAATGGTAGCACAACAGAGAGGTGACATTGCTAGTGGGATTTGGGGCATTATACAAGGTCCAGAAGTTCATAGGACATGCTCTCGTGACCACTAAAGCCTTGAATCCAGGTAGATAGGTTGGCCCGATGGTCCAGGGTCATGAAAAACTACAAGACCCCACTGTGTCAGCCTCCAGACCCCAGCCCATGGGTCGCTGACAACGTGTGCATGGAGTGTATTTGCCATAAGAGTGTGAGGCTAGCAATGGTGCCTCCATGACCAGATGGCCACAGAAGTGCTCCCAACTCCACCCTCGTATCCAGTGAGACTTTTCTCAGTGACTATACGACCTACCCCTGCAATCGGCAGACTGTGCTCCACAGGCCGGATCCAGCCTCCCTTTTGTTTTGATACATTCATGACTTATGAAAGGTTTTTGCACGTTTATGTGGTAAAAAAAAAAAATTATTAAAATGAGAATGATATTTAGTGACATTAAAATTATATGAAATTCAAATTGTAGTGGCTATAAATAGAATTTTATTAGAACTCAGCCATGTGCTTATTTGTTCACATATTATTTATGGCTACTTTTGTGACAGAGTATTTGTGATAAAGACTGTACCATCCACAGAGCCAGAAATATGCATCGTCTAGTCCTTTACAGAAACTGTTTACCTGGTATTGCCTCTTACCAGCTGTGGTGACAGATAATTTACTAAGACATTCGAAGACTCGGTTTTCTCATCTGTATGGGGATATTAATGCTGACTGCAGAGTCTGGGACTATTACATGAGATCCAGTGCCATAAAGTACCTAACACGATGGCAGTAAACGATTGCCATTTTTATTCCTAATGGAATGGGAGGGGAGAAGATTTCTCAGTGTCTGGATTGTGATTCTAAACAGTGAGAGTGACCACCAGTCCCACTGAGGCTTCAGGCTGACCAGAGTGTAGTGGATGTTGTCTTAGTCATCTCCAGCTGCCGTAACCAAATGCCATAGATGGTGTGGCTTAACAACGGAAATGTACTTCTCACGGTTCTGAAGGCTGGGAGGTGCTGTGGTCTGGGTGCCACCGTGATCTGCTTCCGGTGATAGCTCTCTTTCTGGCTTGCAGACACTCACCTTCTCATCATATTCTCATGGTAGAAAGAGAGAGAACAAGAGACAGTTCTGGTGTTTCTTTTTCTTCTTATCTAGTCATGGGGCTGCACCCTCATGACCTCATCTAAACCTAATTACCTCGCAAAGGTCCCACTTCCAAACACCATCACATTGGGGACTGGGACTTCAAAATATGACTTTGGCAAGGGTGGGAGGCCAACTTGCAGTTTACAGCAGACGTTGTGATCAAATTCCCGGCAGCTTTGCCACCGTTTCCTCCACGTGCAGCAGCCTTCGATTTCACACCAGCTTTGGAGAGAAACCTCATTCGTCTCAGCAATGCCCCGGAGTCAATCAAAGGGGGACATTTCCAATTGTTTTAATGACTAGAAGGTGCCGCTGACATTAAGTGGCAGCAAGAAAAATGCACACCTTTCCACATAATTAAAAAAAATCATACCCGAAAAGTCAACGACACTGCTTATGAGAATCCCAGAGTAACACAGACCTTAGACAAACCCTGAGTGTCTAATTGGCACAGGCATCAGGACATTTTCTGGGGATTCGGGGACAAAATCGTTCTCTCTTCTATACAGTGTGGTGAACAAATGTGAAGTCTAAAGTTGCTACAGCATTTTGAGAATATCATTCTATGGCCAGGGAATCCAGTTCAAGGGAAAAGAAGTGAGAGAGTGGAACAGAGCCACAAGAATTAGAGAAGAAACAGTACCCTAATCAAGCCACACCTGGCCATTTCCTCCCTAGGAGCTTCTCCGTCCTTTAGAGCTTAAATCACTCTGAGTCAGATTTTTTTTTATTTGCCAACAAGACCAACTAACTACTACAACTGGGACCTGTCTGCAGACTCAGGTTGAAGGTGGACTGACTTGCTCAGGTCAGATTCTTATAAGCCATTATATAAGCACAGAACAGTGATTACTTTTTATATGTTGAGTTCCATTTACCAGTTATAAAATATCTCCTATACACTGCTTAACAAACTTAAATTTTACTTAGTGTCACTATGTGTGAAGTTCTATATTCAACTCTGGGAGATGCAGAAAGGAATCAGGCACATTACTAATCCCCCAGGACTGAATGACCTTGTGGAGAAAAACAACATAGAAACTACACAAGAATTTAAAATAGAAAGCAGCATAAAGCAAGGTGCAGGCTCAACATAGTATTAGAGCCAGAGAAAGAGATTTATTGTCCCCATTAGATCGTCACAACAGCTCTGTGGGGGAGTCAGAACAGATGTTTTTATCCTCATTGTTATAGATTAGGAGATTCAGAAAGGTCCAGTGTGACTGGGGTAATTAGTGACACATTAATTGTGCTCGGAGATTCTGGCTCAGAGCCCAATATTCATTCCATTCCTCCACAAAACTTCTTAACAATAACAACAATATCAGAAAAAAAGAACTTTCGTATTACTAAACATTTTATAAAGGACTGGCATAAAGAAACCTGGCATATGTTGTCAAGGAATAAAATGAGAAATGTATACGATAATAGGGAGCAATGGGAACTGTGAAACAACAAAGGCTACCTGTTCCAATTAAGGGGAAACAATCACTCACCTCATTATTGGCCAATAACGTCAGAACTTTCCACTTTTCAAGAGATTCATAAATCTAAATCGTATATGGAATTTTATAAAATATATTAACATTTAACAAGTTCTATCAATTCTACCTCCAAGATACATGTTGAACCTGTCCACTTTCTTTCATCTCCTTATAATAACCTCCTAAGGGATCTTCTAGATCCAAATTGTATTACTTTCTTAAATATCTGCTACACAACAGAGTGATCCATTTAAAAAAATGAAAGTTACATATAGACTAATAAAGCAGAATAAAGAGTCTAGCATTAAATCCTGTTATTGTCGGTCGATATTTGATAAGAAAGCCAAGAACACCCAATGGGAGAAGGATATTGTCTTCAACAAATGGTTTGGAAAATCTGGAGGAACACACAGTACAGTAAAATTGGAACCCTATGTCGCTCCATTCACAGAAATTTTCTCAAAATGGATCAAAGACTTAAACATAAGAACGGAGACCATAAAACTCCTAGAAGAAAATATAAGAAAGAAACTTATTGATATTGGTCTTAGCGATGATTTTTTAGATATGACATCAAAAGCACACAAAAACCCACAAGTAAAAATTAACTAATAGGATTATATCAAACTCAAAAGTTTCAACACAGCAAAAGAAACAATCAACAAAATGAAATGACAACCTACAGAATGGAATACGATTTTTTGCAAGCCATATGTTAGATAAGGGTTAATTTTCAAAATGTATAAAGAATTAATGCAACTTATTAACAAAAAGCAAACAATCCAATTAAAAATGAGCAGAAGAGCTAAATAGACATTTTTCTAAAGAGGACATCCAATGGCCAATAGGCACATGAAAACATGCTCAACATCACTAATCATGATGCAAATCAAATAAAAAATGAGATGTCACCTCACAACCTGTTAGATTGGCTATTATCAAAAAGACAAGAGACAACATGTGCTGATGAGGATGTAGTAAAAAGGGAATACTTACACACTGTTGGTGAGAATGTAAATTAGCCCAACCATCATGGAAAACCATATGATGTTCCCTCAAAAAATTAAAAATAGATCTACAATATGATCCAGCAATTCCACTTTTGGGTATGTACCCAGTGGAAATGCAAACAGGATTTTGATTAGATACATGCATGCCCATGTTTATTGCAGCATTATTCACAAGACCAAGGTATGGAAACAACCAAAATGCCCATCAATTGATGAATGAATAAAAAATGTGTGATACATATATACATATATTTGTATGTATATGCAATGGATTATTATTTGTCCATCAGAGAAGAAGATACTCTATCATTTGAAAAAAGATGAATGAATCTTGAGCATATTATGCTAAGTGATATAAGTCAGACAAAAAAAGACAAGTACTGCATATCACTTATATGTGGAATCTTAAAAAAAAAGTCAAACCTGTAAAAAGCAGAGAGTAAAACAGTAGCTGTCAGGGGGTTGGGAATGGGAGGATGAGATTCATGGCATTTAAAGACACGAATTTGTAATGAGGTAAATAAGCTATAGAGATCTAATGTACAGTATAATGAAACAGTCAATAATACGCACTATAGTGATGTAATGTGCTAAATATTGCTTCAGTGGTGATCATATTACAGCGTATAAAAGTAACACATTGTACACTTTAAATTTGAAAATAAAGTAGCAGTCAGCAAAAAATAAAATAAAAAATAAAGGTTATTATCCTTTTATCCACCCTACACATTTATCAGTCAGATTCTAATCATGAAAGCCCAGCCATTCCGGATAGTAGAGGAATACTGGACCTATTTTAGGGTTACACAACTGTGTAACATAACTGTGGGAGGAGGTGGAGATGTGGAGGAGCCTAAACACTGAAGTCAGCAACAACAAAAAAGAGGTAGAGTCACTGACCCATCACCTAATACACTAGAGTGGGTGGAAACCTAATCCCAGTGTGTGTGTGTGTGTGTGTGTGTTTAAATGTGTTTATATATGAGTGCATACACCCCAGGTATCAGATGAAATTCTGACCCCAGCACATTACGTAAGTAAAATCCCCTGCAGAGTTCAGCCTCCACAGAGCTCATTTCTGCTGGGGGTACTTCATATTTTATATTTAAAAAGATATGACCAGATCACCGCTTATTTTCCCAAAGTCTAATCATAAAGATCATTCTTTATCCAAAGACCAATATTTCAAATTAGAAAAGTCACAACAAACACTTAACAAATCAAAGTTATTCTAAGAACCAAAGAAACTTGCCAAGAATATGCCCAAGCTTTTCTAACTATTCAGTATTTTTAAGTTCTCTTGTTTACAAACTAGAGAAAATCACACCATCCAATTGTAGATATTCAGGCTTTATAGACAGTTTGGGCTCATGAGTTGCTGTACATCTTATTTACTGATATATGAAGAGGGAGAAATCCCACGTAACTTTCTCCGGAGACCCCTAAGACGATGATGCTTTTAAAGATTTGGGTAAATAAAGGGCACACCCTGGAACAGGCTGACTTGATGGAGCACCACATTACTCAGAGGAGGTCTCAGAGAATTCTCTCATGGTGTCTAATACAAACCATGCACATCATAAATATATGTTGAATAAATGATTGAATGGAATAAATAAAAAAAAGAAACCGAAGCTAATATAGATATGAGATTCTCTAGAATTTGGAGCTTTACTTTCTGGCATGACCAAGCAATGATAGAATTTAATACCAAAGGGCTTTCCAAAGCTAAGTCTGGTTGCTAGCACTGACGTCGAGAGCACGGAGTGTGTGCGAGGCATGGAGACACACTAGTCATCCTGTCTGCACAGATGACATATTGGGGGTCAGGCCATTCTCTATTTATACATCCTAATTCTTCACATACTGGACATTTGATCTGGGATGTTAAATTCTTTATAACCAACACAGCCATTGTCAAACCCATCAAACTCTTGGTGAGATCTGCATTCAAATGTTGTGCTCTTACATGCACTGTGGTGGGTACTCCCTGAATCTCATATTTTATTCAGTAAATTAAACATGAAATGCACAATGAGATAACAGGCAAAGTTATTTCTTCTTAATATTTATCCACAAAGAAATTTAAGAAAGAAGAACAAAGGTTGACACCTTTCAGATGGGTGAGAACTAAATTAAATCCTCGTCAGGTCCCCATCACAAATAGAAAACACATCCGAGAGCTCTAATTTCTTTCGACATTAAATTACATGCATGTCAAATTTTATAACTGATTAGAACTCATTTCAATACAACACAGGAATTTCTCCACAACTACTGTACATTGTAAATGCCAAGTGTAAAGACAAAAAGAATGACAATCTTACAGATAGTGTGGGTAGCAGAGTGAAACCTGTTTATGCCTGTCGAGCTATATAGCTGTCTCTGTTTTTTTCTTTTTAAACACATTTGAAATTAAGTCAACACAAGAACATGCTAGGAAATTCTGTCTCCTGGGATTACTAAAGTATAAATAAAATATTATACAGGAGATTGAGATCTTTTTTACAGATCCTACTAGATTGTCCATACTTGCCTTCAGAAGAATTACTGGATGAGCTTGGCTTTACAATCTCAGTAAAGCAGAATAAATATTTCTTATTTCTTCATCATTTTTCTCTTCTAAATTATAGTTCTCTGTATATCTGAAAGTGTGCCCATTCTAGCTCTAAGGTTTTAGGGTATTCTCTAAGATATCAATGAGTTCTACTATTTTTGTTTTCTGTGTCTTAATGATTTCTTCTAAATCACCATGGTCTTTAATTTTGTCCATTAACCCGCATTACTACTTTTCACTTCAATATAATGAAACAATTTCACTGCATTGTTTTCGTTTAAACTTTCCCTCCTCTTCTATTTCTTCCCCTCTATTTTCATTGTTTTCCTTCTTTTCTCATCTTTATCTCACTCCTTTCTCATGGTCTATAAGATTCTGCATGATTGGGTCTTGTTTTTCTCTTTTCCTCCCTTTTCTCCCTCATTTTGTTTCCCATGCATATTAGTCTCCAGCCCTAAACTTATCATTTTCCAACTAAGAGGCTTCGTGTTTGCTCATTTTTTTTTTTGGCTTCGCATGCTCCTTTTCAAGGCTATCATGGATGACTATGCATTGCGTGCAGCCCAACTCCAACTCAGTTATACTATGTTATTACTGGTTTCCCCAGAATTTTGAAACATGGCGGCCCGATCTTCCACTCTAAGAAACTCAGTTTGTACATTATATCTTTAGGTCTTTTCTCACAACCATATGCAAAGTGCTTCTACTCATCTTTTTTATCCAGTAACTCTTTACCTCATCACCCTGTCAGTTTCTTTCATAACACTTACGAAGAGCAGAAAAAATACCATAAATTTAGTTGTTATATATTAATCATATTCCTTCTTTAGGCCAACGTTTCTTGAGTTTCGTGACCATCTCTGCCTTACACTAAGTTGTGTTTTGTAATATCTGTAATATCTTAATCCATGTCTGGCACATACAAAGCCCTCTATAAATCAGTGTTGCATAAATAAAAACACAAATGAATAAATTAGTGAATAATTTTTTTGGACACATTCATTTTTATTTCACAATGCTAGGTCTTCATTAAAATTAGAGTAAATACCAGCCTCACGAAAATGGTCTCACCATTGGTTGTGTGAAACATCACTTCCTTGGTTCCATGAATTTTGCTTTTCTTTGAAGCCTTTTGCTTAACATTTAACTGTGCCCGTGAAATATAGCTTACCGATTAACTCCACTTTCTTGTTTTTGCTGATGCGCATAGTTTGTTTGATGACAGCAAGATGTAAGCAAGGCCTGAGTGGAAGTTAATATAGGATGGTAGATGGGGGAGGAGACAGAAGAGAGTTGAATGATGGAGAGATAGGAGTGCCCCATAGAGCTTTTCCATCTAGTTTATGATTCTATCCAAGGCCTGGGTGTTCACTACTTAGCGAGAAGTAAGACTGATAATTGTGACACCCTACACCTTGTACCTTCTTCCTGCATGATGTCAGTACAGTGATAGGCTCCCCACACTTTACAGCTATCTGCAAGGGGTTCTCCATTTTGCTCTTTGATGCTTTCAAAGGCCACTAGCCAAAACGACCCAGAAATGGAGAACAGAAAGGAGTTGTTTATACCTCTAGGAGCAATTTTTTACTATAAAGGTATGGGATTTTGTAGCTAAATGTCCTAGGCTCTCTCCATCTTTGGTGGGACACTTCAAAAGCAGTTTCTACATTGTTACTCAAAGGTTAGAGCCACAGTTATCAGAAGCCATTGATGGATTCAGTAGTGTGTTTATCCTTTCCCCATCTCACTTTCCTCAACTTGTCACTAGCAAGTTTTGAAATCTCCTTGCAAATAACTACCTGGATCCAAGTATTTGCCATAGTATCCACTTTGGGGGGGAACCCAAGCAGACAAGGACCTTTAACTTGTGTCCTCTCATTTAATTTACATCCTATTCATCCTCTTCACAGGAACTTCTGTCATAGTTTTGCATTATTGCTTGCTAAAAAATTTAGAATTTTTTTTAAGTAAAAAAAAATTCTGAAGTAAACATAATCGATAAAAATAAAGTTTAAGAGCTACGCATCCCAAAGCTAAGCATTCTTATTTAAGCAAAGTTTCTTCTTTTGATCAAGATGACCTGGTCTTACATATATGCAAATTATAATGTTTATCTCTCTCCAACTCTTACAAATGAAATAGTGAATAAAATTTAAGAATACAACAAACAAAAACAAGACACAAAATGACTTAAATTCATATTCAAGCCCCAGCATTTACTATGGAGAAATTGTTCTTCACCTTTCTAGCTTCATTTCCTCTTTTATCAATTGATAATTATAACATTCATCTTATAGGTTAATATTAGTGATTAAATTTAAAGAACACCATCCATGCTTCAGTTAAAAGAAAAAAATATGGCTAAATATACCAACATGGAAAAATCTCCAAAATGTAGATATGAAGAAAACAAATTATAGAACCATATTATAGCACAAACCGATTTATGTCTAAAACCCTAAAACCTTTAAAACTATACATACGTGTATGTATATGCATATAGAAACATATTTTGAGAATGTGAAAGTATATGAAAATAGACAGCAAAAATTCTGAAAAATGTATATAAATTGTGGTAGAATATTGGTTGAGGGTGTAGTTGAAGGGGATTTCATTTTTACTCTATATACTCTCCCAACTTTTGTATTTTGTGGTATAAGAGCATCTGCTCATGTATAGCTTGTGTAATAAACAGGAAATAGACCACATGTTAATATTTCCCATCGCATCTTATGTATGCAGATTTCCACTTATACAAAAGTTTCTAGTTTATACCTGCTGCAGAAGTAACTTTATTTTACTTTGTACACAAACAAAAAGCTTTTTTTTTTTTTTTTTTTTTTTTTTTTTTGCTGTCCCAGAAAATGCATGGTGTCTGGGCCATGACAATCACTTAGGAAATGATAATTGATTAAATTAATGAGTAAATAAATAATTGATCAGATACAGATATTGTAACTCTAATCTTTTTAAGATGGGCTCATCATCCTTATAGATGTCTAGTAACATAAAATCTGGTACAATCTAGTAGTTGTAGACAAGCAGACTAGATGAGGTTACTAGAAACTCTCTTTTACTTCCTATTTTGTTTCTAACAGTACTTTTCTAGGGTCATTGTTATGATTGGAAATGGTGGTGGTATGCATTCACTCAAAATTGGAGAGATGAGAAGATTTTCCAGAATTATCTTAAAGAAAATTTAAATGTCAGATTTTCATCCATACTTAATCGCATGAAAAGTATTTGGAAAATCTTTTTTTTTATGAAGTGCTTCAAAATCATTATAACTCTGAAGGTGATGGTTGTGATTAGAGGCTGTTCAGGCATGCAAACACCCACATTTAGTTAGATAAGACTCATCTTTTTATATGTAAGCATTTAAATACCTGGCTCTCTGTTAGATTAATAATGCTGTTTATCTATCATTACCGCTCCTCTTTTTTTTTAAACTTATCTCCACTCTCTGGGAAACAGAAGTGGCAAATTTAAATGTACATTGAATCAGTGCCACAATGCTTTTTAGAAACTACTGAGAAAACACATCAACGGATATCTTTCTGGAATACTCAACCTTTTAAATAAAGCTCTGAGAGTTTCGAAATAGTGAATCATAGAGCCAAGATTTGAATCCGGGCCACTGAACTCCAGAGCCAGTAAATATTAAGTAATATTTAAGTAAATATTCTTCAAATCAGATAAAGCTATAAATATTCAGTGAATGGGATATAAACCTAAAAGTGATAAACAAACAAGACAAACAAACAGAGACTCATGGACATGGATGATAGACTAGTGGTTTCCAGAAGGTAGGGAGTGAGGGGAGAAGTGGGAAGGTAGACAGGGTAAAGGGGGTCAAACACGTGGTGACAGAAAGAAATCTAACTATCAGTGGTAAACACACAATGCAATATATATATGTATAGTAAGGAATATATACATATATTCCTTACTATTGAATTGTACACTGAAACTTACTGGATTTCATTAACCAATGTCATCATAATAAAAATAAATACATTTAAAAAATAAAATAAAATAATCAAACTTAATTACTTTATTATTAAATCAAACTTAAAATTAAAAATATATTCAGTTCTTCAGTGAGAATCTACTACAATCAAATCACGATTTCAGAAGTAACTGGTCTTGGTATATCTTGGAAGTACAATTGATTATATGGATAACAGTGGTGCTATTGACACTGATGTCACAAACGTGTCTTAGAAAGTTGAAAAAATTAATTGCAGATTCAGAAGTACAACCCTATGAAATATGCTTAACGGTTTTTTTTTTTTTTCCTGATGATGAAACTAAGGTTTGGGGAGGTGAAATAAATTACCCCAATGCACACATTTTGTGATAGAGCCACAATTTGAACTTAGGCAGCCTGATTGTTCTCCCAATCTTATTGATTGTGTCTCTACCATATTCAAATTATGGTGCTAAAATAACTGCCATGGATTAATCTTAGCATCTCTTTTAATTGCTTACTAACTCTCTAACTTTACTAACGAAAAGGAATTTTCATTTGACCAAATACACATTCAATCTGAGAGGGCTGGAACTATTCATTGTAGGAAATATAAGAATGGACTTAAACAGGATTGTAAAAATGGAGTGGACCTGGGTAAGTGGAAAATCAATGGATTCTATGCAAAAGGAGCTGGCCTTACATATGAAGGATTCATGCGTGGCAGTGAAATAACAATGATACTGTTATCTTTATAACAGATAAAAGTTATCAGATGCTTACTTTGTTCTAAGCATGTACATATCACATGCCTCCTAATGTTCATTTTACAAGTGAACAGTCAATAGCGTAGAGGGGTAAAGTAATTTATCCAAGTCACACATCTAGTAAATTTCAAAGTTGAGGCTTGAACTGAAGCATGTCTAATTTCAAACCTCATCTTGTCAAGCTTTTGCAATACTATTGACAATTAGGAGCAAAAGAAAGTTTTATAATTAAGAGCTTTTTCTCCCAATGCTGGAAAGATGGCAGTCAGTGGAAGTTGCAAATCACAGACTTCTCACTCGATGTTCGGTGCTAAGCTGCTTCTTGAGTATGTGCTCAGGAAACGCAAGAGAGCTCACTCCCAGACATGGACGGACTCACCGGAAGGAGCTTGTAACTAGGCCAGACAGCTCAGCACCTAATAACTCCGGGGTGTTGCTACGACGATTTCATGATGGCATCTTAATTTAGAGCAACCTGTTCCCATTGTGGAGCTGGAGACTCTGTGGAAAGAACTTAACACAATGTAATCCCTTGTCTCTGAAGAAGACGGAGCTGGTCACACTTCCTTGAAAGTTGAACTTCTTAGTGAAACTCATCCTGAAGCCCTAAACTCGGATGATATTTTTTGATTCTACATATTTTGGTACATCTGCTTCAGTGCATGCTGTATTCTAACTCGTGTTATTAATACTTTTTCACTTGACATATCTTTCCTCTTGAATCACCAATATTTACAGGCAGAAACCTAGTCTGAATTACCTGTGTGATTACCTTCCCTGTAAGTAGTACCTTTCATCATGTCTTGCAGAAGTATAGTTCTATATTTGTTTAATGAATTAGTTAATTCATTTAGTTACAAATGAAAGGTAAAGAATTGCAACCATGACCAGTGCCTTCATTTTTAAAAAAATATTCTTATGATTCATGTCAGCTTTCAAAAGTCCAGAGATGGCATTGGTATTGATCAGGCCAAGCACATCCTAGTGAATCTTCAGGGTAACACAACCCAAAGTATGACACTGAACATATTTTTATAATTTCTTTATTATTCATGTTACTTGGCTTCTCATACTGTAACATTCAGGAAAAATATGCACAAATATCTGAAAGTCTTCATAAGAGGAAAAGTTGAATAATAAGCATTGGAATTTCCCTTTGAAGAGTTGTTGTTTTTATCCATGTACAAGTTGACCTTCTCATGTGGTGTGCACATGACAAGGCTTTCAGACTGAAACCAGAGACACAGCCGTGCTCAAATCTCACCCTCCTTCTGTCCTTTGATGTTTTATTTGAATGTTTGTATTGTCCCCAAAGGAATTAAGAAAAAATACTTCACAAGGGCTTAGAACATCAAATGTGAACCACTTTTTTTTTTAAACTGAAAAAATCAGTGGCAGAACAACTAGAATAAATATCATATATTTATAATCAATATATATGAATCAATAAATATATATTATTTTTATATATAGTATGTGTGTGGTAGGGAACTAGCAGGTTAGGTATGATATACATAAGCAAAGGATAAATTAAATGCATTAAGATAGATATTATATTATTATAATTATTAATATTTTAAAAAGGATTTGAAGAATATCTATATTTTTACCAAAAGGTATCTAGGCCCTTTTACTTCTATTACATTATTAAATTGTGATTTTAAAGTTAATTAATTAACTTGAATATGTAATACATGCACAACATTTTTTTAAGAGTAAAAGTTAAAAATGAAAAGAATTGTTATAACATCCTCGCCTCACCTCTCCCCACCTCGTTTAGTCTCCGTCCTCGGAGGAAACCATTATTACCAATTCTGAACTTGGACTTGCAGAGATTTTACACACTTGGTTTCTGTCAGTACAATCTAAACCTACCCATTTTATACTATTTAAGAGTTTCATAATGTCCCACGGTATTTGTGTTATATTTCACTCTATTTGTTTACTCTAATGGAATGAAATTCAGAACATTTTACTATTGTTTTATATCTCCCTCTGCAGTGCTACTTAAAGTGGACTGAAGACTTTGACTTTCTATAAAATTTTTGTTATTGGTCTGCAATAAAATAATGGAAATTGTGCATTAGTATTTAGAAACTTTAATAGCAAATTGATAATGTTACAATAACTCAGCATATATTCACTGTATTTTACAAAATTATTAGTCTACGATAGATTGTGGGGAAAAATCTCTATCTATTACTGTTTGAGAAATACAGCGCTTGGTTCAGACCCATAAACCATAACTAATATAGTGTAGGCACCGACTAAATATCTATGGAAAGAATAAATGAGTATATTTTTTTTCCAGCTTTATTGAGGTATGATTGACAAAACTTGTATATATTTAGGGTGCACAACATGATTTTTTTGATTTGTGTATACATTTTAAAATGATTACCATAATCAAGTTAACTAACATCCATCACCTCATTTAGTTACTGTTGTGTGTATGTGTGTGTGTGTGTGATGAGAACACTAGAGATCTACTATCTTAGTAAATTTCAAGTATACAGTACATTTTTATTGACTATATCCACCATGCAGAACAGTAGGTCTCCAAGAATTGTTCATCTTATAACTTAAAGTTTATACCCTTTAATCAATATCTACTTTTTTCCCTCACTCCTCAGCTTTTCTGTTACTAAGGGCTTGACTTATTTATTTATTTATTTTTTGATTACACATATAAGTGAGATCAAGTGATATTTGTCTTTATCTGGCTTATTTCATTTAATATAGTTTTCTCCAGATTCATCCATGTTGTAGCAAAAATCAGGACTTCATTTTTTTAAGGCAAGTAATATTTCACTGTGTGTCTATGTGTATGTGTGTGTGTTTGTGTGTTTTGTGTGTGGTAATTTTTAACCTTATATATTTATCTATCATCTTAGTTTTTTCCGTATCTTGGCCACTGTAAATATGCTGCAATGAATATGAAAGTCCAGCTATCTCTTCAAAATAGTGATTTTATTTATTTTGGATATATACTCAGAAGTGGGTTTGCCGAATCATATGATAGTTCTATTTTTAATTTTTTTTAAGAATGTTCATATTGTTTTTCATAATAGCTGTATCAGTTTACATTTCCACCAACAATATCCAAAGTTCCCTTTTCTTCACATTGTTGCCAACACATGTTATCTCCTGTCTTTTTGATGGTAACCATCCAAACAGGTGTGAGATGATATTTTATTGCAGTTTAGATGTGCATTTCTCCAATGGACAGTAATGTTGTATATTTTTTCATGTACCTACAGAACCACAAATGACCCCAAATAGCTAAAGGAATTTTGAGCAAGAAAAACGAAGCTGGAAGTATAACCTTTCCTGATTTCAAATTATACTACAAAGCTATAGTAATCAAAACAGTGTGGTACTTACATAGAAACAGACATATAAACCAATAGAACAGAATCAAAAGCCCAGAAATGAACTTGTGCATATGAGGTCAATGCATTTTCAACAAAAGAACCAAGAATACACAAAGGAGAAAGGAATTTTTTTTCAATAAATGGTATTGAGAAAACAGGATATCCACATGAAAAAGAGTGAAACTGGACTCTTAACTTATACCATATACAAAAATCAACTCAGATCAATTAAAGACTCGACTATAAGACCTAAAACTATAAAACTAGAAGAAAACATAGGGGGAAGGCTCATTGACATTGATATCAGCAATAATATTTTTAATTTGACACCAAAAGTAAAGGCAACAAAAGCAAAAACAAACAAGCAAACAAACAAACAACAACCTAGTGAGAATACTTAAAACTAAAAGGCTTCTTCTGTACAGTAAAGGAAAATATCAACAAAATGAAAAGTCATTCTACAACCTACTAAATGAACAAAAGTATTTGTAAATCATATATCTGCTAAGTGGTTAATATCCAAAATATATAAAGATCTCATACAACTCAATAGCCAAAACAACAACAACAACAACAAAACAATTTAAAATGGGCAAAGCATCTGAATAGGTATTTTTATCATGAAGACATACAGAATGGCTACTACCTAACTTAGAAAACCAGTTTCTTAGCTTTCACTCATATGGATCGAAAGGGTGAAGGAGGTCAATGGCCCTTCCAACCTGACTGTGAGACAGCAGATCCAGAGAAAGGAATAAACATTGATCCAGTCTCACCTCGGAGGCGTTCATGAATAAGCCAGTGCATCTCCTTTGGGTAAGTAAATGTGAAAGGATTTTCCCAGGATTTCTGAGAAAGTTGAGGTACTGACAGAATGCTTGTTTTTTATGGGCAGACACTAGAAGATGAGAATGGAGAAAGTTTCCTCTTGTATAGAGGAGAAAAAAGTTCAGCTCTGAATCTTAGAAAGAGTGAGGAAAGATAGTTATTTAAAAGAAAATGTAAAGGGGAGTGAGAAGGTGACTAAAGCTGCAATCTGGAAAAAGCCAACATTTAAAGGTTGGAATGAGAAAGCTAGCTATGTTAGTAAAAGGGAAAAAAATTTAATTGCCCATGACCATGCTGAATTTATTGTTCCAATTAAATTTCTCTTAATTAAATAAATCAGTATAAAAGAAGACTGATGTTGATAAGAATGGCATTGATCAAAATTTCTACTCAATATAAAAATATATTTTTAGATCAAATGACTTTTTCAGAATGTGTGAAGATGGTGTTTGCTGAGCGTTCAGAGTGAGAGCTACTGTTCTTGCTAAGTATAGTACATGCTGCTATGAAATGAAACAAACAGGTGTGAACCACCCAGTTGTCCCTGATGCCTCAGCAAGTCTCACACCCACCACTGAAAATGTCAAACTCAGTTTTGAGCCTATAACTCATATCTGTAAAATCATTATTTGAACTTCTTTAGCCTTCTGTTAGCATTGCTTCAGAAAAAAAATAATTACTAGGTACCTAAATAAACACAGAGATATTAATAATCCATTAAATAGTATGCTGGAAAATGATGGGACACATATCTTATTTTTTTAAATAGACAATTATGCAGGCAAATCAATTTTTTAGTGTGAGTGGAATTCCAAATAATGCTACTCTCTTTAAAGATCCTTTGCCAGACAGTTGACAAGTTTCCAAATGTAGAACTCATGAGTTTCTTAGTTTGCTATGTATTATTTCTGATACAGTGACATCTGCTATAACTAAGTCCCCAAATAACAATGGCTTAAATAAGATAATTTCTCTTCCATAGGAATCTGGAGCTCACATGACACAGAGAGCCCACCCTCCTTTAATATAGTTATTTTTTAGTCCTTGGATTTTGCCCATATCCTTATAGTCCAAAGTAACTCACAAGTATTTTATGTAATATGAAGGGAGAAGAGTAAGAGGAGACCACATACTTCATATTAAAGACATGAGTTCATTCCGCTCATATTTTATGTAACAGAGTTGAATAACATGGCTACAAAGAAGGTTATCAAGTGAACTCTTGTCTGGAAAGTCATTGATACAATAAAAATCTCGAGGTTCTAGGAGTATGTTAAATGAACTCAGCAAGAATTTTAAAGGCAAGTAGCAGTATTCACAACAATTGATTTAAGGAATCAACTGCTCCTGGGGAAAGTTTCTCAACCAAAATTGTCAACGCAGAACCTACAAAAAGAAAGATAATTTATGCTTGATTACATAAAATTAAAAAATTTTGCATGGCAAGTCAATTAGCAAATGATAAATTTTGAGAAAAATCTTAAAATACAGATGCTAATAAAAGTTAAATATATTTACAATCCAACAGGTCAAGATGAATTGATAGGGAAAAGGCATACATCACTGTAGAAAACAAATCCAAATACCCAAAAGGTATGCAAATATGGTCAAACCCACTAGCAAGAAAATGTGAATTAAAGCAATAAGATATCACTTTAAACCCATCATACTAAAAGATTTTTGAAAGTTTCAAGACCTATTCCAATATAGGTACAAAGAAAGGGGTATGCTAGTTTACTGTTGGGGGAAAGAGAAATTATTATACCTTTTTAAAAACCAATCTGGTAACACTAGGAAGTTTTAAAACATATATTAGATCTCACACATAGGAATCTATTACATAGACACAGAAGAACCAACTGGTAAGATCATAGGTATTAGTGCTTATGAAGGTTTGGTTTGTAGTGACAAAAATCTGGAAAACAAGTGAATGCCTAGCAATGGCAAATAGGTGAATAAATTATCAAGCTCTCATATGACGGACTAGATAAGAATTACTACTTAAGAGAATAAAAGTTATATTCTATTAAGTCATCGTAAGAGAATTAGTATAAAAATTATGAGAATTAAAGTTATACAGACATTAAGAGTATATATATTCTTTATATATATATATATATATATATATATATATATATATATATATATATATATAGAGAGAGAGAGAGAGAGAGAGAGAGAGAGAGAGAGAGAGAGAGAGAGAGCTATAACAATTGCTTTTGAGGGACTTTCATGAGGTATTATTGTGTGAAAGAAAGATGCAGAAACTAAGTGTATGAATGTATCCATGTTCTATAAACACCTGAATTGTGTTCCACAAAAAGATATTTTGAAGTCCTAATCCCCAATACCTTTAAATGTGACTTTATTTGCAAATTGGGCTTTTAACACAATATGACTAGCGTTCTTGTAAGAAGAGAGACACAGGCATGCACAGGGGAGAACGTTAGGTGAAGACAGAGGCTGAGATTGGACTGATGTGTCTACAAGCCATAAAACACCAAGAATTGCTGGCAATCCCCAGAAGCTAGGAAAGATGCATGGATCAAATGTTGTCTCACAATTTCCAGAAGGAAACAACCCCGACAATGTCTGGCTTTGAGTCTTCTGGCTTCCACAACCACAATAGAGTAAATTTCTATAGTTTTAAGCTACCTGGGGTAATGACATTGCTACAGCCACCCTAAGAAATGAAGACAACACCTGACTACCCAACCCTACATTTCTCTATGTGAACATGGAGAGAGTACGCAGGAGTAAAACAAGAAGATAGTATGTCACAAATAAATTAAAGAAAGTTTTAGAAAAAAAAAGTCACTTTCCATAAATGTGTAAAACATTTAAAATTAATAACTTAAAAACACAAACATATACAAATATATGCTTCTTCAACTCAAATACCAAACTGTGATTATGATAACACTATCTTGGGGTGAGTGGGCTTGTCTTTTTCTTCTTTGCGTCTTCTGAATAATATATAAGTGAATACCATTTTTTTTTTCTCAGAAATACAATTCTGGTTCAGTAAATCTGTTACCTCTTCACATTACCTTTATCTTTTGATTGTAGAAAATACCTAAGACTGCCACTTTTTTTTTTTTTGAGATTGTGGTCTAATTTGAGATGACATTGATTTAGACAAGGCTGAAGTTTCTCCGTAAACAGCCACTTATACATTTTTACAACAATCTTGGTTATGTAGCATTCACAAATTATACAAATTAAACAATTCTTTAATAGCGTACATCAAGCTCAAGGTACATGGAAGAACAAACTGTTATAAATGTAACCATTAAATTATCATTAACATACACTGTGATGCTTGTATAGCATGTTGAATAATTCTTCAAGCATTATTCAATTCCTTTAGTAACTTGTAATGGTAGTTAATTTTGGCTGAAAACTATCCCCTTTCTTGATTTTATTCTTAGAATATTTACGAATATCTCATCTTTTACTATTACCATTCTCCCCAACAATATAACGTTATTATGATTGTAAGTTGTATTGAATATATCTGAAATTTAAAATAATGTAATACAAGTATACATAACATTTGACTTCTATGACTGACCTAAATGTAGGTCAATTAACTGCATTCCTGTTGATGCAAGAATTTTCCTCCAAGGCTGTGATGTTAATATGTTGCTAAGCTACAAGACAAAGATATTAGCTTGATTGTCTTTATACAATGGAGTATATTCTACTAACTTGGCTTCTGAACAAATGAGTACAAATTGACAATAATCTAAATTTTTTTTAAAAAATTTGAACATTAAAGGCTGTATGAAAATATTATATAGAAACACAAAATAATCAAAAACTACAAAGTAAAAATAAAGGTAGATACAAAAAGTAGCAATAAAAAGGACTTTAACAGTTACTAAATGTGCTATTATTAAAGTAATACTACACACTTATTGCAGATTTCAGATCAAAATATTTTACAATTCATTTTCATAACTTCCTTCTAATGCAGAAGAATAAGCATTCACTTTAACATAATATGAATTTTTACTAACTGGTCCAGACTGGTCCAAAGAACAGAAATTTGTTACTTATAGTTAATTTTTTTTTTTTTTTTTTTTTTTTTTTTTTTTTTTTTTGCTGGTGACGAGACATTTTCCAAGCTGATCATCCACTTCAACATAGAAATACAAAGAATTACCACATAGTCACAATATGGTACTATATCTTATTATAAAAAGTTGCCAACATAGGTGAGGCATCAAGGCTACTAGTTATGTTACACTATCAGTCAAGTTGTTAAGAGGATAGCCCATGAATTTCACTAGGATATTTTTTGATGAACAACTTTCATTGGAAGGTGAAGTCGATTCTCAGTCCAGCAGGAAAAATTTGTATCAGCTACATGTTGAACTTCTTAAACATTGGACAAATTAGAAGAATGATAACCTTTAAAAGTAAAAGACATAGATAATCTGACAGATGTAGCAAGATGCAGGGTAATCAAGATGCCTTCACAGTGAAGTAAAATATTTTAATGGAAGGACAATAATTGATCAAAGAGACATTTGGGCCTCCTGGGTCTGGACTGAGGCTATCCCAAGTCCTTAAATCTGCCATAAAGCCCTAATGGACACCCAGGAGGGCACTTCTGACAATTTATTTCAGTTTAAGTGAATTCCGGGACCTTAAATTACCAGAGAGAACCTAGTCACTCTTTAGATTTCCTTGCAGTTTCTGTTTCTGATTACTTTATGTATTAAATTAAAATTTTTCATTATTATTTCTTGATAAGCAACAAATAATTAAGAGTTATGTCATTGAATAGGTTGACCTATAAGTAAAGCTCATTTGCTGGAAGGAGCTGAGTTTTATCATGTATAAACATTTATAATCCTCTCTCATTGCTTACTCAAACACTAGTTCAAAACATCCTTTATGCTAGTACAACTTTCATCCCTTTTTCAAAAAAATTTTATATTATTTACATAACAGCGATGCTAACACACTATGTTAACCAACCACAAATTTATGCTAACCTACTAGCATCGGAACAGAATCTGTTAACTTTCAGAGATCCTTGTGAAATTACTCCTTTTTTCTCAGGTAACAGCAAAATGACTGTGGAAAGGAGTCAGTTTATTGCCTTGTATAATGTGAAGTTTCTTCAAATGGCTTGTTCAAGTATGCAATGGTTTTGAATCTCACTATGCCCACCATCTGGAATAGAGCTGCCATTGATTTTATCCTGCTAGCTAAACACAGAGGAGTATAATTTTGAAAAGAAGAAAGAAAAGAAAAACGAAATCAGGATCCTAAAGGCCAAATATTTTAGGCATTTTGGGTTTAAAAAATACATTGTGCTAATAGTGACTGACCCCTCCCCCACCTCAAATTTGTTTTCTTTAGGTATCCAGATCATTGAAAATAATTTGTTAAATACCTTAAGCTGAATACTTCTATAAATCCTTCCTCCTCTGTAAAATTCAACTAGATATAAAAATATGAAAATTAAAAGAGTCTATCAAAATGAAGACCTCTTGAAAACCATTCCTGGTTTTCAAATATGAATACTCATAATTTTAATTCATTTTTATTGAATCATACATTTTATACAGCAGAACTTGCCCATTTTAAGTGCTTTATTTGATGAGTTT
The DNA here is from genome assembly GCA_028627145.1 of Eidolon dupreanum. Classification (NCBI taxonomy): domain Eukaryota; kingdom Metazoa; phylum Chordata; class Mammalia; order Chiroptera; family Pteropodidae; genus Eidolon; species Eidolon dupreanum. The sequence goes on along the minus strand of CM053503.1, from coordinate 161,012,758 downwards.
TAATTAATGTGAATAGTTTTATCGTCACTCTCAAAATCAAGAGATGGGGGATTTATATCACCCCCAAAGGTCCCTCAAATTCAGTTGAAATAAATTTTCTTCCCTCACTCCCAGCTTCTGGCAAACACTTCATGTTTTCTGTCACTAAAATTTTTACTATCTATATAATTACACATAAATTAAATCATAGATTATATGTGTCTGTATTCTTTCACTTAGCATAAAATTTGATCTTGGTACTTTATCTAATGTAAACAACCCTGACATTTTTATTGTAGTATTTAGACTATTTACATATATCGTAATTACCAGTATGATGTCTATGTTTTCTATTTGTTGCATTCATTCCTTGTTATCTTTTTCTCCATCTCTGCCTTTTACATGAATTATTTGTAGTTTTATCTCAGCTTTAGCATTCTCAGTGGTTTCTCTTTGTTTTATTTTGTAGTTGTTCCAGGTTTACAATTACATCTTTAACTTATCCAGTCTATTCTTTAATATAATTCTACTTAATGTAGAATTATAACACTGCACAACAGTATATTCTCATTTTCTCCTTCCCCTTCGACATGTTATAAAACTCATAACACAGTGTTATTATATTTGCTTTAAACAGTCAATTATCTTTTTTAGAACTGAAGAGCAAAATCTGTTATACTTATTTATATATTTACCGTTAAGACTATCCTTTATTCATTTATTTTTGTAGATCAAAAAATTTAGGAAATTTAAAAAAAATTTGTAGTGCAAATCTACTGATGATGAATTCTCTTAGCTTTTTGTGTTCTCCAGTAACATTTTCCCCCTTTATGTTTAGAATATATATTTTCTAAGTATGGAATTCTGAATCGACAGTATTTTCTAAGTTCTTTAAAAATGTGGTTTTATTTTTTCTGGCCTCTATATTTGATGAAAGATCAGCCAATATTCTTATCTTTGTTTTTCATAATATAATGTGTCTTATTTCTCCGACAGCTTTTAAGAATGTTCCTTTGTCACTTAATTTAATTATTAGAGATCTTGGAATGAGTCTCTTTATGTTCATTTTGCTTGGTGTGCATCGAGCTTATTGTTATTATCGGGGTTTTACATTTCTTATTAAATTGGAAAACTACAAGCCATTATTTCTTCAAGTTTTTTTTTTTCTGACAAATCCTTTAGACTCCTTCCAGGGATTCAAATTACAAGTACTTTTGACCAGCTGATATTTTTCTTCAGGTTTTTGGGGCTCTATTCTTTTTGCTGTTATTATTGTGCTGTATATCTGCTTTTAAGTGTTTTTTTCTTTCTGTGCTTCATTTGAAAAGTTTTGATTTCTATATTTTTTAAGACTGCTGATTTTATTTTTCTTCTGCATTGACTAATATACATTTAGTATATTTTTAATTTCAGATATTATGTTATTCATCTGTAGGTGTTTCATTTGATTTTTTGAATATCCTATTTCTCTTCATCAAATTTGTTTTTCTTTATGCCTTTGAGTATACTTGTAACATATAATACATTTTTAAGCTCGTTATCTACTAATTTGGTCATTTCTGTATTATTTTTTTATGGAATTTCCCCTATTGTTTTTTATTCATTTGAAGAGTATTGGATTTTGTTCGGGTGCTTTATTAAATACCTAAGTTATCAGTTTGATCCTTTTGAGGCTAGCTTTTGTTTCTGGGACAATTTAGCTCCACTACTAAGGCAAGAGTACTCAATACTTTCTAGGTACTTTACCTAATGTCCTGTATATATATGAGTAACTTCCAGAAACACCAAACAGTCCCAGGCCTGTGTGAGTTCTGGGAAAGTTTTTGGTGGTTCTTTCTTAGTCTTTGGTAGATTTCTTCTCACACATGCACAGATTATTTCTCAAAGAGCCAAAACTCCTTTTTTTTTTCCTATGTGCAGCTCTTTCTTTTTACATACTCTGTCTCACTTAATCTAGCCCCTTTTTACCTTTCAAACTCTTATGTCTGTCTTCTTAACACGTTAAGACTACTCAGCCCTGTTTGATTAGTCCTCCCCACACTGTGACCTGGAAACTGTCTTCAGGTTATATGCTATGACAATCATAGAGCTATTTTTATTGCTTTTCCTTTTCTTAGTTATTGCAATTCTACACTGCCCTTTTTTGGTAATGTCTAAAATCTAGCATTTCATATATTTTATTTATGTTTGTGTTTGCTTATGGTGGGAGTGCAGCTCTGCTAGCAGTTTTTCCTTCCTGGGCAGAAGTGAAAGTACCACGTAATCCTTTAAAACACAGATTCCTAATCCACCAAGATGGAGAGTGTAATTAATGGAGACTGAAACAAACACAGGATATTTGACATAGATGCAGAGATGGGAAAATTAGTAGGGTAGGGTTAGAAGTCACATCTCCATGCCATTGTCCACTACTGCAGATGCTTTTAGTGCTATAATAGCCCACCTACAATAGTGTCAGATCTCTGGCAAACACCTTTCTATAGAACATGGTCAAGAAGCAAAATGTTTTTACAAGTCTCTGAATAACAGACCATTTGTAGCAGGACTCACAAAATTCATGTGTGTATTTAACTCTTAATCAGAGCTTTATGGTTCCTCACTCAAAGAATCTTTTGTCTTTTTTGCTAATCTATAACCTATTTAGTTTTCTTTTCTTCACGCTCATGGCAAGTTAAAGAATGAGATTTCCATGAAAATGTTTGTGAGAGAAACCCCAGGTGTAAAGAAACAGAAAACTGTAAAAAGCTGATAAAAACTAAAAACGTCATTTTAATCTTAATGATGAACAATTTTTATCATTTATTTAGGGACTATATTGTGTTAAGCACTTTTAGGCATATTCTACTTTATATTTTATTAATTAATGTAGTATAAAATTTATTCATTTTTTAAAAAATTACTGTAACTAAATTGTAATATCCCTTTTTACGAATGAGAAAATAGACTCTGAGAAATTAAGTAACTTGACCTAATTGATATGGCTAGTAAATGATAGATCATGTTCAAGAAGTTACATTCTTCTGAGTCCATAGTTTATGTTTTTGAATCCTATATTAGTTGATATTTATAAATCAGAAAGTTTAGGTAATATGCCTATAGTCATATATCTGGTACTTGGCATAGTAAGAATTTGAAACTTTGTCTACTTGATTACAAATATGCTGTTAGTAGCCATTAAATTATACTAACATCTATTTAGCTATAAATACATGTGATCATTTATCAACAATAGAAGATGATTAATAAAATTATGCATTATAGTTCTAGCTACATTTCTATGATAACCTCAAAGAAAATTATTTCAATAAATTATTTTAATTTTATATCAACTAGAAGCAATTCTAATTTTGATTTTACCCCAAATATCCTTGGAAACATATTAAAAACAAATTATTTTAAAAAAAAACCAGATACCATGAGAGGAATTAAAATGAACATCAGAGTAAATTTAAAATTTAAAAGATCAAAGAGGTCTTTTAGCACTTCTAAATGTATTCTAATAACCAAAATAATTCTTACCTGATTTTTAGCTACAACTACTTTTTACTTAGGTATTGTTTTACATTAAAAATGTTACTAGTTCAAATATTGCTAAATTGTTTTAAAATATAAAAATTGCTCTAAAAACTAATAAGATGCAAATATGTTATCTGTAAGAAACTCACTCTAATTATAAAGATTCTGATAAGTTAAAGGGATGAAGAAAGGTATATCATGATAAAACTAATTAAAAGAAAGCTGAAATAGCTATTTTAACTTTAGACAAAAAAAAAAAACAAAAAATAAAAATCTTCTGATCAAAAATTACCAGGAATAAAGAGAGATATTACCTAATGAAAAAAAGATTTGATTTTCTAATAAGACGTATGATCCTAAATCTGTATGTATCTAACAAAAGAGAATCAAAATACATGAGGCAAAAACTGGCAGAATCTATAATATCAAAAACAAAGACATTATAAGAAATGAAAACTACAGATTAATATCTCACATGAATGTAGATGCAAAAATCTTCAATAAAATATTAGTAAATATAGCAAAAATAGTTACACACCACAAATAAATGGAATTTAGTCTCGGTATACGAGTCAGGTTCAACTTTCAAACAACTACCAATATAGTCCATCACATCAACATGCTAACAAATAAAAATCACATGATCATATCAATAGGTGTAGAAAAAGGATCTAACAAAAACTAATACCCACTTGTCACACACACACACTCATGTATGCGTGCTCACACATACATACACACAAAACAACAAAAACTCTCTTAGCCAACTTAGGGATAGAGGAGAACCTTCTCAAGTAATAAACAACATCTACAGAAAGCTTATAGCTGACATCATACTTAATGATTAGAGATTGACCAATTCCTCCCTAAGATGGTAAAACAAGGCAAGAACCCCACATATTCATTATTGTATTGAAAGGCCTCGGTAGTGCAATAAGACAAGAAAAAAATAAAAGTGTTATGGTTAATTTTATGTGTCAGCTTGACCGGGCAACGGAATACCCAGATATTTGGTAAAATGGTATTCTGCTTGTTTCTGTGAGGGTGTATTTTGATGAGATTAACACTTAAATTGTTAGTCTAAATTGGACAGGTTACTGTCTATAATGGGCACGGACTTTATCCAAGGAGTTTATGGCCTGAATAGAACAAAAATGTTGACCCTCCCCTGATACAAGAGAATTCTTCCTGTTTGGCTGCCTTCAACTGAGACATTGGCTTTTTCCTACCTTCAGATTCTAAATGAAACATGGGCTCTTCCAGGATATTAAACCTCCTGGCTTTCAGATGGAAACTACACCATTGTCTCTTCCAATTCTCAAGTCTTCAGGTTCAAATTGGAACTGACCATTGACTTTCCTGGGTCTCCATCTTGTTGACTCACCCAACAGATCTTGAGACTTGCCAGCCTCTGTAATTGTGAGAGATAATTCCTTATAAGTTCTCTCTCTTCATCTCCTTTAAAACTTACTAAACTTACTTCAAGAGGTATGGTATCAGTGATAAAATAGAAACATACATCAATGAAACAGAATGGAGAGCCCAGAAATAGACTCACTCTTACATAGGTAACTGATCTTGGCAAAGGTGCAAAAGCAATTTAATTGAGAAAGAATACTCTTTTCAACAAAACATGCTGGAACTCTTGAACATACGTATGGCAATAAATAAGTAAGTAAATAAATAAGTAAGTAAGTAAGTAAATAAATAAATAAATATGAACGAACAAAGAGTCTGTATATAAAAATTAAGTCAAAATGGATCATAGATCTAAATTTTAAAACTTTTAGAAAAATAAATATAAGAAAATATATCTGACCTTGATTTTGGCCATCAAAACAACAATAATCTTAGAAATGATCACAGCCAAGAGAGGTGTAAGGAGATATGACTACTTTATGTAATGCATCCTAGATGAAATCCTAGAACAGAAAAGATCAGAAAATTTAGAAAATTTGAATAAACTATAAACTTTAATTAATAATAACATATCAATACTGGCTCATCAGATATGATGAATGTATCATAAGAGTGTAAGATATTAATGATAGGGGAACAGGATGTCAGGTATATGGAAACTCTATACTAGCTCCATTACTTTCTTATAAATCTAAAATTAGTCTAAAATTTAAAAAATAATCAAAAAAACAACTTTAAAAGGAATGATTACATTTACTTTCTTACATATTGAAATAGTACTCTAGGATGTCTGTCCCCTTGCAAGGACAAGCCCCTGAAATCGGCTGCTTAAGCAGACGTCTTAGAGAGTGTGTTTTTTGTTCAGACTGATGTTAATGAATGTTTATGCTTCTCTTTTCTTCACAGTTCTTTCTTTTATAAATTCGTCAGGAGAAAGAAATAAATATATATTGTTTTGAGTTTACCTGAATGTTTTAACATCTACTAGCCTCTATTTTAGGAAAGGTGCTAAGTTTAAGGAGAAAAGCAGAAGGGGAAATGGAGTGGTTTTGGAGCTATTTTGATAAAGAGAAGGGCAATCAAACTCTTAATAGTCTGTCTAAATAAAAAAGTCTATATTCGAACCATAAAATTTTATGCTCACAAACCCATGAGGTGTCTACAATCCTTATAAAGCCTCTGCCAATTTCATTTACAACTGCATTTATTTAAAGCTTAGAGATTTTAAGGGAAAATTTATAAGTTGATTTATAAAGTAATGCATTTAGGTGTACTTTATTTTCATAAAAGTTCAATAGGATTCTTTTTATTAATGGAAACTAGATACATATGAAAGGGATTTTATTTTTTTAAATGTAATCATATTTTCTGATACACATCTAGTCACTAAAAAAAAGAGTCACACCTATATTTATTAACAAGATAGACAGTAATATGAGATTCTTTAACCTAAAAAAGATTTACTTCTACTGAACTTTTGTAAATTACATTATCATAGGCCATGGAAGTTTATGGCCACGCCCAAAGTTTCAGACCATATATATGTGCATTCACCTAGTTTGGCTTCATCATTCCTTTTCAAAGAAGGAAAGAAAGAGAAAGTAGTTATACACAAAGCTAAATATTTGCATATTGTAAGATATATGCAGTGTCTTTTGTCTCAAAGTGCTAGCCTGTTATATGCTAATATGTGCCTCAGCATAGCTACTTAAAATGAATCATTGTAAACTTCGAAATGTGGGCATTGAAAGCACTCTTTTGAACTTCCATTAAAAACAAACAAAAAATTACTTTATATTTTTGGCAAATAGATAGAGAAATACTAAAATAGCTCCAGAAGCTAAAACAACATATTGTGAATTTTTAAAATAACACTTTTTTTTACTATTTTTTAATGAAAATAAAATTATTTCTGAGGATTATTAATAACAGGAAGAGATATTCCATAATTTTGATTGATATACTTAAGAAATGGTTAAAGCAACTATTGATCTTATATAAGTTCTAGAATTTGGCTCCCCTATGAGAGAATTCAGTTTTTATTGTAAGAATTGAGCAAAATAGAATCTAGAAATTAGAAGTGCTCCTTTTAGATAATGGTATGGATGAATTTTAAACTTCAATTTGAAAAATCAAAATTTTTCCCAGCTTTTATTCCCCAATTGGCTTTATTTCCAATTTAGTTGGTATCTTTTTCTTCCTCTGAACCCAAGAAATCACTAGCATCTTTCTTGCCTTTTATATTAGAAATAGCTCCTTGTTCATGATCTGTGTACTTTCACATTCCACCTAAGCAGAGTAATTACAGTTCCTCGTGTTTTTGAGAAGACATAATGTGTCTGTGGTAGGAGTTCGGAAGGTACATTTTGATCTTCGGTTAGAACGATGCATTTCCTGCTGAAATTTACCTGAGTATGTTACCTGTGTGTCATAATCAATATAAGTATGTCTTTTTAATGCTTCCCTGGTCAACATTACTTTATTATGTCTTTGAAAAGGTTTTTTTTCTCCCTTAAAAACACATGTATTCCATCACACTATACTTTTATAAATACATGTATATGTGTGTGTGTTCTGTGTTATGTATATAAATGTGTGTATATGTGCTTCTGTGTGTGTACTGTTTTAGGCTTTTGGCTATTGAGAGCGCTCATGGTTATATACATTATACATTCTTGTGCATCTTATAATATTTTAATATTCATATTATACTTTTTTTGGCTGATAAGTATTACAATACTACACATGCTTACGGCTGATTAAGTTCTCTGTTACTATCTCATCCTTATTGTTTTGACCATATTATCAGATTAAATCTTATCAGTTTAAACTTATCAAATTGAACACTTTGAGCATATGCAGTTTGATGTATGTCAACAGAATCTCGATGAGCTTAAAGTGGCTGTGGATGGATTTAGGAGGGTGAGCATCAGGGAAATGAAATTTCTGTGCTAAAGAAAATGTTATTTTGCTTTGTGTAGTAGTTACAAAACTCATTACACAATACACTTTAAGGTCTGAGTAAAAAATAAAATAAATAACAAACAAAAACAAAAGAATATAGAGATCATTAGAAAATTCAGGATCGATGGAGGCTCTTGAGCATTAAGGGTGCCATAAATACCATGGTGGTCGGGGATTACTAAGGGCAAATGGTAAGGAAGATGATTGGAAGAAACCATAGGCAACCATGTTATGACCACTGAGGAGCTGAAGAGAACAAAAGAGCAGATTAACATTAAATCACTGCAAATGCATTTATATAGAGGATATGTATTATATCCTCCATGACCAAAAACTCATTGTCCACTCTACTCATCTAAAGACATTTCAGTTCCTTGGGATTTGATTTGGTGGCCAATGAATAGAACCTAGTATTAAAGTGCTTTGTGATGTATTTAGCTCTAGGTACTTTTTGAGGTTTCAAAATGAGAATTCACTAATATTAGAGTCAGTGAGCTCAAAAAGTAATGTTTCTATTAATGTGAGGGATAAACCACTGAACAATGGATGCCATGCTTTAAGTTATTATGCTCTAAACACTACTAAAGAAAACTACCAAATAAGACCACTGATTATGAGATCAGTTTTGGTTTTAAAAAATTCAACAACTCTGCATAATTAATGATGGTCAACTGTACCAAGTACTGGGAAAGGAAATTTTTGCCTTATGCTTTCTTTCTTGTGGCTAAATGCAAGAGATGAATTTATAATGAAAATAGAGCTTTCTTCCTGTAGGCATTAAGTTACCTATGGACACATAATGTCATAGAAGAAAACACCAGTGCAAACACCCCATATATATATCTGTCATTTGGTATCTACAGAACAGTTTATGTGGGGATTTCAAACACAGATGCATATATCATTGATCAGTGAAGTGATGATGACTAAGATCGTATACCTGTGTGGTATGAGTGTCAGACTACAGTCAAATATGTGAAAGGGAGGCAATGTGTAGCCATGCCACAATCTGGGCCTATTGCTATCGTTTCTAATATTTTCATGAGCAGCTAAATACCTGATTTGTACATTTGATCTTTAGATTTCCAAGTTCTGATGCAAATTTATACAGCCACATAAAGCTCAATAAAACATATCTTCAATTCAGATTTGCTCCTGAATCTGTCAGTTTTCAAACTTTAAATATTTGCATGGACAGAGTTCACTTAAGTATTTACCATTTTGTGGTTTACTGTGCATAATCCCACAGGAAAAAATTTTCTGCTGTCGCATAACTAAGACTTCTCCGTTACACAAGAATTTATTTTCTATCATTTCAGAAGATTAAGACTATAAGTCCTGGTTACCCAGAACATAGTAGAGATGCTAGGAGGTGAGTATAGTATGTGTCACTTATTGTTTCTTCAGGAAGGAAGGGACAAAGGGAAATAGGAAGAGAGGGAGGGAATTGAGAAGGAAGACAGGTCGCTAAAACAGAGAATGTTAATCTTCTTACAGCTCTCAAAGAAAATCAAAGCAAAGAGGCCCTTTAGTGTGGTTATATATAACAAATTTCTGGAAGAATTAGTGTGATGGTTCTGGGACTGCAGATTACTTAGCCCCAGGACATAGGTTGTCTGTACCCAAGCCAAGGATGATCCTACCTCTCTCTGAAAAGGTGACCTTTGTGATAGCCCACTTCCACCACCTATGAGCAGGTAATCACATTCACAAGATTACTTTTCCTTTTTCCTATTTTTTCAATATTCCCTTAAGTTTAAAAAGCCTCAGGGCACAAACACAATAAAGTCATTCATTAAAATATTTAGTTGAAGCAATAGCAGCATAATACAGTATATTTCATACTGCCTCTTTATCTTGGCAGGACCATTAATAAGGCAAGTTTGTTTTATGTCCTGAAGATTAATAAGCTGGGGCTATAGCAGTATAATACTCAGAGGTAGTTCGCATTTGAAATTGTTTTACTTCTGTTTCCCTACAGTAAACGTTGACTGGCTCGAATCTATTTCAAAAAGTAGGCAGAGTAGATGTGAACCAATAAAAATAAACAGCTTAAAGTTATAAACAACATAAACTAGGGAGTTATTTTTAGGGATACAAGTCAATCAACTGTCTTAAAAGATGAAAGAGAATGAATGCCTCTTCAGGAATCCAGGAATTAAACCACACTGGAGCCTTAGTGACATCTTTCTTTCAAGAGCATCTGTGAGGATGTGGAAACTGACCAATTAAAGATAGAAGTAACAGGAATAATGAGATATAAAGGCCAGTACTACTCTCTGGTATATTAATCTAGTGTTGATTCTGTACCCAGGCTGATGGAAGTCTGCATTACCTGGAGATCACTTTGACGCCAGGATCTGCCTTTCCCAATGGCGCATCAGCCTCAGTCAAGAGCAGACTCTGCTACAAAACAAAATTATCATAATAGATATCATGACTTACAAAGTGATGCTTGGGATATAGAGAAAAATGGCTGATACTTCTTTGTAATCTTATAATATTTTAAATGTTTTCACTTAACTACCTCAAAAGCTGCATGTGTCGATATTATTGTCATCTTGTAAATGAGGACCTGAGGCTCAGAGAACTAACGGGGCTCGTCCACAGCAGAGGCAGTAGCTGAGGGAGTCAGATCTGGAATATGGGCTTTATGACTTCAAATTCTGTTTTTTTCTTTTTTCAGCTCCCCAAATATGTCTGTTCAAAACTGAGATAATAGTATGGTCATCTGGGGACTCGAATGCCCTATCCTTATATTATTTTATCACTTTAATGACTTTGCTCCACAATACACAGGAACATGTTGCTGTATAAACACACCAGCTTCCTTGATCAGAAAGATTGGAGCACATTGCTGAGAAGAGGGAATGTAAATTGTCCAAAGTGAAAAGACATGAAGGTGAGGTGAAAGAGAGAAGTTCAGGAAAGATTGATGGGGCACTCAATGATCAGGGGATAAGAATCCTTATGTATTAGGGTTATGATAAAACAAGACCCTGTGCATACCACAGATGACGTGGAGCATTCAGATACCGTGAGCATACAAAGAAGTGAAAACCAAAACAGATGGGTCTTGCATTACACCCCTTGATTAGAATCTCATCTCAGCCATACCCTACCCCCGAGTTGTGTGACCTTAGGTAAATCACCTTCCCTGAGTCTCAGTTTCCTCATCTGTATAATGAGAGTAATAATAGGATCTGATCTACTTAAGACATAAGACTCTTGTGAGAAACAAATATTAAATTATTTTCATGAAGCACCATATGTTTAAAAAATGTGAGTTGCTATTACTTATAGATAAGTATATTAGTTAACTTACATTATTTTAGATGAAAGAAATACATTCGTGTTTTTAACAGTCAGCCAGAATGTGCTTTTCAAGGTCTATCTGCCAAGCTTTAACAGGAGTTAATTAAATAATTAAGCAATAGATAAGTAAATAAAACTTATAAAAATGTACTCATGAAACAACCAAATCTCCAGTAAACATTATATAAAGTATAAATCTTTATTTAAATCATTTTCCATTAAGTTATATTTGTAATTTCGTATAGCTCTCGATGTATTCCCTTGTAATTTGCTTCCTAATTCACTCAGAAAACTGTTAAATAATAATTATTAGATTCCAAACAAGAATACCAATACATATGCAAACAAGAATAACTAGAAGTTCTACAAATGGTCAAAAGGTACATGAAAGGTACTTAGATCACTTATAATCAGGGAAATGCAAACAAAAATCACAATGAGATATTACTTCAAATCTATTACAATGGCCATAATTCTCAAGACTAATGGTAACAAGTGTTGGCAAGGATGTGAAGAAAAGCGAACCCTTGTGTACTATAGATGGGAATGTAAATTGGTGCAGGCATTATGCAAAACAGTATGGTGGTCCATCAAAAAATTAAAAATAGAATTGACATATGAGCCAGCAATCCCACTTCTGAGTATATACCCAAAGGAATTGAAAACAGATATTAAAGATATCGGAATTTTCATGTTTGTTTCACAGTTATTCACAACAGTCAAGATATTCAAATTCTATATTCTTTGAACAACCTAAGCATCTGTCAGTGGATAAATAGATAAAGATGTGATGGGTGTGTGTGTGTGTGTGTGTGTGTGTGTGTGTGTGTGTGTGTATTAGTATTCAGCTATGAGAAAGGAAAACTGTCATTTATAAAAGCACAGATGGACCTCAAGGGCATTATGCTAGGTGAAATAAACCAGATGGAGACAGACAAATACTGAATGGTATCATTTATATGCGAAATCTTAAAAAACGAAAAGTCAAACTTATAGAAACAGAGAATAGAAAAGTAGTTGCCAAGGGCTGAGGGTTGGGGAAAATACAGGTTGGTAAAAGTGTACAAACTACAAATGAGGTCTGAGGTTTACTGTATAACATGGTGGCTATAGTTGAAAACACCGTATTGGATATGGAATTTTGCTAAGAGAATAGGACGTCAATATTCTCACCAAAAATATATGTGAGGTGATAGATGTGTTAGCTGGATATAAACAATCTTTTCACAATGTATACACATATCAAAGAGTCACGATATACACTTTAAATATCTTATGACTTTGTCAGTTACACCTCAATAATTTGAAAAAAAAAAAAGAATTCCCAATTTAATCTGAAAAGAAAAAATAAATAACAAGGAATTAATGAAAGTTTGGGAGCTTACTCAATCATGGGGAATTAAGCAAATAAGAACACTCAGATATGGCATCTAACTTAGATTCTGAGAGACTGTTTTAAATTAAATCTCTCATTTTGACTTTGTGCTCTGAATAGATTCATTAGCTACTTACTGATTTCTAGGTAGAAGCACCATCACTGCAGCAAACGTTCACTCCGTCCCACAACAAACTTGCGTTTACAACACACAAATTAAATACTTTCGGGGCTGTGGTAGACACTGATGCCACAGACTTGTCAAAGACAAGGAGCTCATAGTCTGATAGCACAAGGAATACTTTAACAGACGGGACTATCGAATGCTATAAAATGCCAAACCTCCAGTGCATTCACCCTGACTTAATCTAATACCACATTCCCATTTAACATGCTAATCAGTAAAGGCAGCAGCCATGTTTTCTCTTCATTCACCAAACCTCGCATGGAATTACTGGAAGTCTGAACAGAACAAGTTGACCTAAGTGTAACTCACATACTCTTGCAATTTAAGGATTTATTGACTCTGGCAAACCAGCTCTACTCACTCCAATGCTATGTGCACGTGTTCAGATACAACAAACACTTCTTAACAGTTTTAGCACTTTTCCTGAGCTGTGGTTAAGATGAAGGGGAAGTTTGTTACGCCAGCAGTTTCACACGGAGAACTTCCCCAGAGAAGGTCACCTCTGGCTGACCTTGCCATTACTTGGCGTAGTGGGTTGAATGGTGGCTCCCAAAATATATGTCCACATCTTAATTCCCGGAACTTGTAAATGTGATTTTCTTTGGAAAAAAAAAATGGTCTTTGCAATTATAATTAAGTTAAGGATCTTGAGATAAGGGATATTATTCTGGATTATTTGGGCAGTCCTAAATCAAATTGTAAGTGACCTTAAAAGAGAAAGGCAGTGGGAGATTTGAGTCAGACACAAAAGGAGAAGACACAGACAGGGGAGGAGGCAATGTGACCACAGAGGAAGAGATTAGAGTGATGTGGCCACAAGTCAAGGAGTGCCAACAACCACCAAAAACTAGAAGAGACAAAGAATGGATTCTTCCCTAGAGACTCCAGCGATAGCACAGCCCTGCCAACACTATGAATGCAGACTTCTGTCCTCCAGAACTGTGAGAATAAATGTCCCTTGTTTAAAGCCACTCAATTTGTGGTCACTTGTTAGAACAACCACAAGAAACTAATACACTCGGTTTTGTTCTCCGGTTTCACCTCATGATGATGACAGTACATTGATGTCCATACAGAGCAATGACTCTCTAAGAGACCATGAGTTCTCTCTTAGCTCTGGCTACCATAACAAAATGCCATAGACTGGGTGGTTAAACAACAGACATTTATTTCTCACAGTTTTAGAGGCTGGGAAGTCCACGATCAAGGTGCTGGCCAATTACGCTCCCAGTGAGGGCTCTCTTCCTGGCTTGGAGACAGCCACCTTTTCACCATGTCCTCACATAGCAGAGAGGGGAAGCTCTGGTCTCTTCCTCTGGTTACAATCCCATCATGGAGGCTCCATCCTCATGACCTCATCTAAATCTAATCACCTACCAAAGGCCCCACCTCCTAATATTAGCAAATTGGAGAATTGGGCTTCACCATATAAAACTGTGGGTAAGGGGAAGAGGGGTGCAAACTTTAATCCATAACAGGTTTCATATTTCAGCTCACATATATGTGAATTTTGTGAACAAATATATTTCATTCCCAGAGTGTTCCAATTCGGCATTATTATTTGGGGGGAGAAATGCATATTTAGCTTACAGGACCCTTGCAAAATGTTCAGCGGAGAGCCACCTTGAGAAACAACATGTTTGCTTTCTGCTGATTTGAAGGCGACACTCATAATTCCTACTTGGCACCCACATCCAGGCATGCAACTGTCAGCAATCATTGTACATTTTCACTTGAATAGATCTTTGGCATAATTTTTGTTTGTTTCTTTTAGTTAAAGGGCATATATTGTACGAACCTCTACAGCCAGATTAGATATTTATTCCATTCATTATTGACAGAATGAATGACATGAAATAATAAATGAATGAATATTTATACAAGTAGTGTTCACTTCATGGAGAGCATACTTTTATCAACACTCCTCTATGAAAGGCAAATTCTCTTTGATGCCAGGAGTGGTCTCCAATGCTCAAGTAGCAGGATTAAATCTCTGCCCCACCACCCACCCACTGTGTAACCTTGCATGCATCTTCAACTCCCCTTGTCTCAGTTTCCACTTCTACTTCAAGAAAACGAGGGTTATCATAAGAGTAATAACAAAGTTAGCAGGACTGCGAGGATGAAATGTGTTAATCTATGTGAAGACCTTAGAAAAGTACCTGGCACACAGAATACTATATATCAGAACCAGTTGCTACTAGCATTATGGGCATTTTATTTTACACAATCTGTGATTTTATCTGACTACCTCTGCTGGCGCAGTACAGTAGACAAGGATTCATGTGGCATTGCATTCTCTAAGAAGTCACACACCTCATTTTGCCATTAGTAGTGAGTTATCACTCTCAGTCTGTGATTTCCTTGGCACTCGAGCTATCTGAGAAGTTGAAGATTATTTGAGGAAACAAGATCACCTCTTCCTCATTTTACATTCCTCTTTCAAGTATACACCCCTGATCCCAATTGCTTTTTACAGACTGATTTTGAAATAAATGGATTTATTAGATTAATCCTTCTTGAAAGATATTTCTAGTAGTAATTATTCAGAGGACTTGCTATAGCTTCCTGAGCTTTTTAAAAAAGACTAACCAGAATGGTGAATGGTAATAATGGCTGCTTTTTTAAAGGCCTGTTTCTTGCCCATGCACCAAAAATGTGACCCAAGGCGAGTGTGGAAGTACTTTGAAGTAAGACAGAATAGCTTAGAAGCTATGATTAAAGAAGACTTGTTTACAAAATAAACTTCAAGATTATAGGAAAACTTCCTCGGTGACTTTTTTAGGTCTTTGATTCAATGAACCAGATCCTGCTTTTCTCCCATGGGGTGAAGCTGACCTAGACCACAAGAGAGAAAGTCTTGCAGATAGACTTGCCAACTCCATGCCAGAGACAATTAGTGGGCAACAAACTACAGCCTTTAAAGAGCAGGTGGAGGAGTGATGAACAAAAACAAAATCAGTCTCTGGCCCTATCTCCTTTTTCACTGACCATTCATAATTTTTGCAAACATCTAATTAAAGAGAAGACTCTTTATTTTTTTCATCCTGGAGCTATAAATATGACACTATCAATCACAGAGGTTGTTAGGGCAGGTGATGAAACTGAAATTTCTAACCAAAGAGGAAGGCCTTTGTGTATCATATAATTTTAAGACTTCGCCTCTCTCAGTTTTGTTATTTTTGTGTTTGATTGTTTTTAACTTCTGATGGATTTTTTTTTCCCCCCAAGATGATACTCATCACTGAACCACACTCTCCATTCCTGAGGGCGAATAATCTTCAAAGTCTGCTCTCAGAGGCAACTGAGAAGGCCGTTTTGCTCAGAATCGTGTTTCTAGCTTCTAGCCCACAACATGGAACATTATAAGCACTCCATAAACAGTTGTTAATTAAATGAAATCAAAGCCACAAGGCTTTTATCTTCGAGTGTGATCTATTTGGTTTGTGTCCTTTCCATTTGCGAGAATAATGACATCTGGATAAAGCTGTGAAGAGACATACATTAAAATCAGCACATGGAAAATTCTTTCTGAGAGTGTCTTACTCTGGCTTCCTCCATCTTGAAATTCTGTCCATCAACAAGGAGATTTCTCTAACTGCCCTGTGCACTCTGCCTTGTCTCTACTGTAGTAATTATTTTCTTATCTTCGATTCACTCATCATGATGGAATTTATGTTCATTGTATGTGTCTACCTTTAGAAAGCAAGTCACAAGGGTTAGGTGGCAGGATTCCCTCATTCATCATTCAGCCCTCATTACCCAAACATAGCACTGAGCCCATATAGGGAATTACTACATATTTTTTAAATGAATTAATAAATAAAAAATGACATGCAAGTTTAAGCTCAGTGTAATCTAGAATTCATTTTTTAATTTTGGGACACAGTTTTGAAAGTCACTAGTTACATTATATGCACAGGATATCAATCATGCCATTTAAGGTATACAGATTACTACAGAACGTGAAAGAAACATTGTGATTTTATCTCAACTGATATGTATGATTTCAAATTTAGGTTTATTTCAATTAATAAGACTTCCCTCAATTACATGCATTATATTCACATTATCGGCTAAATTCACATCCTAAGCATTTGCATTAGAATAGAAATATCTAAGATAAACTGTTAATCATATTTGCTTTAATATTATTCTCACAAAATTCTTCTTTGTAGGCATTATTAAAAGTTTTAGAGTGGTGAAAATGAACTGAGAAAAGATAAATTGCAGAAGTTACGCATAACATCACAAAGGGAGACAGGAATCACATCTTTGAAATTTTGGGTTTTTGGAAGTTTTGTGCATTTTGGTGTGTCAAAATAGACTATTAGCCTTACCTAATATGTTTTTAAGTGTAATGATTATATAAATGAAAAGATGACTTTAGCATTTTGTAATTTTAAGTTTTTCTTAAATTGAATGGCAAATGTATGACTTTGGAAATCTTGGGACTAAATGTTTGTAGAATTTATAGCAAGAAGTGAATTAAATCTTCTTAGTATGAACCATGGTAATAATAGTAACAAAACTTTCTGATCCTACCATGTAATTCCACGTTTTTTTCCTCCTACCAAAGAATTTACTTTTCCCAAATTACCGACCTATTAGTCATACCCCTTCACGTTATCTTCTTTTCCCAGGAAACACTTTATATTGAATATACTGTAAGTTTTATTACACATTTTAATTGGAGATCATAAAGATCAGTGCTATCTAAACAACATTCTGCAGTAATAAAAGTGCTTTATTTTTTAAATTCTTTTCTGCCCAATATGGTAGTAAATAACCACATGTGGCTATAAAACCCTTGAAACGGCTAGTGCAACTAAAAAAATTAATTTTTCATTTTATTTAATTTTATTAATTTAAATTTAAATAGACACACATGGGTAGTAGCAACCACATTGGATAGCACAGATATAGATCATGCATCTAAAATACTCTTCCTGTTTTTTTTTTTTCCACAAAAGGGTGAGTTTTAAAAGAGCCGAATACAGTGGCAGCTCTCAGTATTTCTGAAGTCCACCTCATATAAAGACTGAATGACAAACCACTATGTTACAAACCAAAATATTTCCCACCTAAGGTTGCCTAGGCTCTTCCCCTTCTTTCTTCTTCTTCTTCTTTCCTCCTTCTCCTCCTCCTCCTCCTCCTCTTCCTCCTCCTCCTCCTTCTCCTTCTTCTTCTTTTTTTTTTTCCCCACTCTAAAGTTTTGGCTGACTTTAGGACCCAGAGGCTCAAAGTAAGACTACTTTCTCTGTGTTCCCAGCTGAGAGTGGAAATGGTGCTGTGAGAGCCAAACGAGTCATGAACTAGCCAACATGGGTGAGAGCCATAGCCAAATTCACCAGCTGAGAGAGGAGACAGAAAGACAGAGAAAGAGAATCAGACAGAATACCAAAAGAAAAATTTTGGTTAGCTAGCTCTGAAAATTTGTTAGTTTTGTTTTTTTGTTTATTTGTTTGATTGTTTGTTTGTTTGGGGGTTTTTACTGATCTGAGTTTTAAACTGGGTATTAATCTCACTGTATAGTGAACAGATGTTTTTGGAGTTTGGGAGTAGGGAATTTACATGCAGAAAAAAAAAGGATGAGAAATTTAATGATTTTCAGAGATCTAGAAAAAGGTTATTTTTTCTTCAGCAGACATAACCATTATTTTAGTTTCCTATAGTCATAAGGTTTGGAATATAACACATTATATTCCAAATCGAACCACATGAATTTCAAATTGTTTATTTTCTTAAGTATCATTATCCATTTACTGTACTCCTGAAACAGAAATTAAATTTGTGGATTTCCCATAACTGTAAAAACTATATATGTCTAAAATGGTTCGACTCACCAAAAGTGTGCAGAATATCTACCTCTCTGGACCATGAGCACCTATTAATCTCTGTTATTTCTTTTTAGCAGATATACAGCTCTGAACTGTGCTTACTAGGTTTGTTAGGCAACAAAGAAACCTATTTTGCAAGAAGAAACATCTTTTGGAGCCACCTTCACCTTTTTCCAATGAACACCTTTTTCTTCAAGCTTATTTTGGGAGTTTGGAACTCCAGGTAATGGAAATGGAGTTGCCTGCTGTCATGTAATGTAACAAATCCATAGGGGAGGATAGAGTGAACTCAGAACCACAGAAACCAACTGCTTCCACTCTACCACCCTCCAAAAGAAACAGGTTATATATAATGCATGCAATGGAGTCTGTGGGCCAGAGGAAAATAGCATGTGCTGTATGTTCCATTTTCACTCAAAAAGTTATGTTGGAAATATCACAAAATGAGCAAACATTTAAAATGCCCAAAACAGTAATCAAGAAAAAATAGGCATCTTCAAAGTTAGAGCTCTCGAGTAAATGTATTAATGAAATGTTCATTGAAAGGGATTACAGAAAAGTCCCTCAAAAGTCAGTGACCAAACATCTAAACTGAGACACATTGGTGAGTGAAAGCTGGTGCTATTAATAATTAAGTTATATAGCCGGACCAATCAAGACATGTGGCTGCCCTAGTATGAGTCTCCCATTATTCACTCCTCCATTATCCAAAGACCACCCGTATTCTAAGACATTGTTTCATTCCCATTGTGTTAGTAATATTTTCATGACCTCCTCAGCTCTCTTTGATTTTCCTATTCCTACACTTTTGTGGCACTTGTAATCGATGCCACATATTACATTTATCATTCGCTAATATTTCCTATGCGTTAGTTCTATTTCTATAATTACATTCTAAGTTCCTGAAATCAAGGGCCTTGTTCTACTTTTTAAATTTCTACAAAGACCAAAAAAGTCCCCTGGAAACAATTGTTCAAAAAATAGCCCAGAACCATGGATTTCCTTGCTTGTTTCCTATATTTTAAAAGCTAGGTTCAGGTTTTTCCTTTACCACGAGGTCTTCCCAAATCAAAGCAGAGGTAGAGCACCCTTCCTCTGATTGACTTTGGATATTATTGACTTCATTACTCAGCCTCATGACAAAGCTTCATTTTATCAATACAAATCACTCTGTGTAGTGTACTATCTTTCCAGCTCGATCACAAGGCTGTTGAAGGTATCATCTTACCACAGCATTATCTTATCCCTCTCCATATTTCCAGTGTCCAGCATCATACTTAACATCTAGAACTGCTAGTGAAACATCTAGTACTGAACTCCCTACTGGCATCATAGTGTCTTACCACTTTCAACCTCCATATACCACACAATGCAGCCGTATCTAAGTATAAATGGCCTAGGTATTATAGAAACACCCACATCTTGAGTCATACAACTAGTTTGCAGTGAAGGAGAGAAGCTCTGGTTTGTGGCATGATGAGATAATCATCAGGAGGGACAGAAAGGAACAAGAAAAAGCTAGAAGTAGTTCTAGCTAGAAGTGCAGTTCTTCCTTTTTTTACCTTCTGATCTTACTTCAGCATGGGGCTAAGGGAAATCCATAGAGTTGGCTAGTCAGATCCTGAAGAGGGTATCTAACTTGTCCAGATCAAGGTCAAGCATGGCCCAGATGAGTGCAATACAAGGTGGTCCTAGATGGGGATCAAGTTGAGACTCCATGAGAGACTAGCAGGAGGGCAATTGCATGGACTGAATTATGTGAGAGAAAGTACTTTCTGCAAGTTGTTGGTTCTGGTTTCCCAGGAAGGAGACAGGAAGGAGCTAGGTTGTCATGCAGCTGAGGCTCTTCTGAAACTATCACGATTAATATAGGGACTGGGGTGGCTGAGACACAGATAGGGAGCCTGTCAATATCCCCTAGCTAAGAGATACTACGAGACAAAATGAAACAAGAATGAAGGCTACAGACAGAAGTTTAGCACAGGGTAGCCTTTCTCTATATGCATTTTTTAGGACATTAGTATAAGAAAGGATAAAATGATATGGTAAGTCCCAGAGAAGTTGGGTTGAACAAAGTTAGCAAGATTCTTTACCAAACACTATCATGCATATTGTCTGTCTCCAGACATGGCTTTCTTATGCAATGAAACACTCAAACTGTTTATCTCTCTGGGGCCTATATGGAAGTACTTCTTCGAGCATAATGGAGCTATGCAAATGACAAAAAAAATGGAGTGATGACATACATGCAGCAGGTTCCTAGTCCCCTGGCTCTGTCCTGTCCATCTCAGGACACTGTCTCCACAACTTATCTGGTGAAATCTTTGGCCATACACACGTAAACACTGATAGCTTATTTGCCTTAGACTCTACTTCTGATACAGATAATTAAGAGTTGGCTTGGAAAAGAATAAAATGTGAAAATATCTGCCAGGAATTATATAATTAATTAATTCATTTTCCCATCCATCTAGGAGCTTTTCTTATAGTTCTTTCGTTGTGTCTTTACGTGTCTAGGGAACACTGTCTAAGACTGAAGCTCTATCCAGAAAAGAGGGGGAAAAGGAAAGATAAATAATGCCAAATGATGACATAAGTCCTACCAGGTTCTTCTGCTATTTAGTTATGTTCTAATGTCATTCTGGGGTTACTTTTCAACAATATTCTTTCATAAGTTGTGTAAGAGCCTTTGTATCACAGCACAAAGAGGCAGTGGACAAGCTGTTCAAATGTGACTTCATCCCAGCTCTATCACTTATGATTTGGGGACATTACATAGATGTCCTGGGCACAGTTTTGTGCTGCCTAGATACAGCCCCCACCACTGATGCACTAATTCTCCCGGTGGCTGAAGGTGTGGGTCCCTGAAGGCTCTCAGAGGACAGCTACCTGGAAACCACCCTCCACCGGAAAGAGCTGCCTCACTCTGTGTTATGCCCTGTTCCTGGAGCCTTTCACATCCAATGACTGGTCGAAGTGTGAGTACGAGGGCCTAGGCCCCTGTCTCAATGGAGGGAGCTCAGAAGGGCCATCCCAGGTCAGAGCTCCCTGTGACATCAGCTGAGACTGGCGGTAGAACTACATCTGCATCACGGGCTAACTTCTCCCTCTGCTTGTAATTGCCTGCCTCACTCCTCACTTTCCCATAGGAGCTGTTACCAATATAACAATATACTTTCTGCACCCAAACCTCTGTCTCAGATTCTTTCTAAGAGAACTGGTCCACAACAGCTAGTTCATTGACTTATCCAGGGCTCTGGTCTCTCATCTGTAATATCAAAGGGATATCAATACCTCAAATGCATTGAGCGATTACTGTGTGTTAGGCTCTATTCTAAGCACTTTATAGGGATTAACTATTTTAATTTCTAATGACCTTATGAGATAAGCATTACTTTTCCACTTTATACAGATGAGGGAACTGAGGCACAGAAGTCATCTAACTTGGAGAAAGGCACAAACTGAGTAAGTGGAGAGGTCCTGAGATCAGTCATTATGTCTTTAGAATCTATATTCTTAATGCTTATGTCTTATTACGTTCCCCCATAGAGCAACGGTTAAAGTTAAATGGAAACATATCATATGTCCATCACAGGGCTGGGAAATAACAATTAATCAATAAATGTTTATTTTCTTCAATCTGTGTATTTGTCTAAGTGTACAAAGTTCATGAAGCCAGCAAGGAACTATGGGTGACACATGGCCTAGAGGTAGAAACCAATGCTTTCCAGTCAGATCACATGTATCGGGAGCCTGGATCCTCTGTCTACTACTTCAATCTTCTGAGTTTCAGTGCTCTGATCTATTGAAAAAGAAATAGTTTTATCTAGCTTATAAGGTTGCTGTGAGGATTAAATTAATATATGAAGTTTTTAGCACATTGACATAATAAAGATTGAATAAATGTTAGTTATTATAGTTATTATAATTTATTATTATTAGAGGGATATGAGGCTTTTTAGTTAGGATTAAGTTTGTGTTCATACAACTTAAAAAATTTAAATGACTATGTTAAAGATAAATTTTATTTCACTTTCTTGTAAAAAAAGCACAGAGATGGGTAATTCAGCATTGGCATAGCTGTAGCTATGGTGTAGCTTCCAACAGGGTGAATGACAAGCTTACCTCATGGTTCAAGATGCCTGTTAGGGTTCCAGCTGTCACATTTACATTCTGAGCCATAGGATAGAGGGAGGAGCAAAGAAAAGTATTGTTTCTCCCATTGGAAATTGTCCCACCAAAAATATTATCCATCATGGCTGTAAATTGGCCACATCTAGCATGTGTGGGAAGCTGAGATATGTCGCTTTGGTTTCAGGCAGTGATGGGTCAGCTAAAATCAAGATTCTATTACGGAGGGAAAAGAACTAGGTCCAGAAGCTAGAAAGCAATGAACAGTGTCCGTCAAAGGGATGAGCCCTCAGGCATCCATTTAATAATACACTATAACATTTTTCCGATTGCATTTATGCAAAAAGGCAAATTGGTACTTTACATATTGCAATTATCCAATGCCAGTTAAATGAAAGACTGAGAGTTTTTATTCTAAACCTAAACATTTTAACTCATTTTTGTAAGTGGTTATGTTGCTGATGATTCTAATTTGTACAACAAAACTTGTTGCAGTAATATTTTATAAAATCATAAAATAGAGAACTGTAACTCATGCCAATTCTTACAGATATGTGGCTGTAAATTGGCCACATCTAAATAAAACATGAAATAAGAGAAATAAATTTTTATTAAAGAAATTTAAAGCTTCAGACACTTATTATGTAAATAAGTTATTCATAAAGTCAATTGGAAACTGACCATATAGACAATAGATAAATAGAACATTTGAATGTTCAAGACTAACCTTTATGGTGCCCAGTATTAAGTGATCAAAGGATGAGTGATCGCCAGGAGCATTCTAATTATGTAAAATATATAAGAAATAATAACCTTGAAATCATTTAGGAAATTTACATAAAAAAAAATCCTGACTCTACTCAATTTACTCTTTCTCTCCTAAATAAACATAACATTTTCAAAGCACAGATTTTATCCAATAGAAAACCAATGTGAAAGGGCATTCAAATCAAACCCTAGACTGATAACAAGAAAGAAGCGACCATATGAAAAGGAATATGTCACTGTAATGAGAGCAATTGAACACTTTCTCCCATTCTAAGAACGTGTTAGAGAGAAACGACTCATGGTTTTCCATAGTTTTTTTTAACCTGACTTCACCATGAAGCCAGCCAGTCAAAATATAAAATTATAGGAACACGATTTTCAGCTATACCACAAACCGGGAGAAATAAATATCATTCTAAATGTATTATATTATTAAGGACGAGGATTACCTAAGAGGACCAGCCAAATGATCCCATCTATTGTTGCAAAGGCTCCGTTATTGACAAGGATGTTGTTTTCTCACTAAGTAGTCAGCGAAGTATCCACATGTGTTACAATTCACTCCACTGGAATCCAAAAAAAAAAAAAAAAAAAAAAAAAACTGAGTAAAGAAATCACCCTGAATCACAGTTGCAGACTTTTCAAGTTAAAAAATAAAAGTTGTGAAGAACAGATATGAGTATTTGATTTTCTGATGGACTGTATGTAGGCCTTAACTACACAATAAAATGAAAACGTGTAGCTGATCAGCTGAATTTTGGCTTAAGAGACCCAAATAATTAGATGTACTATATCGTTCCACTGATTCCTTTACAAGTTTTTGCAACTCAGTTGCAAAGAGTAGCTGGCAATGAGTCTGCGGCCCCTACCTTCACATAAGAATCAACTAAAGGAAGCATGATTTATTTCTCTGATATTCTTTTACTTGTACAGCTTTTATTCCTTACTGGATAGAGAAAGGAGAATAATGTTCTAGTAACTCTTCCAACTAAAGAAAGTTAATATACTAAATGTTATAAAAAATTCTAAACCAAAAAGATACAAATAGTCTCTTCTACCTCCCGCACTCTCTCTCTCTGTCTGACTCTGTCTCTGTCTCTGTCTCTGTCTCTGTCTCTTTCCATTTCTCCATCTCTCCATCTCTCTCTCACACACACGCACCACAGTCTGAGGTAAAAATGAACATAGAGTAAAGAACTCAGGTTTTAGATTATTTGGAATATAAAATAAAGCCTCAGGTTAAATTCAGGCTCTCGCTAATGTTACCTAAAGTCCCTGATTGTTAGCTTCCTCAACGACAAATGAGGATAATAACATCTATTTCAAAGTGATGTTAGAAAATGAAGAACACCAGCTTTGTGGTCAGAAAGGCTCTGTTGCACCCTGCCGCCAGCCTCCCGGAGCCTCAACCCTTCCTCTGTCTCCCTGGGTGGTGGCGAGATAAAACTAAAGCATCCAGCTCAAAGGCCGGCTCGTGGCGGGCTGCCCCTCACCTCCACTCTGGTCTTCTGCAGTCACCTGTACGTTTCCAGTGGCAAACCAAGCTCACAGTCCTCATGAAAGGATATTCTCATTGAATCAAGCATTGTCAGGCTTAGATGCTGAGCACCCCACAGTCCCCATGAGATTTTCTTCACCCTCTGAGGTACAGAGCTATCCTCCCAGGCGCTTCTACCAAAACTCCTGACGCCCATCCTCCCGGCCTCGGACTTCAGGTTGAATGCGCAGGTACTGCTCTTACTCGTGGTGAGCCTCCATGTCTGTATAAGATGCTCATGGATGACAATCTCACTCAAAAAAAAAAAAGAGTTGTATCAGAGCCATATTTGTCACTTGGTTGTGCAAGACAGTTCTTCCTTGTTCCGTGCTTGTCCTGTATGTGTACTTAATTTTCCTGATCTCTGTTTACTAAATGCCAGGAGCTGCACCCACTCCTAAGTGGGGGGACCACTAAAAATGCCTACCCCTCCCCATTCTGTAGAACATAGTGGAACTTCAACCTCAAGTTAAGAAACACTGGAGCCCGCGATCAATGGAAGTTGAAGCATGCCAATAGTAAGTAAGCATTCCCTTCTCTGATTAGTTCTCAATATTGACCTCAGGATTTATAAAGTATTTCTTAAGTGCTATCAGAAAGAACATGTATAAATAATGTGGGTATTTTTCCTGTATTACATGTCTAGTTCAAAATGTTTTTCTTTACACTGAGTTTAAAGGTAAACTGAAGCACATTAAAATTTTTCAAGAGGTTATTTGAGTAAACATCGATTAGAATAGGGAAGTGCCAAACCAAAGGGGGTGTGTGCTCTACCAACAGGAGCTTGGGCACAGGTCTTTATAGAGAAGACTCAGAGGCAGAGCCAGAAAGTTATTTATTGGCTGCAGCTTAAGCTGTTGCACTATTTGGAAAAGCCTCATTGGCGGTATGTGAATCATTGTTCTTAAGTTTTATTTTCTCAAATTTGAGGGCATCAACTCTGGCTTAGATTATGGTTTGCCTCTGTAGACTACCATGGTGTTTAGTGCCCCCTCAGTCTAATGGCTTCCTCGTTTAATTACTTTAATGATCATTATCTTTAAAATAGTCTCTATATTTTCTTCTCCAATTTAAAAGCCTGCTTTGCATACTTAGGCCATGAGTTCATTTTGAGCGTATGTGTTGGTGTGAGGTAGGAATCACATTTAATTTCCAATGGAAACGCAGAGTTGATGGGTGCTGTAGACTGAATGTCTGTATACCCCACAAATTCAGGTTAAAAACTAATTCCCAAGGTGATGATATTTGGATGTGTAATCATTAAAATACCTACAAGTTCACTTAAAATCCTAAGGTCAAATTTTCTACCTTTCCTTCAGAATTCCATGGGCTTCTACTACAGTGCATTCTCCTCGATTCTCTAAATGTTTACAATCTGTCCAAAAGTTCCTTATCTCAAGTCCCGAAAGGAAATTTTGCTCTTTAAGTATCTGTACTATACCAACAATTAATTCAAGGAACTGACCGCTGTGCCCTCAAGAATTGAGTAATAAACCCCACTGTAGCCATGAGGGCTCTTTGAGAGTGAGAGCTCCCCCAAAGCACCAACGGGCCATTATTGTAAATCTGCCTGGACAGAGCTCTCAGCACAAAGAAAATTTAATTCTCAAAGCCTACTCAGAGGCAAAAATAGTCTTACTCAGAAGAAAAGGCTTTCTGAGAGTGCCGGCCCAACGGAGAGTTCCCACATTACAGTACCCTGCATCTGACGACCAAGCCCAAGCTCTGAAACCAAGATTCTCCCTGAAATTGTGATGTCTATGGTTCCCATTCTCACAGTTCTCAAGGCTAGGAAGTTTAAGATCAAGGTACTTAACACACAGTAGGTACTAGAAATATATTAATTGCCTGGATAAAAACATGAATCACTGAGTTAATAAAAAATCACCTAGTTCAATGATTCACAAACGCTATTTAAAGATGAAGACACTGTGGTCGGCGAAGTTGGTAATAGAACTGAGACCGCCGTATCAGATTTAACCTTTAGCCCAGTCTGTTCCAAATGACATGCAAAGATTTCAATGGTAAAGCAGCACTGATCCATCATGCCTAGAATTTAGTTTATTCCATCTCAAACGTTAGCAAGCAAAAGAATCAGCTGACAAGAGGCTTAAAGTTCAGATTCACTGTTTTATACTCATAGGTACTGAATCAGCGAATCTTGTCAATAGCCCAGGGATCAATTTTTACTGAGTATGTCAGGTGATTTTGATGTGGATGATCCTGGATCACACACACTCTGAGGAACTATATCAGATATACAGACACTACGCCATACGAGGCATTGTTCTACATATTTATAATGAAAAGTTTCACCCACACACTATATGAGAAATTTTTGTGTGGCTAGCTTCGTCCTCGGGGCAGGTGTTCTTCTTGTTTGCCATCAGTTACTGCATTTAAACCCTCTTACTGAGTTAGCTGACCCTTTAAACAGTTTACGCAGTTCATTCAGGTATCAGTGGCAGTTGTGTACTAACCCGTGGTTCTAAATGCTTTTCTGTCCTCATGTAATTGAAGGATATAATAATCTCATATCCACTGCAGTGACTCTTTCCTGCAGGAAATCTTGAAGCAGGTTGGTCAGGCCTAGGAGAATCCTGGGTGATTAGGAAGAGGGATAGATGTCATTTGAAAGAAACTCACAGTTGATTCGGATGCCCATTAAGATATTACTTGCATTATTGTTCTGAACTGAGTTAGAACATGCTTCTCATATTTATAGGAATTCTCTTCCTTTTAATCTCTCTGTAATACCCTGCTTAAATTATGCCTCCTCTGTGAAGTCATTTCTGATTCTTATCTCTCAAATTATTCTCTTCATTTATGCTCTGCAGAACTTTGATTAGAACCCTGTATAATCTGATCTATATTAAAATTTGTTGTTTACATGTTGCTATAGACTGAACGTATGTGTCTCCCCAAAATTCATAGGTTAAAACTTAACCCGTGATGTGATGATATTTGGAGATGGGGCCTCTGGGACATGATTAGGCTATGAGGGCTCTGAACTTATAAAAGAGACCCCAGAAAGTTCCCTTGCCCTTCTTTCATTTGAGGACACAGTGAGAAGATGCTGTCTGAACTAGGAAGCAGAACGTCACCATACATTCAATCTGCCAGCACCTTGATCTTGAACTTTCTAGCCTCAAGAATTGTAAGAAATACATCCTATTGTTTAAAAGTCCCCCAGTCTATGGGATCGTGTACTAGCAGCCCTAACTAAGACACATGCACGCTTCCTCATAATCTCTAATGGAAGTCTTACTCATCTTTATAGCATCGGCTTTAGAAATTGCCTGGCCTATTGCAGGCTCTCGACAAATGTTTGTGGAAGAAAGGAAAACAGACAAGCAAGAACACACAAATACCCTAGTACTGATGTTAAGAAATCTTTGTCCGTGTTTTTTGGTCGGTAGGTATAGACAAGGATAACTGGAAGGAAGATTCTTCTTAATATAAATATCAAGAACTTTCTATTTTGAGAAACCTAAATAATTGTATGTCCTTTCCATGTTTTAATTTAAAATATTATATTTTTAAAAGTAATATAATGTTATTTGTTATAGGACGATAGTTTGTGTTTGACTTTAAAAATTTAAGATCAGAGAACATTTTTTAAATGATGTTTCAGAACAACAAAAAACCTTCTCAAACTCATTCAATCATCGGCACTTTTCTCCCTGCCAGGTAAGAACCCTACAGATGTGTTTGTATTGATTAAAGTCTTCAATGGAAACACATTTATTTGAATTGATTTGTGAAACTGTTGCAATATGGAATACTTACTACTTGTTTCGGTATTGGGCCCCAGAAATTAATCACAGGGCAGTGAGGCCATTATTTTCCTCTTTAAACAAAGATTTTGTAAATTCCAGTACTCGGGCACTATGTTAAAGATGATGGACCAGGCGAGGCACTGCCTCTGAAGAGGGCATGCCAGCATTCGTCCGTGTGCGTTATCCAAATCCCATAAAATTAATATCGGTTCGTTCTGAATTTTTCAGTTATGCTCAGATGAATACATTATTTTTGCAGAAAAACAAAACAAGTCCTATGTTTACAATGGTGCTAACTTGCATGCCAGTTCTTAAAATAAGACTTTCACTAAAGTCATTTCAAAGAAAACCTAAATGCTATGAAACATCTTAGTCCAAATGGTTTAGAAGTAGAAAGAAATCTTCCCTCCATGAGTGCTACTTGGCTGCAATTAAAGAATGTTATGGTCTTCTGGAATTTCCAGTTTTAGCCACTGAGGGTCTGACCAACCTGCCATCACACCAATTTCAGTAGTACTTACTAGATTCTTTCAAAACAGAGTTGTTCTTTTTCTGGAAAGATCACTTACAATTATATCCAAGAAACAATGCTTAGAGTTTATTTTTAAAAGGAAGAGGAAGTTTAGGTCAAGATTAAAGCATACAACCACCATGAAGTCTCCACCCAAAAAGGCCTCTTAAATCAAAATTCTAGGCTTTTAAATTATATTTCCTCAGAGGGTGATTTGGAATCCTTGGTTTCTTCCTCTACAAAGAATGGAAGGAACTTTCTGGCAAAATTAGGCTGAAACCCCAAACATTAACTCTTTAAAATCTTGGGGAAAATAAGCTTTGTAAATAGCTGATTTTTAATTAGATTTAAAAATTCCAAAACACTAATCATATGTTTGGAAAAAAAGAGTTACCAGTAAGAAGTAGCAACTTTACATAATAACAGAGTTAACTCCCAAAGAAGTGATCATTGGTAATGAGAGCATAACTTTCTAGAGAATCTGTTTGCTGGCTTGATGGAATAATAAACCATGGGGAAGGAAACTGCTTGCAGTCTCTGTTTGCGGAAATTATGGCCTCTGCGAGCTGAGGGTGACCTGCAGCCAACAGCCCTCATAAGCCAGGGCCCTCAATCCTACAACCACAAGGAAATGAATTCTGCCAATGACCTGAGTAACCATGGGTGCAGATTCTTCCCCAAATGGGCCTCTATAGGAGGACATCGCCCATCCAAACTTCATTAAATTCTCATGAGACCCTGAGTAGAAGCCCTAACTAAGCAGTACCTGGACGCCCGACCCACAGAAACTGTGAGATAATAAATATGTATTTCTGTAAGCTACTAAGTTTGTGTTTATTTGGTAACAACATGGAAAACTAATACAAAGAACTACCATATCTTTTTCCTAATACATAGCATTGCCTTCTATGCATATATCACGTAGAATTTTAAAATTTTGCTATTGATGGATATTGATCATACATCTCCCCCTGCACATAGCTAAATATATTTGTAGGGCTGTCAATAGTAAGATTCTATATTAAACATATGATCATTAATATTTTCATTGATATCGCCAATAGACTTCTCTACCAAAAGTATATTGTTTTATGGTTTCTCCAGCAACATATGAAAGTTCTACTCCCCTCAACTGTATTTGATTGCTGTTGTTTCTATTTTTCCAAGTGTTAATAGAATAGTGTACTCCTTTTTATAATGTTAATACTTCAATGCATTTTAAAAATAAAATTAGATGAGTAATTATCTAACATAATATATTAATAAATTGATTTTTTATGTTATCTGCCTAAGGTAATGGTTATATACAATCAAAGGCTGTAAAACTTAGAGAAATGCCTTCATTCATATAACTGTTCTGTTCTCATAATATATGGCTAAATCTATCTGGTCTAATGAACTACAATGGTTTCAGAGAAAGAGTCATATTGTTTTATTAAACTACTGCCATCTTCTGTAATACTATAGGTAGAAATGTCAAACAGTATACATACAAGACCGCAATTTGACGAAGCGGTTTCTCTAAAGATGTACAAAAACCGAATATATTTTCAATGAACTTGATCTTTTAACCTTCCAGAGCAAGAGAGGGTAAAAGAGGTTTGGATAAATCTCCAGAATCATTGAGATGAAGAGACTCATGAATGCAAAGATAACACTTGATGCAATAAACCAATGTGCACAATTTATTACTCATTTTAGGGTATTTTTTTCTCTGAAACCCAGCAGAAGTTTAGTGCATGTTGAAAATATTTAAGTCAGACAATGATTATGAAGATGGAGAAGAGAAGATGATAATTATTCAAAAATTACGTATATGTACACACATACATGTATATACACACATCATATATATATAAAATTATATTCCCTCTCTCTTATAAGAAGGGCATTATTTTCCTGAGATATTGCCATGGAACATATATGTGTTCCACTAAAATTTCTTTTCAGATATTCTTCAATATACTCTGAGTAGACAATCAAATAAAATAAACGATTTCAGATCTCAGTAAACTCTGATGTTAATAGCATCTTTTAATAGGCAGGACGATGTTTGAGAAGTATTGCTTCTTTTACATAAAAATACTACTGTAATACTGTATATAAATCTCAAAAAATGAAGATGGAATTCACTTTCTAGTATCTATTCATAATGATCAAATTATAAAAATTATTAAAAAGACAGTAAAACTAAAAATTAAAACCTAAATTCTATAGATTTAATTAAATCCATAATTAAGCTTATATAACTTAAAATGTTATAAAAGATTTAGAATAAAAAATGTTATGATTTATTTTGACTTTGGCAGGGGGTCATACTATCCCCTAGAATATATTCTCCCCTCCTCTACATGCTTTTAGCTACAGAGATTAAATTCCTCTAAGTTTTGGTTATGCACTTGGTTTCGAGATAGAGACACATTTTCCATCTACACTTGTGCTAGTGGCGACCACACGACTTGATTTCAGACAGAGAATTACAAAGCTTCCTCCTCTCTGTGCTATTGTACTCTTTTCCTTTGGGTTGAACTGCTGGTCTGTAGTGGTGTTGAAGATGTGTATGCCCTGTGATTTAGAAATAAAGCACTTCTACCTTCTTGAAAATCTCTTAAAGCATGTATAAGGAGAAATGTACAAGAATGTCTGCAGAGGCATTACTTATAATAGAAATAGTTTGTAAACAATCTAAGCGTTCTCCCCACCCTCCAAAAGAAGATAAATAGTGTTATATATCAATGTAATGGAATGGAATATAGCTGCAGGTTTCGGTGAAAAAATATGTATTAAAAATATAAGTAAGTACAAGAGATTGACAAATATCAAGTTTAGCATAGCTATTATGTCATCAGTTGTGGGGTCAGGAGAAAAAAGAAACTATAAACATATAACAAGGTACATGTTTTAAAAACATGAAATATTTATAAATAAATGATAATAAAAATATAATAAAAAAGTGGGGCACACTTAAAAAGTAGTGCTAAATGTAGAAAAACAACACATGATAGCCTTAAATAAATCTTAAAAAAAAACTACTGAAAATAAGTGAAATATATTATTTCATGGAAGAAATTAGCAAAGATCAACAGAATAAAACCCATGGAATATAAATGAATACAAAGAAACAAAGAATAAAAAATAAAACAAATGGAATCGATATAATCAATAAAACCAAGACCTGTTTATTTCAAAAACATTACAATTATTTTCTGGTCAAGTTCTTTAAAAAAAAAAGGGAGCAAACATAAGTAAAAGTATATTGGGAATGAAAAATAGCCATAATGATAAAAAAAATTACATAATTATAAGAGAATCATAATTTAAACAAATTTATCAATATATTTTAAAACACAAAATGAAATATAAGAAGAAATATACATTTAAAAACTCAAGAAAGAATAGATAATAAATAATAAAATTTAAAAATAAGTGAACTATTGAGACATGATATCACATTAATGAACCTCAAAAACATTATGCTAAGTGAAAGAAAAACTAAATGTAAAAGACTACATTTGTGTGATTTCATGTATGTGAAATGTCCAGAAAATATAAATCTCTGTCAAACAGAAAATAAATTAGAGGTTACTTAGGGCTGGGGTGGGAATGAGAAATGACAGCACATAGGCACAAACGATCTTTTCAGTGTGATGGAGGTATTCTAAATTTGGGTTATGGTGATAATTGCGAACTATAAATTTCCTAAAATTCATTTTACATTGAATTTTATGGTATATAAATTATACCTCAATAAAGCTGTTAAAAATAAAAAGTAGAAGGCTCTAATAGATCAATAACCATTAAAAAGTTAGGCCATTTAAGACATAAGACTTTTTTCCTCTTGTTGGCCTAGCTCTGAAGATTATACATGAGAGTAACTTACTAGGAGGAAGTCTTGTTTCTAATGATCATTATGCTTATTTTTGTAAGATCAAAATTATTCCTATTAGTGTCAGGAACACTGTAACCCTACTGTAAGCCTGACATCATCTTTCTTTTCTAGATGTCCTACGTCATTCAATAAGCTATATAGAGAAAGAATGAGAAAATCTACTTTTATATGCAGGTGATATGATTGCCTAGGTAGAAAGCCCAAAATATTCTACAGAAAAAAAATATTAAGACTTATAAGAGCATGGTTACTGGATAGAAGATTAACTTAAAAAATCAGTAACGTGCTTATACCAATAATATCCTTTATAAAACATAATTAAAAAACAGATATTCATAATATTTTTAGAAAAACTATGATACCTCAATATCAATAAATAAAAAATAAATAATTCATTATTTGAAACATACCTAAAAGAAACTTTTATATTCAAATGATAATGTACTATTTAGTAATTAAATGAGATAAAAACAGATATACATCATACATATACATATACAAATATACATATACATATAAAAGTATATATACACATGCATGTGCACATATACATATTCATAAACACAATCATGGAGATATGGGTGACAGAGAGAGAGAAAGACAGATGAGACGGTCGTTGCTTCTACAGAAGTGAAAGGAAATTAGCTCAACAAGCAAATAAAGAAGGCCTATGGTCAAATATATAGTCAAAATTGTAGAGAATTTTGCCAATAATGTTATAGAGAATTTTGTCTATAATGCTCTATGTATTTCGTTCATAATAACATTACAGAGAAATATAAAGTTTATACTGTTGCATCTCTGCATAGGTAATTGCTATATTATTCTCTTGTCTTTTCTGTACTTTTTAAACTTTTCAAAATTCAAAACAATTGGTATAGGAAATGAGAGACAAATCTATAATTATCATCACAAACTTCTATATTGATGTAAAGCATACATGAATTATCTCACTTGCATAAATTAAATGTGCACAGTGCAAATATAGTCTCCTAATAGTCTAAAATATAAAAAGGAATTAAAATTCCCATTTTAAATTCTTTAACCAATTATCTGCCTCATTTACTAATTATAAATGTAATTTCAGATTTATGTGTTGTAAAGCTCTTGTTAAATGGTATTTCTCTTCAGAAGAGTTTTTTTTTTCCCTTTCCGTAAGTTTTTTAAATCTATTTTGAACTTAGTAATGATTTTTAATCTATTTTGAAGGAGTATAAATTTTATTTTTATTAAAAGGTTAAAGAAGAAAACTATACAAGTAGCAAATTATACATTTGGTAGGTTCCATATTTCTCCTCCATCCTCTCCGAGTTCAGGCTGCTGTGATTTTTCTAAGAGGTAAGAGGACCAATCACTTGCTGCCATATCTTGCTGTATGCGTTGGGAAGCAAGAAGAAAATAAAGTGTCACTTGGATGTGTGCTGTGGATAAATTCTGGCCTTGGGCAGTCAATGACTCCCCGATGTTTGGACTTCACTTGGCCCCATGTACAACCATGGGGATGGATTTTGCTCTTTTTTGGACCTCAAAACATTAATAAATTTTTGTTTGATGATCTCTCAAAGGTCATAACAGAAAAGATTCTGTAGAGTAATGAATCCAAACTTCTAGCCTTCATGAGAATAACATAAAGAACTTAGTAAAATGTAGATCCTTGGCTCTGACCAAAGATACTTCTAACAGATGGGTTTGTGTCTGGGCTGGGAATCAGCATTTTCAGCACCTCAGGTGATCTTGATACTGTTAGCTCAGAGATGACAACATATGGCAACAGCAAGGAAGTCATGAGTGGGCAGAAGTGGGGTGCCGTTCCCTTTGTTTTTTCCTAAAACTTTTCTAACTCTAAACCATGAGTCTATAGCATGGTAAGCCTCTCTCATTTTGGCCAAAAATTCAGAAGTAAGCTGTATTAGATTCGTAGGGTTACTGTAACAAAGTACCAGAAATTAGGTGACTTTAAACAGTAGAAATTTATTCTCTGACAGCAGTTCTGCTTCTTCCACCTTGTGGTGACCCAGGCATTCCTTGGCTTGTGGCGCTGTAACTTCAGTTTCTGCCTCAGTCTTCACAACGCTGTCTTCCCTCTGTGTCAGTGTCTCTGTGTCCCTTCTCCTCTTCTTATAAGGACACTAGTCATACTGGATTAATAACCCACCCTACCCCAATGTGACCTTATCTTAGCTACTTTTGGCGACGACAACCCTATTTCCAAATAAGGTCACATTCTGAGGTTCCAAGAAGGACGCGAATTTTGGGAGGACACCATTTAATCCAGTGTACAAACCTTAAACTATGTAATTAACTTACCTTGAAATCATGTTAAGTTCTTCATAAGCAAATGGGAAAATATTTCCTCTCTTAATTTCGTTTCACTTCATTAAGATTCTCTTTAAATTCCTGTGGTAATTTTTAAGCATTTCCTCCTGTTTGTCAGGAGATGTAACTTTCACTTTAGAATTACCTAATTGCTCTTTTTGCAACATTTAGCACATCCTCAGAAACCAGGGGGTCCTTCAGTGATATCTCCACATGCTCACGTATGCTGAGAGAACAGAATAAAAATCTCCTGGGAAATGGATGCTCCACTTTCCTTTGGTTGCCAAAAGAAATAACTTTTGCAATGAGCTGAATGAAATGACTTGCAAAGGGATGAGGAATAAATCTCTCTAACTTTTTTTTAGCCTTTCAAATCTGATGTCACCCATTAACTTCCAAAGAGTAAAAAAAAAAAAAAAAAAAAAAAAAAAAAAGTCAATTTCTAACAAGGACTTTTTTTTAAAGGGTCAGACAAGAAAGACTAAAAATTCCAGGCAACATTTTTGTTTCCTGAATTCAAGAGCTCACTTGGCACTGGTGTCACTTTTAGGGTGGAGAGGCATTGTGATATTTAAGAACATCGGTAAAAATTACTCATAATTCAGGGTATCCTTGATCGTGGCTCATCGTCATATAACTTCATTCTTTTTTTAGAAAAAAGTTCAAGTTTGACTGAACTCAGAGAAACTCCCTCAAATGGTGTTTTAATTTCTGTAGGCTAAATTCAATCCTTTGTTCTCAAGCAAGCACATCTCTTGCAAAAGTCTCCATGATGTCTTGAGGGTGCCCAGCTGTTTTGTTAGGATGCAGTTGCATTATGTATCCAACATCACCATCGTCTACTAAATCACAGAAGTCTAAAAACTACCCCAGAAACTCACTTAAAAATATATATACATAGATACACATAATGGAATGCCACTCAGCCATGAATGACAAAATATTGCCATTTGCAACAACATGAATAGATCTTGAGAGTATTGTGCTAAGTGAAATAAGTTAGATGGAAAAGAAAAGAAACCATATGACTTCACTCACGTGGAATATAAAATAAAAAGGAACGAACAAACTAACAAAATAAATGAACTCATATCATAGATACAGACAACAGCATGATGGTTACCTGAGGGGAAAGAGGATGGGAGGAGGGCAAATTGGGTAAAAGGGGTCAAATATGTGGTAACAGAAGAAAACGAGACTTCTGGTGGTGAGCATGCAACAAATAGAATACACAGATGTCACCTTACAATCTTGTACACCTGAAAATTACATGATGCTATTAACCAATGTTACCCCAATAAATTTAATTTAAAAAAAAAAACCTACAGAAATTATGCTTGGTGAACTAGCTTTATCCTGCTTGGATTCCTCATTAATGAATTCAGTGAAACTTTGGCATCTATTTTTTCTTTTAAAAATGCACTGACAAGTATACTCACTTTGATGTTGAAGTTTCCAGAACATTTCTGCTCTTATTGCTTCTATCCATTGCTTTTTAAGGACTAGAGAGGCACAGATTGACTATCACACCCAAGCACTTATGAAGGAAATGGCTGTGCCCTTATAAATTGTTCTAAATAATGATTTATGGACTTGGATACTAAAATGCTCTTACAGTGCCTTCCAAGTGCTCAGAAATGTGTACATATCAGATAGTTTAATAATCTTGAGTCCTAAAATTGTTCTATCTTTAGAGACAAGAATTTTCCATTTATGGGTAACAGAAGATGATCTCGAATGTGAGTCATTTCTTTTTCATAAATCTCCCACCAACTTTTCACTCCTTATTGATAACAGGGATAATAGGATGTGTGTGGTACTAATTTGCTACGCTTTTGAAAAGTACACACATTGTTAGGTAAATCAAATAGAAATTCATTGTTAAGCAGACATGAACCAAAGTTTTCATGGATGTCGGATAGTGTGGCATATAGTCCAGTTGCCATAATTCTAACTTCTTCCACACATACCATGTTAAATCAAGTACAAGTACTAATCACTGAGGCATGTGAAAATATTTGGTAAAATATAAAGTAATATTCATATTTATGCTCTTCTGTGGTAGTAGTTTTCAAACCTTGCTATGCTTTATAGTCAACTGGGAATCTTTAAAAAATTCAGCTGACCCCATCATCTAATGAATGAAGAAAAGAATTATGGTATAACCATACTATAGAATACTTCTTAATATTCTTTGTATGACATACAGGAATAAACTACTGTAACATTCAACAATGTGATAAATCTCGAGTATTATGTTATGTGAAAGAAACCAGGCACAAAACACTATATACTTTTTGATATGCACATGACATTCTGGAAAAGGTACAGCTATAGGGGCAGAAATCATTTTTTTAAAAAATGGGTGAATTTTATTATATGTAAATTGTAACTCAACAAAGCTTGGGAAAAATTTAGATACCCTAACTCACTCCCAGAGATTTTAATTAAGTTGTGGTCAGACTCAGGCAAGGGCAATTTTTAAACTCCAAGATAAGTCTAACACACTTGAAAACTACATTTTAGAAGCCCCTGTCACCTTTTAGTTTGACATCACAATCCTATGTAATAAAGGGTTGCTACCTAAAATATTTATGTTACAAGCTTTTTCTCTTTTCTACAAATAGAACTATAATGCAATTCCCTTTTCAATGAACATCTGATTGATTTGTAATGCATTTATGACTAAACACAGTGATTTCTTCATGAGTTTTTTCTTCTGTGTAAAGATCCCATTCAGGCATTTAAATATATTCAAGAGCATTACCAAACACTGGAAGCCTACATCAACTTACTAAACCCATTTACCTGATGATAACACGTCATTTCAGTTAAATTCAGACTAAGACCTCTAGGTGAGTCCACATGTTGATGTGATTATTCAAATAGCTAAGGCGAACCTGGTTTAATGGGAAATATATATTAAGCATCTACTATTTCAAGGCAGCACCACTCCCAAGCACCTTTCATTCCAGTGTGAGAAAGAGGGCATGCACCTTCAGAACGATAACACAGGGCAGGTGTCAACTGGCACCATCATTTCTACAGTCAGGGACAGAGATAAAAGATCTCCCACTTGTAATGCTCTGGCCATGTTTCCCTACTTTCTATTTCTTTTGTATCAAATCTACCCATCACATTAATACCAAGTTGAATATCCTAATCTACAAATCTGGTAATTTGACATCTGCTTGAAATCATTCAAAGGCACTTCTTCACTTTTAGGAGAAACGCCCAATTCCAAGATGTTGTAAAAAAGTTTGCACAATCTGAGCCCTGCCTCTGGCCCCAGCTTCTTCCTACTGCTGCCTACTTTCCCATTTCCCCTTCCACAATGAGTTCATGTTCCAAGTTCAATTAATACAAAATTTGGGGAAAAAAGCAGGGAAAACTGGATGTTTGTTAATAGTATATCTCACTGCTTTGTTCTGAGAACTGTGCTAATTCTGAGGTGATTTTATGAGCTTGAAACTTGCGTAACAGTACAGGGTCCTGCAGTTAGAAAGACCCCATACTTGATATAATGCTCACTTGTTGCCATCTTGAAATTCTTAATAATTTTATCTTTGATCTTGTGTTTTGAACTTGATGTCCCACAGAACAATGGAGCATGCATGTTAGCAGAGGAAATAACCCAGGTCATGTAGTCATTGTGTGCATGTAGTAGTTGTGGTTCAGCAGCCGGGGAACAAGTTCAGGTACAAGTAGCATTTGATTTTGTGTGTTGCCGTAGACCCAGGGTAATCCTAGACACCACTCTGTTTTTGCAATGATGATTTTTTTAATGTCTAAAATGCACACTGTAACTCCTTTCACACTTGCCAACTTACCTTTCATTACCTAAATATTGGAGAAGCTCTGTGCAAACTCCAAAGCTTAACTGAACGATCATTTTTTTTTTTATATAAAAGCGTCCTCCAGCTGTGCAAAAGTTCATTATTCCCTCCTTTGAGCCATCACTAGTCTTGCACTAACCTTTATTCTAGTACGTATCCCCAGT
This sequence comes from Eidolon dupreanum, assembly GCA_028627145.1. Taxonomy (NCBI): domain Eukaryota; kingdom Metazoa; phylum Chordata; class Mammalia; order Chiroptera; family Pteropodidae; genus Eidolon; species Eidolon dupreanum. The sequence continues at coordinate 160,973,232 of CM053503.1, read as the reverse complement.
AGTACACACTCATTCACAGATATTTCAGCCGTCACTAAATTGTATATCTCTAAAGGTAAAAACCCTTTCATTAATCTCTATTCTTGATGCTTAGCACAGCACTCAGCTCATCTTTGGCTCCCAGGAAGTGTTTAACTGAATTAAGTTCCTCACACTGACTTAGCAAATGGGCTTCTTCCTGATGGAAAGTGAGTGTGGTCAAACTTGACCCTCTTTGTAAGCTGAGGAGGGTGTAGGGAGAAGAGAAACTCTGTGTATTGGGAATGGTCTAAACTTTCCAACAATCTGCCAACACCTGCACTGATGAGACAAGGCCAGTTCCACAAGAGTGAGCCTCTGAGCCTCTCCTTCTCATCTGCTCTTTCTCCTTGTTTGTCACTTACTCTCAGTCTCTTCCATGTAAAATTAAACAATATCTCAAATACACTGGGAGTAGGTTTTTCCCAGATGATTGAGTTTAATATTGCAGTGTTTACTTTCTAGCTTTTTGTTGAATATTTCAATCCAGGTGTTTACAATATGGTTTTCTTCTGTAATTTTTGTTTTTCTTCAAGTATATTTTTTCTAAGGCAGCTGGTGGCACATATGTAAACAAAATCAAAATATTTGTTTAAATTTTCCTAGTGTTTTGCATCTACTGGACTTAATGACAAAAGATGTTTATTTTATAGTTGATTGTGAATGATGTAATAGAGATCGTATTGCCTGGGAAATATAAAACAATTGAAATGGGATTTATAAAAGTACATTAACTATTAGGGTATGTTTGTATTAAGCAGGAAATAATTGCTGGTGTAGTGTTTAAATAAAAATTAAAAATACACATATGGATATTAACATAGATGGTACATTTTATTGAGCATCTATTGTGAATTAGATATGACGTTCAAACAAAAAAATATATTATGTGTTTTGTGGGTTTGGAAAGCAGACACATTTGTGGGCCAGATTACAATTTTGTGAAATTTTTAGATCATCTTGTATATTCTCTAGGTTAATTGATCTTGATTGATATTGTCTATCATAACTGATTTTCTTAAAATATAATAAGCAAATCCTCTTTTAAGAGATAATTTTTGGCTTAAGGGGAAGGATGGGTAACAGCCAAAGATAGAAATGTGTAGGCAAGGGGTGGGCATGAGAGAGACTTCTTGAACATTATCTTAACTCAACATAACCATTAACTATGTGCCAGGCACAGCACTGGATCTTGGAGTACAGTGCAAAGTGAAACAGATGTGGTCCTTGTCCATGAATGTCTAGAGTGATATTAAAGAATCACATTGTTCTATGTAAAATTGCACCTGGGAAAAATGTTATGAAGGAGAATTATATGATAAGCTGGAAAACCTGTGTTGGGAGGTGTAGATATAATCAGGAAATCTGGGTGAGGGAACCCGATAAAGGGAATAGTAGAAGGCAGGGGCCTATAGAACACAGAGAATTTTGGTCTTTATGTGAAAATCACAGGAAGCCCTGGCATTTTAGCAGCGGAGTATGCTGATCAGACTTTGGAAAGTCTATCTGGTTGCAGAGGGGGAAAAGATTAGGGAAAGAGGGCCAAGAGAGTCCTCTCCCCTAATCCTTGTTCTTCACAATGTTTCTCATCTGAAGCCAGAGTCCAAATATGATGGGTAGTGAAAGAGTCAGTGTTGAATACTACAGTACACATAAGATAGATAGGTAGATAGATGATAAATGATAGATAGATGACAGATTAGAGAGAGAAAGAGAGAGAGAGAGAGAGAGAGAGAGATGATAGATACATAGATGATAGATAGGTAGATAGATGATTGATTGATAGATATTATTAATTATTCACCTTTCCCTTTTAAATATCCACAATCATTTGTCGGTAGTGAAAAATACTCACACCTACAATCTTAAAGCAACTGCAGGGACAGCAGACCAGGGCTTTGTTAAGTTCACCCAGCTGCTCAATGGAATGGCTCTATCTTATAAGTCATGACCCCAGTATAAGAAACAAAAACAACTTTGGGTGTTCCTTAGTTAGCCTTGTGGAGTCTGGCAGCAATGTACAAGGATAGGCCAGCCAGGTTCAAGACACATCTGTGTGTCAAGGAATGTATAGAAATGTAAGCCAGCTGAGCAGTTGATTATCTTCTGTAGGTTCTGAGAAGGGAACACATTTCTTCATATTTTTGCTTCAAGCTAATCAAAGGCACTTGAGTGGGAGAAACACAGAAGTCATTTCCTAATTGGAAACAGTTTGGGAATCTAAACACTGGAGTTGATCTACCCCACCCTCCCTGATGAACTACTTGGAGCTTTCCCAGCACACAGAATAAAGAGTGACTGTGTGATATAACCTTATGCTGGGTGAAATGTCAAACATCATACTGGGCAGGAAGGATACAATTCATTCCATGGATGTGAAGTCTTTCTGGAATGAATTACTAAAGATGCTGATAATGTCAACATAAGAAATATTACCATTATATGATTGAGCTTTGGGACATTTTAGTACAATACCTAAAAAATTATTGCCAGATCTATCTATTGAATTCCTTCACTAAGCCAACAATTCCTGTATGCCACATTGAAAACCAAATTCTATGCTAGGTTTTGGAGACAAAAAGACAAATGACAAACAAGCCTTGCCCATATGGATCTTCTAAAATGATGGCGACAGACTGGTAAACAAAGAGAAATTTGATGGAAGTCTGTGGCTGGTGTTGATAGAATGAGGCACAAATGAGGGAACTGTACTCTGTCTAAACCTGGCATATTGTCTTTTGTTCTTATTACCTCCTTGTCCCTTTTGGATCAGTGACCTTATTTCAGAGAGCTCTGCTTGCTAGGCATATCAGCGTGCAGCAGCCTAAGTTAAGAAGACCCCTTTCCACCAATCTTGTGACAAAGTCCAAGATAAGACTCATTGTTCTCCAATCCTTCCCCGCTGTATCAGCCCAACTGCAAGGATGGCATGCATTATTAGAAAAGAAAGTGAAATCATGCCAACAGAAAGTAAATTTAAAGCATCTTTCTCATATTTTATGGGCTATAAAATTTCTGGCTGGCCAAAATCTGAAAAAGACTTAATCTCAACTTTCTATTTTAACTACTTATGTAGTTGCATACTCATATAATTATTTTTTTAATTTCTCACTGTACACATGGGACCTAGAAAAGACAAAGGAAATGATAGCCTTATTAACACATAATGATAACATGAAACATTATTGCATACTTGTACCAGATAAACTAGACTTTAAAACAAAGGCTATAAGAGACAAAAAAGGACCCAGTTATTCCACTTCTGGATATTTATCTGAAAAAATCTGAAACACTACTTTGAAGGGACATGTGAATCCATATGTTCTTTGTGTCATTATTTACAATAGTCACAACGTGGAGGCAACCTGTGTGCCCATCAATGGATGAATGGATAAAAATGAGGTGGTACATATATGCAAAGGAATATTACTCATCCATAAAAAAAAAAAAATAAGATCTTGCCATCCACAACAGCATGGATGGAGCTAAAGGGTATTGTGCTGAAAGGAGCAAGTCAGTTAGAGAAAGACAAATGTCATATAATTTGTGGACTCTAAAGAACAAAATAAACAAATAAAACAGAAACAAACTCATAGATACAGAGAACAATTTGATGATAGTCAGATGGGAGGGGGATTGGGGGCATGGATAAAAAGGGGAAGGAATTAAAAAGAATAAATTGGTAGTTATAAAATAGTCATAGGGATATAAAGTATAGCATAAGGAATAGAGTCAATAATGTAATAACTGTGTATGGTGACAGATGGGTAATAGATTTATTGAGACGACCACTTCATAACTTATATAAATGTCTAATTACTATGTTGGACACCTGAAACTAATATAATATTGTATGCCAACTGTAATTAAATTATTTTTAATATTTAAAAAACATTATTACAAATGAATACTCACTTAAAATCATCAAGAAAAAAGTGCAACGGTGCCATGAAACCATTCCTTGGAAATAAAATATGAAGATATGAATATCACTGATGTAGAAGAATCAACAATCACATATATGTATGTGTGTGTTATGTTCTATTTCAATTACTTCTTCAACCCTCTTGGTCTCTGTTTTTTAGGCAACCTCTCTACCCCTTCATTATCCCCAAATATATATTAATCCTTTAGTCCATTGTCTTTACTCCTATATCTTGAAAACAGTTATGCAAGAGTAAATATCATTGCTGTGTGGTTTGGTGCTGATATATTATGGTTTTCAGTTTCATCTGAGCCCTCAACACAACTAGTTAACCTTTTGTCTTATTGCAATGATTAGTCCTTCTTACTATTAAAATTTATCGTGAGTCTCAAATACCCTGCCAAATCCTCTCATCTCACTCTAAGCCAATACACTCATCTAAGTAAATAAATGGAGCATTGCAAGTGAAAGCATTCCCATCTTATACCACTACCCTCTCTGAACTAGTCCTTGCCTTTTTGATTTTTTGTTACTATCTTAAGCAAATGCTCTTCCTCTTTCTTCATCTCAAAGGTTAGCGATATACAGAGGTCTGCTCTCTCTTTCTTCTTTTTCTCAATTGTCACTGGGTGGCTTCCCTGGAAAGCCAACTCTGAAATGGAGTTGAGGACACATGGGCTTCATTAAGGCATGATCTTGGACTCAACATTTGTGGAAGAGAAACAGGAGTGGGCAAAGAGGCCTTTCAAAACATCCCCAAGTTGGAGTGAGAGAGACAGGGTTTTCTGTCCTCTGGTCAATCTGTCATCAGAAGCTAATTCCAGCTTATCCTGAGAAGGGAAGATGATATGGGGAGAGGTAAGTCTCTGCTGCAAAGGTGATCTACAAAAGAGGCTGCAGGGGAAGGTGCCAGCAGCACTCCCAGACATTGGATCATGAGTGTTTTTTTTCATGAAAAAGGATCTGGGCCATGCATCACATCACGTCACAATGGATTGCCTCCTAGACACACACAGGTGTGTTCCTCACTACATATGCCAAATCCTTGTGACTTTACCTCCCCTCTGTATCTCAAATCTTATCTCTTATGCCATGCTTTTATCTTGTGAGACACTGAAGATGAAATATACAAAATTTAGGAGCAGATTTTCCTGTTCCCTCATAATAGGGAAGGCTAATCCATGAGAATGAATCCTCCATTCAGGGAGAAGCAGAGGCCAGAGTCTGAAGGACTGGTTGATAGTATTTGAGTTCTGATGTTCCAGGTGCCCTTTAAGTCCAGCTCCCTTCTGTAGTGACAGGAAACTTCTGGTGTGCTTCTTTCTTTTCTTTAACCAATTCAAATCATGCTTCTGATGCTTGGAATGACGAATGACCGAACTAAGCCAGATCCTGTTGGGTCACTGTGTCCTTCAGGTTAGGCAGCACCCATCCCGAAATTTTTCTTGGTTTTTATTATGTCTGGATGACTTGTGCCAATATGATTAATCTCTACCATATTTTATCTCTCTTGATACTTTCTTTTTTTTCCTTTTATTTAATTTTAATATGCTAGGATAAAACAGGGAGTTGTCTGTATTTCTCATACAGGTGTCAGGATAACTCATTTCCCATAGCTGTCTACAACTCTTTTATCAGAAAGAAAAGAATACCTTTGGAATTGCTTTTAGACACTCATCTCCTTCTCCACTCCCAACATCTAATTATTCACCAACACCCTTAAAGAATTATCCTTTACCAGCACATATCATGCATACAGCACAGCTGAAGGGGAAGTAAGAAGAATACATCTGACTCATTCTTCACAGAGTGAGAATTAAGAATGGTGCATGTGCCTACCTGTGTGTGTGAGTTTGCATGTATGCATTGTAATAGGGGTTTTTCAGGGTGGGGAGGCTCAGAAGTGAGCTTGTTGTCTTAGTGAGCCCTTTCCCATCTCACAGACTATCCATTCTCTTGTTTGAAATTAATTGACTCCTGTGGGATCTATCTTTAGAATCAAGCTAACCTTAAAAGAGCTAATGCCTCAGTGATGTTGATTCTTGAAACAACAAAGCAAACAATTGTAAGAAAGATACAACTTTAACTCACCAACTGATGTTTCACATACATTCACTTTAAACCTGGCTTTCTCCCAGCCACTGAGGAAAGCATATTCTCCTAGAGCAGTGGATTGATGGGGAGTACCTCGTTGCCATTGCCTCTGTCATTCAATTCTGAATCCCAGTTTATAATTGGTTTCTAGGAATCAAAAAATAAATAACATTAGTAGAAGCATTTTATACTACATTTTTTTACATATATTATTTCCTTTTTTAGTGCTATATAATATTTTAAGAAGTAATCATTAACTTTCCCAGGTTATAAATTTCAGTCCAAGGGATGCCAAAATAAGTACCAAGGTCACATTATTAGTAGAGGAAAGGGTTAATGTAACTTGAGTTTTCTGAGACCAGAGACTAAAATTCATCTAATATAAAGTGGAGAATAAATGGAGAAGAACTGAGTTTCTCTTAAATAATATATTCTAAATAAGCCATGAACAATCCACTCATACTAAAAGTGAAAAGAAATTTCTTTGTTTCAAGAAAAAGAATCGGTGATAATTCATCAACAAATATTTACTGAGCCCTTACCACACGTCCAGTTATTTTCCCATTGCCCAAAATTCTTGAGCTGGTAACTTTGACAGCCTTTTTGTAAAATCAAGTCCACTGTTCACTTAGAAAGAGAGCCCGTGGAGAATGCCTGTTTCGTCAGAATCTGTAGGGGTAGGTGGGGATATGTGCGGATATGTGCATTTTTAACGTGTATTGTGGCCAAATTCTTATGCATGGTAAAGCTTGAAAATCCTGGATCACAAATCTTCACTCAGATTCTTAAATAGTTTGAATTTATCCTTTTTTAAATTTCCAGTACACAAGGTAAATATGGACAGAGAAGTAAATGCTACTTTATTATTAGTTTCGAAAACTGAGAATAAAGGACCTTTGGTAGAAAGGAGGTGAAGAGGAAACAGCAAGTACAAATGCACTGAGGAAGAAATAAACTTGGCAGAAATAGCATCACTATGACTGAATCTTAGTGATCGGGAACAGATGGACAATGGCTGGGGCACAAGGGATTTATGCATTAAGAAAGGAAATTAGATTTTATACCAAAGGCAAGAGGTCATTGGCAAATTTTAAGCCATAGAATGACATGACTGTACTAGTATTTTTGAAATCTCTCTCTTCATGTCAGTGTTAAGGTCTATACAGAGCATCCACAGTAATAATATTCTTTAATGTGTCTGGCTACTTTTCTAACCCATAGCACATTAAATGTAATTAGCAACTTTAACTGTGGCTTAATTTTCAAAAGCTGTCTTTGTATTTTATTTTTATTTTTAGTCATCATCATAATCATTAATGCCATCTATCATTATTTGGCTTCCAAAAACCAGATTCTAAATAACTGGAACTTTGCTTAACTTTTGTCCTCCGGAATGTGGGCCTTAATATCCTTAATATTTTAATTTTATATGTGATACTTTTTTTTTGTCTGTCAATAGACATTAATATCTTACACAAATACAAAGTTGTATTCAAGCTAATATAAAACATTTAAAGTTTTATGAAATTCTTTAATAATGATCGACCACTGAAAATGCAAGGCTAACTTCACAAGACTCCAACGCTCATAGAAAGCAATTAATTTGAATAAAAAAAATCAACAGGGCAATAGGTTATTTACTGATAAGAAGAAATATTATTAAATATTGGTGCTTTTTTGTTTAAAAAATATATAAGGTTCCAAAGTAAAAGATACTGTTCATTTTCTGTATTTGTCTGTTTTTAATTTTTAAAAACTTCATCTTTTTTATGGCTGAGAAGTGTTTCATTTTGGGGTAAATAATCAGAAGAGGAATTGCTGTATTATATGGTAGTTCTCTTGTGACAACATGGATGAAACTTGAGAATATTATGCTAAGTGAAATATGTCAGATGAAAATGAACAAAAATCATGTAATTTCACTCATAGGTAGAGTATAAAACAAAATGTAACAAGTGAACTAACAAATTGAACAAAAACAAACTCATAGAGACAATAGAATGGTAGTTACCAGAGGGGAAGGGAAATGAGGGGAGGGTAAAGAAGGTAAAAGGGCTGAAACATATGGTAACAGAAGGAAACTAGACTTGGGGTAGTTGAGCATGAAACAGAGTACACCCATGTGGAATTATAATGTTGGATACCTGAAAATTATATAATGTTATCAATCAATGTTACCCCAATATATTTAATTTAAAAACTTTAAACATATTAGAAGTATGGAAGAGCCAGGAAATGATACAGATATGGAAAGGAAAAGAAAATAATACTAGTAAATCAAAGAAATTTATCTTAAAAGCACAGATATCTAGATCACTGTACCCTATAACAGAAAGGAAAATATCGGGAGCCTTAGACAGTCAAAGAGAAAAGAGATTCTGGGATATGCGTTTTGACTAACAGGTGATATATTAATCAGCATTCTCCAAAGAAACAGAACCAACAGAGAAACTGAACCCATATATATGTGGAGCCTGACAAGTCCCTAGATCTCCAGTTGGTAAACTGGAGATCCAGGAAAACCAGTGTTTTAGTTCAAATCTAAAGATAAGAAAAAAACTAATGTTCCAATCCAAAGGCAGTCAGACAAGAGAGATTCTCTCTTTGAAAGGGGTGGTGGGACTGCCTTTTCATACTAACCAAACCTTTAACTGATTGAACAAAGCACACCCTCCGGAGAGGGTAATCTGCTTTACGAGGTCTGCCAACTTAAATGTTAAGCTCATCCAAAAACTCCTTACCGAAACACTCAGAATAATGTTTAACCAAGTATCTGAGCACTCCATGATCCAGTTAAGTCAACACATAAGATTAACCATCACAAGTAATAATGCACTTTTTAAAGCTTGGGCCAGGATTTATTTACCCATTCATCCTACTAATGTTTATTGATCCGCTGATAAACATCAGGTCTACTCTAGATGCAGGGATCCATGTGAGAATCTCTGACCTCAGTGGATTCATGGCCCTTGGGAAAGAGGTTGGTACATACATAAACTAAACACAGTAAGATAGTTACCAGAGGGAATTGGTCATAAGCACTGAGTAGGTATTCAAGAGTTTTAACTCTAATATTTAGAGGATGGTAATGAGACCTCCTGCAAAGAGGAGATAAGGGTATGTCCTATCTAAAGAAATGTATAGCGTTAGAAAGTACACCATGAGAAATGCCAGTGAACTGAGAAACCAAGAGAAGCCTGAGTGGTTGGGAGACGCTCAAGTGACAGTAGAAGTTATGTCATAAAAGACTTTGCAGGCACTGAGTATTAGTCCCCATTACACCTGCCGAGTACAGAGTTTTCACTAGATGGAAGAGAACTCAGCAGTTCACAAAGAATCTTATCCCATTTTTGGAAAACTTCAGCTAATTTTCTTGAGTTTAGCCCATATCTTTTTTTGCAGTTACCAACTATAAACACTTGTTCTATCCTCTATGATTTGTTCTGTCAAACATTTAGTATTCAAATTATATTACCACTCTTTCATTCAATGCCCATTAACTTGGTACCTATCATGTCAGACATCGTGCAATGAGTTGGTAGATTACGATGGACAGAACAGATGTGGCCCATTCCTCATGAAGCTGAAAGTCTCCTAGGTAGAGAATCATAAATGAAAATGAATGATTTTTAAATGCGATTAGTGCAATGAATGTAAAGTATAGACTACTTGGTTGTCAAAGTTAAAGCCCAAATCATCCCCAAACTAAGAAATCCCAGAGAAACCTATGGAAATCTTAGCCTGTTTTATCTTGGAGAATCAGTGACATAATATCTAAGCTCTAAACCAACTTATAGGCCTACTTTAAAGTACACATAAGCCTCTGGTCTCACCCAGGCATAGACCTATTACTTTAACTGTCATCATCACCTGAAAACAAGAAATAAATTTTTTCTTGACTTCATGATCTAACTCATTCACACATTGTTTCTATCACTGACTAATTTAACCACCCTTTTCAGCATTGTTTTTTACTTGACTTAGAAATTAGACCTTGAGACTATGCTGTCAAAATCCAAGAAATGACATAAGGAATGAGAATAAGGTTTATCATAGTTTTCTATCTCTAGGCAATTAGGTTTTTATAGCATCTTCTTTTAACTAAATGGGAAACATACATCTTGTGACTGAAATGAGATGAACTCATTTTCTTACCTGAAGATCAAGCTGTTTTTCATCATACCAACTGCACCCAGAGGCTCCCAATACTCTCAATCTCAAATATGAAACAACAAATGTGTGCCTCCAGACTTTGGCGAATTACCACCAAAAAGGTTATAATATTGAAATGGTAGGGGGAATAAAAGAAACCTGGAAGGTGAAAGCTGGTTCACATCCACTGAACACTGGCCCAAATCTCCTGATTGGCCCTTGTATTAAAAACATTTGCAAGCTGCTGTAATTACAGTCCCAACAATTTATTGAAGCCTTTCCATATCTGCTTTGTACCTACTGTTGGGTCTTCGCACTGACTTTCTCTCTTAGTCCTCCTGCTGTAGTTGGATCCCAGCCATTACTATCCACCACCACGTATTAATCACACACCTGCTTCAAACTGCCTGGGCCACAGACCACTCTGCTTTACAAAGATGTCTCTTCATAGCATCCATGCTCGCAGGTGATGGGACTAAGGCCCTTTACAACTCCTGGCTTGCTACGATCCTCTGTATCATTACTGCAGCAAGAAAAAGAAAAGGCAGAATAGGAGACTAATGTTTGGCAGTGAAAGCTTTTAACAGAGAAAAAGCTTTTACACAGTGAATCATAATAGATAAAACATTGAACCATCAACTTTGGCTCTAATTTTGCATTTATATATCACCTATTTTAAGAATACCTCAACGTTTACTATCCTAGAAATTCAAGTTCTTAATTCTAAAATGAGAAAACTCAAATACAGCCAACAGTTAATTTCAATTAACTTTGTTTAATAGTAGTTCTTGGGAATAAACACATATTAATCCATTCATCCATGAGCCATTCATGTATTAAGTCACTCAACAAATATGTATTTAGAATCAATTATCAGTAAGACTCTTCTAATCAAACATGTGAGGAAAGATTATATAATGTATTTTTTTGAGAACTTTAAGGGTGGAATAAATACTACTTATTTCTGGAATCAAACAAACAACAGGGTTATTATGGTTTTATAATCTCATTTATTCATTCGTTCACTTATTCAATGAACATATGTTGAAAATCTACTGTCTATTTTGGATGAATCTTAGTTCCTACAGAGAGGAATAATTACCTCAATAGATTATTTCTGTAAGAACAGGAATTTAGCATGGCTTGCTCATGAAATGTTTATGTGGGGACAGAATAGTTTGGTTACTTTGCCAAGAAGCAGAAACTTTCTCCTTATGCATTTGGGAAACACTGCAGATTTTTATGAATGAAGAGGATGTGATTCATTCAGAAGAGATTTTTTGTATCTGTCAACATGTAGATTAAAAGCCTAAATATAGCCTAGCTGTGTAGATTGAAGAGTCACCATTAGATAGGCGAATATAAATCTGTTAAGGGTTCGAAGCACTAAGTAATAAAACCCAATATTCACGTAGCACATACCACACATCTAAACACAACACATAAATTGGTTTTCAAAGATTACACTCACAGATTGATTCCTTGCAATGATCATAAGGGGAAGCTACAATTTCTTTCCCATTTTACAGGTGAAGAAACTAAGAGAAGGGAAAAAAAAAAATTTCCAAGCCTCTGAGCCACTAAATAGTAAGTGCTGGATTCAAAATCCAGGTACTGAAAAATCCATGGATTAACTATTACACTAAATGGTATTATAGTTACTGCTATCAAATCTTTATTGTAGCAATTCTTGCTCACAGTAACATTAAACTGTACGGAAGAATAATAATGAAGTTCCGAAACTCTCTTTTTTTTCTTTCCTAATTCCATGCTCTATAGAGCTCTTTTAATATTTGTTGTTTAATCTTATGGTGGTTCCCTTCATAATTTCATATAATATGCTTGTATGCTTTTTAATATAAATAATACCTATTTTCTTGTTGATATGATTTAATGATTTAGCTTAAATGCACTCTGACCCACATTTACTATCCCTAGATCTGAGGTTTGATTGCTGTCTTATCGCTCTTAGTTTTCATATTGGCCCTTTATAACAGCAGCAATATACTCAAATCCCTACTTCTTATTCTATAGGATTTTTATAGTATCAGTTGGCCCTTCCCCATTTCTTGCGATGAAGTCGTCACTACCTTTGCTCCTGCCTTACAAATATTCTTCATGGTCGCCTCCCTCTTTCATCTCTCACTTTGCTAGTGAATTTTGTACGTAGTTAACTTTATTAACTTTGACACTGTGTTCTGCACCCACAACCACGTTGACAGTACTTTGTCCATAGACGGAATCTAGATATTTTAAATAGCCACAGTATTATGATGATGCTGGTAATTTTATTGCTGCCTCAAACACTGCATTAGAATTACAGTTTTATCTCAGAAATTTAATGTTGAGACCTCTGTGAAAGCTGAAAGAGACGTTCCTAGGATCAAAGTCAAGTTGATTTTATTTTATGATACGAACTCATACCACATTTTAATTTGCTTCTACATAGCCTGTGACTTTTTTTGTTCATTTGACTTCTTTCATTTCTAATTTTCTATTTCTTTCCATTCCCTTCCTTTCTTCTTATTCCTTTCTCCCTTCTTCCTTCTTTCCTTTCTCCATTCCTTCCGTCTCTTTTCTGAGAACCTTGATACTATCCTATGATTTTCCTAACATTTTTGTTCAGAGAAATGGAAGTTGGTTCAGGACTTTCTCAGGCAATTAGGGCTTCCCCTCTCACTCCTTTTCTGCTAATAATCTGGGGGCTCCAGGATGATCAGAGCATGGAAGGGAGGAGGTATGCTGGTCCTTCGTCTAGTCTGCCCTTGCTGACATCAGCTGGGATAACAGGGGCCTATCTGGTCCTCCGCCCAGCATCTCATTGGCCAGTTTCCTGCTGTGTTTACCAGAGACATTCACCCCTTCTCGTGCTGCATTCTGTGGTCAGGAAAACTTGGCAGTGCTACTGAAGTAAGTCTTAAAATATCTTTACACCCCATCATACTCTGCTATTCCTGGGACAGGCATGAAAGACTCTCTGAGGGATTTAGATAGAGACGCTATAAAAATTACTTCTGTTTTTAAGTGCTCTAAACTCTGTGCTATCAAGTGAGTTTTACCAAACATTAAACTTACACGTTCTTTAAAGTAACACTGGCTAATCAAAAATATTTTCAGAATTAAACTTGATCAAACCGATGAATCTTCCTGGTTTAATTTGAGAATTAAAGTTGTTTTGAATTTCACCCTCAATTCAAAATGCTTAAAGCCGAAACCAGTTAAAGACACCCTTGGCTATTAATTCTAACTTCCGTGTCCTCCCTGTGTATCAGGGCACCGGAATCCCTGCTGTGTTTCTGTCATGACTCTCCTCTCATCGAAAGAACAAGGCCTTTTGGAGGATGACTGAAGAGGCAGCTGGGTTTCCAGGAGCTGCACCCTGGTGGCTTTCAAAGTCCCTTCATTTTAACGCTCAGCCCCCAGGGAACTGCATGTTGTGTTTTCTCTCATTTGCTCTCCTATCTCATTGAAAGAGCCTTTAAATGGATTATATGGGAGCTGTGGTTACTTATGAATTGATGTTCTAACAGTTCCCATGAAAGTTTAAAGAATCTTCTCAAAAGAAGGAAATGCTTGTTAGTAGGTATTCCATTAATTTTTGAAGTGAAGAGAAAGATGAATCTTCAAAACACGTGTTTTATGCTAAAAAATATCAAGAACATATTTTATTATTGCTATACATTGCCACACAATAGTCCTTTTGTAATAAATCCCTGGGGGAATCCTGAAAGATTTTAAAGTAGAATATGTTCTTATGTCTTGCAATCATTAAGATCAAAATACAGGAAGAATGCTAGCTACGCAATCTTGCAAAACCATCTAATGTTTTAACGCTTTAATTGATTAGTCCGATATGACTTTGTTTCAAGCTTCATGGGTCCATTGGCCATGAATCAGATTTAATAAATATAATTTCACTTGAACGTATTAAATACCGTAAATTTTTACCTTGATGATTTTTAACAAAGTGCATCCATAAAAATTTCTGACAGTTTTTATGAATAGTGATCATTGAACAAAAGTGTTTTCTGGATGTAATATACCACATCCAATTTACTTAAAATTATATTTTGAGAGGTTTTCCCAGTTCATCTTTAATACAAGATGAAAAGGTAACTAGGCAATGACCAAAGTTTTTTAGTATGTGTTAAAAAATAACAGCTGAAAAAAAATCAATAAAGACCATTTATTTTCTAAAAATGGAAATAAGGTTTAAAAACTAAGAGAATAGATCTATTTTGATAAATATAGATTTGATAACTACATAGCCTTTGGGTAAAAATAACATGAATTAAATAGAAAGTTAAGGAATCAATTAACATCCTTAGTGCTTAATGCCACCCAGAGGAATTTCAAAAAAATTTCTTGAAGATTTTCACAATTTATTTAAGAATCAGGTTAATCAGATAAATGAAATAGCACAAAGAGATTTGTCTTAGCATAAAAATGTAGTTACTGAAAAATTTACATATAATACATTTTTGAGAAGATAGTAATAATGATTTATATGCAGTTATACCATCTAATATTTAGAAAGTCAGCAACCAGAAAAACCAACAGCTCCGGAAACAAGTTTGTTGTACTGTGAGGTATCTATGATGGTTAATTTAATATGTCAAATTGACTGAGCCATGGGTTGCCCAGGTATTTGATTAAATATTGTTGTGGGTGTTTCTGTGAGGGTGATTTTTGGATGAGAAAAACAAACATTGGAATCAATCAATTGAGTAAAAGAGATTGCCCTCCCTATCACGAGTGGGCCATATTCAATCAGTTAAAGGCCTGAATAAAACAGAAGGGCTGACCCCCTCTACCCCAAGTAAGAGAGAAAGGCTCTTTCCTGGCAGCCTTTGGACTAGGGCAGAAGCCTTTGGCCTGACTTCAGACTTGAATTAAAACAGCGGCTCTCCCTGGGTCTCAAGCCTGCCAGCCTTTGGACTGAAACACCACCATCAGCTCTCTTGGCTCTCAGGTCTTTGGACTTGAACTAGAACTATACCATCAGCTCTTCTTGGTCTCCAGCTGGGCAGTTCACCTTGCAGATCTTGAGATTTGTCTGCCTCCATAATCACATGAGCTAATTCCTTATAATAAACTTCTCTCTATATAAATCATATAGATAGATAGATGGATAGATAGATGGATAGATAGATGAATAGATAGATGGATGGATGGATGGATGGATAGATAGATAGATAGATAGATAGATAGATAGATAGATAGATAGATAGATAGATAGATATGTTTCCTATTGGTTCTCTTTCTCTGGAGAACCTTGACTAATACAGTTCCCATTCCCAAGAGTTCACCCTGTGAAACTTTTCATT
The DNA here is from genome assembly GCA_028627145.1 of Eidolon dupreanum. Taxonomy (NCBI): domain Eukaryota; kingdom Metazoa; phylum Chordata; class Mammalia; order Chiroptera; family Pteropodidae; genus Eidolon; species Eidolon dupreanum. The sequence continues at coordinate 160,957,716 of CM053503.1, read as the reverse complement.
TTCATGATTTAAAAATAATGTCCGGTTCCATTTGGCATTGACTTAAATTAATATTTGTTAAAGGCAAAGCAAATTTGTGGAGAGTTTGTTTTAAAGCCAGATTTAAATTCCAGTCCTTGCTCTGCCACTAACAACGTGTGTGATCTTGGGCAGATTATTCTACCACTCTAAAAAACGTGTTTCTTTATTTATAAAAGAAACATAAAAATAATTTTTTAAAAATCCTCCAGGGTTGTATAGCTTAAATGGACAATGTATGCATATGTAGTAGAACTTTATATATGGCAGCAAAAAAAAGGGTATCTCTCTGGGTCCTGTCTGCACAGCACCGGATCGGATGGTCTACTTTTCGCCACTCAAAAGGATAGAGGACGAAAATTTGTTGAAATTTATTTGGTCCCAAATTCTACTGCCTTTCTACATCTGTTAATCTGCTGAGGTGCCGAGCAAACCTGACTTGGAAACAGATTAGACAATATCACTGGGCTCTGTTCTAGCAAGCAGACCCTTATAAGGCTCTTTATGTTCTTTTCCTGATTAAGACAGAAAAATTGAACTAAAGAAAAGATAAAATTTCCCTTATCTATAACAAGTGATGAACCTATCAGCTTACTTCTCTTTCTGTCCCCTTTTCTCCACAGTCTGGGCCTTAAGATAAGGGGAGAATATTCAAAAGAAAGTCTTGGGAAAGGTCTCAGGAGTGGTGGGCTATGTGAAGTCGAGCTCCTCTCTTGGGAATAAGTTTAAAGGGCAGAGAAAAATCCAGAATGATAAATGAGGCCGTGTGTGTGAGTGTCCACGTGTGTGTTATAATCAGTACCTAATATATGTTTTATCTGGAGTGGATTACTTTTTAATACCCATTCCTCTATAGGAAAACTATTTTCATAATAATTATGAAATTAAACTACTAAAAATAATAGCCAGAAAAGAAGTGCAGACAATAAAAAGATTCTTTTGTTGAATTTTGCATACATAATTATGTTAATAAAGGTAAAGTAAAACAAAATAAAATAATTTTTAATATAAAAACAATAAAGCACAACTATGTATTTAGCAGATTTTTATATCTAATTAACAGTTTAAACCTTGATCTTTAGGGGGCGGTTCTATACAAACTATGTAAAAAATTGCCCATTAACTTTATTAGCTAATATTAGTGAAACCTACACTATAGTGAAATGTACACTAACTTTTGCTAATGTAAGCAAAAAAGCACAACTACTAAATCATACTGCTGTGATACTTTATTTCTCTTTAGGAGAAAAACTAATAATTAATAACAAATAAATTTAAATTTTATTTTTATGTATGCAAAATTAATGTAAATTTCATTCATGTGAAAGTAACGTGTTATTTACATTCAGTAAAATATTTCACGTACAAATTAAAATTTGCCTTTCTCAAACAAAAAATTGTACCTTACAGTTTATACTGTTTTTCATTTCAAATATAATATAAACTTCAGTTACTGTATAGATTAGACTAACAAACTGAAATAACTCAACTTTTTTGTATAATCACTGCGCAAGAATTATTTATTTTGGATCAACTGTTTAAACGTAGGACTAGGTAATAGTATAGGGGTTGGAGATAAAAAAAACTATGCCCAAAATAAACTCAAATGATTCTGAATCGCACTATAAATTTCTTTTCAAAAGAAACACCCATAGCTTGTCCACATGTGTTGGGAACTATAAATTAGAGGTTACCTGAATTAACTTCTATGTAAAATACAATGGATATTAAGAATACTACTAATAATAGCTAAATGAATGTTTATGTATATATTCCTAATAACCAAAAATAAGTCCAAAGATGGTTTAGAATTTAGACCGATAAAAGACATTTTCATGAAAGCATTAGTTCATTACTGATATTTATTAGTCCCTCTCTTCACCCAGACACATGGTGATAATAAGACAGTAGGCCGATTACCTGGTTATATTATTGTTTATAAATCGGCTACAGATAATATAGACCCCTCACTGCTTCAGTTCACCTCGACCACTGCACCGTTGACATGCCAATGGTTACGTTGTAACCATTGTATGTAACTGAATTTCAAATACTTTGGTAAAAGCAGTGGTATCTTGGTGTTCATTTAAATCGACATCCCAGTGATGATTCGTTAATATTCGATTTATCTTAATAAAGTGCGCACCACCCATGAGAAGGTGATTGATTACAGACTCACATCAGAAACCCACATTCCAGAGGTGGTCACGACAGGCAGGTCAACCAGCTTCCTCTCTGCTCAGCATCAGTGGGCTATTAATTCAGCAGGATGGTTTCTAGAAACATTACTCCCTTGTGAAAGGAGTAATGTTCAAGACGTGAGTGTTATTCAGCAAAGCCATCCTGGCACGAACTTTGTCTCAGAATCCAGCACACCCAAGGGAGTAAGCTTTTCAACATGCGTTCTAGGCTTAAGGACGACTTCCGCATGCAGCCCCGCGTCGAGCCATTTTCACAGGATTGCGTCCCCTTAGCTGAATGTGTGTAGATGACGTCTGTTCCTGCCTATTGTCCTCCCTTGCTCTCACAGAGCTTATGTGCAAGCTGCTCTTCAGAGAGCTGAGCTGAGCCTTCGGTGAGCTTGTGGGACTGATCACACTACGGCATTTGGGTCTGCTTACTAATAGCTGCTTGTAATTGTGATAAAATTCTAAAGACTTGCTTTAACTCTAACAGATCACCTGGTAGTAAGGGGTAGGCAAGGTGCTTTCACCTGCCTTTAACTACAGGAAGGTAGTAAAGCCTAATAATAGAGAAAGGCAAAATTAGCTTAGGACAGTTAGAAAGTCTGTGTGTGTGTGTGTGTGTGTGTGTGTGTGTGTGTGTGTGTGTGTGTGTGTGTAAAGTGATGACTATTGAGTAAAATAGGCTAGAATTTTGTCCTAAATGACTAATTTTAAAAAGTGACTAAGGACTAAAGTTCCCTAGTTAAATATATTTCGATTTGATAAAACCAATACTCATTAACTCCTTTATCTAGAAACAGCTAATAGAACCCTGGCATCTTCACCAAATATTTCTTGGGACATGCAAAATGTAGGTAGTAATTGTTTCTTGTTCCACTTCACCTCTTGAAATGTTTTCCCCCGTCTGGATAAGGGAAAGAAGTTTCAAGAAACTGTTTCCTTTTTTTAAAAATTTGTTTTAAAATCAAACAGAGAATGAATTGATGCTCTCACAGTTACATTTTGAAAAGTATATTGCAGTTTATAAAGGAAAAATAAAAGTGACTTCTCACTGCTCTTCACCAGCGATGTGCTACTTCCTCTTGATAGTTTATGATTTCAAAACTTTGCCTATTAATTTACGTAAATACATATGTACATATGCTAATATATGTTTTCAAAATAGCAATGAAATTTACATATGCTGTAGTGCTAGACAATGTTTCAAGCCTTATTCTCTCTATTTGCAATATTGTTTATTCCATTGTGTAGTAGTTTCTTAGTTTCTAGGACTCCTTATAGGCATGAGTATATTTGCAGTGTCCTTCAGGTACCATGTGGCCCCCGTGTGAGTAGGGGAGACATCTATTGTTTTCAGATGGAAGCTTTAAGAACTACTTTAAGAACTACCTGCAAGCCACCATGCCCTCTCACAAGGTAATGCTCCAGGTCAGTGGCTGTTCTCTCTGCCTGGCTCCTGGGTGGGGAGCTACAGGACAGAGTCCCCAGTGGAACTGAGAGGGCCATGTCTGAACAAGAAATAACCTTGTGTTTTAAGCCACTGAGAGTTTGCTGTGGTGAATAACTCCAGTACACTCCAGCCTTTGTCAACTAATATAAATAGTATCTATGCATGATTATTTTAACTCAATTATTTCCCTAATAATGGAGTTGGTATCACCTTGAATAGTTCACGTAAATAAAATAGTGACAATAGACCATCTTACATTTGTTTCTTACATAACCAAGGCAGATTTGATATAGTCAGTTTTGATAGAAATTGCCAAAAGTTTTCTCTAAAAAAGCTGTAATTAATTATATTACTAAAAATAGTCATGGGAATACACATTGACTCATACTGTAGCCATTATTGGAAATGATCTATCAGTTATACAATTTGTGTAGGATCTGATGAGCTGGAAATATCTACCACTGTTGTTTAATTTGCATTTTCTGATTATTGATTTGATTTGACTGTATTTTTATGTGTATAAGCTCTTTGTATCTATTCTGAATTGCCTATCCATATCCACTGTTCAAATGTGGATTATTTTGTTTTTTTCATATAGATCTTTAGGGTCTTTCATAGTTAGACATCCTTATACTGGATATGTTGTGAATGTTACATATATGTTCTCCTAGTTTATATTTTACCTTTTAATTTCATTTCTGGTATCTGTCTCTTATTACACAGATTTAACTTTCATGTAGTAAAATCTCTCTTCCTGATAGATATGGAATCTAGAATTTGTTGGGTTTAAGAACTTTTCATTCCAGCCAGTAAAGCATTATAAAATGAGTTAATTTTATTATAACTTAAATTACTTATAAAATGTCATTATAGTATTAGGGATTTATGTTTAATTCTTAAATTCATCTGGAATTTATTTCAGTGAATGGTATATAGTAGTAACTCAAATATATTTTTTGTTCAAATAAATGAGCAATTATGCACACATGACCTGTTGAAGAATTTGCTTCCCCGCCTCCCCGCCCCACATTCTACATTCATTCTATGTTTAATCCTTGTATACACTTCACTCTATTTCTAGCCTCTATTCTTTCGTTTTTCTCTCCTCTAATATATCCTTTCTTCCATTATGACACTATTGTCACTGTTGGATTTTAATGGTATATTTTAAAATCTGGTAGAGCAAATTCTCACCTATTGTTCATTTTCAAATCATATTGCCTATACTCATAGTTTTTTTTTTTTAATTCAGATGAAGTTAGAGTAGGCTCATCAAATTTGATATAGACTTTTCTTGGGTGTTGAAATTTTAATTAATCTGTGTGATAGTCAGTCATGCGCCACCCAGGCTTGCTTCAGAAAGGACCTCAGCCTACCTGCAGGGGGGTGTGGTCAGCAGACATCTCCAGCCCGTTACCCCATGAAGACCTGTTTCCACTGCTACTGCTAGGTGAACTGGGGTGTGTAAAGGTCAAGCCATTTTGGCTCAAAATGAGGCCCTCCAGAGCCGCCCCCCCTCCCCAGATCTCCTTACTAGGTTGGCCAAGACTTTGTTCAATTCTTCTTCCTCCCACTTCTCTTTACATTTGTGTACCCCTAACAAACATCTTGCACCCCAAATTCTGTCTCAATATCTGCTTCTGGAGGGGATAAACTGAAGAAAATGTGGAAAGAATTGATGTATTTATATTATTGGCACCCTGTTTGTTAAGTGAATATTACTCTTGAGGACCATCAGTTGTTATCCTCATAAAAAAATGTCCCATGAAATGACTCATTGGTCACATGTTTCTTCCTTGTCAGAATGCACACCATCATGACGGAAACCACCAAGGTATATGAAGCAGAGAGTTCAAACAGGTGTCAAGCTATTAAAATCACTGAATGAAATGAGATTGGGCTAAGACAGCAGGGAGGGAAAGGAGGTGAGACAAATGGGAGGGTCTGCTTTGTGTGCTGATAGGGTATTCAGCTCCAGCTGGTCCTTTGCCACATGGACACATGGGCCCGGTGTGTCATCTTCTTTACTTGTATTTTTCTAAGAGAAACCTTAGATTTATTTATTATGTAAAAATGTCTGCTGCTTGATTTAGAACATGTGCGGTGTGTTTCCAACCATTTTTTTTTTCCTAGAAGAAGTAAGTTTTTTGAAACAGAGAAGAAAATATTGATTGAATATGTAGTAAATCTTCATCTACTTTTAGGAATATGCCGGTTTTCATAGATGGGACATGAGATGATGATCTATGAGTAAAGCCAAATGTCTCCTGTATCAGATTCATCGCATTTCAAACCGTAGAGGATCGGTAAGCTTGCCTTGACATGAAAGTCATCTGAGTTAGGGTTTTGTCCCAAAGTAACATTATACATCAGTCCTCCTCTCTGAGGAAAGCAATGAGTGAGGCAAATGAGAGAGAGGACAAACAATTATTGGATATCCTTCATGCAGAGAGACGTCTTCAATGGGGAGTAAGTTCGTTGCATTACATTAATGTCAATTATACCATCTGATATTTTAGAAAACCATGATATGCCTCAAAATCTGCAAGGTACAAGAATAAAAAGTTTCCCATTTCATATGTAAGAATGATAAGTAGTAAAATACTTATATTCATTTATTTTATACGAAACAATAATTGTATAATTCTTGGTACTATAATAGAGCTTTGTTTTCTTCAGAAGGATGCAAAATCTACTAGAATTTTTTATCTATTTACTTATTCTGTTTTTAATCTCCCATAACAATTTATAATGTATACAGAGAGAAATCAACTTAATTTTTCTGTAGCGTAATTCAAGCAATGCATACGTGGTTCCTTCATCATTTCACTGTCTTCTACGAAAGCCTTTAATTCCTGAACCGGCCAGGTTTGTTAGACAGGTAGAGAGCTGTAATGGACTGAATGTTTGCAAGCCATTCTCCCGCCTCCAGACCAACTCTTTCAAATGTGTTTAATTTTTTAAAACACCAAATGTGTTAAATTTAATTTCAGCTAATTTCAACAGAAATAATAAAACTGGGAGGAATAAAATCAGAGAGTTTGCTGAATTTCCAAGAAGGTGTTTTCTTTTAATAGCAAGAGATTAAGAGTATCTGAATAAAATATATACAAAATTTATGAAGCTATTTATAACAAGTATGTGGGACCAAAACTGACCAATATTAATTTTGGCTCAAAAAGGCCATCACCAGTTTCAATGTTTTGCTGTCATCAGTATTAAAAGGTTGCTATAAAATTTATGAAACATATATTTACTTTATAGGGGCACTAGCTAATAGTTTAGAAAAGTGTTCATAAAAATGAAAAACAGTAATAATAGTAAAGAAGAATAAAAAATATTAGTTGAGATCCAATCAGGAGGTAGAAACCACAAAAATTTAAACAGGGAACATTTGATGCAAAGAATTATTAACTATAACAAAAAAAACTATACAGCAATGAATTCTAAATATTATTCTAAATAATTCATACTTTATAGAGTGTTTTTTTCTGATTTCTAGCTTTTTCCACCTCCATTGGCAGTTGTTTCAGTTTTGTTTAAATTATATTCCTTTAAATATCTAAGAATATCTGTGAACATCAGTGCAACATCAAAATCTGTGAGGACTGGCACTTATACAAGCTGGGGAGGGGTGCTCTTTAAGGAAAAATATACACAATTATAAATTTTATAATTCATATGAAGATATCCTGCTAAACATAAAGTAAATGTATATCCAACATAACTTCTCAGCCAGATCCCAACAATTCATATAGCCACGCCCATGACCCCAAATCAAAGGGAAGTAGAAAGGAAGATAAATCAAAGTAGAAAAAAATATCATTCTGAACTTAACTGTAGTCAAATGCCATACTTTTGCAAATTTTACAAATTTTACACATATGACCACGTAGGCACATGGTTAGGGTTTCTTCCCAGCATCTTAGAGTGGCTTTTCCTGTGTGTGGCCATAAAATTTAAGCTTCATTAGTTTCACATTAAACCTACCTCTAGTAATTGATCTATAATTTATTAAGAGCTATTCTTTTCTTTAATTACCTCTTCTATTGGATTTCCTTCAAATGTTCGGTGAGTCTTAGTTTTCTGTACACTTTTATTTCCGAGAGGCGGATTGATCAGTTTAAGGATGTGTCGTGGATATCCTTTTTAGTACATCTATATAGTCTTAAACTCCACCTATGCTTTAGGTTCTTATATATCACAAGTGACATGCTTTACACAGTGTCTGGCATATAAACTCCGCAGTGCCTACATGATCTGGCCACTGCCTGTACTCCAGACCTCGTCTTTACTATGTTTGTGGCCGGTGGGATTCCTCGACACAGCAATCTCATTCTATCTCAGAGCCTTCATGGTTTTCCAAGCTGCTAAATAGTCCTCCAGACTCTTATATAGCTAACTATTCATTGTTTATATCTCAACCCACCTCCTTAGATTGAGTGAATTTTTTATAAAGTAGAAAATAGTTATAAAATAGAAAGAAAAGCCATGAGGAATCATCAGAAAAGACTGAGGCCAATGATTTTTGCTTTCCTTGCTTCTCTGCACAGATTTTAGTCATTTTTATGCTTTGACTTGTTCTCTTGCCTTTCTATACTGTTGCTGATCAAGTCCACCATTGCTTTTTTTTAATAGAATTCTGATATTAATGTGAAAAAATGCCACACGTTCAAATAAATATGAGATGAATTTATTTCTAAATTTCCACCCAGCTAACTTTGAGACAAATTACACTTTTTCCCAAACTAAATAATCCTATACTAATCTTATTTTTAAGTTTAGTCTATCCTTACTCTCCTATCTTTCCCTAGCAAATCCCTTATCTTCATGTACAAATTTATATTGCACTCTACCATCTTCTTTATTCTCCATTTTTTTTCAAGCTCTACCTTGCTTATTGCCTACTTCGATGTTTGAAGATAGAGACTTCTCTCTCTTACCCCATGCATACAATCATTAGAATTTGAGATCTTTGATGTGTGATGCCGTAGTCTGGGAGGAGGCAGGGACTTTAGAGCATGATGCTGGAACCAGTGGGTTTCTGGAACTAAGTGAAAACTTTTTGGAACTTATACAATGTAATTGGTATGGTAGGCTATGAGAAGCCAAGAATTTTCTAGAATAGGACGAACATTTGAATACTAGTCTCAGATAAACTTTAGAGGGTCCTCAGGCAAGCCGATCATTTTCATCTATTTATAATCGGAGCTGTCTAATCATCTCAAAAGTGTTCTCAGTGGTCTGTACTACAATGGAAAGTGTATGTTTTATCAAGACTCAATATGTCTGTACGTGATCTCTGATACAGGGCTGTCCAAGGGAGTCAGGAAGGTGTGACAAAAAGCAGAGGCCACGTATATTCTTCTGGTCTCAGCAGGCTTCTTCCAGCCATTCAAATACTTTTGAATTTTGTCATACTTGAGTATAACCTAAACACCACACCTTGTAACCCTTGAGGTCTGAGAGAGGGGCATTAACTTGGTGCCTCCAACTCCAACCTTGACATGAGTAATTGTATACATTGTGTAAGCTCTAAGAGGGGTGAGGTTGTCATCATGTCTTTTGTTCATGACCATGTCCCCATCAGCAGTAATAATGTCTGGCATATAATAAGCACTTGAGAAATATTTATTGAGTGAATCAAATTAAGCATTTCAATATGCTAGCTTTATAATTGAAATATTCAAAAATTCTTAAAATAAAAAGAAGTGTTGATCTTTTCTATCCAAATGCCCATGAATAACACCTTTTGAGGACCATGGTGAAGAAATACTGCTGAAGACTAGAGTATTGAGGTGTAAGTGCCCATGGGTAGGGGCATTTTAACTTAACAACAGGTATTACTCTCTCTCTCTCTCTCTCTCTCTTTCTCTCTTTCTCTCTCCTCTTTCTCCCTTCCTCCCTCCCTCCCTCTCTTCATTATAAATATAATATCCTCCTGTGTCTTTCCTGAAAAAAGACTAACAAAATTTGGGCTGATATATTCCCTAAAACAAAGTACCCCATAAGCCAATACCTCTTTTGTTGAATGTAGCTGAGAAGGCACTTAGAAACAAACATCAAGAAACTTTTAACATAGCATGGCAATAATAGTTACCCTGAGGGAAATGAACCAGCAAAATCATTTCGAAAACCAATTTACCATTTGACTTTAGCAAACTCATTTGACCTTGTTGCAATCGTTTAGTAGATTGATAAGGATCTATCTATAATGACAAAATTTCTGAAAACCGTTAGTCCCTTACACTGAGGTGTGACTGTGAAGTTTGCTCTGTTTTAGGGAAAATGCTGCCTCTTCAGTATTAAGTAAGTAAATCTAAACTAGATGCTTTTGTTCTGTTCATGCTACATGAATATAGAGTTTTCAAAGTGTTCAAAATATCTTTGAAAGTCTATATTTCATGAATGGCAGACTGACAAATATTAAGTTAAATGAGAGGCTGTGTTGCATTGCTTTTGTTTCAGAATCAAATAAGCTTGGCTTGAGTTTCCAGGATCTATAACTATCATCTGAATAAGTTTGGGCAAGTTCTGTAAACTTTAACTTTTTGAACTAGAAGATAAAGATAATCATAGAGCTGGGGTAAGAATTAAGTAATATATCGTTCTTAAAAGTACAGTATCAATGAGTAAGCAATAAATAATATCAGTCATTATTGGTGGTGTTGCTGTTATGATGAATTATGAACCTATATTAATGATTACATAGTGTGCTGTGGTATGCATTTTGTGAACTAAAATCATCTAGGCTGGTTTTATCTCATGCGTTAATCTTTTCCCCCCTTCTTATAGTTCTCACACATTTCTAACATGTTATCTTATATTTTATGCATTAATATAAACGGCTTTAATTTATTTCATAAGCAAAGTGGAATTTCATTGAGTGTGTAAATGGTTGAATATAAATACATCACTATGTGAATAGTACATTTACATACAGTAATCTTGGGCTGTAAATTATAAAATGTCACAAGATCTCACATAAATTTTGTTTTATGTCATCCAAGAGAGAAAATAGGAGATATGACCTCAAAGGAATAGGTAAATCAACTAGAATTTAAACTTTACCAGTGCATGAACTTTGGCCTATAACTGTCTAGAACAGTGCTTGCTATTTAGGAGGACTTCAGTGAATATTAGTTGAATAAATACATAAATAAAGTCAATGAATATTATTTAATACTTTCGTGTAGGAGAGCAATGGGCCAGTCACTCTGAGGAATAAAAGATTTACAAAAGCAAACCTAACTCCCCTTTACCTTATAGTATTAGAAGACAAACTCCCAAGAAGTAACTATTATAAGGCAGATGGCCTTGTAATACTCAAAAACAATACTCTGTGTGTATGTGTGTGCGTGTGCATGTGCACGTGTGTATGTTAGGAGGCAGGAGTGGGGATCTGAGGGGTGTACATCAATCCCAGCTGGGAAGAAATCTGACAAAACTTTAATATTTATTACAGATGAATTTTTTTGTAAATATTTCAGGTGCTCGATGACGTTTTAGTTTTCAACACCCCGGTAACATGCTATTTTTTTTTTTTTTTTTTTTGCTCTCTACTTAAATTATAGAAGTATAACTGGATAAATGAGCATGCTAGATACCTACAATAAATATCTTGTTTCAATCTGAAGGTCGAGGATTGCTAGATCTTTTTTTCTTTAATGCTCCAGTACACTTTGTATACATGCCGAGTCGTTTCATTGGAATTAGGTGCATACAGAAGAAGCAGCAATGTTAAACTTACTTTTATTTAGTGGATCACCTGTTTGAGGCAGAAGTCAGGTGCTGATTAGGACAACATGGGTGGGGGGTGTCACATAAATAACTTGAATACCAGGCCCTCACTATTTACCCGTGCCCATCTTTCACAATACATGCGATCTCATGAACAACTTTAGAAGTTGAAAAATGTGTTTTTTCCCTTGAAAGAGTTTTCACTAATCTTGTTCCTTGGTGAATAAAAACCAACAACGACAAAGTTAACTAATTTAAACTATTGCTTTTATTATAATTACACGGGAGCACAAATAAATAAGCACAAAAGTATTGTAAAATATTGCCAATGCACTAAAGAAAACAATTTATTTTCCAACAACATCTGGTTACTTCAGTAGTATCAAAGTACATTTATAATTACATGTTACCTAAAAAAATCAAGTACAAAAATGAAGAGAAATTAAAACATCAGTGTTTATATTATTATGTATATAGAAATGGCTAACAACACATGAGTAGAGAAATCTGTTAGCTAATGCTTATTTGCACAATTTTTCAGGCACATACCTGACATTTTTAATGAGTTATGAAAAATGCAATACGACATTCAGATTTTTAGATACGGTAAACATGTTATGTTGGAATGGATGGTATATGGTTTCTGTTAAAAACCCTGTCTTTTAAAAACGTAGTGCCATTATCCACTAAAAAACATATTATTTTATATCATTTCCTCAATAGCTATTTGTTTCAATTTCTTAAAAAGAGCAAGAAAGTAAACATACAATTGCTAAATACGTAAACACATTTTTAGTGCAAGATAACAAGACCTGTGACTTTACTGTGCTTTGTTTTTATAATCACAGTGCACTTCACACAGATTGCTACACTACGAATGTCAACATAAATAGTTCCAAACAAAAGAAGTGCATACTAAACATTTTCATATATATTATATACAGTATGTATACTGTATGTGGGTGTACACGTGTGTAAATGCAGATGCTTTTAGGGTGGGCAAACCCCATCATATTTGGGAACAATTGAACACTTCAAAAAGTTTTCATATATGTTTGGTTGAGATAAATCCGAAAACATTTCTGTAAAGATGTTTCCCTTAAATTTGAATCTTTATAATATTCAAAGGGAAACATACAGACATGATTTTTTTCCAGATTACACACATTTTACGCTATAATTGACCCAAATATCAAAGGGTTTTAAGTGAATTCAAACCCCAAGCCATAGTGTTCAAGTCCAACATAGTAAAACGTGTTATCCTCTTACCGATTACATAGACAGCAGTATAATATATCCTATGTGTACGTATAGAGGCTTGCACATATTTTATACTTAGACATTAACTTTAATATGTTTTAGTATTTATTTTGACTGTACACTGGATCTAAAAAAAAAGAGAATACCATATATATATAAAGACAAAGGAGATGTCAAACATATGTGACATTGTATATCTTCTTAAAAACAATTGGCTTTGTTTTGAAAATATTAATGATTGCATAATTAAGGTTTTTAAAGGCAGAGACCACATCTTTTTGAATGTTTAATGCCAAATGCTTCAGAATTTAAAAAAAATAACTGACATATAAGTTGGTCAATAACAAACTGCTGAATAATGGATTAATAACAAATGGTCCACATTCTACAGTTATCTATTGATTTTTCCACGTAGGGAAGATGTAACGAGTTATCTTAAATACTATAAGTACCATTTTTCTTTCACTTCCTTTTAAGTTTGGGACACAGTGAATTATGAATTGCCATTCTAGTCTACTTCTATTCCTTTACAAGGGTGAATTAACTCTCAACTCAGATTACTTACTGCTTAAATCACAGTCATTTTTTCTTAATTTCATAGGTAGCCATAATTAGCCTACAGGCTCTTTTCTATTTTAGGCAAATGACTCACCTTAAGATATAAGTGTTATTAAAACAGCATCGTGTGTACATTGCTTTAATGTTTTATTTAATTGGTTAAAATTATATCCCAATAGGGTTGTTTAGTGTTCTTCATTTGATCACTAAACTCGTTCAACAGTCAAACCAAAATGTGTGTGAGGATGAGGTCTAAGCCAAAACGTAGTAAGAAAAATGTTTCTCTACTCTCCAGAAACATTAAAAACATAAACAAAAACTATTTGGAACTTCAGAGTCTCTGAGTCCCAGTATCACTATTTTGAAAAGTGAAGTCTTATCTAGTTGCATCCAGAAAATTGCTGTGTATTTGAAGGTGTATATTTCTTAAAACTGTAGATTTAACCTCTTAATGTTTTGTTTCGTTTTCCCAGCTATTTTAAATGGGTGGTCATTAACCTTCATTTGCACAAATCAACAACTTTTCACTCCGAACTTGCTTCAACGGCATAAACATGGGGAAAAGAGTGGCAGTGTTTGCATAAGGAACAACTGTTATACCTCAGAATATGCTGGCTCCTGGGATGGAGCAGAAATGCAGGATTTGATTTTTCCCTTCTATCGACTCTAAAGATATTTGTCTCTTCTGTGCTAAGAAGTTTTTCAATATAAAAGCGTCTTGCTGACAGCCAATAAAATTCGGTTTCTATAAACTGCTGTGAAAAGACCATTTTTCATAGGTATGAGCCCTTTCAACCTGATAACCATGCCATGATAAAATTTCTTCTTTGGCACTGCTAAAAAATATGAACTGTGTCATTCCATAGTGTTCTGGCTGTAGGTGGAGTTTTTTCATCTGACAAAATTCATAGATTGAAACGTCCTTGATTGACTGCCATCAGAGAGTAAGATTCTTTTTCTCTCTATTCTAATCACCTTCTTTCCTCCACATAAAGAAGCGCTAGACTAAGAAGATATTAATTACAGAATGGCTATTGCCACATAGACTGAGACACAATGGACAGTTGTACAGGCACATAATAAGTTCTTGGGTCATAGATCAGTGAAGTCATTTATCCAAATGTTTCTCTTATGACCCATTAGAAGAAAGATTGGGAGAAGTTAAATGCAAACAGTTGCCTAAGGTCAGATTTTCAAACAAGTCACTTTTCTAGAAAATAACTTACTCAAAAAAGAGGTGTGTGAAACCATGGGAATGGCTGAATCCAACACAAATCATTTTAGTACCTCTATTTTCTTCTTGACAATTGGCCAGCATTAAAAAACTATCTTCTACCTAATTCAGAAAGACATAGAAAAGATTGGCATCTGAAAACACACTCACATAAGTTACCTAAATGTAAATGTCATGGGAATTATCCAGTCATTACTCTATTGAGCATAAAATATGTATATTCTGAGAATATATAAAGACAATCTCATATCTGATTGGCTTGAGTATATGCGGTCATAATAACTTAAATTAGTATAGCAACTTGGGTCATAAACACATTTCATTTAATTCTTATTTTATCTTAACACATTTTTATCACTCTTAGATTTGTGCTCCATTGATTCTTGGGTTTGAAACATAATCCATAACTGGTGAAACATGACAATAGGATTTATCTGAAATATTTAAGACCTCTCCATGATTTCCTGTACTTGTGATTCTGCGTTTGTTACCACCTCAGTTATACCAGCAAAACCTAAATCTTCAGAAAGCATTTTATGTATACGATTCTCCCACTGAGTCCTCGTTCACACATACATGTGCACACACAACAGATACACATGCTCCCACTTACCTTTTTTCCTTATTCTTTCAGAATTCTAATTGGACATCAAAATATACATTAATTATAAAATATTAAAAAATTATCTTATAAGATTTCAAAGGCTTGAAAGGAACTATTACTGATAAAGCATTACTAGGCTTTTAGCAATATAGATTACAAAAATTCCCTAACTCCTGTTATATTTGGTTTTATTGAGCAACACTGTACTATTGCTGTCAAAACCTTTACAAGAAAAACCACTATGACAATAACTTCAAACACATACCTTTTCTCTCAGAAATATAATACTAAATTGATAAGAACCACATACTGTCGGTTTTAGGAAGCATAAATAGTAATTTAAATATACAAAATATATGTGATAGTTTCCTTTTTATTCATCGTGGCAATATTTATATTCAACTAACAAGTTACTCTTAAAAGATATATATGATTTGTTTAACTTAAATTTCACCACCACATAAAATCGAATCCACCCCATCCCCAATCCCCTGCATTTCCTGTTTCTTCCTTGAAAGAAAATAAACAAGTGGTCATAATTCTTTGGTCATGGTGTCATAATCAGTAAAAATGGGTGTGATGGTCATGCACAGAAGATCACGACCCCAAAATGTGGTGACAACTAGTTTGAAAAATGAATGAGAAATACTATTCCATTAATGGACCTAAATTTTGAGAAAGATTGGCATTTAGTGTACTAAAATATGTAAACTCATCTGGTTGAATGTTTATTTCTCATTCCTTAGGGGAAACAAACATACACATGAAAAGTTACTTTGAAATCATGATTGCAGTGGCTTTAACGCCACTGGTTCCACCTTCTTGAAAGTAGTCGTGTTATTTAGTTTTTGATTCCTTGTTCCTTCCATTGTCACAGTGAACCCTGGTCTCCTCCAATCAGATCAATGATGCAAGGACACATGTCCCCAAAGTCATTTCTGAAGGAAATGTTTTCTGTTAGGACGTCCAAATATATCCTAATAACTTTTCTCTGGAGTCTGACTAACCATTGCTTAGTATCAAGATGATATTGAAGAGAAATTCTTATAAAGCCAATGTAGCAAAAATATTGGTGTTGATGTAACGTGGACGTCCAAATTACGCATCACACTCGCATTCATTCCTGTCAAACCCTAAAAAACTTACAAAGCAACAAATGTTCTTAATGAATATGATATTCAACTTCTACATTACTAGCACCAGATCATATAGTATGTGATTGAACATGATTTATATCTGTGAGCCATAGAAGCCAAATGTGGGCAGAAAAAAAAAAAAACATGTTAACTGCAAAAAAATAATAATAAAAGGCATCAAGGGATTACATATAAAAGAGATAACAAACCAGTTAATACCGAAATTATATCATATAGTAAAACTCTTGATATTTCTGTCATTTATATACGTATAATGTGTATTATTTCAGGTGTCACCCATAGACTAGTAAAATATTTACATCTTAATCTCTTCTGGATTCAAAATAATCCGTGATAAATAAGTACACCTTAATTGCAAGGAAATATACATTTTATCTTGAACTTGCCACGAGTAGGCACAGCTTCCCGTGGGTTGTCCAGGGAAGCTCTTGCATTCCATTCCAATGGAGAAGCTATGTAACAGTTACTTATCACGTGACCAAGTCCACCTCCCTCTTCACGTTATGGAATGTGGAGCTCAGGCCATCCTGCACACCGTCATATGGCAGTATCCCAGAACACCGTTTGCTGTTTAGAATAAGGTGGAGGGCTGTACTTCTTTGCCCCTGCATTCTTCTTCCAGCTGGGCAGGATAGGCATGCTATCTTGTTTGCAAAGGCCCTTTTCCGTTTTCTGTCTAGCCTTTATTTCCTTGCACAAGCAACGCTTTTTCTCAATCATCTCAAGCATTGTATGGTCTCCATGAAACCACGGCATGCATGCCACCTAGCAAAAAAGAAAGAGTGAATACAGAGGAAAAAAATGGAATGAAAGCAGGGTTTTTTTTTTTTTTTTTTTTTGCACCGTGCTAGTAGTTTTTTTTTTTGAAAAGTGTCAGCTGTTTCTATATCTTTGAAATTCTTACAAAGCAAAATTAAAGTATGAAGACTATTAAGTATAAATTTCTACTTAAATTAGTAAACACTGTGATGTTATTAAACAGGATTTTAAGCATGAATATTTTTCCAATATGTTGTAAAAGTCCACAATACAGAAATAAAACCTTCTTTTTTTTTTTTATCATTTTAAAGCAATTTCCCAAATATTTTTGCTATTACTTGTATATTGACTCCATTGTCTTCTAGGTCTCAATATGTCTAAGTTCAACTATTGGAATTTCTTTTCTAATATGAATGTGATATCTTCCAAAGATTTTAAGAAACATTTTCATTCTTGAAATAAAACATGGGCTAGTTTATAATTAGCATACAGAATTAAGACTTTTAATAATTCTTCTACCAAAATGACTTGCAGTGTGACTCTTGTGCTTGAAATTTATATGCTTAAGTAATTCTTCTTCAAAGAAGTTTTTGCTATACTTTTTGATGCTTCAGCAAATGTCTTAGAATCATTAGCCTTTGCAATCATACTGGCTCAGATCCCGATTAGTTCTAAAACTTGAGAGAACAGATTCATCAGGCCATTTGGGTACCAGGAGAAGATTCAGTGGTGACCAATACACATACAGATATTTTTGGAAAGATAGATTCTGCTCTCAGGTGTATGTGGCCATGTCCACCAGTCTTGTGAACAGAACCAGCAGGTTGAGTCTGTCACACAAGGACTGCAATGGGGAGGCTTCCAGTAGTTTAAGCAAATGTACTCTATGATTTGAAAGGTTAAAATAGCTCACTCGGAGTCTGTGAATTTGATGTTACAACTTTAGAATAATAATCAGAGCAAAGACTTATCTAACGCTTAACTATGCCAGATCTCATTTCAAGTACTTTGCATAGCTTTTAGTTCATTTATTCCTTACCAGGATGATGCTCTGAAGTAAATACTATTTATTTACCCACAGTGATGAGTAGAATGAGACTTAGAAAAATTTAGTAACCTGCTTAGGGTTACAGAACTGATGAATGGCAGTCAGGAGTTGAACCCAAGAGTTCATTTCCAACACCTGTGCCTTTAACAACTCCACTATACTGACTCTCGATATCTGCAGAACTGGAAAGGATTTGGGAGATGAATTAGCGCAATGCCTTCCCTGTACAGATGAGGATGTTAAGACTTCAAGAAATCATATCTTTCCCAAAGCCAGGCAAGTAGGTTTTAAGGCAATATCGAATTCTCACAATTCCTAAACCTTTATGGAGAGAGAGGGACCTAGAGCTAAAAGACAATGACCCAGACCCTGAATGTCCCAGATTTCCACTCATCACTCCACTTCTTGGCTTCTTTCTCTGAATAACTGAATGGATAATATCTCAATCTCAGAAGCTGCTGTAAGGATTAAATTGGATAATGAAAGTGAAGTCATTTTTAAAAACAGTAAAGCATTGCCCAAATTCCTAGCAGTTTTCCACTCCTGCTTTCTGCAAGCATGGGCAAAGAGCTCCATATACGTTACATTAAATTCTCCCAGATGCACTGAAAGTTAGGACTTATCTACATACTGCAAGTGAGAAAAGTGACTCTCAGGAAGTTTAACGTACTTATTACCTGCGATGTAGACTTATACCAAACTGGGACGTGTTTGACTACAAAGTGAATATTCTTTCTACTACAGTATGCTCAATTTCCTGGATATTATTTAGAAATTATAATAATGTTGTATATCCTACTGTTTCCAGATGCTACTCAAAAATGCAAATATAATTATGGTTTGATGAGTCAATAAAAAGTGCTTATCAAATGAAACAAAACCAAGGAACTTGGAGTCCTGAAGATGATACTCTTAGGTAAAATTCGTGTATGTGCCTAACTTGATATAAAATTCCTTGAAAGGATGAGCTGTGTTTGATGACTTTTGGTGTCCTCTATTCCCTAGCCCAGGGCCTTGACCATAAATGTACACATTTTAAATGAAATTCTAGGTGCTTTTTGGGCTAATCTAACCAACAACGTTGTGTCCCAACAGGAGATTGCCAAAGTGGCTCAGAAAATTTCCAAAAGATTTATAATATTTCATAAATTAATAATCTATGCAATAAAAATACAGTAACTCTAATTTGGTGGCAATACAAGCAAAATTTATTGAGTGACTATAAACTGTTATAAATAGAATTAATAACACAGAATTCCCAGAGGATAGGCCACAAATCTCATCCATCTCAGTAGCCCCGACATGCAAAACAGTCATTAAGCTCTTGATAAAAGTTTTATGAATGAATAGAAAGCACCGTCATTAAACAGGTTTATTTTTCTGTCTCTCAGAAACTCTCCGGATCAGATATTTACAGCATTACTTCAATATTTGCATTGTATTTACTGGTCTACACAAATGTTAAATCCTTTATTACTTAATATGTTTTCATATCATAGGTTGTGAATCAGTATATGTGATGGCAAAATAATAATTTCTTGGATTGGCCCTGACAACAGTGTCATCAATAGCTTTTGTAATTGTCAATACATTTCACATGTACGCATAACTGCATTGCATTATCTATAATAAGTATGTATTTTATGTCAATTAGAAGTTTATGCTACAGAAGGATGTCAGTTTAAGAATAATCTAGTCTTTAAAAACCTAAAAAATATAAATTTAAGCATAAAGATATAAAGCATAGTTGTTCATATTCTTTGCCTTTTTATTTTAGAACAGTTATGTGTCAACTTGATTGATAATTTAAAATGTTAATAGAAGAAAATTAACCTTTTTATAAAAAAAAAATTGACCCCATAATATGAACCTCTCTTTTTTTGATGGCCAGATATCAATATAAATTCCATGAGAAAGCGTTGCCCAATATATGAAAGAGGGCTAGGCATTCTAAGAGAATATAAATACAAGTGTTAGAAAAAAGCCAATTAAATTTTATTTTTAAGTTTTAAATTCTTTTACAAATCTGTCAAGTGTGGTATAGAATCCTCTCGTGTAAAATCTGCTATTAAACATTTTTTTCTCATTTAAAATATTCAACAAAATAATTACTATGCTACAATGAGATGAAGAATATAATTAGTTGCTGGAAAGACAAATCTGTTTCTCATCTTTACTTTTGAATAGCATGTATTTTTTAGTATTTCATTCTGGAGGGTACACATTCTTTTCAATTCCCCAAGTCGAACCCTAATGTTACTACTATGGCCATGTACGTGGCCCAATCTCCCTCCTTGAAACTGTGTCTAAACATCATATTTTATTCTGATAGTAAGATGTTATGCTTCAGTTCATTAGTTTAGACAAAACAAATAGCTTATTTAGCAATTATACGGAGTGTGTTAAAGATGTCACCCATGAATGATTTCACACTTTGTTATTTTTTGTTTTATCATCAAATTCTTCATATCCAATTTAAATTTAGCTATAAAATCCCATTCAACTTCGCCTTGGAGTTGCAAAAACTCCAGGAGTCGATTTACAACTAATTTGAAACGAAGCCCAGTAAATAAACTCTTCTAGTTTAGCTGTTTAATCAAGTGGCCTTGTTTCTTGTCTTTAATCTAAATGTGTTTATTATATACACCACGAAGGAAAGAAAAAAGATGCACAGGCGAGGAAGTATACATTGAGAAACAATTGCAAACAGTCTATCAGTTAATATGAACACACTTACACCTTTTAACATGATTCGGCACAGGCAATATTCTTGATAAGTCCACGGACATAGAATCAAGTGAAGCTCTCCCACAGGGAGGTGAAACATAAATCCCCACCCCTTAAGTGTGGGCTACACACAGTGACTTCTTTCCAAAGAGACAGTATAGGGAGGGGGAGGAGAGTGATTTTATAGGTGGTGAATACTGCCTAAATAGCACATCAGTTGACCAACACTGATAAGTAGTGTCGACAGAATGAACCCTTATTATAATGTGATAAGCAAGGCATGTTACTCTGTGGCCTTTCTCCCCAAAACTATGACTCCAACCTAAGTCTAAGAAAAACACCAGACAAACCCAAACGAAAGGATAGCCTACAAAATACCAGTCCTGTAATCCTCAAAACTCTCAAGGTCATACAAAATACAGAAAGTCTGAGAAGCTGTCATAGTCTAGAGAAAGAAAGGAGACATGATGACTAAAATTAATTAATGTGGTATCCTGGAAGAGATCCTGAAAAAAGACAGATAAAAACTAAGGAAATCTAAGTAAAGTACAATGGGCTTTAATAATAATGTATCAATATCGATCCATTGGTTGTGATGAATGCATCATGGTAGCATAAGATATTAACAATAGGGGAAACTAGGTGTGGGGTGTACAGAAACACTATGCATTCTTTTTAGCCTTTTTGTCAGTCTAAAACTATTCTAAAATTCAAGAAAATATAATTTCAAAAAATCATATGACAGGACTCTATTCTTTCCAAAGAATAGGTTACTCTGTTTTTCATTCTTTATACAAAAGTAACATGGCATAATAGAATTAAGTGACGTAATTAAGATCCTAACTGTTGTGTGACATTGAAGAGTCATGTGTCTCTCTGAGCTTGTATTTACTTTCTATATACATTGTTTGTATATGTGTGTATATGTCTGTAATATATGTTATATATACATAGCATGTATACTTGAATATACTCAATATATATATTTTCTGTATACTGTACATACTTTATATATACATTATGTATATTGGTCACACCATACTCCACATGGTTGTAGGAGTCAGTGAGGTAAAGCATGCGAAGGGGAAACTATAAAGTCCCATATATCGTTAATAATCTCATCCACTGATCCTTCAATGTATCAGGAATAACATAAATGAGGAATCTTTAAATCATTTCAATAATCACCTCCTTTAGAAAATAAACAATACATCCTGATACTGAGTATATTTTATCTAAAGAACAAAAGAATAGTAATACTGTCCAAAAATCAATCTCTACAATATTTATTTAGAATACTCAATTTTCCAAAATATGTAAATCATAAAGAAAAAAATCTTCTGAAATAAGCACTTAGAGTATTTCAATATTAAAAAATGATACGATAATAAAACTGACACAAGCTCGCACATCTCTGCTGGTTTTTCTTGTGCCTTTTGAGTTAGTATGTAGACAATTATTATTCACTAGAGATGTTAGAAGGCAGGGCACAATGTCAAGTGGTGACTTGTTGGTCTTGGAACTAAGTTCAGCTGTGCCTTGAGATTTGTGAATAAAATTTAATTTCTTAAACAATAGACATGACACCAGTACTAATTTTCAGATACTCTCAGGGAAAAAAAAAAAACAAATCTGTTGGTTGATGTTGCTCTCTGTGTGTCATCTTCTCCCACTCAGATAGACCATTTTGAGAGACCTCATCATTTCCTGTAAGCTTAATCTGGCTTAAAAGGAAGCTAGAGTTATCAAATTTCTCTATATTTTCCCCTTGCCCTGCAGAAAACTTCTCCAGGAGAGCGTGGGTAGTGCTCGTGGAGCAACAGGGAAAAGTAGGCATGAAGGACAGTTGGTGTGACTCAAGGAGAAGAAACTTCTCCAGGAATTAGAGGAGGCAGCGAGTCCTGTGCATCTGTGCCGTCTCTACTCTTAGGAGTCATGAGGTAAGCAGAGATGTCAGTGTTTCACTGAAAATGTCCTTCCTTTCCCATTCAGTGGGCAGAGAGATTGATTCTTCATTAACAAAATGTACACAAAGAATAAATATGTAAGTTAGCATGGCTTTTTACATAGCTCTCCCAGGTAATGGACAGAAGTTGGTGAACGACAACTCAGTTCCCAAATCCAGCCCACTGATGTTTCCACACAGTCCATGAGCAAGAATTTATGTTTTATGTTTTTAATAAGTTGAAAAAAATACTTCATGACACATGAAAATTCTGTGAAATTCAAATGTCAGTGTCTATAAAGTTTTTACTAGTACAGACATGTCCATTTGTTGATTTTATTGTCTGTGGCTCTTTCATGCTATAAAGTAGAGTTGAGTAGTTGGGACAGAGACCATATGGCCCACAAAGCTTAAAATATTTACTGTCTGGCCTTTCACTAGAAAAGTTTGCTAGCCTACTGAGTAAATAACCAATTAACACTTAAAATATATACCTATTAAAACTGCCTGATTGAAGACCAAAAAATAACAATAATATCAATATTGGAGCTATTAAAAGGACTACAAAACAAAATCAAGAGCATTGATTTATACATGCTTATAATATGTCAAGTTTAGCCCATTAGATAAACCATAAATGATGAGACTAAATTTTAAATCAACTCTGACAATTAGTTTAGAGAAATTATTTGGCATGTTGACGATATGTTTTATAATACCATCATTATACGGAAAAAGAGGGATG
Organism: Eidolon dupreanum; assembly: GCA_028627145.1. Classification (NCBI taxonomy): domain Eukaryota; kingdom Metazoa; phylum Chordata; class Mammalia; order Chiroptera; family Pteropodidae; genus Eidolon; species Eidolon dupreanum. The sequence goes on along the minus strand of CM053503.1, from coordinate 160,934,285 downwards.
TTGGAATTAAAAAAATAAAGTGGAGAACTTGATTTAAATTCTTTAGATAAGAGACTTAAAATGAGGTTGGCCCCTTGCTTTAATAACCTTGCAGTGGTTATTTGCTCATCTGTGATGTGTCACTGGTAACTCAATCTCAATACAAACATTGTTTCGAGAATATTTTTAAAACTAATTTTAGTAAATTTGTTTCCTTTTCTTCTAACAATATTTTGGCAAAATGAGGTCAACTTTACGTAGCATACACAATAAAACAGGCCCTCAAAAAATTGAAATTGATATAACATACAGATGAAAGAGTTATAATTACCTGAAGTTGTCAGTAAATTCACAAATAAATTTGCTTTATTATTTATTTGTCGAATCACAAGTGATCAGATTCATGTTACTTGATCATTACACAGAAAAAAGAAGTCTTTAAATTTGAATGAGTAAGGCTTGCTCCATGTAGCCGTTATAAAATAATTGCTATTTTGAAAGCCTATAGAGATGACTTAACATAGTAATATTTTCTATGATAAATGTTTAAAAGGTAGTCAAATAATCTATATGATTATACAATTATTATAAACATCATTTGTTGAACATTAAAAAACATAAATCCAAGGTCAGAAAAATGGCTGGAGGCTTAAAAATTATTCCCCTTTTTTAAATGAAGGCCAGAAGGAAGCTATTTGAATAGATAACAAAACATGTGAAATAGCAAAAAAAAAAAAAGCAGAGACTTTTCAGTTCCCTGCTCCTGAACTGATTCTGGCTTTTAATCTTACTTTGGTCATGTTGTACGAGTTATTTATCTTGTTTTCCTGACTGAGATATTATGAGAGTTAAAGAAATGAAATGTCCCTTGCTTTTAGACGTTGGTAATATTGTTTTAAATAATAACACCTTTAGTGTAGCTTTAGCTTTTAGCATAGTTTTGGATATATTTTGTTTTCATCTTTAAGTCTGATCTATTGATTGTTTTTTTAAATTATTCTCTTGTAATCCTTGCTCATTTGTCAGCAATGTGACTCAGGACCTACATTTTATGAAAAAATTATTAGACAAGTTTACACTTGAAGCACGTACTGGGATTGTAGTGTTTATTTCTTATGTCTAAATTTAGTTTTGCGATACAGATAAACTGATAAAATGAGAACCACGTCCTGATTTCAGAGTTGCTTTTAAATGCAGCATCATGGGTATACATTAACTCATGCCCTTCTTTTTCTAGATCTTAAGATTCTCCTCAGTGTACAACCTCAGATCAATTACTAGACATGTAATGAAAAACGTTACATGTGGATATTTTAAGCCACATGTGCTATTTGTTTTTACATCTCTGTGATTGCATACATGATTGATTATGCAAAACTCACCCATCAAAAAGATCTAAAAAATTATAAGTTAGTGACTCTTTTAACTGCAGGGCTATAAAGACAAAATAGAGTTTCAAGTTCATATAGAGTGCTCACTTCCTCTGCTTGCAAAATGAGGAAAATACCTAACTCTTAAGTTTTATAATGATAGTTTTTAATCAAGCCCTAGGTCACAAATCCCTTTCAAGAACAGAGGTTGGTTTCAACTTCTGTGCTATACAGCGACAATTATCGCTGATTCCAACTCCTCCAATATGTTGTGCATCCATCTTTAATAACAATCCTATTTTTGTGGGTGCGTTTGATTTCCTTCTTTCTTAGGAGACAGTATAGGTGGATAAAATAAATAACATGACCTGGTTTTGCTACTTCTTGGTTGTGAGATCTGGGACAAGTCATTTAACCTTCCTGAAACCTTGTTTCTTTATCTGTAAAATGAAAATCGTAAGAGCTCAGAGTGGTTGGGAGGATTGGATGTAATAATTTAGCATCAACTACAAAGTGGACGCGCAAAAATATAACTCTTCTATCCCAAGTAGTTTGTGAGTTTTTGAAGACAGGGCCTCTTGTCAGTCCTCACTTCCTTAGCCTTTAGCACATAGAAGTGTGCAATAAATGTTCATGAAATGAATGAATGAATAAACAAACAGAAGACTAAAAGTGTAATGCTCTCTGAGTGTTTCCAGGAAAGAAGCTTTTGAAATTTTTGACTTAATGACTGATTTGTTTCTACTTTGACTCAATTGAATCTAACAATATCCTAAATTGTACAAAGTTAAAAATATACATTTCCTGGAATTTTTGAATCCCAGGAGGTATCTAACCTTAAACTCAGCCCTCAATGTCACGTGAGACATAATCTGGTTGTTTTACAGCTAAAACATCTGTCTCAGACTTTGAGGTCTTTGAGTCCTTGCGGTCTCAAGGTTTCAAATCCTTTGAATTTTAGGATGTCAGAATACTTGGCCCTTTGACTCAGGTTAAATGATAAAGTGATGCTCCCTGAACCTTAGTATATGCATTTAGCCTCCCTTGGGAGTTTGCTAAAATGCAAATTCTTGGACGCTATCCCTAGAGAACCTGACTCTAGGTTCTGGATAAAATGGATCTCAGGCAACTGCATTCAAATGGTTCAAAAAGCAGCTAATTTCAGAAATGTTTCTCAAATCTGTCATCATCCTGTACGTTGCCAAGGTCATTTTCTTGGTTCAGCTGCTGGACTATTGAGACTGCCTCCAACGTCTCACTTAACACACCACTTCCAGTCAGCCATCCATACTGCTGCCCAAGTGCTCCCTGCAAAGCCCCCATAAAGTCATATTAACTCAATGGTTTTCCTTTGCCTAAAGAAAAAATCATCATAACGATCTCTCACAACGAGTTTTCACATTGTCTTTTCTTGCTAATTTATTTTACTCCAGCCATTTACGTCTCCCGCCAGTCATAACTCTCCCAACACCAGTTGCTCTCATTCTTTAGCTCAAGCTGTTTCTTTCTAGAACTCTCTTCCTCCCCACAGCCTTGTCTTTCATGTGAAATCCCACATATGCTTTTAAAGTTGAGTTAAATGCAGCAAGAATCCATCCTGCAATCCTCTATGACTTGGAGAACCATGATTGCTTATTGCGGACATAGCATTTCTTCACTCATTCATTACTTCCTGAAGTCAACAGACCTCTTACGCCAGGCTATGCACATTGTGTTTATTACGGGTTTTGCACAAGGTTCTGAACTTCTGGAAAGCAGAGATCTTGTTTCAATAATTTATGTAGCCCTAGAATTCTAAGTTGCTACTCTCAAAGATGTCCCACAGTGTTTTAGATAGTTAAAACTTCACTGAAATAAAATTTCCAAGCGACTAATTTGAGAGAGATTTTTTTCACATTTTTCTGATCATTAAAGTCATATCTACCTATTCTACAAAACATAGATAATAGTAATATAATAAGTAAAAATCACCTATGATACCACCATACAGTGTAGTATATTGCCTTGCATAAATCTCATATATATATAGTATCTTATGTATATGTGCATATATATATACGTAATTGTATCTTTTTTAATATTTGGAATATACTATATATAAAATCCCATATTATCACATTTTTCTCATTATTATAGTTAGTCTTAACTTTTCTCGAGACATGATAATAAAAACAAATTTTTAATTATGAATCTAGCCATTTTATAATTGCTCACATTAAGTTGACTTTTATCTATTTTTTATTTTTTGACGTTTTTTTTAAATGCTGTAAATAATGTTTTAATAGTTTGTGATTTATTTTCTTCAAAAAGCCACTCAAACAGTAATTGCCATGTCAAATGGGACAGAACATTTTGAGGCTCTTGATGCAGATAGAGTCCATTTGTCTTTCAGAAAAGTTAAACTGTTTTCCATTCCCATAAGCAGTCAGGGACTGTCCTATCATATCTTTATTAGAACTGAGTGGTGTTACCAGAAGAAATGGCAAGCGAACAAACAACAACAACAACAAAACAACCAAAGAGGAACAACTTGTGTAAATTGTGTGTGTCTAAAAGAATCCTTGGGTCTCAGCACTTACTCTTACTATTGGTGAGTTGAATGTGTTTGAATATTTTGCCAGTGTTTCATAATGGAAGAGTTGACCCATGGCCTAAATCTGTTTAATTTTGAATAAGTTCATAATTTTACTTGCTCTTGAACAATTTTTATGTAAATTTGGGATGTTCATATTTTATTTAACAATAATTTTCAATGTTTGGTACATTTATAATCAGTCATTTATGTTACTTCAGGCAGATGATTCTAATTTTTATGTAATCAAATCAATTGATTTTTTTCAACATTTCCCTGGTTTTATTCTTTAAAGTTCTTACCTTTTTGATAACCTATTAATATAATTCTTTATATTTTTTAAGATTTTGGGGGTTTTGGATACTTTAATTCATATTTTGTTTATGTGTATATACTCTTCCTAAAACTTATGTTGTAAGAAAGGGAAATATATTTAATAAGAAAAATAAGACAGAAGTTAAAAAAATGAAAGGAAAAATTTTACCTTTTAATTCTTTATGAGGTAAGAATCTATTTTTAGTCATTTTAAATATTTAATCAATTGTTCAAGCACATATTTATTAATCATTATAGTTGTCACATTTCAAATTCTATAATTATAGTGTAATTATAATTACATATTTTTATTATTTTAGTACAAACTTTCTAAAATAAGTTAGCAAGTTATATTCATATATATGGTGAGATGATAGTGTGTCTCGATTACAGTAATCTTGTGCTAGATTAAGTAAGGGTGGTATAGTTTGCTGCTGAAAGATGAAAAGATTAGAGGATTTATGAACTACCAAAACTTGGGTGGAGAGGTGAAACTTTGACCTTATTATTTCTTATATCTGTCATCGCTGTCATCGCCACCATCCTCTCATCTTCATTTTTATAAAGACCATGGGCACAACAATCGTAGCGTGTTCTCTCAGTGTGCAAGGCACTGTGTGAACATTCTACCTGCCTTCGGGCCTCATCATAGCCCTGAGATCACCATGTTCTAGATGAGGAAATCAAGTTGAGAAGTGGTTAAAGATCACTTAGCAGCCTCTGGAGAGATTCCACACTGGGTGTAAGAGGGAATTATCAAGAGAGCAAAAACAGTTTCCCTCCCTCTATCAATAGTTCTGGATCCTGGCTTCTAACCCACAAGAATTCACTCAGAAATCCCCTGAATATTTTCACACAATTATCTTCCATATCCCAGAGTTAAACTGCAAAGGTAGTTCTGCACTTTGCTTTCTGCGTGGCCTCCTTCTTAAAGCAGTTATTAGTAAAGCATTTAATGGATGGAGTATCCTGATAGAGGATGTGTCCAGGTGCCGAACAGTACCTTCATTACAATAAAGACAATGATTTCTTTCTTGTTGTATAAGAACAGCTCTCTCTCATCCCACTTCGCTGCATCTGCACTGGTTGTACTTCTAATAACATACGTGCTGAGAATACATAGCCTGCCCTGGCCTACTGTACCGAGAGGGGTCCCTCGGAAGATACTTTCCTTTTCATTTCATTAACCACAACTGACGTTCATTTTAATAAACACTTTTTTCCTGTTTCATGATAGTGAACAAGGTAGCAATCCCCATACACAATGATGCTTCACAAGTGTGGTGAGATGTTAGTGTCAGCTGATTTAATGAACTGCATTAGGAGAGAAAGCCCAAGAGAAAGGCTGCATAAGGGAAAAGGTTAGGGATGGGTTTTGTACCACCATGGAAGAAGATGCTAATTACATCAAACCATCATTTTTATAAATTCCTCGCGGTAGCAGAACTTTAGGGAAGAGTAAAATTTCAACGTCTAGAAAAAGGAAGGTTTTAAACATTTATAATGTATCACATTTGCATATTACAAGATGACAACTAAATGCAAAAAAAGCAAGTTGTCAAAATAAGATGTTAAGTCTGTATGGCTGGTGAATAAATGCAAATTGGCAATTGTATGAGAGTTAGCACGTGTTCTCTGGTGAAAGCCTATGATCAAACATACAATGGAAACCTATCTCCCCAATAATACATTGTCCATCCAGGTGTGAGTGACACAGCCCTTGCATCTTTACACATGTACACAAGAGCATATGTACAGATGTAATAAGTGGATTCTTCTGTGTAAAGATAACAGAAAAACACAATGACTAAGAAATAATGACAATAATTTGCATGAGAAAGAGTTTGATTTGTGATAGAATTCTCAAGTGTCTGAAATTGCATTAAAGTGCTGCTGCATTAAAATTTGTACGAAGTTGTGAAGGACATCTTAATATAAGCATAAATGATATGATATGATCTATGGCACTCGCATATCGAAATACAATGTGAGGCTTTTCAGAGGAAAGCTGTTTCATGTCCAAATATAAAAACATTATTACAAAAATATTATGTCCACGTCCATAGTCATGATGATGTATAATCTTTAAAAAATTATATATGTGTATATATATATATAATTTTTGATTTAGCTTTGTACTATTTTATGATTATAAAGTGTTTGCCCTTAGAAAGTAAAAAGGCTATAGAAAAATGACAATACTTTTTTTCCCCCAATAAAAAAGACATGACATATTTCTCAGCAATTAAACCTAATGACTACAGATAAAATTTCAGCTGTTAATTGATTAAGCTAATTGTTTGTAATAAAGAAAAAAAAATCTCTGAGCAGGTTTCAAAATTAATTTATGTTTTTAAATGAGCAAGAAGTTTATAAGTAGAATGTCTTAAAGAGACATTCCCTGAAGGAGCAAACAGTATTACAAGATAAAATTCAATTACAACACATGTATTGATGTTTTCCACTAAGTGTATTCTCTTAATCGCTTCCATTAGCATTAATTTAATTTCAAGTTTAATTTCATTATAAAATATTGGCTTTTAATGGTGCATATGGACTTGACCACAGATAAATTAGGGAGAGATACATTTCAGTAAACATTTGTTTTATCCAACAAAAGAGAGGGAGATTTCTAGGCAAGTAGAATATGTTAATCCTCAAGGAACAGACTTTAATAATAATCTCTGGAAGAGCTAACAATCATTTTTAGTACTTATAACTTTGAATAGAGCTTGGAAAGTAAAGCGAATACATTTTTTTTCTCCACTAGAATGCATTGCCCAATATGAGCATCATTTTGTTATGAAGGAGAAGCACATGGGCAATCTGAATAATTCAGTTTTGAAGCCAGCTTTGCTATTGACTAGCTCTGCACAAGCTACTTCACTTGTTTGGGCCTCAGGTTAGAAGGACCAGAAGGTACAAACTGTGACATGCAGGGCTGCTTCAGGCCCACAGTTGTATTTTGTATAAAATGCACAATATTTATGTAATAACTATGTGGGGTGCCAGGTAGGTACTAGACTAATCAGGGGATTGCTTTGTAAATCATGTCAATATCTAACCACTACGCTATACAACTGATAAAATTAAAGTTAAAAAAAAAACTGCACTATGTTTAAAATTTTTGAGCCAATGTGAAAAGAACAAAGCAGTAAAGTATACACTGAGAGAGAGAGACAGAGACAGAGACAGAGACAGAAAGGAGGAGAGAGAGAGGAGGGAGGAGAGAGAGAAAGGAATGGAGACGGGTGTGAGAGGAAGAAGATTTTGACTTTTCTTAAGAAATCAGAAAGATTTAGCAACCATTGTCTGGACCTGAGTTTTCTCTACCATCATTAAATAGGCTTGTCTTTCCGTTTGAACCTGGTCTCCATTGTAATTTATCACGGCGGCAAAGTGCCAGCTGCCATTTTTCATTTCACTGGTAATGAAACTTTTCATACACTAGAAAAATATGTTTTGGACTGTGGATTCTATCAGAGTGAGAAAATACTCATTTCTAATGCCTCCTAGGCAGTAGCAGGCTTTGGGGTCTGCGTCTCCATAATTGCACCATCTAAATAAATTTCCTTTCATTCTGTGATTCCAACTCGAGCTACATTGACCTCAAGCTTGAGGCCTTTCATCCTAACTCAACACCAGCACTTACCCCACAGTAATCAAAATAATCCTTGCAAAGTTGACCAGAAATCGATTAGACTGTTATTATAATTGCATTTCCTCAAAAGGAGTTGGACATTTTCTTTTTAGATAAATTTATCCAAATCTTCATGGGGTCAGTAAAGAAAGGGAAAAGAAAATAAACACGTCGTATGAGAAACTCAAACTCAGCTTAAAAACAGGCAGTTTCTTTCTAGCCCATGATCTACCAAGTCAAGAGCTAACACTCAGGCCCCTTCCTTGTTGCTTTATGTCTTCCACCGCACATGCTTCTCTCCTGCTTCCCAGGCTATTTACTTACTACCCAAGAAGTCATCCCTTAGAGCAGCAAAAGACGAGGTGCCATGCGCTCAACTAAGTGTTGGCTGGGAGACACGAGCTGTGTATAAGAAGTCCTGTGCTCGACAGGGAAACCATGCAAAGCCTTTCATGCGAGTCTCACACGGAAAGTCACGAAATCTAATTTCCAGAACTAAAGGCTCTTATTCGCTGTTAACGCGCTTCTCATGAGGGCAATTTGACACAGTTTGCTCAAGTTTAAAAATGAGAATGGATTTTTTTATTAAATGATAATTAATGTTATAACCATAGAGGATGACAGCTACTTTAAAAACATACTTTCTAAATCGATACTCACAAAGCTTCTATAGTTAAGACAAGCATACACTCTTTCAGCCTGAAAGTGATTAAGGTTATTACCTAAAAAATGGTTCTGCCATCTCAGCACCTACCTTTCCAAGAATCACCGCTGGACCACTCTGTACATAAGGACCAACTTATGCTCAGAAGGAGAATCAAAGATAAGACTTAAAGCTATAAAGTCCTTGCTCGAAATTATTCCAGAATTGTCCCCGTGCCTCAGCCATATCATGTGTCCCTAGTACACAAGTCATTGTATCATTTCCCATCATGATGACTTTCATTTGGGTGCCTCAGAGGAAGAGAGTCAGCAGAGGGATGATGCTGGGAACAGTGACGAAGAAGAACAGAGAGGGGGGAATAACTAGGACCACAAGACTTTCCTTCCTAGAGAATGGCTTTCATCATGTCATTTACCTGCCTAGTAATATCAAAGTGCCCCTATTGTCAAGAGCATGTGACTACATAGCTTAGGTTGCTATGGAAACATATGGACTTTATGGCCACATTTGCTGTCATGATCTCATTGTCTAAAACTCCTTCATTAAAACTCCGACTCCCTGCAGTCTGTGGCAGCCCACTCCATTCCTGACTCAGATCCAAAGATGGTTTTTCTCAATCAAGAATGCGAGATGTCCAAAGATGGGACATGCCTATTACTTTTGAAGATTTGAGCGATCCTTTTCGATATGTTGTGGTGGGCCTGGTTTCTAAGAGCCTGAAGCAGTAACCAACACAACTTGTGAAATCCATGCTTTCATAAAAACGATCATGACAAACTTTCTCCCCCACCACCCCACTAATTACCAAAACCAGACTGATAAATCACTTGGAAACAAAATACAAGTGGGAAAAAATAAAAGTCAGAAAGACAAGGGAGAAACAGGAGGATATGGATGCTTCGTACTAGTTTGCAGCTACTAGAATGGTTCACATGAAATTGAGGTGGCCAAAATAATCTTACTATTACTTTCATCTCCTCTTCCCATTTCAACCACTTTTCCCATGGCTCTCCACGCTTGCCAGTAAAAAGACAATTCTAAACGTATTGGCTACATTCTAGTAGGATAATTCATACATTACTCATGAGAGACCTTACAGCTTTTCATGGCTATCCTCGGGGCCACAGTGGAAAATAATAAAGAGACTATATTTTTCAATATTCTATTTTTCTTGGACTATCTTCCTCAAGGCCAGTATTTCATGAACATTCGCCGATGACATTGACATAAATGGTTGTCTAGGTTGGTTCAGAAAGAAGACTTCTCACGCTCAAGGCCATACCTGCTATAACCGGACGGTTTGCCTCTTTCAACAAGCTTCCAAAGAACAAAGAGGAATAGAGGGGATGCTTCTGATGGTAATTGGGGTGCTAAAAATAATATTAACAACGACAGACATATATTGAGCATATATAATGCACACGGTACTCTTTCAAAGTGTTGAGATATGCTATCTCCTTTACCCCTTGCAGCAGTCTTGTAAGGTCAACAGTATAATGCCCATTTTATAGATGAACAACTGAGGCTCTGCAAGAAATATGCCCAGAGTCACTGAGCAAAGAAGTAGAGCCAACGTGAACCTGAACTCAGGTGAACTAACTCCATAGCCCCCATTTTTAAGTCTTATACTATGTGGCTCTCTGATCTTGGGGAAGTGGTGTAAATGCAACAAGATCACAGATGGTTCATATTGTGTATCTGTTACTGTTCCTGAAAAATAGCAGGAGACCAAGAAATGTTCGTTTTCTTTTTCAGACTATTTCATGGATTAAACCACTGAGGCTCAGAGGAATTCAATGACCGACCCAAAGACACAGTCCCTGGGGATGGAATAACCATGTCTAACTGCTGGGTCCACAGAGCTGCACCACTTGTCTCCAAATGCATGCAGTAAGTCCTAAGGTGGGGACACTTCAGGGGTCACCCCCTCTGCTTTTACACCATCACAGCTACCACGACTTATGCATTTATGTCTACAATAACAATGTACTGAGGACCTACTACTCTCCAGTTACACAGACTAAATTCTGACTGTGTAACTCTCAGGACAGAAAAAATCTCTTTTTTTCCCCCACCCCTCACCTGTCAGCCTGAGATAGCAGATTCAACAGAAAGCTCAGGTGTTCTCAAGAATGACAGAGCCACAGGTTGAGAGGGGACCAGGACTGTCCAGCAGGAACGGCCATCAACCAGGAATATCCCTGTTAGAGTTGTGTGACTAAGGAACATTTTTTTAAGGAAAAAAAAAAACCACTAAAATTTTGGGTTGTATCTGTTACAGTAGCTCTGTTATACACTTAACTAATATATAATCACAAATGTAAAAAGCAAATACAGGGAGGATACGGCTATTGGACAACTTATGTTTTAACTAATTTTTCTTTTGTCTAGAGCCAGACGTGGGGTGAGATGGATTAGAATATTTCCCAATAACTTACCTCTTATCTTTAAAAAGACGTCTATGGAGGGATACATATCTAATTATGGTTGCCAGGTGATGTCAGTGGTTAGACGATCTCTTTACATCATGTTTATGAAAGTGTGGTTTCAAAATTGCAAAGCAAACCCAGCCTTCTAACAGCCAAGAGTCCATTTCTGGTTGTCAGGGAATATAATTGCCTTGGAGGGGACCTAAGGGAAGTTGTGGCTATTTCAGCATTTCATTTTACAAAATAGAAATACTAGTTTTTATTAAAATATGATTATGTGACAACAACGACATATATTATGTCCTTGTAATAGTTATACAAATATAAGATGCTATTTCTGTTTTTATTTTTTATGTCATGTTCACCGTACAATTCCTTTAGTTAAAAAAAAAAAATGAACTTCTTGAGAAAACTGAGTACTAAACTCTAGAAAAGAATGCAAATTATTGTTAGTAGAATAATGCAAGCAGCGATGCCATCGTTGGCATGTGTATTAAGGCAAACGCTAAATATGAACTGCAAACACTCCTTGCTGATGTCACGAAGCCCAAGAATGAACTCCACGCTCACCCACTCGTCTCGAACTCTCTTCCAAGGCAGGACCTAGACTTCCTTCCACAGACCGAAACTTGAGCAACACTTTATTCTCTGCCAGACATGTCTTTAGTCAACAAGGAAGAGACCTCTTGGGTCAAACTTCATCCAGACAACGTTTAAGAGGTTTCCACTGACATTTTGATGGGAAGCGTTGGAGCACGTGAGCGGCTGTAGCGAGGAACCCAGACGCTCACTGTGTGTGGCAGGGATTTGCACAGGAAGCGGGGAGGCCAAGAGCTAAACCACACAGCACAGTGTGTCAATACTGTCCTCATTACCTTACAGATCATCTCATCTCATGTCTCCGTTTATCTTTACTACGATAGTTGTGAATGTGTCTATATTACAGGTGAGGAAACTGGGGTTTCAGAGCCGGGCGCTGAAGGACAGGAAGTTTGAAGCCAACGCTGTTTGATTCGACAACCTGCCATCTTTCATTTCGCCAAAGGATTCTCTCAAATTAGAAGATAAAAGTAAATGTTACTAACAACGTTTTGCATTATCTAAATATTGTTTGAAGTTATATTTATGGTAAATAGAATTACTTTAATTCAAAATAATTACCAAACTCTCTAATGAACATTGTAAACAAAATTGTAAGAAAACACTAAGGCACTCTCTGTAAGATATAACTAGTAAAAGCATCTCACTTACTAGTTTTATTTTTTCTAAGATCATGATTTCAAATTATACAGTGTTATTCATATTTTCTTTTCCATCCATTTCCCCCTGAAATAAAGTGCTTGCTTTTTTAAAGCATTCCTCAAAAATGAGAACATGCCTCCTAAAGCAATTTGTAATTATGTCCATACTTGTTAAGCTACATTTTTTCCTTGAACATACTTGCCAAGTTTCTCATACAATATATTTAATATCTTTCCCTTAGCTGGAATAGGAATAAAATAATTTATTCATTGTCCTTCGAGGATTGAAAAATGATAACAAAATTGATGATGTTGTCAAATCCATTTTATCATAAATTACCATTATCCTATACTCTTTAGGACTATAATTACAGCTCATCTTAATTACTACTATTTTTCACATAAGGCACCTGAGTCAGAGAGGTTAAATAATTTGTCCATAGAACTCAGCAGGGGGATTACACAGTTAGGATTAAACCCAGAGTTTCTGCACATCTGCGCATTTATATCCAGTCTCACCATGGTCATGAGCGATGCATTTCATAAATGAGTGTGCTCCCACTGGATTTCTCTGGGTCCCCCCAAACTGATATCTCACACCTTACCATGCAATTCAAAAATATACTATTCTCTAAAAACAAATAGCCTTTATTTTTACTCTCTTTAATAAAATCCTACAAACCGAAGGAAAGGTTGCCTCTTTCCCATGAAATTTTAGAAAAAGTTACAAAAGAACTTGGCCTTCGAAGATGGAAGCCATTAACTTGTTCTAAGTTCTTAGAAGAGTGACTGAACCCCTTTCATCATTAGTAAACAAGAGTAACGAAAACATTAACGTAATCTATGGGATTTTGAAAAAAATCGTATCTTGTCAAATGATTTGAGAAGCTAGTAACAGATAATCATTTGTTTTACTGTAGAAATTAAGAATCTCATCATTTCTCTCCTTTTAATACATGAGACTAGAGTTTTGCTCCTCAGTTTGCTAAATATGACCTACATACACAATCAGTACGTTATTAGAAATACAACTCCCAGATTGTACCCCCTGTTCTTGTTCTCTGAACCCCAGTGAACTCCGTGACCTTGGCAAACATCAAAAACTCTTCAGGATACTCCTGCTCGGACTAAATATAACCTCTGATTTTCTCAACGTATTGCTCCTGGGAGAACCTGCACGGAGATGAGATTTGGAATGCAGGAGGTAGCACCTGCTCCACTTCTCAGCTGATGAAAGGCCACACTGGAGGGACCTCCTGACCTCAAATAAAGAAAGAAAATTCAACAGAGCAATGACAAGTCAGGGGTCACGGTCACAAGACAAGGCTTCCGGACTGAGGGCGGCCTTCCATCCTGCCCCTGCTTTGATTCACTTTGCACATCCCTAGTTTCTCCAAGAATCACCATCACATCTTCACTCACGTCAGCATGCTCACCAGTAACAGCCCCAATTGCTACAAATGGACTAACCTTCTTCACCTTCCACCAAAGCTTCTAGATAAAGGGAAATAAATTTCTGAGAGGTACTAATAAACTCTCAAGACTATTTTTATGTTAACTTCACAAAGCATCTCATTTGCAAACACCAGAAAATATAGCCCTTCTTAACGCGACATGTCAGATGCTTTTTAAACTCCCAAATCCATACACCACAACCTAATACATATTCAAAGCCCCAAACGCTGTGCAAGTTACACTTCCCTCAAGACACGGCTCCTCATCAAAGTCTTGCTAGGAAAGATGGAAGTTTTTTCATTTATTTTTGCTTGTCTCTACCCAGCAGCTCCCAGAGCACAAATCTTGTTGCTGAAACTCTACCGGACCCAATCCAGGAAAACTAAGACCCTGAGCTTTGTGGCTTCTCCCGACTTCCTCAGCCTTGAGCTGGCCCTCTGCTCATCACATGGCAATGGGCAACTTTGTGCGCTTCAATTCAGTTCAGGAAGAGAGCGTCTGCTTTGTCATTATGTCCAAGATTAAGGGGAAAGAGAGGAATGTGGGTAGTAAGTACTCACTACCCTGTCCTCGTTTGGGGGATTGGAGATGGCTGGAGATTCCTTTGGCACTTTCACCCTCCCTGACGAGGAAAAATAAATAGGTTATATTGCTGGTATCCCAAACTGTCCTTGTCTCACCATGTATCATTTCTCAAAAGAGGCTGAGCTTCCTAACTACCCTTCATGTCTACTAATTGTTCACAAGAACCAGAATTCTATTACCAAAAAGCTTATGTGGCCATTGCGTAAGACATTAATTTGATTCACAAGTGCATCTATCTCCTATCACTGCCTGGAGAAAAAGGAGTTTGCTATTGAGTCATAGCAATAATTCAAAGCTCATATTTATTTTTCTAAAGAAATGGTTGTCAGTAGTGCAAATGCATTTTAGGAAAATTGAATTTTATCCAGATCTCTGCCATTCCAAAACATAGTCAAAAAAAAATTTTTTTTAAATTATTATTTGCAGTTCCCAAAATGATTGCTGAAAGCCTACAGTAGGATTTTTAGAGAAAATACTGAAAACATTTTCCCAGGATGGGCTAAACTAAGTCAATAGCTCCCCCTTGCGGTAATAGGAGGGTTTACATACTACAGTTAAGACGATTAATTTATAAGGATCTTTTAAGAATTCCTATAGAATTATTTATGAAGACCTTTAAGACTCACCGACGGCCCTTCCCTGGCCTCAGGCAGAGCCACACTGGTATCACCTCCCCAATTTGGAAATCTGCTGTGGTTTTAAAAGTCCCCAAAGGGAAGATTTCATGACCTTCCCCAGTGAAACATTCCAGGATTTCACTCTCAGGTCTAATAAAAATACCTTATAGAGCAGCATGCACCCATTTACTACAGTGAAATCTGCCTCTTCCGCTGACATGAGAACCAGATGGTCTCTAGCCTTTATTCCTTGGCGCCTGTGTACCACGGTAAAGTCACAGAGAGGGAACCATAGCAAGACCGAATGAAATGGCTTTGGTCAGAGGAATCCATCATGGTCCATCCATAAATCTTTCCGCAAATCTTAAACCCACTGCTCAGAGCAGAGGCTGTGTTTAATGGGCCGGAGTGTGCTTCAGCTCTACCTCATGCACGTGAATCTCTGCGCCCTCCGACCTCCGCACACTTTCACAGCAGCCCGACCCTCCTCACAGGTGATGCTCAAACTGGTTTTAACAACCAGAGATTTTTTTTGATTAATAGTGTCTAGTATTTTAACCTTTGCACATCATCAGACTATGGGACAGAACTAAAGTTATCTTTTTATTTTTTATTTACATAATTACACCGTCTCCCTGGTACATTCTGGATATCTGTTTTAATACGGTTCACATTAGAAGTCTGTGAAGGCTGTGCTGTTTTTTTCTGTTTTTTTCTCTTTTTTTTTTTAACTAAATATAGAATTTTCACTAAATGAATAGTAGGAATAATAATCATACTGTTTTATTATTGTTGTTACTTTGGGTAATTAAGAATGTAGGCTTCTAATTATCTCTCTAGATGAGGTTTGCTTTTATATTCAGTTAGTGTAAAGGTTGACTTTTTTTGCCCCATATTTTTTGAGGGAGGAGCGAGGTTTTAAAGGATGAATTAAATGTAATGATATTTTATTTGTGGTAGGTAAATATGGAATAAGCAGAGACTTATTTGTGGAGCCTTAATTTTACAACAACCTAGTACAATGAACGTCAAATTCACTTATCATAATGACTTTTGATCTTTTCCCTAAAAAGGAAAAGAGATTCATGGACAGTGCTGATAATTAACACCCATTCATAAGTGCATGTACCATATTTTATGCTTGCAGGTAGATAATATATATTATAAACGAACAACCAACTGCACGTTCTTGCCTAAAACCTCACTATAAATTAAATAGGGACCATACACTCATTTGTGGTTTTTTAGTATTTATACTTGTCAGTCTTATTCTATAATGTCTGCAGTCAGCGCATATTTAACCCATTTCTATTTAAATCTATAATTAACAAACAAAAAGGGGGGTATCAGTTGAGACACAATAGCTTTTTATTTTCCCTTGTTCATTCATGTGTAAGCGTTACCCAGCATTGAACTTGGTGAACTGTCAGAAGATTTCTAGTCCTCTTCCCCCCTCTAGTGGTGATGAACGGTATAAACATTTGCAGTAGGTATTTGCCTTAAAATACTCAGAGAATTGCGGCTGAGGTACACAGGAAAGGACACTGTATTTAGAGTGACTAGAGAAGAAAGGTTCAAGACCCAGACACGCCACTTCTAAATATGTGAACTTGAGACTTCACTTGACCTTTTGTTTTTCAGTTTTCTCATCACGAATAGAATAATGATTATGATTTGCAAGATTACAGGTCTTAAGAGAAAATGTTACGCCAAATCTATTTAGAAATTGATAAAACAAAATTAGATTTTTTTTTTTTAAAGAAAATACAAGAGATATAATATATTTACTGACTTGGTTTGATCCTGTGGTGGACAGACTTTAAGACAGCTTCCGGGTCCTCCTTCTCCGTACACAGAGTACTTATGGTGGAGAAATGGCCTTTACCAAGTTATCAAACATCATGCTCCCAGGGATAAAACAAACACCACGGACCATGTGAATGGAATTGAAAGCTTCCGCACGTAATCTTGCTCAAAATGTTTAACTCGAATCCAACCACAAAGGAACCGTCAGACAAATCAGACTAAGGGTTAATCTGAAAACAAACCCAGGTTGCTCCAGACTGAAAATTTCAGCATCCTGAAAAATCAATGAGGCTGAGAAATATTTATGATGGAAAGAAATTAAAACTATAAGAACTAAATGTAATATATGGTCTTAAATCGAATCCCAGGTTGGGAAGAGGCACTTGTTGAGATTTGTAGAGATATGAAAATGGGCATTATAACAGACAATATTATTGGATCATTATAATTTGCTTGGCTGCGTTTTGAGTGTAATTGTTTAGAAGAATGCCCTTGGTCTTAGGAGGTGCAGGTTTAAATATTTAGAGATGAAGTGCCATGATTAAAACATATTTGCTTGTGCACACACGCATATACGTGTCACGTGTATTTAAAAGCACGCAGTTGTGCTAGATCTCCAACTTTTCTGTCATTGGGAAATTTTCAGAATAAAAAAAAAATAAAACGAACAAAGGAAAGCTCTTAGCTATTCTACCAATTAAAGATTCGTTAGGGATTACCTTTTTTTGTAATGCTAATTATCCAGGAAAGGCCCCACAGGTCAGTAATCCCCACCTTCACCTGAGGTTTAAATGAGATGACCTTGGGCAGGTAATTAGTGTTTGCATCATAAAGAAACAGCTCCTCAGCCAATTCCTGCTGGATATTTCAGCTGGGTCAATTTTCCTATTTGTAAAATGGGGATAGTACTGATCAGGGTCATGGTACCTAATCCTCCAGGAGCTCTACCATTTGCTTTGCATCCCCTTATGGTTTTTTCCCAAATTTTCTAGCCACAACATTTGTTACTGCTACTGCAATGCTAAATTGCTTGCATTTCTGTCTAAATTGTATGGTTTCAGACTTCCTACTCCCTTGCGAGTCTTCTTACCTCTTTCTCTGATGGCCTTTCACCCTCTCTTAATAAAACATTGGTCAAATGTCACTTCCTCTTCTATGAAATCCTGTTGGACACCTTCAGGGATGTCCCTCAAAACTTACTGAGTTACTTTCTGTCTTCTGTTTAATCTCCTCTTAAATTACACTAACTGCATGTGTGTGTGTGTGTGTATGTGTGTGTGTGTGTGTATGTGTGTGTGTGTGTGTGTGTGTGTGTGTTTCTGAGTGCATGTGTGTGTCCTTTACTAGGCTGAAATTTCTTTGTGCTCAAGAAGTTTGTATAAAACTTCTATTAGGAATCTGGTGCTTATCAGGGGGACATGGAGTTTGTTGAGTGCATATAAGAAGCGACTTGCAAACTCTAAAGTGCTAATGCTAAATACTGCAAAGTGTCGATGATGGTTACACATGTTAGCTATTAGTATTTGGTTGGTGGTGCAAGAGGTGGTGAGCCACACGGGGGCAGGGGGAACAAAGGTTGGATAATTTTATGTGAGGCAAGTGATTTTACAGCATAGAGGAAAAAGAAGGATACGATAAAATAGTCAAAATCCATTTTGTCCACCCTATCTTTTTGCCAAGATTCCAGATGACTGTTTGCAGAGCTGTGGCATGTAAGATTATCAAATCACCAATCAAAAGTTTGCACCTAGCCATGTATTCCAGTGAATCGTAGAGCCATCTATTCCAGTTTCCTCAGGTCTAGCCACACCGACCCGGAGCCCCAAGGAGCAGATAGCAGGAAGGGGAAAGATGATGGACGGAAAGAGGAGGAAAGAAAAGACATGATGTGTTCTCCTCCAGACCAGACGATAACTTGGCCTCACTCCTCCCCCTTCTTTCTTTCCATCTCCTTGATGAATACTGAACTGCTGAGATCTATATTGTCTATCCCTACTTTTAAGGAAGGTGGGACAAGGTGAGACGCGGTTCTCACTGTCAGCTGTGGCAAATCTTCACTCACAGTTCATCATACAGTTAATGAATCGTGTTAGAACGGTCTCCCTTTTGTGACTCATTTTGAGACGACAGACAGTATAGCGTGGAAGTAGACTTTCTTTTAATACGATATATATTGTAGTAGCAAAAAGCTCTCTTTGTCGCTGAGACTTTTCACACCTTTTTTTTTTTTTTTTAAAAAATAATGTTTAGCTTTTTGCCTTTGTATTTAAATTTGGCTATAGGAATAGTTTTAGAAATCCCGTGGGTGTGTAACCAGTGCTGAGTCACCCAAGGGACAAGTTCTCCTGTGTGTGGGGCACCTGCCCAACAGATCTGGGACAAAACAATAGGACAAAAAAAGAGAAAGCAAGAGAGAAAAATGAAGTGTTTTGTGTCAATAACCTTATGCTAAATTTTGTAAAGAGAAAATCTAAATGAAGTCAAAAAGAATATGTATAGACTGTGATACTGCGATTTATAAGAAGAAAAATATGCTTGGTCTTCTTCACTTCTTGCACAGGGCCCCTAAAACCCTTTTCTGTGAGAAGAGTTATAAAAAGTGTCTTTTGTTATGTTAATGAGTGACCTTTGGAAGGTGCCTAGGGATGGAGCTAATTGCCCAAGGAGCCAACCAAGTGATCAGAGGGTTGGAACTTTCAGTCCCTCCCACCCTGACCTTGACTCGGGAGGGGGAGGGGCGGGGCATGGAGTTCAGTCACCCAGAGCCAATAATCTGATGGGTCCTAACTCTGTAAGTGGAGCCTCCATTGAAACCTGCTTCCTGCGGGGTGAACAGGTGGAGATCCTGGGAGAGTGGGTCCCTCAAGGGCAGGGCCCTGGGCCCCCCACCCATACCTCGCCCTGTGCAACAACTTCCATCTGGCAGCTCCTGAGTTACAATACACCAGTGGTCCAGGAAGTAAAATGCTCTCAAGCTCCATGAGCCGCCCTAGCAAATACCTGAACCCAAGGAAAGACGAGTCCTGGGAATGACTGATGGGTAGGCATTGAGTCAGAAGCCCAGGTGACAGCCTGGACATTAGATTCGCATCTGAAGTAGGGACAGTCTTATGGGACGGCGCCCTAAGCCGTGGGGTCTGGTGTGGTCTCCAGGAAGAGTGTGGGAATTGAGTTCATTGTCAGACAGACAGCCAGCTGGAGAATCGCTGAGTGGTGTGGGGAAAACCCCACGCACATCAGAATCTGAAATGATGAGCACACATTAAGGCTGGCGTCCAGAGATGAGCGACTGGACGTATTACAGAAGCCCCACGTTATTTTTAAAGATGCAGTGAGGTATTGACCTGTTTATGGGGTGAGGGCTGCGTAGCCACGTCTCTTCGGGACTGTAAAGGTCTTCGTTTGCTCCAGGCTCAGTTTATGCCCTGTCCTAAATGGAGAACTGCGTCACTAAAGTTTATTTTTCTAAAGTGGTTTCCCCTCCCCTGCTCCGATACACTATGTCTCCTCCTGTTAATAAAGCTTTTTTTTTTTTTTAAATCGATTTTTATTAAATTCAGTCCTCTTTTTATTAAACTCATTTCCCTTTCGCTGTGACTCGCTGTCACTGTGTACCTTCCCCAGTGGCACCTGCATTTCAATTCTCTTAACATTTGTCTCTCACCTTCCACCCCCCAGCTGGTAAAACTAGTTAATTAACTAGCTAGGTAGCATATGTGATGACTATGCGCAGAGCCACCTGTCAGGAGCCCAAATGCTTCTGCAAATGATTATAACAGTTTTACAATGAGATGCTTATCTGTTTCCACCTTGAGTATTAATTAAATTATTCACTCAGTCTGCACAAAGACAGCTAGAGATTTCCAAGGTGAAAATGTACAACCCAGCCCTCAAAGAGCCTACGATCTAATGCAAACATTTACGGCGTGCACCGTTGGAAGTCAAAAGAGATGCTCCTTAGAAGAATGAGAAAAGGAATTCTGTGGTCGAATACATTAGAGGAGTATGACATGTTGTTATAGCCTCCTCTTTGCAATTTTCAATACACATCTGCAAATTAAAAACTCTGATAGTGAAGGAATTTACCTAACCTGACCTTTTCCCAGGCTGCTTTTCTGAATTACAGAAAACGGGATCACATCCCTCAGATGATGTTCTCCTTTGATACAAAAATTAGATTATTTACGGCTATGTGCAGGAAGTACAAAATACAGAGGTGGTGGGCAGAAGGCAGATAACGCTCGGGAGGCTTGGGGCGGCCTCGCCAATGGGGAGAACACCCTTGGTCCCCAACTTGAAGGGCTGAGTAAGAGTTTGTCAGGATCCCAGAGCCAGGAAGGAGTTCCAAGAAGAAGTGAGTGTTACGGAGACCCTGGCGGCATCCCCGGGGGATTTGGAAGTGAGAAAGAAGCACAGAGGGTCTGTGGGTGCTCAGGCGTGCCGTAGATGGATGGGGTGCTGGATAGCGAAGCTGAGCGGGAAGGCCAGGCCAGCTCACGCGGGCCTTGAAATCTGAGCGAAGCAGGCTCTCTCTCACCCGTATGCTATGGACACCCCCACGAGGTTTTAAATGGAGGAGTCAACCCTTGGCGCTGTCCTGTTGGCGTGGAGGCTAACTGGGGACGGAGTGGGAGCCTGCAGATTGGATTTGGGAAAAGGGTGAGAGACACTGAGCTGATCATAAAGCTTTATGGTCATCTTGCTAGACACATTTGGATCCGAGAGAAGCCATACCATAAAGCCGTGGGAGTGTCCCCGGCTGCCCTCTCTTTTGCCCTCCTGTCCTTGGTTTGCTTCGTGCCCTTGATGTACCTTGATTCTTAGAGGTGTGACACAGTGCCTTATGGTATGTCCTTGCTCAAAATGTTTACACATTAAATAAATAAATTACCAAAAATAAGCATTTTAACATTCTATTTAAAACGTGCTTTCAGAGTCGTTATCTCATTTCATATGGATGTAGAAATCGGAATGCCTGGAAATTGCAGGAGGCCTGGGGAAAGCGACCATAAATGCAAGTGCCTCCGATGTAAGACTTCTCCAAGGGGTCCCTGTTCATTCTTTAGGTTTTCATCAGACAAGTGACAGCTTGGTTTGGGTTCCTTCCTAGGCTGTATCCTGAATGATGAGTGACTTTGACCCTTTTGGCTTCCAGAAGCCTCTGACCCTTTCAACTGCAAAGTCGACTGGGCTGGGTAAGATTACTCCTGACACTTTTTGGTCCTTCCAATAACTTCCTCATTTTCTGGGAAGAAAACCATTGAATGCACTATTCCAAAGTCCAAATACCATCCCTGTCAAAATAACTGACAACCAGAGATTATTAACTGGCTCTCATGGCAGCATTTACTTTAGAAAACAAAGGTTTTGAAGAGACAGCATGGTTTTTTGTTTTTTGGTTTTTTGTTTCCTTTAGAGTTTCTGTTCATAGGCTTGCTGTGGATTCCCAGAAGTCAGATAAATCTCAGCGAATACATTATTTGTGTTTCGTATATTGTTGGTTAAATCTGCACCAGTCCTCTAGAAGCTGATATGAATGTGTGTGTGTGTGTGTGAGTGTGTGCATGTGTGTGTGTGTGGGTGTCTTTTCTTTTCAGAACATGGAAGGAGTTAGATGTGCTGAAATGTTTATGTTCTCACACATGTACACATACTTGTGTGTGTGCACATGCACATGCACACGTGCACACACGCGTGCACACGTGCACACACACGCACACCGCTGCTTGGCTGACTTCTCACAACACTAGAATGGTCCACAAGAGAATGACACACCCGATAAATGACATCTGCCTTCCTTCTAGGAGTTACCTTCCCAACCCCTCTCGCCCTTGGAGAGTCTGATCTTAAGTGACACCTTGCTCAGCTGAAGTCTTAGCTGAACTTGACCTTCTGCTGTGTAGCTTTGAATCTAGAAAAGTTAAAAGGCAAGACCTGGAAAATCAAAGACTAGTAAAACAAATGGATGAATGAAAGTGAAGGGAGGTGAATCCTGTGAAGACACCAAATTCAGAGATATAGCTATATCAGGTAGAAAATAAACCAGAGGTAGACAGGACCACTGGGCTTACACCTCACATCCGTAGAGCCTCTTTCTAGCTATCAGACAGGTAACACACCCCCTGGCCTCGGTTTTCACATCAGTGAAATGGGGGGAATATTCCTGCATATGTGGGCTGTGAGAAAAAAAATCAGATAATATAGAGTTCTGAACACTGTGCCAAGCACATCATAAACCCTGGACAAAATCCGTGTTAAGAATCTGCTTTCTTTGAAGACACTGCTTTCAACCCAAAGACTAATGTTTATTTGCAACACGGAGTAGAGAACAATGATTTGTCCAGCAGGTGAGCTGGGTGGAGAAACGAAAGATCTCTAGGACTTCTCAAGTAAGGCACTCACAGTGTCAATGTGTTTTTTATTCTGGGTGGAGTGGAGTGGAACTCTGAGCCAATAATATAGTGTAAGCATTTCTTCCTGACCCACATGTAACTGAAGCTGAAGGTAAATTTATCCACTAGTTAGGGGGACAGCTCTTTTCAGGAAAGAATCTTAAGTGATATGTTTCAAGCATGTTAACAGCAAACAAAAGCGATAAAGAAGGAAATTTTCCATTCAGCCAGTCAAGGTTTCTCTGCTAGTTTTCTTTTCAGTCTGTAAAATAGGGATAATGATCACTATTTCGGAAGGCTCAGGTTGGATTTAGGGAATGACAAGGCACAGAAGATGTCATAAATCCTAAAGAAAATAGTTGTATCAAATCATAAATAATGCATAACATTCCGAGATCACTGGCTGCGACTTATTTCCCCCCTCCCAAAAGTATGGAAAGGTATATTCAAAAGTTAGACAACCTAAAACTGCAGGAATAATAAAGTAATGAAAAAGATTCAAAACAGATATTATAAAATATATTTTCCCTGGGTTTCTATAAGCATTATTCTTATTATCCCAAGCAGCATTCCTTTTCTGTCATAAAGCAGTTTTGTTAGATTCAATTATTTTGAAAACCCAAGTACAGATTGCAAAGTGCACTTTAGACACTAGGTGGCGCTAGGTGTCCGCCTAATGTTACACTACCTTCCCCAAGTGAGAGTTCAGCATTGATTTCAATAGGCACAGCCTATGATGGGGAAGGTTTCATGGGCTTCCTCTGAGCAGACCAAGATCATTGTATTCAACTCTCAAACGACGTTATCAGCCTTTAACACGTCTGTAATAGCGATCTGGGTACCACTCAGACAAGATCTACAGCCATCAACTGATAACTTGACCTCTAGACTTTGAGGCAGTTTCACTTTTGACTATATTGACATATGCAATAAATCCAGCTGCTAAATATTTCCACTGCCTCCCAAAAAGTCTCTATTTCTAATTGTAATAAAAATTGACATGGAATCGTATACTTTAAAGATCTGCTAGAAAACACATGGAATAAACTGAGGCAGTAAGTGGAGTTCAAATCTTTAGCTTCACTTTTCCAAACTCGTCTGTGTCACTGTTAGTTCAGTAAACTAGACTACTCCTGGCATTTAAAGAGGACTAAATGAGGGCTCAGAAGTTTTTAAAAAATATATATTCCATTGACTGTGACCGCTTAAGACATACCAAGCAGTGCCAATTGATATCCATATATTGTCATACATTCACTTGGCAGACTTCATGTTGTTAAAATCCAGGCCTTGACTTTACGTAACAGTTTATAATGCATTATCCTCAACGCTGTCTTCATTAAAAGGAAAAATAGAAATGAAAAGCGAAACCCAAAAAGTTAAATCAATATAACGGGATATGAAGTTATACTGGACGTGCTTGTGGGTTACACATGCATCTCGGAATGCAAGGTATTTAAAACGGTGGTTCGAGGAAGCTTTAGGTAAATGCTGAAGTTGTTAAAAACTTGCCCTGTGTCTCCTCATCTTCTGTCCTGAGCATAGCAGGTAACAGCCTCCTGTGCAGCCGTAATGTTTCATCGTGTTCATTCGTACTCTAACTCAAACAGGAGCGTTGGCAGCGTTCGGCAGCAGCCGGCATTTTTGAAATGATACCCTCAGCTTATTTCTACTCGCTTTTCTTCCAGGCCACACATGAGCCCTACCAGGTAAGAACACATGCCAGATACAGGATCCCTATCATATGGTAAATAACTGAGTAGCTAATTTCCTCTTTGGAGAAGAAGAAAAAAGTATCATCAGATCAAGGGTACCAAGGAGGAGGAAACCAATCTCTCTCAGACGATGGAAATAAGGAGAGGTACTGTCTAGAGAATTTTAAGACAGTAATAAATGGACTGAAAATCTGTCTGCTTTTTATTAGTACTAAGCACTAGCAGTTTCACATGAGGTCAGTGATGCAGGGTGGGCGGGCCCACCCTTCTGTGCCCAATCCCTTTGGGGCACCACTGAGTAAATGATTCTCCCATTTAGGATTTTCTAGCAAGCGAGAAATGAATTTTTGGAGGAAGGGAAAGCTAGAAGGGAATGGAGAGGAAACAATGACTTTTCTAGCAGGTAAGGTCTGTCTAGGACTTCAGGTACACACGTGATCTCATTCGTCCTCAGTGACAGCCGTGTAAGGCAGATGACACGTGTAAGGCAGATGACACTGGCCCCATTTTACAGATAGGAAGAGAGACTCTGAAAATTGAACAGGGTATATTCAAGGTCACACATCTACTAACTGGTGAAGCGAGCATTCTAATAGGCAGCTGACTCCCTCTGAATCTCAGGTTAGTATTGGCCGAGGAGCTGCGATCATGGCCATTTAATAGGCACATGACTTGGACAAGGCACGTGACCCCATTTCAGAATCCTGAGTTGTAATGTGGGACAATGACAGGACCCACAGGGCAGGACCATAGAGGGCCCACCTGCAACGATGTAGGGAAGCTACCAGCAGGCCTGGCACATAGTCGACACCTCAGAGGTGACAATAAATGGCACGTGGTTTTCATTGTGCAGACTTCACCTAAGAACACTCAAGAACGCTTTGTCCCTTCCATATGTTAAAGAACATTAGAGTGCACACGTAAGCTACTTCACACTTTCATCTGGGGCCCTGGTGGGCTGACAACTCTGATGCTGAGGAGAGGGACACATACAGGTTTGGGGATGATTGTGAAGTCAGAGGGAGGACACCCTCATGTGCCATTTGCCCCCATCCCCGCTCTTATCTGTCAATTGTCCAAGACTTCTTAGAGAACATCCTTTTATTACATTCTGTCACCTACTCTAAGGGGACAAATGGCAAGGTGATTGGGTGTGGGACTGGATTGAGGGCCAAGGGGTGGGTTCGTTTAGTTTATTTCTACTCCATGTTGGAGTTATTAATACTGGTCATGAAACAACTGGTATTGAAAAGGTGACCACAAATATTCTGTCACTTGAAATATACAAAGCTACCTAGCCCAAAATGCCCTAAATAATATGTCAAAATTTCCCAGCCCAGACTGTAGTCAGTTGTAAGAAGCCATTTGAGATTCTGAATTTTTGTACGAAAGTACAAATCAAATAACCCCCACATTTCATTACACATATTACTGGACTAAGCTGTTATTTAAAGGTAGTAACAAATCTCATTTCTTCTTTAATTATAACACTAATTATAGAGAGTCCCAGAAAGTACTAAAGCCTCAATTTTTTGCAAACCAGCCAGACAGGCCTGTTGAGAGCATGCGTAAGACAATGCTTTGTTTATTTGTTTTTTCTTTTTCTTTTTTTTTGGCACTTGCATTATTTTAATGGGACTATGCCATAATACATGGCAATAAATCAATATAACCACTGACATTCCTATTTGTAACATGAATTTATTCCATACGACACAGGGCTAGGTCCAATCTCTTTGGTAAATATTATTTTAACAAGCAACTATAATTGTATTTGTAACATAATCTTCATTAACATACCACTTTATTTACAACTTGAAAGTAGTACAGGCACACCCTTCTGCAATGCAACGCTGACATTGTTGTGAATTTAGTGGGGTTCTCCACGACCCCCTTTGGGGTTTTACATACTTAGAAATAGGTGTCAGGCTTAACTCGTATGCAGAATGAAACAAACAGCAGTCATTTTAACATCAACTGCTGGGCTCGGAGAAAGCTCTGTGGTGGTGGGAAGCTACGTTTTCACGAAGTGAGTTCAGCTTTTGCTGATTGGCTGCATGCTCTGTTTCTGCTTTCCCCCCGCATTCTCATCGTAGGATGCCACGCTGAGCATACGATGAAATCGCTGTGTAAAGGTACAAATGCCTTGTCTCGCTTCAGGTCTGAGAGGACTATCACGGGGTCTCCACAGCAAGGAAAACACAGCTCTGCACTTGAACACGGGATGGCAGAAAAGGGGACCCTTTACCAGTGAAGTCGGGGTGGAGCAAGCTCCCGGCCATACAGTCCCCTCCTTCCTCTTCCGAGCCCTGTGTTCTCCCTCCACCACACAACGTTAACTTCTGGATGGGAAACGTTCATACCACGGATCAGATGAAAACCCCAGAATAGTTCTAGAGCTACAGGATTTAGGGCTGGGTGAGCATGCAGAGTCTTGGCAAAGCAGGTCATACCTATGTTAATGGCAGTGCGGGAAATCTAAGGAGAACATACTGTTGAAACTTCTGTATTCTCAGAATTTGTTTTCATTTTTCTACTTGACCTTATGCATTGAAGGTGAAATTAAATGAGAACATTGCCTTTAAGGTTACATTATTCAGAGATGCAGGCAGGCACTGAGTGGATGCAATTAGAAGTCCCGTCCATGACCTTGTTTGAGTATTTCTGTTAATATAGGTAGTCTCCCATTGTCTCCAGCTTTCCTACCACTCTCCAGGCTCCTCCAGGCTTTGTGCACAATCGTCCTGACTATCTGGGAAGTAAAACGAGAGCCCAGAGCTCACATAGCCCCTGAGAAAAAGCAGTAGCCTTGATGCTCCTCTTAGTGAAGCTGTGGATAAATCAAATCATCTCCCTGCTTTAGTGAAGTCCCAGGAAAGGAACCGACTCAGAGTGCATGAGAATAAACATTTTTTTCAAGGATATATAGAGAGGGACATTTACTGAGAGAGATATTTAGTAAGTCAGCAAGAGATCGCTGGGTGTTGCATGCTATGTTGGGCATTGGACATGAACCTCTGCACCAGACATGGTCCTTATCACAGAATCTACCTAAGACCTGTCTTAGCCCTTCGCATGTACTGATCCCTCAGCTCTATCTTTGGATGATTTGTCTTTCTTTCTTTCTTGTTAAGGTATCCAAAAAACAATTTTGACATCCAAGCATGTCCAGAAACCCACTCCGGACATGTGTCAGGCCATGGACATCCTAATACATTCGTTCTCTCATTGTCTAGGAAAGCTGGCTGGCTGTGGGCATGCAGACTTAGCCACGGAGCCTACAGGAAGGAAGATCAAGTTCTAGCCAGCAGGCAGCCTGGGCAGGCCCTCATCATACCCCAGCAGGGGCTCCAAGCTGAAGGAGACGTTAGGAGCTTGGAGAGAGTCCACAGAGCTGCCATCAAAAGATATAATCATGTGAGACATAACCTGAAGGGCAAGTTGAAGGAGCGTGGTGTGTTCACCAGGATAACAGCATGTTGGTCCTGGTAGGGACCTGGGTGAGGCCTGTCCTGGGTGGTGAGGAGGCAGTTTTCATGGCACATGGGGAGCATGGGACAAGAGATAATGGTTTCCAAGGCGACTTTTAGATTTCTAAAGAGATTTGGGTCTGTCAGACTTTGGAATGTATGTATGTCCAGAGGAAGTTACAGATGGCCTTCTTCTACCCTCTTCCCCCAAATCAAGGATAAACAGAGATAATCCCATTTCAAATGATAAGCCCTAACGGGAAGGGCTTAGATCCGACACAAGTCTCTGTTAGCTGTGGGATTCCTGGATTCAACATGGAGAGCTCTTATTTAAAAAATGTTAAGTGTGCCTGAGTATGGTCATGAGCATGGGTGTGTGAGTATGTGAGTTTGTGTGTATGAGTGAGCATAAGGGTACTGTGTGAGAGTTTATGAGTGTGTGTTTGTGTGTGTGAGAGAGAGAGAGGGAGAGAAAGAGTGTAGTAGACAAAACGGCTCTCATCTCCTTCCTTCCCAGAAAAACAAATATAAACATGTCTTGGCAACAGTTCTCCAAAGAGAGCTGGCACCTCTGTGTAGACATAGGCTCTAGCTGCTCCATTCTTGAAGGAAAGAAAGCATGCCTTGCCTTTCACAAGGCCACGTGCATTAGCCACCAGTCTATCACCTGGTGCAGTGACACCACAGATGGTACCACCCCCGATGGAAAGGGGGGGCAATGCAGAGGTAGGGGCTGGGGAGTCACATGACCACCACCTGCTGTCTATAAAAAGAGCTCACACCTCTTTCTTCACTACAGAAGAAAAAAGAGAAAGTGACATGTGCTCCAAGTTCAATATATGACTTCTATACAGCTTTACTTTTATAACCAAGAAAAGAAAATAGCTTCCTTGTGGCAGGCATAGAAATTTAGTCTAATTTCCAAAGATCTGAATTATGACAAATGCCAAAATATGTGGCTGCATTGCAATAAAATTCCAAGGAAATGTCACTTTCCCCTAATTGGCCCATGTCTACTTTATTCAGGAGAGAATTAATAAAGAAAAAAATCTGTTTTCCATCTCTCTGAGGTTCAGACAGTATTATGACTGTGGGGAAATTCCCAAATGCTTTAGAACCCATACTGCTTTCCCATTTTCTCTTACATATTATGAAGTTCTAGTCAGGTGAGATTATAGATTTCTACAAGTCTTGTGCCTACCATAGTTACTCAAAGCCAAGCGAGCATCACCTTCACTTTTCCTTATACACAAATGGTGACGGCCAGGAGCCATGAGCCCTGGACTGCTCTGAGGGTCAGTCAGTAACTATTGTCTCTAGAT
The DNA here is from genome assembly GCA_028627145.1 of Eidolon dupreanum. Lineage (NCBI taxonomy): Eukaryota > Metazoa > Chordata > Mammalia > Chiroptera > Pteropodidae > Eidolon > Eidolon dupreanum. Next base: position 160,904,713 of record CM053503.1, on the reverse strand, counting down.
TCCTTGGAAGAGGTCAATCGTCATTGGCCTGGGCTCCTGGGGGCAAAGGTCAGTCACTTTCGGCCCCCTCTGTGCACACCTGTTAAAAGAATGTCACGCTCTACCATCTACTCGTCCCGAAAGCACCGAGCATGATGCAAAGTGGTAAGTGAATAACTGGAAGTGAAAAGGGATGGGATGTGAATAACCTGAATGAAAACACAGCTCCTTCTTTACCAGCAGTCGTAGGTGACTACAATGGCACCGCCTCCCCAAAGCCGGATTCTGCAGGAGACAGGTGCTGCTTGAATTATTTTAGGGGTTAGTTTTTGCTTTTGTTTGTTTTAAGTAGATCATATGGTTTTCTAATGCTTGACTAGTGAGAAGTCTATTAATCTGTTATTAAGCAGTCTGTTTTAATAATTACGGGGAATCCTGGTGTTGGAAAAACTGCTTAAAACATCACCGGGGGAACTGCTTGCTTGTTAGTTTGATAACACAAGGTGTTTCACATCCTCGTTGGTGTATGAATATTCACTCTTAGATTCGACATGTTTAAATATCTTTCACCATTGCCTTGGGTTACTGAGGAAAGAGCTGGGCCATCTTGGTAGTAACTTAAAGAGACATCTCAGAGAGGAGCATGGGAATTAGATGAGAAAAGGATCTTTGGTAAAGATCCACTGACTTTTGTTCAATGAGAAGTCATAGGTAGAGCAAGGATTTTCTGAACCGTGTTTACACTTTAGCTCCCGGATACAGGGCTACATGAATACTACAACCCGTTACAAGCCACAGGAAAGAGACTCAGAGGCCAGACTTCTAATCCGTAACCCTGATGGCCCGTCCATCATATTATTGTGTGCCAGAATTCCTGCTGTTCAGAGAGGAAGCAAACAATGTACAAGCAACACGAGGTGCTTCCTCATGTTACTGGGATTTGAAGAAGAAAGAATATGCAATCAGGCAAAGAAGAGCTGATAATGAAAGGCATAAAGGTCTATCTTGTTTCTGTTCCAAAGTTTAGCCCAGTAACCTGCTTTTACTGAGAGTTAAAGGGGCTTAAGATGAAACAACTATAAGGATAATTAAGAAAAACAAAACAAAACCAAGAACACAAAACCTCTCTGTGCTACTGAGGGTAATGTAATAACAATGCACATGAACTTGTAATCCTCTGTCAGTTAGATAAAAGTCTCTCCTTTCTGTATCCAATATTTTAAACACTGAAAATTAGTAAATGTGGTATTTTTAGCATAGCTTTAATCAACTAAGATGGCAGTTAATCTTAGTGATGTGTTATTTATTAATTCATTGTCTTATTTATTAATTCATTGTCTTATTGTTTCTACTTCTTTTATACCTAAAAAGTGTTTGAGCTGGGCACATTTAGTTATAAAGTCATATAACATTAAATTAAGACACAAAAAATTCTAAATGACACTGGAGGAGACTCTCATCTCTTGTGTTTCTAGACATCGCACATATTCATAAATCAAATCCTGTGCATATTTAAGCCAGACCACATTACTAAAAAGCACTATTTCTCCCATTAGAAAAAAATGCAATTATTCTGCTGAGCTATGTTTTTAAAATAGCTTGACATTTTAAATAATTGATGAATATGTAATTTGCTAATCAGTAATGGACAGTTCCCATGGAGGTATCATCACTAGTTTTACTAATTTACTATTTCAGAAGAGTTTTATGAATACAAAGATTAAAGCGAGGAAGCAGAGACAAACTACTCCAGTATGATATTATCTGACTTAACACCCATAATACTGAACAGTAATAACAATTAAGTGTCACAACCTAAGTCAAGGTGTTGAATTTCTGTTGGGGTGAGTTACAGATAGACATTTATATGGAGTGATGTTCCCTCATACTGAATTTCCCGTACACACCCATGTACTCAAATGAATATCAGAGCAACATACTGTACTGTGAAGGAGTAAATGATATTTTAGCTTATACCTTTATTTTTTGTCTCTTTTCTCCAGGTGATAATAGAGATCTCATTTATCATGCATGAACATTTATATCCCCTTTCTGAGAACACTTCTAATGTTGTTGGTATAAGAGAGAAAAGTCATTTATTTGAAGATTGCCTTATTTTTGATAAATATCTCGATGATCTGGTTGGTCAATTTGTCTTTATGGCCTAAGAAAGAAGGCTAGCTGCCAAATTCAATCTAAATGAGCTGGTATATGAATATTCACAAGGTCATCGATACCCACAGTGTCTTATAGTCATGCTCCCAGCTAAACAAAAATGGAAGTCGAATGGCCACGGATGTTACAATATAATAGGAAAAGAGCTAAAAGATATGTACAAATTCATTGACGACACCTGTGCAAGTGTCGTGGACAAAACATTCAAAAGGAAATCTACAGAAAACAAAGTAGATAAATTTATCAAATGTTGATAAATTTTCAGAGACAGTATAAAAGTACACAAAACACGGAGGAGAGAAAGAATTTTAAAAAGCGACCACTAAGCCAATACATACAGTACAGGTTTGCTACATTTATATTACAGAAGGATGGAAACCAGAGACACAAACAATTTGGTAACAGCAAAGAAAGTTTCACCAATCACAGCGAAGAAAGACTTTCCTTTTTGGATGAAAACACAGACTGCCACAACTCGTTCCCCCGACCCATACACACATAGAAAAGTAAAAGCAAATGCAAAACTTGTCTACAGCAACACACGACAGACAGAGGTGGGAAGCGTTTGGCATGTTGCATCACAGGAAGTCAATCACGATTGGCTAACGATGGTGGTACCTGGCTCTGTTGCAGATCACTGGCTTGCCTGAGAGGAGTAACTGACGGAGGGGGCACACCTGACGTGGATGCAGACCGGCCTAGCTTGCAGCTGACTTTCGGTTCTGTGGACAAGGGAAAGAGACAAACTATTAGTTGAGCAAAGTCAGCAGTGATTACCGTTGCTTACAAACTACTATTTGTGTTTCACTGTGCTCTTTCCATACACCAAATACTTCTGATGCTTGCTAATCATTGGCAAGCGATAAAACAATTTCGTAACAATTGACTCGAAAATGGGGCTTTATTTGAAGATGAGCTCCTGGCAATAAAATAAATTGTGGAAACACGAGGCCTTGTTCCCTTGCAAATTTTACCCCATTTAGGATCAGTTTCTAGATACCGATTATTTAAGCAGCCACACCCCATCAGGGGAAAAAGCAAGTAGATGATGATTTTCAGTACTTTACTTTCAGCTCTGGTCCATAGGACTCCTATCCCTTAAAAGGCTTCTTTCACCCTCTCCAATTTTTTTCCTTCCTTCCTTCCTTCCTTCCTTCTTTCCTTCCTTCCTTCCTCCCTCCCTCCCTCCCTCTCTCCCTCCCTCTTTCCCTCCTCTCCTCCCTCCCTCCCTTCTTCCCTTCCTTCCTTCCTTCCTTTGTTTCTCTGTTCCTTCCTTCCACCCTTCCTTCCTTTTTTCTTTCCTCCTCTTTTATTCTTTCATTCTTTCTTTCTCTTTCTAATGTTGAAGTGTATACCATTGTGTTTGTGCTTACTACACTTGTTACATTTTCAATATAACGTTTCTCTAACTTATCTCAAGTTGTTTTAAATTTTATGAACATCTTTTAAGACTTTTGCACTCTTTTATAATAATCACATTTTTCAAAGTTAAAAAGCATTCCCCTAATTCTTCCTCTATTTAAAGAGCCCAAATGAGCTGCTTAAGCCACTGACAAGATACTTTGGAGATTAGAATTTGAGATGAAAAGAGTTCCATTTATTCAGGAAGTATACAATTTATGGTATACAGAGAATGTTGATTTTCAGATATGTTTGAAGACATTTGATAAAGGAGAGAAAAATAAGGCATAAAAAGAAAAACTGAATTCTCTGATTTTATCACAAACTTTTCTATTAGCTGTTAGATATTGAATGCCTGGTATATATCTCAGCTTTCGTTTGAGCTACACTTAAATTATCCCTAACCCTCAGAACATTCTTCAGAGATACAGAGTTAGATCTAAATGCTCCCAGTTTACAAATTAGAAACCTAGGGCTTAAAAATGTAACTCATCGAACAACTAGCTTCCAATGGCATCACATCACTAAGCTACCGAGACGTGACTCGTCGATGCTGGAAGGTGCCCAGCCCCATTGGAAAAAGAGAGACCGTGCTTCACATGCTGAGTTTAAACACCCGTCTTTTCGCCATTTCCATACGAATTGCACTTGACAGGAAAGCTTCGCTACCTCTGCCTTACATGGATGTTTTACTGCCAACTTCAGCCTCATAGACTGCCTTCTAGCCAATCCTTCCCCAACTCCTCACAGCCAGCAGACACACAAAATGAGACACGTCGTGCCCATTCACACATGGCTCCTTAAACACCGCCTTGCTCACAGACACTCCTTGTCTCCCGCGCCTGCTTCCACCTGTGTGACAACGATTCAAGGTATATTTTAAGGACATAGTAATAAATGAAATGCTCTAGTATTCAGAATAGTGCAGAATAGGTGAGCTGATGGTGGGTAAAAGTGGGGCAGAGTTACCTGTGCAGTTCTGAGAAACCCAGCACATGCTCAATGCTTTAAGTGAACGATGACTCTCACGTCGCCTCTCCCCACCCCCCCCACACACACTCACTCACACTCACAAGTACACAGAAGCACGGGCACAGATGAGTGTGTGGTCACCCTCACCTGACTCCTCCTGCCCCATTTAAGGAAACTGAATTCACTATTCTCCTTCCGGGAAAAAAATATCCTTCGCTTTTCCATCTCGTTTGTGGTTTAATCTCTCTTCTTCTCTTCCTTGTTTTGTCTCTTTGTCTCTTGTTTGCCTTTTCCCTTTGCACTTTGTCCCTCAGACCTGCGTTCTCGTGGCTTCTGATGGCATCTTTCCCTCTTGAGTCACTTGGGGGATTCTACAGCTCCGCCCTCTCCCCGCGTTCTGGTGCGATTTTGAGCCTCAGAGCTTTCTAGACACTGTGCCATCTCATTGCCTCATGATGAAAATCGAATTGGAGCTTTTTCTGAATATCTTGGAACGTCCACCTGATTTTCCTATTTATAGCAGGAATATCATCACCATTTTTCCTGGAGGCTTAGAATCCAAATCTCACATTTTTACATTCAGCGCTTTCTTTTCTTCTCTATATAAAGTTAATCCTCTTGGCGATTATTTTTTTATTCTTTGCAATGGCTTCTGTATCTCAACTCACTGATGCTGTCATAATTTTGGTCTTCAACAACTATATATTATCTTTTACATACCAGAATATATGATATATAACTATATACATATGTGTATATATGTATATTTTTATTAGGAACCCCCTTGCTGACCCCTATAATCTCTCCACACAAAACTAACTTGGACACAATGCTGTCCTGAGTCACCTAGGTTACTTTGAGGCCACCCACCTTATTAAAAAATGTCCGAGTATTTAATATTTCATATGATAAAACCCCACATACCATGCACACACAGGCAGACACAAACATATACACATCTGTGTATATATGAACAGATACACACACACCCTCCACAACATTGCTGAATAATGGTGTCATGTCATAGGGCCATTTTCTTAAATTATACGGTTTTATTTATCTTTATCACACTCATGTTGACTCTTATTCAGGTTTTACATGTTCCTTCACATAAATGTGTCTGGAATCTGTCATAGTGTTTGTGAGACCAGGTTGTTGAAGCTAATTCTTATGATGTTGGATCTGCCAAGGTATTTTTGGCTTAAAGAATCGTCTGAAAAAGTCCCAAAATCCTAGAAAAGAATCTGATATACAAAAGCCTCTTAGAGGCCTTCCAGGGCTGTGACATCAAACTTAAATTGTCAGACTGACTTACTTTGGAAAGACACTGTGCTTTGAGCTTTAAACCATGAGGCCTAGGAGACTTGGCACTGAAAATGGTAAGTTTTCATCTTGAATTTTGCTAATATGAAAATGTCCAAGGCTATTGTGGGTCTAAAACAATGAACATATGCCTCAAAAGAGATCTAAGAGAGAGCTTTCTTTCCCCAACAAAAATTCTTTCCATTAAAAGATTCCATTATTCTTCTTCCAATACTCAAGGAAAACCTCTTTCCTTTGTAAACTATCAGTACCATCCTAGAAATAAAAGTTGATGTTATTTGTGCAATTGCAGTAAAGATCAAGAGTAAAGAGAACAAAAAAAAGTAGTAAATTAAGAAAGAAAGAGAGACAGAATGGAAAGAAAGAACGGAAGAAAAGAAAAAGGAAAGGTGAGAGGGTGAGAAAGAAGGAAGGAGGGAGGGAGGGAGGGAAGGAAGGAAGGAAGGAAGGAAGGAAGGAAGAAAGGAAGGAAGGAAGGAAGGAAGGAAGGAAGGAAGGAAGGAAGGAAGGAAGGAAGGAAGGAAGGAAAGACAAGAGGAGAGGATAGGTAGGAGTAGAGGGGAGGAGACAGGACAGGAGGAAAGGAAGGGAAAAAGGAAGAAAGATACTGATTTTAACTCTTTGGAATAAATAATTATTATCAAGATATCATCATTCAAATTTCCAGGGTAGTAACTCACCATCATACTAAAGTTTTATTAAGTAAGTACCCATTGGACTGTGTTACTCAATAGTTCTTTCTCTTTATTCTTACTGCTACAATCTTTCATTACTTTGTGTGCTTTTTTGTTTGTTTTTTAAGATAATCATTTCTCAGTCATGTCTTATCTTCCCTTTAGGGTGAATTGGATTTCTGTTCATGATTCTGTCCCATGGTGTTGTCACAGGATAATCTCCAAGGCGTCCACTGCTATAATTGTGAGTATCAGAAGAATTCTCTTTGCTTTTAGAAAGCAAAGACAAATAACTGTTCCCAACCTCTGCATCTGTACAACAATAAGAGATTAGTGTATCTTCAATGGAGAGGACACTTTCATCTAGCATCAAAGAAACAAAATTAGTCAAATTTTGAGGAAACATCTCTTCTCTGCATCTTGTTGTTTCTTTTTTTTTTTTTCAATACACAATCTTTTTCTGTACTAGCAGAAATGTATCATGATTTTCCCAAATCAGTCATGCTGCTGAAAGGTTTTAATTAATGACTCAGGGCTCCATGGGTGTCACAGAAAGGCCTTTAAAAAAATACAAAGTATGCTCATTGCAAACTTTCATTTCTGGGGAAGGCTTTTTCTTTCCTTTTTTTTTTTTTTTGGGAAATAAAACATATGATATTTGAGGTAAATTTGTGTCTAGGTAACAAGGGGCGGTTTTGCCAGGACCATGTTAAAATTGTCTTGGATTTCAAACACTTGGTGTTAAAGCTTCTATCACATATCAGACCAAACATATAAGATGCTCTGATGTCCCACATTAAATGTCATTTGTCCTGCATATAATTTGAATGAGTTTTTATGATTTTGCTTTAAAATTATTAAACTGTGAATAATCCAATTAATTCATGGTTGACTATGATTTTAGACAGTAATTGTTCACACTCAGGAATTCTTAAAGGATTAGACAATCTAATCTACAAATTGTTTTCAATTGTAATGAAATTGTATTAATACTAAGTTTAACAAGTAATTAGGTTGACCTGATATCATAATTTGTACTGATTTAATTAAATCATCATATCAATGTTATTAACGTTAATGTGGCAATTTTTAAAAAATTTTGGCACTATTTTAAAAATAATTTTTAATTTTTCAATTACAGTTGACATTCAATAACATATTAGTTTCAGGTGTACAACATAGTGATTAGACATTCCCATAACTCACAAAGCGATCACCCCAATAAATTGAGTACCCACCTGACGCCATACAATGTTATTACAATATTACTGACTACATTCCTTATGCTATACTTTACATCCCATGACTGTTTTGTGGCTACCAATTTGTACTTCTTAATCCTTTTCCTTTTTTTACTCATTCCCTCCCACTTGGCAAACATCAAAAGGTTCTCTGTATCTATGGGTTTGTTTCTGTTTTGTTTGTTCATTTATTTTGTTCTTTAAATTCCACATATAAGGGAAATCATACGGCATTTGTCCTTGACTTAGTCCACTCAGCACAATACCCTCTAGATCCATCCATGTTGATACAGATGGCAAGATTTCATCCACCATGTATGTGTACCACCTCTTCTTTACCCATTCATCCATTCATGGACATGCAGGTTGCCTCCATTTTTTGGCTATTGTAAATACTGCTGCAATGAACATATGGATGCACATGTCCCTTCGAAGTTGTGTTCTGGGTTTCTTCGGGTAAATACCCAGAAGTGGAAGGAACTATTGTGTCTTTCTTTGAGTCTTGGTATAGCCTTTGTTTTAAAGTCTGTTTTGTCTGGTATAAATATGGCTATCATAGCTTGTTTGTTCACTTCCATTTTCATGAAATATCTTTTTCCATCCCTTTATTTTTTAATATTAAATATTTTTATAGATCTCTGGGAAGCTTATAGGCCAGGCATCGTAAGTAGGCTGCTGAAAGGATAAAACAAATCTGTTCATTGTTGTGATTATTTTGTGACCATGGAGAAAGAAAATCAGCAGGATGCAAAAATCTACCCTGGGAGTAGATATTCTCTCTCTCCAGCTTTCCATGGAGACTTCCTCTCAGGAGGCAGCAGAGACTTACACAGCTCTGGATGAGTCCCAGTGTCCTATAGTCATGGACTAACATCCTAGGGATATCTAAATGGTCAGACAGTAGAGCTGTTGATGCCGGAGTAATTGGTAAGTCTTCTTAGGAATACTAGAATTCTGATGACAACCTCAAACCCAGAGAAAAGTGAGGTGGCACCATGGTGGGTAGAGTTTATAATCCGATGATGGACATAGAGAATTACAGGACCCCTTGTACAGAGAAGAGAGTCAAGAAAGTCTGTTGTATTCCTTCTGAATATCTTAAGAACTAGGATTTCCCTTGCCTTCCACTGCCTTATATAGAGAGAACATAAATCATACCACTTACACACAGGATTGCCCTAGATGTTGCATTTCATGGCTGGTTTCTTATGTGGCTACATAGCGTAGTGTAGCATTGATAGTTTTTTTTTTTTTGAATTTGATATCCTTTTTTATCATTATATAATTTATAAAATACTCTTAGGATCTTCGCCACTTTAGCTGAATATGAAAATGTGCTTTTGTTTTAAAAAAAGTACTGTATTTCACATTAAAAGAAAAGCATATGTGTATACAGTAACATATTTTTTCTATTTAACAAGTAATATATGCTCCTTAATTATCTTTACAATCATTACAAAAAATATTGATATGCAAGATATAAATTCAAAAAAGCTAATCATGATTGATAAGGCTCAAATGGTATATTACCATGGGAATAGACTTTCAAATTGCATTATGGCATCAAAAATAGAATGAACAAACAAACAAAAACAGAATAAAATCCTTTCTTCCTCAGATATTAGGAATGAACACATGACAAAAATCAGTTAACCCACTTTTAAAATATGTTGCGTTTTGCTTCTAAATAACAAAATAAAAATAAGGAATCGCTAGGCTAAGTTTTGTATACCACCCACCTGATTAATGTGAAACTCTATACTAAAATCAAAAGTATTTCCTCTTTATACCATTAAGTTTTGTGGTTTAGTAAAGAACAAACATCTTGAGACAAAATGTGACATCAAATATTATAATTTTAATGGTCCCTATAGATGTTCTGTTTTAATGGCCATGTTCCTTAGGCTTCTGCTTTGAATTACTGTCCATTATAGATATAAACTAAGCAATATGTGTCTTGGAACAAGAGTCATGTAAGACTATGTAGTCGAGTTCACCATAATGGGGGGACTTCAATCTGATCTACAGTAATGGTCATTTTTGTTTACTTTATCACAGAAGTTCTGGAAGGTTCTAAGACCCTTTGGGGAAGTAGGGACATGAGGTCAAAACAATTTTAATAAAAATATAAGCTAAGACATCATTTCTTTTTCCACAGTGTTGACAAATGCACTGAAAGTTGAAAAACAGTGCTCGATATATCAGAAGTTATTTTAACATACCAAAGCAATAGCAACAAACTGTACTTGTAGTTATGTATTTTTCACTGACACACAGACCCCAAGTTCATGCCTGTTTCCTGCCTTTCTCCTGGAAGCCTAGTGGGCAAAGCTCAGGGCTACAGTGAGGAGAGAGAATGCCAGAGAAGTGGGGAAGGGCCAGTCCCCATGACAAGCAGTGGACTTACAACTCGCTATAGTGGGGATGAGATCTAACGTGGGGAATCTTGAAAGGAAGCTATTGCCTTATGGTCCTGGAAAGAGTTAGGCCTGACTTCCTCAATGGACACATCAACCATTCAGTCACCTTCAACCCACAAACACTATACAGAGGATATCTGTGGGAAGCAAGAGACCAATGTTAACAGAAGAAATGAGTAAAGAAACAGTTGGGACAGGGAGGCAGGGGAAGAAACTTCAAGCTCTAGCTGTTAATGAGGATCATCATTTTTTCAGAAAAAGGAGCTGAGTCTATTGCTTTCAGGAAGACAACTGACAGATTTGTTGACAATGATAAATTTGAGCTTTCAAGCCAAAATTGAAATTTTGAAAAACTTGCATCCACCATTGTGATCGTGACAGCATCCTAATAATTAGATTTTTCTTATGAGATCAGTGGTGGTATTAATTAATACACTGTATTGATTTTTGTAATGAAATATGTCAACATATGGAAGATTTGCATGACATAGTGAACTGGTATTTTCTAAAAGCATGATGCTATAAATCATGCCTGGGAAAACAATCCATTTAAATTTCAAAAGAGACCAGTGGATTTTAATGTGACAGAGCATGATGAGTTTATTGATCTGTAACTAACTTTTATGAAACTGCTATATGTTGAATTTTGGAAGGATATTACGGAGAATATCCACAATTATATGACAAGGCTATTAAAATATCCCTCCCTTTCAACCACATATCTGTAAAAGGTCAGATTCCCTTCATATATTTTATCCAAAGTAACATATCAAAATAGATTAATATGAGAATTTATATTCTATTGAGCTAGATATTAAACAGATTTTCAAAAATGTAAAACAATGTCAATCTGTTCATCATTCATTATAGTTTCAGAAAACATAGTTATTTATATTAATATATAATGATTTTATTATTTTTAATGAATAGATTACTTTTTAGTTCTCCATTTTAATTTCTAATATGATAAATATTGTTAGACTTAACTCACATAAAAAAGCTTTTTGGAGTTCTCGATAATTTTTAGAAACATAAGGGGATCTAAGACTGAAGAGTTTGAGAACTGTTGATTTTATATAGACTTGGAATCCCCAGAGAATTCTCATAAGATAAATTTTTATAGAGTTAATTTGCCAGTGGACTATTTAAAACCAAAAAAAAACAAAAACAAAAACAAAAAAGAAAAAAAAAGAAAAAAAAGAAAAAGAAAAAAGAAAAAGAAAAGAAAAAGAAAAAAAAGAAAAGAAAGAAAAATACCACGTTGAAGCACAATAAACATGAGAAAATCTTTGAAAATTCCGAGGAATTTGGGAGCCACCATTCAGAAAATGCTATCCTAAAAAAATCTCTAGGGCAATGTCCCAAATAAAGTTATTACATGCCTGTGAAACCTGAGGGAAGCAGTCCAGACTCTCAGAGCACTTTTTCAACATGTATAGTAAGAGGCAAGCACCAAGGTTCATTCATTGATTCTTTGATGTTTATAAACAAAATCTGTTGGAATAATTAAAATGACATCAAAAATACTCTTGATTGATCATAAGCTAGTTTACTAAAGTCACTACCCTTACACTGCTTTTTGGTCTGCTCTTTGTGTTTGATTTTGTAACAATGCTAATAAGACTGTACATAAAGTAAGTTTCCTATTTGCTAAAAATTTCTAAAATTGTTGATGCTTTAGTTGTAAAAGGCTTAAAAATATAAAAAAATTTAAATAAAATTTAGGAGGGGTAATGGTTATCCTTCATTTTTGCCTGTTCAGAATCCACCTTGTCTCTTTCTGAAATAATAGTTTGAATTTCCTTTGGAAACAATATCACCAGTAATCTTAGTTCTCATGGTTCCATAGTAGGGACTAACTCCGACTCCAGTCCAGAAGTGGCCATGTGATTAAGATCTGCCCAATCAATCATTCTATTCCCTTGGCCTCATGGATTAGCGCAAGAATGAGCATGTGATCCAAGTCAGTCAATGAGAGCCGCCTTCATAGTTTTTCTGGAACTCTTGGGAAAGAGGTATATCTTTTCACGAGGGCTGCTAAATCCTTATCACTTACCAGCTGAATGACGAAATAGATAATTCTGCTTGATCTCTCTAAGCTTCAGTTTGTTCATAGGTAAAATGGGGGAAATAAAAGTATTATTTCAAAAATTATTGTAAGAATTAAATAAGATAATAAATATAAAGATTTTTACCTCAGTGACCAGCATGTAATAAGATCTCAAGAAATGTTAGCTGTTTTTATTATTTACAGGCAAATTTGATCTTTCAGATGCTTCTCATAATGAAGTCGAAACTTCTTCCTCACGATAGTACACATGGTTCACTTCTGTAACCAGCCTCATGTGTAGTCTCGCACCTGTCACACAGCAGTGCGTTCTCTTAAAGCTCCAAGCCTTCTCTTACTCTAGGATTTTAATCATGACACTACACTCCACCTGGTGTACGTATCCGTTCCCTCTTCTTTCCCTCCTCCCCTTTGCTAAACAGCATGTTCTGTAAGACCAGTAATCATGTCTATCTTGTTCTTCTCTCTATTTCCCCCAATAACATGATAATTGACCCCTGAGAAGATCTCAAAGTATTTATCAAACGGATTATTTTAAACCTTAAAATAAATAATCCGTTCGATAAAACTAAAGCCAGAGTTAAAGGTAAATTATTTGTACATTTCTCATAAATGAAAAGAATTTCCTCCCATTTCTTCCCCTTTTCCAAGTTTCCAGTAAATAGGCAAAAATACATTAACCAGTCTTCAATTGAATATAACGTAAAAAAAAAAAAAAAAAAAAAAAAAAACAGGGAGGGAAAATTGCAGTACCTGTCGTGGACAGTAGATGGCACTGTAACTATTATTTGCTAAGTATTCTGGTTACAAAGCTCCCGGAATCAGTCTCTGAAAAAGCTTAGCAAAAGTCAAAAAGAATATTCTTTTTTGTAATGTCTTCTATGCCATTCTTTGTAAATACCATTGGTGTGGCATATCCACAGAGCTTTTCCAGAGAAAGCCAACCACTGTCAACTAGGAGCAATGTCAGGGTGGACTTCTTCTAGAGAGGGCACGAGGTGAAGGACATGGGGAGCTGGTACTGCAGTCGAAATTCCGGCCAGCATTGTCATCGTGGTTCTCAAACAGGATTAATTTGTTGAAAGGCAAGTAAGGTGAAGGCACCTATGCGTTATCTAAATTTTTATGCCTCGTTAATTATTTTTCCCCAAAAGAATGAGAGAATAATTGGAAATTCAGAATTTTTCCAATAAGACTGAAATTGCCATTATGTTGTATTTTTTTTCCCAACAGTTTAGGTATTTGTGTAGTATATAATGTCATGGTCTGTGTATATGTTTAGTAGAAATCAAGTTAAGTGAGTATGTATACATATATATACATATATGTGTGTATACATTATATGTATATATACACACATATATGTTATACACAGTCTATGACAATAAGTTAGCTGACTCTACAGATCTGATCACATAAGACCCAAACTTAAAACCCATAAGTAGTTTCATTTGCATACACACACACCAACACACACACACACACACACACACACACCCCAGTTAATATCACCAAATTCCCTGACTCCAGATATCTCTCGTAACTTTAACCAACCATTTTCCTAGGGAAAAAAATGGAAATAGGAATATACATCATTTAGAAAAAAACCCTACAAAGTACTGGACCACAGAGTCCAGTCCTGTCTTACTGCATCAGGTGCAATAATGTCCTCTTGCTGTATGAGAGCGAGAGCCATCACAGGCAGGTATACGTTTCTTGATGGCAGAGGTCATCCGCCATCACTTCTCAGTTAGCTGTTCAAACAGGAGTTCTCACAGGTGGGCTGAATGAGTAACTAACTGAACCAAAAACAAAAAGCATATATAATGTTGCTCTGTTTTAGGAAACATCCCACCTGTGTGACATGGTTGCTCAGGTGCTCGAGAATTAATTTTTAAATATACCAAACAATCGGTGATGAACATCTCTCAGTTAGTTATAGGAACAGAGAAGTTTTACAGCTAGAGAGCAGAAAAAAATATTTCTTCTTTGCGTTTATGAAGCAGGGTATATGGGGTAGCTTTTACTTTCCTAATTCTGTTCCCCTGGGTTAAGGATAATAAGACATGAACTGACTTTATAAATCTGATTCCTGAGTTTAAAACCTTGAGAGTTTAAAATTCACAAGTGACTTCCTGTAATTTTTAGGTAAGACCAGAATCACTGATGTGGTCAGCTTGGCCTGTCCCTCGTCAAGCTCTCGGTCCCCTCCCTGGCCACAGTCCCTTGTCCTCTACCCTCCTTTCGGCCACTCTCTCATGCACTAGTGCCACATTCCCTTGATTGTCCTTTCACTTAATTTACCTGAAATTTTGTTTCCCATGTCATCAAGATGCCCTGTAACACATTCAAGAGGGAGGGAATACAGTGTCATTTTCCTTGGTGGCTTTCACTACCAATGAAAATTACATTTTTAACTTTTGTGATTAATAGCAATCTTTCCCTCTGGCACACGCTCAATGCATGATAAATCTATATTGAAAAAAAAATAGGTGAATAAATGAATAGATGAATAAACAAATGAGTTTTGAGCATGGAGGTAGAAATAGGGAAACCCAACCTAGTTAAATTATAAGAGAGCTGTAGTAAGGGTCAGAAAACCAAAATTCATTTCTTGATTTGAATCTGCTACTTTACAATGAGTCTGGGTAATTTACTGGACTCCTCTTCAACTTCTGTTTGGTCACCTAAATAGATCATAACACCAGACCATAGATATACAGGTTTTTGTAAAATCCAAATGAGATAGGACTTACAAAAGTATATTAAAAGTTAACACATAGTATATAAGTATAAGGCAGCATTATAAATGAGTCACAGATAATCCACAAAGGTCACAAACTTAAATTTTGTAATTCAGGTTTAATATAATTTTCAATAATCTTGGAGCAAATTTTGGAATTATATTAGGTTCTGTTTTCTTTAAATATGTGTATTTCACTGTTAATTTGAACAAAGAGAACCTTAGTTGCAATCAGAAAACAATGCAATTCTTTTCTCCCCACAAACTGGCTCCAGCCTGCTCTGGCAGAGAGGAGGGCATTTATTTCTTGCCCTTTGGAAAAACACTGGGCCATTTCCCAGAATTTTCCTTTTCATGTTGATAATTAAAAATTCTTCAGTTTCAATGTTGAGAGGATGAGGAGAGAAAGGAACCCTTATACACTGCTGGTGGGACTGCAAATTGGTATAGCCACTATGGAAAACAGTATGGAGATTCCTCAAAAAACTAAGAATTGATCTACCATATGATCCAGCAATCCCTCTACTGGGTATTTACCCCAAAGACTTGAAAATCCATATCCAAAAAGATATTTGCACACCGATGTTCATAGCAGTATTATTCACAGCGGCCAGGACATGGAAGCAACTGAAGTGTCCTACAACAGATGATTGGCTAAAGAAGCTGTGGTACATATATACAATGGACTATTACTCAGCCATAAGAAGAGATGAAATACTGCCATTGACAATAACATGGATGGACCTTGAGATAATCATGCTAAGCGAAATAAGCCAGACAGAAACAGTTGAAAATCATATGATATCACTTATATGTGGGACATAAACCTAAAAGCAACAAATGAGCAGGACAAACAAACAGAGACTCATGGACATGGACTATAGACTAGTGGTTACTAGCGGGAGGGGGGGAGGGAGTGGTAGATGGGGTAAAAGGGGTTTAGAGGGAAGGTGAAGTGGGTAAAGGGGATCAAATATACGGTAGCTGAAGGAAACTGGATTTTGGATGGTAAACATAAAATAGAATATATAGATCTCAAATGATAATGTCCACTTGAAAATTATATAATTGTATTAACCAATGTTTCCCCAACAAACTTAATTAAAAATTTAAAAAATTAAAAAAAAATTCTTCAGTTTCTTCAAGTCACAAAAAAAGGTCTTATTGAAGTAATCATTATAATATCTCATTCTTTACATTAATTACAATTTTTAATTTGTTTCAAGGAAACACTTCTCTCCTGGTCCATTTAGGCTGGCTCTTGGCACACAGAGGGATGGCCTCTCTCTTTGCCTCATCTCCATGTTCTTTTCTCTCTCCCTTCAACTTGGTCCCCACCACGTCTGGCCTCACAAGGGCAGAGAGAGGAGTTAAAACGAAAGATAAGAGGGCAGAAAAAGTCTTCCTGTGACTGGCCATCTCTCACCTGAAGATCTCCTGGCTGTCTGCCCACTGGGCATCCTGTAATGAGCCTTGGGACATGTCCAACAGAGTGCCTGATGTTCTGGGCAGTCACATGACCCAAACTAACTCCAGGTTTCTCCCTGTGACCTAAGCTGTTACAGGAAAAACAATTTACACTCATCTTTAACCCACCATCAGTGTCTGGAGAGTCACTTGCCATGCAACTTTCTGTTCTGTGATCACGAGCCATTCAACTAACTTTTTGTACATTTTTTTTTCACTGTGTCCCCTCAATGGCTAGACACAAATATCTAGCTTTCCGAGTGGTCCCATTAAAGTGTCTCTCACTGGATTTTACACTGGGGGAGACACTTCTCACTTTTTACCCCTCCTCTATAGGGGATGGAGACTCATTGTACACACACGTGCACACACACACATGCGCACACACACACACACTCACACACAAAAGACCATCTGAAAGTCTCTGTAATATCTGGTTTCTGGCCTCTCAGCCTCCTCCCTGGCCAGTCCCACTTTCCCAGGCTAGAGATGAGAGCTCGTTTAAAGAAAACAAAATTCATTTTGGTCACTTCCTTTGCTAGTTCTGCTTCTGTGGTCTAGCTTTGGCTGCTGAGTGTGAGAAGAGTTACTTTCTATTATTTCATAACGGTTTATAAAGACATACTTGGGCTATTTTAAATGGCTAGCTCACTCCAAGTTCTCCTTTTCTGGTTATTTCTCAAAGCCCTACCACCACTATCAGGAGAATATAAATAAAACTATTTCTCCGGTGAAGACATCTTGTAGCAGCCAGAAGTCACAGTTTTCCACAGAGAAATGAAAGTGAGCCTATTGGGGTTAAGACTTAACATTAGTCTTCAAAGACTCGCCAAGTGAGAACTCTGTCCTGTGGTTACTAGAATGCAGAAAAAGGGAGAGTTAAACTCCGGAGTGTGAACACAATGAGCAGAACCTAGCAACGGGATCTGGCCAACGTTCCCTGAGGAAATAACCAAGCACCCAGTTATAACTGAGAAGCGGAGCAGAACTGTCTTTGGTGCCTGAGCAGACTGTGCTCCATGCCAGCCTTGAGGGCAGTAGGCATGAAAGTCCACAGCTGCCGGGGGTTGACATGGAGCCAAGGAGGAAGTTAGTCAATCTCCTACAGCGAAGCTTGAATACCAGTGGAAACCTGAACTCTGCCACATTGGTTTGCTGTTCCTCTTCCATAAGAAAAATGAATGTAACAAAGAACTCTCAGTCCCCATCAATACACAGCCCTGAGTGGTGAAAACATGACCACTCAAAATGATGCTTTGAAAAGTGGGATGGTGAAGCAAAGATGGGAGGGCGGATCTTCACTTTTTACTTTGACCTTTTGTTTTCCGGTGAGTGTGCTCTACTTGTACGATAATAAAATATTCCCATTTGAAAGAAAACCAGCAATAGTCCAACAGACCATGGTGCCTGTATCAGTTATTTCATACCACACCCAAACTCGGTGACTTAAAAAAACACTAATTTAGTTTTGCTCATGAGTCTATGGGTCAGCTGGGTGGTTGGTTCTGATCTTAGTGGGCTCACTCATGCGTCCATGGCCAGCTGTAGGTCAAGTTTCTGATCTTGGTATTTGGTACTGTGCTTTCTCACTTGTCTGGGTAGCCAAATTCTGAGGACTCTTGGCTTTACTCCATATAAATGTATGTCATTCTCTAACAGTTTGCCTTAGGCTTGTTTATTTAAATAGTGGTGGAAAAGAGAAAGTGGAATCATTCATGGCCTTCTGAAGCTGAGGTTCAGAATAGACCAGAGTCATTTCCATCTCGTTCTATTGGTTGTTGCAAGACACAGGCCAACACAGATTCAAGGGGGAGGAAATAGATCTTACTTCTTAGGAAGGAGTTATGTGCAAGCACACTGTGAAAGGAGTGGATGCAAGGAGAGGGGAGTCATTGGGGACAGGACTGCAACCATAGCACCTAAAGGAGCCAGGCCATGTGAAGAAATGGAAGAAAGAGCAGAGGAGATATTTGGGAATTATACAGCCATGTTGAAACCTTTACTACCAATCAGATACTAAAAGTAAATCTTTTCATCCACACTTCTATGAATGAGCTGCAGGGAACACTCCGTCCGCTCATATTTGCCTGCTTCCTATTCATCCTGTGAGTTATCTAATTTAATGTTACTTTCTCCAAGAAACTTGTCTAAATTACCTTCCTTTTAGCTAGAGAGTAAATTATGTGATTGTGTCCAACATTTTCCTTTCACGACACATAAGAATCTGTTGTTTTCGCTTCTAGATTATGAGCTCTGGGAGTACAGACTCGATTCTACCATATTTACCTTGCACCCCCCTGCGCCCCCACACCTAACCCCTGCATAGAGCAGAGTAGATGCGAAATACATTTCTGTTAGAAAATAAACACAAAGGGAAAACTGAATTAACAGATGAATGAATGTCAACTTGGATATTTATTAAAGAAAATGTGTACATTTGCAGATATCAATATTTTCTTGTGATTCCCACATCTTGCCAACATGATTTTAAATCTCACTCATTGCTACCAAGCAGAACTGAAACACCGTGAGGTTAAGATTACATTTTGGTAGCTGTATATAATGCAGCAACCAAGTAGTTAAGGCTTATACCTGATCTTGCCTCCAAATTTCATAAATGCAGACTCAAGGGAATCCAAAAATGGCTGTCACACTGGCCTAAAATCTTTGTTTAAAAATGCACAAGTAAATTAAACACAGGCTGTTGCACTAATAGTAGTCACACAGCCAGGGATAGCTAAAGAAAACCTCATATTGTATTTCGATGAGTTGAGCTTTCCAAAGGAAACATGCATTCTTGGTCTTAGGAAAAGATCAGAGACTTTTCCAGTAAAATGAAATGGAAACAGAATACATTTTGCTCTGCTAGTTATCATAACCCAGCTTTGTACTAGGCGTTTTTATGCATTTTTAAATTCATTCCTCATAATGATCTACACAGCACGATTTCCTTTATCTTTTCTGTAAAGATAGAGAAACTGGGGCACAGCAGTGTTATATAATTTCAAGTCATAACCATCAAAGTATTAATTTATTAACATCATTGTAAAGTGTGATTTACTTGCGCTAAAAAAAAAAAAAAAAAACTACATGGATTTATTATGGTTTGCCAGGAATTATTGTCATAAATACTGCTCCACAATTCCAGCCCTGTTGCCCAATTCTATGCTGCTCTCCTATTTTTACTCCTCTAAACTTATGCACATGGGACTCTTTGTCTATGAAGGGCTGACTCATAAATTTTGAGTTATGGCTGCCAGGAGGCCTATCAGCAAAGTTAGCCAGTCATTCCTGCGTTATCATATCAAGTACAGTAAATACGTTTCAGAATTTTTAAAAGGAATGCATCTTTCTTATAAATCAATCGAAAAAATTCAGTTCTCAAAGACGACGCTCGTAGATTCCACTGAAGTCCCCTTTCCTGAATCCCAGTTTTCAGTTGTTTATATTAAGTAGCCCCCCCACCCCCCTTCAGCTAGATCTCTTTCCCAAGTATCTACTTAGGCCTTTGGCTAAACCCCCTACATTTCTGTAATCTTCCCAATCTTCAAAGACGTGATTAGAATATGAATTAGAGCTGCAAACGTCTTAAGAACCATGGTTTGGGGCACACGTGTACTAAGCCCTCACCAACCCCAACAACACGACCCACGACTTCTTTTGCTGCACTTATCTTAACAGCTTCTCTGTCTCAATTACGCTCAGTCCAAGCCTCAGCTTGAATGTCTCTGCGTATAGAAAACTTTTCTTCATTGCCCTAGACCAGTGATTCTCTCGGCTCTGCCGCTAAGATATCAGCAAAGGTATTTGGAATCATGGTGATGACGTGTTTATTGAGTATTATGTTCTGTGCTAAGTATGTCCAGATGTTACCTCATTTAATGCGTACCTTGCATTCTCAGTAGTATCTGTAAGTTAGGTACTATTATTATCATTCACACTTTATGGATGAAGCTCAGAAAGGTGAAGGAACATATCCCACGTCATCAGTAATAAAAACCAGAATCTAGATTTAAACCCAGATCTGCTGGATGCTCTAACCTCAGTCCTCAATCATTTAAGACACACATTTATCATAATACTTACTCTACAAATGTGGTATGCGAGAAATGGCACATTTCTTTTGTTTTCCTTAAATAAAATTAAATCCATATCTGTTTTTCACTTCTCTGAACTTGTGAACAAAGGATTCCTCATGGATTTGAAAGACTGACTCATAAATTGTGGTGGGAAGGTTTTCCTAAAATGGGTCATAGAAAAGCCCAGAACTTCTGAGAGCATAATATACAAGATGACCTTTCTAGTCTTCAGTTCATACTGGTTATTACAGGGGAGTTTGTTTTTCAAGCATAAAAAGCCCCTTGAAGTAGAGAAGCCCATATTTCGGAATCTGGAACCAGAAAGCATAAAACCCAGCCTCATTGACAGCCCCATGAGGACCCTACTCCACCTGACCTCTCTCCCCATTCAAAGGCCAGGCCGCTTTGCTAGGATGCTGTGAAGCATTATTTTGCTGCTGGTCCTTACCATTATTTGTGGAATGCCAGACTTCTGTGCCTCTTTTAGAGTTAAGAAATCTCCCTTCCTTCTTCACCATCAAAGGCCCTGTGCCTCCCTCTAATCCCCACTTCTGCCCTTAGCACAGCCTTCTCCAGGAGCTGCAGTCTCAAGAAGATGACAGCGAGGAGGGCAGACGTCTGCTGGCCCCTGTTGCTTCTGCTACAGCCCAACCTCTTGTGCTTTAAGATCAAATTCATGCCTCTGCGGAATGGTCGTCACTTGATTTCACACACCAGAAATTGTGAATTGACAGCCTTCACGTCTTACATGGCCAGAGAAAGCAAATTATTAGAATCAATGTTGTTTCGAAAGATGAGCTACATTTAAAAATTGGGAGTTTTCACATAATCGAAATCAAATCTTGAAACTTTGATCATTTCTCATGGTGAGCATGAGCTGGCACCGAGTAGCTTCTGCCCCCTAGAGATGTCCTGTGCCTTCCAGGTCACGGGCACTTCCATCATTCAGTCTCGTTGTTTGTCGGTTTGCAATAGATTTTCTTTGTAATGGAGAAATATTTCTCTGTACCTATGCTTCTAACAAATGTTGGAATACATCACTTAGGCCACAAGGGCTTTAAATTTCAAGAAAAATGGGGGGGGGGGGAAATTTCCTTTGTGAGAGCAAGGGACATTCCTAGCATGCAATGTGCAAGCACAACATGTCCGTTCCAAAGGAGGCACCTCTCCGAGTCCCCTGCCTCACGTTACCTGCTTGTCCTCCAGGCACCTCGTTTGTATCCCACAGGGGACTCCTCAGAGCAGCAGAAACACACAAGGGTGAATGCACAGAAGCTCAGTTTTTTTAAGATCCTTCTATAGAGATTAAGTCAAGGCCTGTGAGTTTACTTCCAAAAATGCGTCTTCCTTCTTTATCCTATGAGGAAAGTTTTCTCGGTGTATTTCTACTCATGTAATAACACTAACTGTTACTTTTAAAAAGATCTGGTATAACCTTGGTTTAAGACTCAAAGTCTCCCATTAAACCCTCTATCTTTTTTTTTTAAGCCTACACTAATTTTCTGTTATTCGAATAATATTAAATGTATAGTAAACAGTATATAGGTAAAACAATATGTAAATAATTGAAAGGAAAATAACACATTTCATTATAATCTAATTTGTGTCGAATAGCTTTGTGTCACAGAGAAGCACAGTATCATGTTTTGGTTAGCCTATGGTATGTGGGGTGGGGGTCATGGGGTTTGTTCCCCCAAAACCATTGCAGAGCTAGATATAAGCTGCTTGGAAATTATTTGCTAATTGAATCAGTGATTGAATTCCAAATTTTGGTTAATACCATACTTACTTGTACAATCACTACTTTTTCTCATTATTTTCATGAGCATTTGGGTCCCAGCCCTCTACTGCCTTCAAGAATCACCCTCTAGGGAATGTCTGTTTTACTAAACAACAGTGACTTTAATAAAGTACCACAGCAACCAGTGGCCATGTTAATTAGAACCGAGATCTGACACATGCATTTGCTTTACTTCAGCAATTTCTCTGCTCCTCAAAAGAGCTGTTAAGAACAACTATTTCAAGTGGCTAAACCACTTTGGGTAAAGCAATAGTCTGTGACTGGTAGCAGTGTGTGTGTGTGTGTGTGTGTGTGTGTGTGTGAGTGTGTGTGTGTGGAGGGAGGAGGGAGAGAGAGAGGGTGCAAGCCAGAGGCTAGTGGAACTACGGCATTTTCTAGAATAGTGTTGACACATTTTAGCTTCTTTCTTTTCAGAAAAATAAAAACTGCCAACTTAAGAGACACTTTTCCTTTTCTACTTTTTTCCCCTCAAAACTGGTATAAGGGTTGACTCGATAGATATAATTGTAGTGCTATGTTTGGGAGGCATTGACTATTAAAAGTGCAAGTAATTGTAATGCTCTTTTGAACATTCATGCGAACAGCTTCACCTTCACGTAAGAGACCCTAACTTGCGCTGAAGTTATATAAGTGACTATACACTTACCCCTACTTTTCATATTTCTTTGAACGTAGATACAAAAACATCTTTATCAAAAATGTAACAGAAATCCTTTTTTTTTTTTCCTTCATCTTTGTTTTCCACCTTCATCATCTAACATGGAGAATGTGAGGGACTACGGATATGTATGTCACTTCTTCTGGTCAGTAGGCAATTTACTGCTCTACAAACAGAGCTGAAAGACTCAGGAGAGCAGATTTAAATGCCATAAAGCAGAAGAGATGTTTCAAGGGTTTGCTGTGGAAGAAAGTTAAAGTATGTTACGAATTCTGTTCACGCTCTGAAAATATTGGAAGAGTCATGTCGAAGTGTCAAAGACATAAATAAATATTACCCAATTTATTCAACTTACTAAGTGATCAGTAAGAGTTAATTGTGGACTGTCTCATCATTTTGTCTTCATTTATATCATAGATTCTTCATCCTTTGCCCACATTTTGAAATGATTGGATTCCCCAGGGCCCAATCTCAGTTTCTTGTTCTCTTAGGTTAGAATCTTCTAGTTTTAACCATTCCAATGATCTTTAGTCTCAATGTCTAATTCCACTAAATCTCTTCACCTCCAGACCTGTCATTCCAACTCTCTACTACCTTCTCAGTTAGATGTCTTGGAGCACTTTCAACTTAAGTCAAAATTTAAGCCCTGACTGTCCCATCTCATATTGACTGCCTCCCAGTCACCTATGCTTAGAGCCATGGAGTCAACATTAGACCTTTCATGATGAAACTGAATTACTTTATACTTCTCTTTAAAAAATTCTTTAGATGACTATAAAATATCCACCACCGAACCATGTTGTGGCAGATACTGTCCATTGCTTATGCAATATCATCCCCCCTTATCCCTGCAAACAGACTATTGATTTCATTTCCAGGTACAAAGCAGAGGCCCCTTGGATTTACGGGAAAGAAGGACCTTCTATAAGCTCCTAAAAATCCCATTCCCTTCATTCGGCGACTGGTCCAGAAGACATATTCTCCAGTTCTGACCAACTAAATGCAGGGAGAGTCCACTGGGGTATGACATGCCCCAAACTGTCACAGTCAGCTCGTGATTATGAAAAAAAAAAAAATCATCAGGGTAAGCAGAACAGAAGAGATAGAAAGACAGAAAATTCCTGGGTCTTTAATGACTCACTTACTGCTCGCAAAACCCCAACGGTGCCTACTTATCTTCAGATTAGTTGCTATGCGACCTAACATTACATAAGCCACTGCTAACTAGTACTTGGTGGCTAAAAGCATTTCTGTCTACTACACGAGGCTCTTCAGGATTCTCACTATCTGGCCCCACCCTACTTTGCAGCTTCTTCAGTGCACCTTCCCCCACCCTTCACACCAAACGCACTAGGTTCCATCCACAGCACTTTAAGTTTTCACTCAGAAGGCAGACTTCCTCCTTCTCTGTCTTCTTGTGAGCAGCCTTAATATTTCCAGCTCTAGGTCAAATGCTTCATCCTCGAGTAATTATTTTTTTCATCTACCAAAAGCCCCTGATTGTTCTTGCCAAAATCATACCCTCACGAAAAATCAATCGAATTTTTGTTTCGCATGTTATTTGCGTATAATGCATTACATTTTAATGATCCATCTATCTGTCTAGCACTTGACTTTGATCACTGAAATATGAAGATGCCTTACTCATCATCATGCTCCTGGATCCTAGAACAGTGGCCATTACATAATAAACACTCAGGCAATGCTTCAGTTTTTATAAAATATATCTTTGGTCACAATAGGAACAGACATTGTTTATGTTTTTTAGTTAGAACCAGTATAGGTTTTGATAGTTTTTTTTTTTTTTAATACAAATAATGAACCTAAAACTAATCATAATTCTCAATTAAATGGTGATGTCAACCTTCTTTGGGAATTTTTTTCCTTATAAAATACTATTGGTTCTATATGTTTCTTTTTCTTTTTGACAAAATGGACAGATATCTTCTTCTCATGCACTTATAGCTATTTATACTTTACTATCAAAAGTAGATTTTTAAATTTCTCCTACATTCACATAATGTTCCTCCTCTCAGATTTAAACTCAGGTTATTAAGTTGGTTATCCACATGACACATGATATGGCTGCATCATCAAAGCTTTAAAGTAAATTTCTGAATGTGGGGAAGTTATTGCTCTGTCTCTGCCTGGGGACTCATAGAAACATCTCTTCTCAAATACAAAAATGATTCATCTTATTTCGATTTTAACTTGTACATGCCTATCAGAGAGACCACAGGCTAAATTCATGTAAACTGCTTTCCAAGATGAGTATCAGAGTTGAAAAGAACATTAAAGGATTGGTCTTTTCTTCACAGCCTATACTCTTAAGGGGTAGAAACCTGAGGAGGCTGCTTGATTATTTGTCATTTGTTTCAATTGACAGCTCTCTGTGAGTTCATCCTGTAGGTGAATCAGTTCAAAGCAAATATACGCTGCTTTAAAAATAAGGTTTAATGATATTTATTTATTAAAGATACAAAATTGCACTGAAGATTTTAACTTAATTTAAATTTAAAGGCATATTAGATTAGAATTTCTAAATCTTTTGACTTAGATTTGGAAACTTAGTACCATTACAGTTCCTGTCTTCAGCTCACCTCTTCAGATGCCTCATAATATCTATTTTCTCAACTGCCTTCAGATTATTTTTGTCAATTTTTTTCCAGTTGCCTAAAATCTTCTTTGAAGCAAAGGAGGCCTAAACTTTAAATCACTTAAACTTCATAAATTAAGGCTGCTTTAGGTGAGGACTCTGGATATAGATGAAATTTGGTACAGGATGTTTCGAATTGTCAGTCAGAGTTACCATATTGCATAGGTCCAAGAAGCATTACTCACTTCTCTATTGTTCATGTGCATAATACTCCCTGGAGTGGTCCAACATATTGTTACATCTCTTTGTGTGGAGAGCTATTTATGCTATCCCTATGAGCGGAAAGAGATATCCCTGGCTATGGTTCTCCAAGTGATAATCGCATAAAAGCAGTTTCTAGAGACACAAGGAATTCCCATCTGCGAAAGCATTATCGTTCTTACCTGAGCTGTGGTTTCCTGCTAACAAAGTGGGGCTCACAGAGCATCTTCCTAGTCTACTGGTGACCACGGGCGGCCCCGGTGTTCCATCCCATTCCTGAGCTTTGATAGGCTCTCGGGAAGATGCCCCATGATGTCCTCTCTCCTTGCTGTCCAGCTTTGGTAGAGGTTCCGTGCTGTGGCTTCGTACTTTCAGCTCCTCTGTCGGTTCTGTGTATTAATTAAAATTACATTTCATTAAACAAAAGTCAAACCTTTCCCAGGTTTTATTTTTAAAGTTAAAGAACAATTTTCTAAAATGCTTTCCATCTATTTTTAGGAATTTAGATGTGTGTTGGTCATTACGACATTTAAATAAAATAGGGTCAGAGATCACACTTTTTTTTTTTTAGGAGTATGGGTTAATATCGCTGGGAAATAGTTTCTCTTTGGAAAAGGAGAAGTTCAATGACTCTTGACCCTTCTTTCTTAACTCTTCCCTGAGCTCATCTTCAAGAAAACTTCTTAAAGAGCACTTTACATTCACTCTCTTTACTGTCTCATCTTTCCTTCACTCCACTACCCGCTGTGACAAGAATTCATTCCAGCCACTCTACTAAAAACTGTTTTTGCTAAGATCACCTAGTGCCTTCAAGATGGCAAATTCAGAAGACATTATTAAGCCATTTGACAACTCCTTGATTACTCTCTTATTTACATCTTTAATTCTCTAAGCTTCAGTGATGGTCCATCTTCCTGTGTTTTCTATGTCTAACACCATTTCTTTATCATCTATAACTTCTCTTGCTTCATGGTTGTTAACCACTGTTCTTCCTAGTCTATCTTTCTGTGATTTTATCCTCCAAGAGTT
The DNA here is from genome assembly GCA_028627145.1 of Eidolon dupreanum. Classification (NCBI taxonomy): domain Eukaryota; kingdom Metazoa; phylum Chordata; class Mammalia; order Chiroptera; family Pteropodidae; genus Eidolon; species Eidolon dupreanum. The sequence continues at coordinate 160,877,826 of CM053503.1, read as the reverse complement.
AACTAGCAATTGAATGGTTGTTAGTGATTTATAAATATTTTATCATTCTCCAGATATTTAGATTTAAAAAAAAAAAATCCAACTGCCTACTGGATGAGTCCATCAAGATGCCCCATAGAAAATACAAATTTAACATTTCAGACACTGAACTGACACCATATTTTACTAAACAAATGGTTCCTCCTGTTCAGCCAACTATCAAACTAAAAGCTTCCTCTCCCTTTCTTTAACTATCACTCCCCAAATCCATTAGTCAGAAGATTCTGCAGATTTTATTTCTGAATATCTTGCTCTCCCTTCACTTCCATTTCATATATCTACCTCAACTTCTCTGGTTCAACCTGTAATCAGCACTCTTGAATTATTGCAACTTGTCTTCTTTATTGTGTCCTTGTCCCTCCAAAGTACAAGCTCCAAAGCATATGCTGCCAAAGTGATCTGCTTAAAATGCAAATACGATTGAAGAACTTCAGAGATCCAGTCAAGATGGCAGGACAGAAATTTAAAAAAAAAAACAGGTTGGCTCTCAAATATTAAAAAAAAGTAATTTCAACATAAAAAATGCAAATATGATCAATTATTATTTTAGAGGATGGATATGATAGTCATTCTGTAATGCTCATACAGAAGTGTTCAGAAACACACGAAATAAAGATGGTTTTAAGAGTGCTATCTTCTTGCTGCCATGAGAACTGTGTTATTTTAAGAAATAGCCATCCTGTAATACACATAGAGAGGAGTTTAAATACAAAAATGAACAAACAAAATGTAATTTTACTCATAATGTACTCCTGACTAAAATTCTTCCAGAAGCTTCCTGTTATCCACAGAAATGTCTATGTGTCTTGTTATGAACCACAAGATTCTCCACCATCTCCCTCTTCTCTTCCTTTAGAAATTTTTCACTTCCTGCCTGAACAATAACATTCAAGAAATATCACGAAGTTGGTTGTAGCTTCGTTCTCTCTACTCCACCTCTAGCAAAAACAATGCTGTTTCGGACAGCTACTGCCTCTTACCTCGTCTGATTTGAATGGACTTATAGCTTGTTTTGCTCAACTAATCTACTCAGTCCCAGGGTATATGGTCATCTCTGCACTGATATAGTCTTATATTATCTTTCTTTATATTTGTTCTTCTCAAAAGGCTCTGAATTCTTTAAAGGTAGGCTCTGAATTTTGTTTTTTGCTTCCCGCCCCCCCCCCCAGTGCCTCCAGAACCCTTAGCATATTGCTCGATAGGGAATGAATTAATTCATTAATTAAATAGGTTTCTCAACTCCACTGGCATCTTTCTGATATGTGTAGGAAATACAACATTCCCAACAGAACAAGAGAATTGAGTATTATAAATTATGAAAGGAGCACAGAACTAATACTATTTTTAAAAATCTGGTTACCTAACAGTCACAAGTTGTAAAATTCACCAGACTGAAATTTTAATTCGAGTAAGGAATCTTTGAGAAAAACTGTAGTGAAAAAAAAAATCACAGAAATGATTCACTGAATCTGTATTTTGTTTTCTTTGAATGTAGGTTCAAAGACTCATCATATTGCAGAATGACAATGCAAATGTCACACTTTGTTTCCCCATTACCTGCATCTGTGCGGCAGAGACGAGAGTTTGTAATACCATAAGGAGCCCTGTGTGAAGGAAGGATCTGAGAGTTCCCGCTTTGCAGCCTTGGCCATGGTCTTGGGTTGGTGACCTATGCCACTGAGCGCTTCGTTTCTCCTCTTGGAGTTTCATTTTCCTTGACTGCAAAATGTAGATAATGCCAGCCTTGCCTAACTCCCTCATTTCAATTTGAAGGCTCTAATAATATTTGACACTTGAAGATAGTTTGAAAACTAAAAAGTGTCACATATGTAAAAAGCAGTATTAACTTAAATTCTAGCAATTTTTCCCTTATGGATTTATTTTAATCTTTCCACCTTTGGACTAGATAATCACTGAGAGACCGAATATACACATGGAAAATTTCCAAACCACATATAAAAACAGAACTCTAAACCTTTATTCAAAGTAACCAGCTCAGGAAGCCAACCTACTACTACCTTTAAGTCCGACTTCAGGAATTTAGACCACTCTCTCTAACAAACAGTCTGGGAAGTCAAACAATAACCTGTGTAACAAATGACCTAAAACAGCTAGGACTTTTGGCCCAAGTTCAAAAATAAGGCCAAACAGAGAAAGTAGACTATATACCCAACAAAATTAATCACGGGGGTTGCCCCGCTTCTAGTTAGCCTGTCTTCAGCTTTCCCAGGCCCATAGCCTCCATTTGGGGCACGTCCAAAGCCTTTTACTCCATAAGCTTTCCCACTCTTCTCTCTGCCTTTTAGTCTCTCAGATGTAAGTGGTAGTGGCTGACTGCCTTGCTATATAGCAAGCTCTGAATTAATAGTCTTTGCCTGTTCTCATTTGTTTGAACTTCATTTACTTCTACATTATGATGGCCCCTTCCAGCTCCAAGATGCTCTGCAGTTGTGTAAACACATGTCATGAGCATCCTCCTATGAAACAGAACTTAAACCAGGAGGTTAAGTTCATAACAACAACCTCAGAAAGGTTTCTGGTCTTTAAATGGCCCAGTATATAAGCCTAAGTCCCAGTTACACTGAAATCAAATATAAGAAGTCAAATATTTTATAAGAAATATACTCCAGCATAATGACTACAGCAAAACAATTTAACCAACACTTGCTTTTTAGTGCCCTAAGTCAAACGAGATAAAACAAGTATCAGAAAAGAACATCTTAGATTATTTCCAAGCTGTTTATTTACAGTTTCAAAGAAAATGTGCTCTGGCTTCCAACTGTCTCAGCCTCGAATCCTAATGACCCATCTGTTTCACCTCACCTTCTCCTCCAGATTTTAAACAAACCATTGGGATGCTCGCTTTATTACTGATTTCTCTATTTCTTTCCATTACCATCATTAAACATTTATCTTTTTTTTCCTACACACACACACACACACACACACACACACACACACACACACACACGTCTTCTACCATTGGAATTAAAACTAACCTAACAAAAAATGCTCAAACTTAACCTTGGGTCCAATATTTTTGCAGATTAGGACATTTTAAATATAAAAAGCTGAGGATGTGTGTCAAGACACCTCCACCAACATCAGTTTCTTTGTTCTCATTCAAATTACTTGCATACACATACCAGAGAAGTGTCACTTCAGTCTCAAAACCTCAACTAAATAAAAGCCCAATACAGCTCTGAAAACAAAAAAGAGTCTTTTTTCTCTTCCTTCTTTGTTTTCAAATCCCAGAGGTTAGTCTTAGGTAAATTTTGGCAGATATATTTAGAAAAACGTGAACAAAAGAATTGAAGAAATTGTGCTGCTTGGATTGGTACCTTAACATCGGCCTCCTAAATAAAATTCAGAGCTGAAAAATCTGTAAGAAAATCATTAATGTATTTATTGAGCATTTTATTTGAGAATAAATCTGGTTTCCCATATGTATTCAAGAAAAGCTTCCTACACAATGCATTTTCTAATTAAAATGAATGTGAAAATCTTTAAAACAGCTGTTGAAAAGAAACAAATGAAAGTGGACAGTTAGACAAGAAATATATACTGTAAGACACATCGAAAGCTCAAAGACATCTATTCAAAGGAATAAGGACACATTTATCCGTGTCCATATATTTCAATGTTTTCTTAAAGCCCGTTAACCTTATCTAACCCCATCTTTGCCCATGACTCACAGCCTCTCCTTCCACCTTGCCAGTCTCCCAGCATATGGGCTATGGCCTGAACCCACAACTGTCACTGACAAACATGAGTTAGTTACTACGGCCAATGTTATGTTCTTTGTTAACCTATACATGTTTCTAATTGACTTGCTAATGATAGATTAGAAAACAACTGATTTGCTGGGGAAAATGAATATTATTTGGAAATATGTCCATTAACACTGTTCTTGGAGAAACAGAATCCCATTGTCTTTTCTTATTTTGCAATATTTAAAAAAATTAATCTGCCACATCGTTTCATTATTTCTATGAACATCTAGACAATTCAGATGATTTAGACAAGAGGCTTTTATATGTGTGGTCTGTGACTGCTGTAGTTCTTGAAATTTCACACTCACATTGCGATCTCCATGAAATATGTACTGTAATTGCGCCTGGCAATACAGGGACCAAAGCTTATGTTGCTGATGAGCATTGGAGCTTCCTATGGACAAGAAGAATGCTTCAGAATTGTCCCCTCTTATTGGCATAATCAGCAAGATCAACATCTATCCATTCGATTCAAACTGCTGAATGGTGAAAATAATGAAAGGTGATCGAGGCAGACTAATCAGACAGAAACAACAACACATTTGAAGTGCTAAAGGAGGCAATGAACTAAATTGCATTATTAGATGGGTATTAGATTCAGTCATCAAATTTTAGAACTGAAAGGGACCTTGGAAATTATAATTGCAACACAAAAGCTAGGTGTATATATGTCTTTGCTGAGATGGTGTTCTTCCTTTGGGAGAACAGCTCTAGGAAGGGGGAGTTCCCACCTCATGGGTAAGTCTGGCTCAACTGTGAACATTTTTAATTGCTAGAAAGCTCGTATACAGAGCTGCAGTCGGCCTCTCTCCAAAAAACACCATTTGTTGGTTGTTGATAGTCCTGTTTCTGGAGCAACTCAGAACTAATGTGTTTCTTTCTTTCTTTTGCTTTTTTTTTCCTTTGCTTTTTTTTTTTTTTTTTTTTAAGTAAACATCCTTTAGAATTCAGAGTGACGAAATCTCTCCTTCGTCACAACTCCTTCAGATACAAATCTAGAACTCTCGTTCTCCTGGTTAACCTGATCTGGACACTCATTTCATGTCATGGTATCTTTTAGAACTGTGGCATTTAGAGCCGATTGGAGCCAGATAGCCTAAATGGTTTACCCACAAGTCCAGGTGAGCACCAGAGTCCTCCTGCAAATCTCTTATCTCTAGAGTCTCCTGGGAAAAATAGGGCAAAGGCTTTATGTCTCCACAACAAAAGGGCACCAGGAAGCAGGAATAATATTTTTTTTATTGCTTCTCTCTCTTGTGAACTCTGTTGTTTGGGCTAGTTATGTCAATTCCAACATCTAAGGGATGTCTTCCCTTCAAATATAAATAGAGAAAGAGTAATAGTTCAGAGGTCTGGAGATATCCTGGTTTTAAATAAAATTGGAAAGAAAGTCAAGGTTTGTGTTAAGAAGGCACATAGAATAAATCCTTGGTTTTAATAAAATAAATGAGGCATATTATTTAACAAAAAATAAAATAGATGGGGCACATTGAAGTAGGATAGACTACGCAAAGAATCCTAATGATTTTACAGGTGTAAAAAATAGCTCAAGCCTTTACACAGTTGTTCAAGGTCACAGAAATGGTAATTAGCAGACACCTAATAAAGAGACAGGTTTCCTGACCATGCCTACCATCTATCTACCTGTCACCATAAGTCACTGGAACTCATGCGCTGACATATTCAACATTTCTTTTTCATGGTTGCAAGGAATAACACCTGTTCAAAGCATGGAATAATCAGTAGAATGTCAATGACCATGATTGGTGTTTAAAAACTCTCAAAAAACATCCAGGTGATTTAATTATTCACTTTTTGTTGTTGTTGTTTTAAATCATCGAGGTGTGTGAGGATTGTAGAGATATTGCCAAATTACCTTTACCTACAAAACCTTCACTGAAGTCATCAAGCATACCTCAAATGTTGACCTACTTTAGTAATATTGTCTTTAGGAAATTCTAATATTGTAGAGCAATGAGAGACAATTTGCTCAGAGAATGCAATTTATATTTTCATTTGTTCTCGCAATGCAGAAGCTAAGATAACCTGTGGGCAGAGACTAGAAAGAAGCTGAACAAATCTGTTTGCTCCCTCTGGGCATCTGGTTAAACCATACTTCTCAGCATTCTTTGCAGTTAGAGAAAGCCATAAGACTGAGATCTGGCCATGAGAATGTGGGTGGAAGCTATGTACGCTATTTTCAGGTCTGGTCATACAACTTGTCACAAAATCCTCATCCTCTTGTATCCCCTCTGCTGCTGGCTGTGATTTTTTGAGGTCCTCGTTGTCGGAAGAGCCACTAGATAGAAACTTCCCAGTAATGATAGAGAGAATTGCTCATCTTCTAGTGAACCCACTAATTGATTTTCACATGCCTGTGACATGGCCTATGACATGAACAAGAGATGTCATATTATATTAAGCCACTGAGATTTGCTATAGCAGTTGGACAGCCCTAATACAGATTTGAATAGATATTATTTTACATTTTCCCTCCTATAAAATATAGTCTAAATGTAAAATCTTTGAATTCTAATGAGGACAATATTTTTGTTGGCATACTGACAGAAAAATAAAGGGCAGAGAGATTAGTTAAATTGCCAAATACAGTATAAGAATTCAGCAAGCAATGCTTGTCTCTTAACTCTAGTTGTACTAAAAATACTTAACAAGGCTAATAATATATTTTCATTAAATATTTAATAAATATTTTGAATACTATGCTTCAATGAGTATGTGCTGAATGTATGAGTGAATGAGCCTCTGAATGATCATTCAAAAATCTTATATATTTTGTTTATATTTATTTGAATGAAGATGATGCCCTCTGATTTTTTTCCAAATATTTTTTTTCATCTAAAAGAGTGGCAAAGAGCAAAATTCTAAGAAAAAATATTTAAATGAGATTTTTGGAAAAAAAATTTACAATGGAAATATTGACTATTTCTTTAACATAAAAATAATTTAGATTTAAATAAGATACACTTGGGGGAAAATAAAATAAATTAAAATTATTGCTTCCTATAAATATCAAAATAGCAAACCATTACAGAATGGGGCTGAGACAATCTGGAATCAATTCTCAGGTCAGTTCATTAAAACATCTCTTCCTGAACCTTAGTTTTCTCAGATAAAAATATAGAGTTGAAGTAAATTATTTCTAAGTATCCTCCTAAGTCTAAAATTTTATATCTCTATGATAAAAATTTCCTATAAAAAGCAAAATAGCTCATAAAGTTTCAATAATATCATAATGTCTGCTCCAAACTATACTTCCACTTTATATTTCAGGATGTTTTATATCTTTAAGGTGACTTTTTATAGTTTAATTTTTATTTCAATCAAATCCCAATGAACTATTACATAAACTGAGAAAGCGTACTCTTAAAAAATATTCATGATTTGTTTAGGATCATTGATAAACCCAGGACCCAACTTTTTTCCTGTCACTTGATTAGGAGACATGAATTAAATAGGGGTCCTAGTTTAAATAATACTCTCAATGATTTTTCCTATCTGTAAAAAAATTAAAAAATTAAAAAGTAAATGTTTCCTAGTTACTGTTGGAAAAGCAGAAATCCATCTCAAATAATGTCTTATCACATCAGCAGCAGCAATGTGATTAGAGTTTTAATGGAACCAGTGGCTACTATGGGTTAGATGCTGCACTAGACTCTTTACAAATAATATTTCCAATTTTTATGTAGTCTTCCCAGGCATATGTAATGATTGACTCCGGTATTCATAAAAAGTGGGGGTCTTGTTGTTTAATAAGTTCCCAAGGCCAATCAAAGATGGCTAAGTGGAGGAACCAGGATTTGAACTCACATCTGTCTGAACAAATAGCCGTACCAGTGAGGCTTCATTTCGTTTTGTTTTCTTTGGGTTATTTTAAGGATTATTTACCTTATTTTAAAAAAATGAAAAATTCTTTTAAAAAAATTGAAGATTGTATAAACAGAGGAATTAATATGATTAGATTTGGGAGAAATCAGCTGTCAGTCTACATAGATTACATATGCCTCACTCTACAACACACTGTAACACACAAGTTACAAAGAAGTCCACAGTTTTCAGACGGGATGGAGATCGGATTAATATTCTTGTAGTGCACTGTGTAATCTAAACCAGAGTTATCAAGTGATATTTATCTGTAATAGTGAAAGAAGTCAGAAAACAAAGAACATTCATTTTTTATGCCTGCCTTTAGCAGTTAAATCTGACATATTTTTTGATTGCTTTGATAGAAAAGTCATGTGAAGAAAAATATACATTTTTCTAAATTGTTATTATTTTAAATCCATGATAAAATGTATATGCCTTGCTCCATCTGTGCAGACGTTTTACATACCGGGCACTGTGACAGCGAGAGAATAGGTCAGGGAACTAAGACATTGTGACCTCTGCCCGCATGGGGCTCCTACTTTGAGAGAGAAAACAATTGTGGCAGTAGTCCTCAACTTTTTGGCACCAGGGACCAGTTCTCCTATAAGAATCTAATTCCTGATGATCTGAGGTGGAGCTGAGGCAATGATGCTAGCACTGAGGAGTGGCTGCAAATACAGATGAAGCTTCGCTTGCTTGCCCGCCACTAACCTTCTGCTGTGCGGCCCAGTTCCTAACAAACAGGCCATGAACTAGTACCAGTCTATGGCCCAGACTTGGGGACCCCTGAATTACAGAAACTAATAATGGATTAGAGCTCTGCTCAGGGCAACGAGGAGAGATGGTAGAGGTAGAGCACAATGAAAGTAGAATAGATCATTTCTCCTAATTGTGAGACCAAGAAATCTTGACTAAATAGTGATTTAAAGAATGGCAAGGGGAAAGGAGGAGCACGGCAGATGAGTTTTACAGCCAGGGAAACAAACTGTTCAACACACGTGACTCTCTCCTTGGATCTGTCCCCCCAAAAGCTGATTCCGCCTGACAATGAGCTTCAGCTTGACAAAATGGCACACGTACACGCATTCAAAAGAAGGGCGGAAGGGAACGAAGGTTTAGGCTCCATAATAAATTTAGCCTGTCTAGAAGAAAAGGTTTATAATAGAAAAGAATGGGTCTTGAATTTACATAAAAAAGGAAAAAACAAATTAAGGAGGGTTTTGAGTGACAGGCTATAGAGTTCGCAATTATTTTTGAAGAACAGAGATGCCATCACTGTTAAAGAAAGACTCTCCCAGGAAAAGTGTGCAAGATGGACTAGGAGGAAGATACATGAGGAGTCACTGTGGGTAGCGGCTCATCACTAGTATCATCTCATCTCTGGGCACATGAAATCCACAGATTTCCAGATATCAACCTTTTCAGCACCACCATGTCGTCAACTTCTTAAACATCCTTTTTAATGAAGTGTACCAGCAGAGATACAAAGATGCAGAAATACAAAATATTTTGTAGCATATCTTTCATAAACAATTTTTAGTGTTTGCATCCAATGCAGATAAACTTGTGACTACCTACCAGTTAAAGATCACTTTTTAGAATCGGAAAATCTATCCTCTGTTCAATGACGAGATAATCACATTTTATTAACCAACCTCATTATCTGGTCTTAATCTGATATCAGAATTTAGAGAAAAAAAAAACCCAAAGTTATACTGAGAATTCATTAAATAACTACCCTGAACCCACAGTCAATTCTCTGCATATTAAAAATGGAACATAATTAGCGAAAGTGTCCTGATTTTTCAACAATCCTTTTTACTTCAAAATAGTGCATGAAAATGCAAATGTCTCCGTATAATTTACTACATGCATGCCCTTAGTTCTCTTTGGCTCCTATAATGCCAACAGCAGCCCTTTACTTCTTTTCCATTTAGGACTTGACATTACTGAAACTCATCTTCCTCTATATCAAACTCTTGACATATTTGACAGAGAAACTGCTGATAAAAACTTTTGTTTGGAAGGGACAAATAGAATTCTAAAATAGTTGATGAACAGTGTTAGGGTTATAAAACTTTTATAACCTGGGTCAGGCACATGTTCGACTTCGGATGTTTTAAGATATCTTTCGACAAACTCCAAAATCATATGCCAGAAGTTATAGGAGACCTGACAATAGAGTCATTCTTAAGTAGGACACAAGGCAGCAAATTAACATAAAGCCAACAATCTAAAAAAGAATCATCTTAAAGAAAGGAGGCCACAGGGACTCAGGCATATGTGCTTTTTACATTTTCCCTCCTCCCTACAGCCGTAGTCCCAGCAATGCTGAATAAAGATTGGCAAAGTACAAAGATCTCTGGATTTAATTGTTGGAGAAACTTGACCCTGGCACCAGTTCTGCTATCATCTGAGTGACATTGGGTATGTGTACTTACTTTCCATGCTTCCATGTACTCATCTCTCAAATAGGGGATTTAGACCATAGTATCTCTCAGACGCCTTCTGGATTCGAAAGTTTATGGGGGGGAAGGGGAAAGAAGCAGCTAAATCTTAAAAGTGTATACTTCATTTTCTTAGATTAAAGTGAAAAGAGATTCATGTGCACCTAAATACATTACTGAAATTGTATTTGGTGAAAATGTCCCCCTATGGAAGTCTGATGTTCCTGAATCTACAACCTTGGCCTATTTCAAGGAGATTTTCAGACTAATTAATGATACTATAGGACAGAAGAGGGGTGATCTTACATACAAAACATACTTAGGTACTGCCAACAGCACGAACAATCACAAAGCTGAAATGCAGAAGAAAAGATGCCAAGTTCAAGGAGAAGTAACAATGGTATGAAGAGAATAAAGAAACCATGGCTATAATTTGAGTTGCTCTTTTGTGATACACTCAAGAGGATTTGGCTTTCTGAGCAGAATCACTGATTATTAAAGCCATAAGGAGAAAGTTACAAATTATCTATCAGATGCAAAGAATTAAAATTAACTTTTTCTTCTATAGGAAAAGAAAATGTGGAATTCTATGGATGCCTCGACAGCATTTGTGTTTTCTTCTATTTTTTAAGTGGTGATGTTGGAAGAATCCTTCGAACAATAGGAGAGAAAGAGAATGACTAGAAAGATCAAAGCAATATTCTGTTACTAGACATTTTATAAATTGAGAAGACTTTAATGTAGAACATTTTTATGTATCTTCAAGACTGAGTTAATGTGCATAGGAAATTACTATTAGGCATTTGGGATCATAATTGAAGTTCCTGTTGCATGGCTTATTGCCACATTTTTATAGAAATGGCTTAGATGTCATTTGAGGACATAAAACTGGCTCTAATAATGCAGTGCATGGATTCATTCCATCGATTTAGAAAGCAAATGCAGAGGGTTCATACCCCTGAACGCCTTGATCTGGGAAGTCCCAACCACAGCACTGTACGGTGTAAACAGAGTTGTTTTAGAGGTAGTGAGACCCTGGATACCAGTTCAGACTTAGCCCCTAATTAGCTGTGAGGCCTTGGGCAAATCGCTTTCCTCTTCTGAGTCTTCATTTGCTTACCTTTAAACGCAGCATCTGGACTCAACAATTCTCAAGTTTAGGATTTTATTAATGAATACCAGAATACATTCTATACTAGAGGTCCTCAGTCCCACGTGATTATTAGAAACAATTGAAGAATCTTTGAAAACCACAATTAAATCACTGAGGGTGGAGCGTTGACATTGGTAATTTTGAAAACCTCCCTGAGAGTTTTTAAAGTAAAGCCAGGGTTCACAACCACTGTTCCGTACTTAATGGAACATTTTAAGCAATGTTTAATATACTTTTCAATATTCTTTTAGTAGACTGGCTGGGTCTTTTATTTCACTAGTTTTCTCTGGATTAGCTGGAGGTATTCTAATTATCCTTCCTTACTCAAGAGAAAGAAAAAAGAGTTCTAAAAGGAAGGAGCTAATCTATTTTCTATTTATTAGAATTCTTGAAAAAGATTTTATAGGTGAAGTAGAAAAATGTTTGATCATATCAGATTTTAAGATAATTGCCATTATTTATTTATTTATTTATTTATTTGCATTATGATTATCCCCCATCTTCATAAATAAGGAAAGATTAAATTGTCAAAGCTAAGAACACACAAAGGCAATCAGTGAGTGGGTGAGTGAAAAATTGTTGAATTTTTATTCTTTTACTTAGCTTCTTCAGCTAGGATGCCTTATAAACAACAAGGAAACCGGCAGCTTATAAAAGATAACCGACTTTTTTATAATCATTAGAAGATAAAAAGTCATTGATCTAAGGATAGCTTTAAAAAAAATTCATACTTACTTCTCAGTGTTATCTGTTTTCTATGCCTGAGCTTTTTTTTTAAGGTCATAGTTCCTTTTTTTAATTTTTGAAGGAAAGACAAGCTTTTTCCCAGTAGGTGGGAGGTGTGTGGGTAGCTGAATATATGCACAGGTGCAATCAACTTTAATTAAGATTCAAATCATTTTAACAGGCAGATGGAAAAATGCTTTAATCTTCTTTAAAAGAAACAGAGACATTCAGGCACTAAAAATATTAATGCATGGGAAGAAAAATATCATTTCCATTCTTCCTGAAAGATGGAATTCTGAAAATACATTCATAAATGTTTTTGAAGCAAACACTAAATACTAAGAAGACTATTTTCTTCATCACAAAGGGTTATAAGAATATTTAATTTCTATCAAAGTAAATGTAAAACTTAGATTGTTGTGATCACAGTTACTAAAAGCCATATTTTGGTGTTTAAAAAGTCACATCATTATAGTTTTATAAGAAAAGCAAGGCAGGAATACTTCTAGAGGAAATATAACGGATCGCTACAGAACTGAATATATACAATACTGTATTTCTTGCTTTTAATTTCTTGATTTTAATTCATCAGTTCTCTAGATAAATGAATAGAGAGAGAAATGGTGTTTGGGAATCACCGTTGACCAATCTAAAATTTTTCATAATATTCTTGAGAAAAAATATACATACAAATTTGAAGAGGGAGGAAAAAACACTTGTTAGGGTAAAGTCTTCAATGAACCAGATTTTATTTCTTTCCCCAAATGTTATTTTAAATAGTTAATCAAGAAGATTCAGTAAGCCTATAGGCAAAATCAATAGCAATATATTTAAATGTTGATAACTTAATATTTAGAGGGCATTCAGGAGAGCTAGAACTTTTTTCAGATTGTGCTTCTACTCAACATTATATTCTCGCTTAAGTAATTGAAGCTCTTTGGATCTCGGTTCATTAATATGAAGAAGTTAAACAGGACTATTTATAAGGCCCTGCAAATATTTATTGAGCTGCTATTGTGTAACTTATGGTCTAAGGACAGAGAGTAGGGAGTTGATCATCTTTTTCTCCACTTGTTCTCTTTGCAGCCAAGGAAGGCAAGATGCAAGAGTTCTTCTCTTAGAAATTTTACGTGGTAATATCATTCACCTCTTCTTCCCTCCCTCCCTTCCTTTTTTGCCTGCCTGCCTGCCTTCCTTCCTTCCTTCCTTCCTTCCTTCCTTCCTTCCTTCCTTCCTTCTTTCTTTCCTTACTTGCTTCTTTTTCTTTTGTTTTGACTTTTTAAAAATTTTCTTTTTAGGTTAGGTGTATGCCACCTGTCCCTTTGTTTCAACTCTTTCATTCCTCTTTTCTTCACATGCTTTTACATACAAACATGTAAATTGCATATATGAACTGTTTAATCACAAAGTGCCTCAGGAGTAAAGATGTTTCTTTTTCTTTTGTGTGTGTGTGTGTGTGTGTGTGTGTGTGTGTGTGAATTAAATGAAAAAAAAAAAAGAAAATAGGACCTGGATTAGATATTATTTCCTATTTCTGATATTATGTATACTCTTTATTACTGTGATATCTTGTTTCATAAGTTATCTGGTAACAGACTTTTTGTGGCAAAATCAATCTGAATGATGAATAAGGCCATAGAGAATTCCAATATTCACTGTTCTGTGTTAGGCTCATGGGTTAAAGACTAAGGAAAAAGTGAGAAAGAAAGAAAACCAGAAGGAAGACAAGGAGAGAGCAGTACTACATGTAGTACGAGATTCTGCAAATGAGGCTATGATTGTACCTCAAACAAAAAACCAGCCATCTCCAAGGGTCACCAGACCCAGGCCACTGGAGTGAATCCCGGAAGCTCAGGCCTCGTGAGCTTCAGAACCTAAGAGAATACTGTGACATGCGCCAGGAAAGCCAGAATGGCACAATGTAGAAATGAGGGAGAAAGAAACAGAACACCTTGCTAAAGTGCTCAGTTCTAAATCTGCTTGTCTCCATATCTAGCTACTGTTCACATCTTGATAACAATGTTTTTGACAGCCAAGTCTTTCCTGAGAAGGTGTCCCCTCCATTAACACATGTATCTCCCATCTTTATTTGAATTATCAGATTTCATTGACTGACATTCAGTTCTGGCACCTGGAATGGTGCTTGGCCCACAGTAGGTATTTTATCAGCGTTCACTGAATAAATGAAAAACTGAATGAATGCATATACCTGGTTATAATGCTTATGTACTAATAGCATCAAAAAGAATAAAATACTTAGAAATAAACTTATTGAAGGAAGTAAAAGATATATACACTGAACACTACTTCTTCCATTAATTTTCTAGGCTCACCCCATTCTAACTTAGTATTCTAGAGTTTAGCATGAGGCTGACCTTCTACTTCCATCAGATGTCACACAGACCCCTTATATGGCTGCACAGTGACACTCGAAAGGAACTTACTTGTTCTTTAGTAGACACCTGTCACCAGATTGAGACGCAGTGTGCTCTTCCATGTCTGGGGACTATATAGCTCCTTTGCTTAGCTGTTTTTGTTTGTGTTCCTATTTCAGGTTCTACAATTCAGGTAACTGATGTACGAGTCTTGACAAAGGTTCCCCATATACTGCATGTTCTTACTTTCAAAAGCCTTGGAACTTGGTGTCTGAAAACCTTATTCTGGTAGATTCCCTTTTCATTCTCTGTGGATTCTATTTGAATGCAAGTGGGTACCTTGTAGACCTTTCTTTCCCTTCCCCAGCTCCAGACCTTGGGGTTTCTGTTAATTTCAAGCCACTACAAATGTAGCTGACACATGAGTTCACAAATCCCCAGGGGCACACAACTCAGGCATGGCTTCCGTCCTCTGGCTGAATAACATCTAGTCTTCTCTATTCTTAGAAGAACTTTTAAAATTCATAGAGAAAGAAAGAATGCTGAAGCCCAAGGAAACACACATTACACACTAACACAGATTACGAACTGGCCTCCTTAAATGTCAGCTGCTTGTGAGTCTGTGGAAGTCTTCCATCGATTTCACAGGCAAGTAGGTCAGGACAGCTTTTAACAGGGGAAGCCTCGTGCTGCAGGTTTCACTTAACGATGAGGAGTGAATATTAAAAATTGATGCTCAAAGCAAACCTCTGCTTAATTAGCACCTGGATAAAGACTTTAGTAAGAAAGCCACAGAAGTTAATAAAAAATGAGAAAATTGACAATGAACTATTTCAACAGCTGTTTCTGTGACTATAGCCTTTCATTTATGAGAAATATTAGGGATAATCATTTCATACCTTGCCTAGTATTCTAGTTAATCCATATTTAGGAGGTTAGCATTCTTCCTGCATCTCTGGTTGCATACATGTTTTTATACAAAATCTGAGTGTTTGTTGTTGCTTTGTGAGGTTGAATTTTTCAAATGCTAACTTTAAAATATTTTTTCATGTTGACTAAATACTTGAAAAGAAAAAGAGAGTCCATGTGAATCTGCTTAGAAACAAAACTTCACAAATCATCCTTTTAACTGTCTCCATCTACAAATGAAATATATTTTCATAGTAAGCACTTTTGGTCTTCTTAGTTTCCACCTAATTCCTTGGTTAAAACTTATACTTTTTTTTTTTTTTGGAAGCAAAGCTTTTATTTTAAGAGATAAATCATTTGTAACCAGAAAGTTTAAAAGAACGTATTTATCGCATTTGAAAAATACATCAACGACCCAGTTATACTGAATTTTTTCTGATTGCTGATGAATCATCTTTCACAGTCATGTTGTCAGGTTGCCTGACCCTTTGTACAATGAAGGCGATCTCTCTGTTCTCAGAGCTATTCTTTGTAGGATAAGGGCAACTGTGCTCCATCAGAGCAATGTCCCCCCACCCCCTCCTTTGATGCTTAGACATCATTCAGCAAACTCGAAACACCTGCCTCCTGTGGGAATGGAGAGTAGCTTACACTCTCCCCAATGCTTTATGGTTCTCACGTCAGGTCCTGGATGATCCACTTAAGATGTCAGATCCTTTACTCAAGCCTAACTGAAGAGAGTTGTTCAAACAGTACGGAATCTCTGAAAATTTCATTCATTTTTGACCTTACTTCATTTTCAATAAAATATTTATTCTTCCCATACATACCTAAAGTCAATCACCCTTTACAGTTGAATAGCAATTTACATTTGATGAAGTCTTTTCCTATACAGAAGTTTCTTTAATTTTTTACAACAATCCTGTGAGGTAAATATAAAAATAAAACTGAGACTCGGAGAGTTTGCCTTGCCCTAAAGGCACAGTTGTTCAGAGGCAAATCCATCTTTGGACCCAAGGACTTTTGTTTCCTGTGTCTTTTTCTATGCATATATCTTAAGTAATTCTCTAATCTACCTTCCATTATAACGAGATTGTTTTTTTTTTTTTAAGCTGAACACAGGAATTTTTTAAAACAAAGGTATAGAAATGAGGATATATTTTTATTCTTATCATCTTATGGAAATTAAACAGTGAATAGGCCATACTCGCTACTATGCACAATCTAACTGATAGTTTTTCTATGTCATGATCTCTTAATATTGCTTCCAGAACCATCGAGTAAAATTCTATGCTACGCTGTTTTTCATGGACCCTACTTTAATTCATCGATAAAATATTTAGATTAGATTATAAGTATTTGCTTTCATTTTCTTTGCTGAGTGCTATCTGGTTTATCCAATCACTAATAGGACTGATTTCTCTTCTGACTATTTTATATAAAAATCATCTAAAGTTGAGTTTCTACATCATTATTCCTTAGAGCAGTTGCTTATGAAATACCTTAACTAGTATTGATCTTGGCATATTGTACAAAACTCAGATTATTTTTAATATTTGGAAATCATGGTAGTTCTTGCTTTTTAAAAATATTTAGTTTTGGAAAAATCCATAAATCCACAAATAATGAATTAATTTTGCAAAACAATCATAGCGGTTATATGCACTTAATAAAATAAAGTCTTTACTTTCAAAAACTTCCTATTAAATTGTGGAGTTTACACATTTATTCATTTTAGTCAGTCTTTGATCATTCAAGGAACACATATTAAGTGGACTTTGAGCCAGAAAATGTGCTAGTTGTTGTTGTATTGTGTCCTGACAATTTAGTTGGGGAGGCAAACATTTAAACACTAATCACAGGTCTGCATCAGTCGTCTTAGAATATGTGTTTGTTTTGTTTTGTTTTGTTTTGTTTTGTTTTGTTTTGTTTTGTTTTGTTTTATAAATGGAGAAGTAGAGCTCCCAAAAAAGGAAGCAGAAGAGACAGAGCCCAAAAAAGGATTACAAATGAGGATGTCATATTGTATGAGAACCAAGCAAAATGTGTTCAGATGGAGTAACCATCAATGTCAGATGTTCTGTGATGTTTAAGAGAACCAAGAGAGGGAAAAGACCAGGGCCAGAAACCAATTAGGAATCTCTAAGTGACTTGGAGTGAGCAGAAGAGAAAACTAGGTTATAGGAAATTAAGGATGAAATGGAGGACAAGAAATGGAAGCAACAAATTCAGAACATTCACTTGAGTGGTTTGGTCATGGAAGGAAAATGGAGACTCATGGCCAGATATAGAATCAAACTGTTTTGCTGAAACATCAATGGATAATTTTATTATAGTTTATATTAAATGATCATTTACATAGCTTGGTTTAGAAGCCAAAGTGAATTCTTCAGGCTTTAAGCGAGATTATCAATCAAGCAAAGAAGGACCACTGAGAGGCAATCTGTTCTGATTTTTCAGATTGGAAATTTCTCTTGGACCAAATTGACAAAAAACTTTCATCATTTTGACATATCTCTCTTGTCATTAATCATTGGTAAGTGGTTCAAAGAATGCAACTAGTTTGTAGAGGTAGAGGCAACTTTGATATTCAGAAAGTGATATCTTAAGGAGAGAACAGCTTCATTTCAACTGTGATCATTCTGCTGGAAGCTGCTAATTTCTAAATCCTTTTTCAGCCTTCTAGATCTTGGAAACCCAGATTTCTTATTTGTGTCATGGGGACAAATTACTACCCATGGTATTGTTGGTAGACCTAGAGTTGGACAATATGTGGATGTCCTCAATCTTTACTTTCTGACTCTTTCTACCTATTGTTTTTCAATTTTTTTTCTCTCTTGACTTCATTATATCATTTTCATCTATAACAAGGGAATTGATGTAAAAAATATAAAAATGCTATTTGATCAAATGTAATTGAAACTTGACCGGTAGAAAATGTAGGGGAAGTTTTCTTTTCATCACCAATTGTCAGAGACCATTATAGACTTCTGGATTTTAAAATGTTTCCTTTAAGTTCAGCTGTGCTGGGTATACCTGGCTAGACAGGATATGCAGCTTCAAAATCCATGTTATCAACACTCTCTCCTCCCCCCATTACATTCTCCTTAGTATTTTTACCCCTTTCATTTGGGAATGGCAATAGCCCAGATTCTCCAGTTGATTGGTTATTCCACCAGGAGTGGAACATTTAATTAACCTGGCTCCCATCAGCTAACAACAATAATGAGTTTGCTTCAACAGAGAAACAACATGCACCACTGCAGACATTTCATTAAATCTGGAATTGCCACTCATTTACTAAATTCTGAAAAACTGATTTTTTTAAAAAATTAAAAAAAAAAATCTTTTCAAATGTTATGTAACTTAAACTCATTTTTACCTGGAACACACACATTTAAGACCACCAGTCACACAATAAAAGCTTTCTGAATTTATGCAGTGCTTTTTCACCAAAAAGGTTAAGTGACTTAGTTGAATGTGTTTTCGTTCTCTTTACTTTTTGAGTTCAATAATGGATAATGTTAATCAGATTGGAATGCCTTCTTAAAATGTTGATTTCCATCATTTTCTTTTAAAATACATCTTTTTATTTCCAAACATTGAGAAGTGACCAATTTTCATAGCTCAATCATTTGTAAAGACACTGATGACAATTTGACATCTACAAAATGGTCTACATTTAAATGCTTTATAGCTATATTCTTTATATCTTTCCCCTAATAAATCTGCCTAGAATGAAATGGGCATTTTTTAAAAATAGGACACTTAAGAGCAATGAATTCAGCCTTCAGCATAGCTCTTTTTTGGCTGAATGACTATATTGATTTCAGTGTGGAATTTTCTAAGTCATAGAATGTAATTTTTTTTCATTTGATGGTCAAACATTTCTCATATGGCTTTTCTTCAAGTTCAGTAGTCCTCTCAAGTCACTATGCCTATTAATTCAACACGTTCAATAAATACTAATCATGTATCAACCTTAAGAAATCTTGCATTGGGCCAGGTGCTACATGAAATAAAATGATAGAAAGGTATGGCCTTTATCTTCCTTGGCCATTTATCTTAATGGTGAATAAGACAGAAAACACTTTTTAAGACATATATCATTATAGCAGTATGATGTACTCAGAATTTGAAGAGATTATTTGTAGACAATAGCATACTGTCTATAACTCTATAAAATCTATAAAACAGTAGCTAGACTCTATCTAAGTGGGGATGCAAGCATTAGATTTCATTTTAGGGAATTACTGGGGAAGTCCATTCAGCAAGAGAGAACACCATCAGAAAACCTCAGAGGCAGGAAAGGGGTCATTTATTTGGGGATCTACAGATCATCCAGTAATCCATAGATACATCAAATAACAGAATCAGAAGAGACTCACAGTTTTAGCATCTAATATTTTCATTCGAAAAGGGAGAAAACTGAGGCTTGAAGAGATGAACTAACTTATCCAGTCTCAAAGCTCTTTAGTGGTTGAATCAAGATGGAAACCACCTCCTATGACAACCCACCCTTGTCCTAGCCTTCTAGATTTAGTTAGAATGCAGAACAAATGTAGGGGCATATAATATGGCTGATAGGAACCTTCCTACTTATACTTAATATTTAATTACTTATAGGTGTCAGTGTGAAAAACATACGATATTAAATACAAATCAGAAACAGAATTTTCCGTTTGAGGTAATTCAACAGGAGGGAAAAGATCTGTCCTAGTATATTTCATGTGTGTAAAATCAAATACAACCAAGGGAATCTTGATTTTAAAAGAAATAGACTGTCGTAGCTTTGTTTCAGAATTGAAAATGTTTCTGCATTTTATAAATCTAAAGCAGAGAGGCTTCTTAATGGAGAGAATTTCTGATTAAATTGCTGACAAGCGATTGCACTTAAAGATTCAGCAGCCAGAGAATATAAACACAAGGAATAAACACGTCTGTGTGCATCAATCAAAGACAGCTGCAGTCTACCCCCAGAAAGGTGAGCAATTATTTATGAAATTATGTCTCCTTCAGTGATTCTATATTTCAATCCTAGGAGAAACTGCATGAGAAAAACAGACAATGTCATGGTCCCAATTAACCAAGAAGTCAGATGTATTTTCAAAATCAAGGGATTTTACTTGTAGTCTATTTAACCTCATCATCTCGGAAAAAAAAAATTATATAGCTTTAAAAAATAATAATAGGCCAATATGTTCTTGAAGAAACTGTATTTTTAAAAAATTTTAGGTGAGTACCTGATTTTGTCAACTATATATGAACACGAATCTAAAGAGAAAAGAGCTGATGCTAAGAAGCATTTTGCATAGTGCTTTCTTAGATTATTTTACTAGATCAGTGTCTAGGTTAGAGATGCTAGGGTCTTCATTACCTAATTGGCTGAGGGTTTTTCGATCTATAGAATGTTTTTTCCCTTGGGGTAGCTACGGGCCATCAAGCTACTACATAGTTATGAACAAGATGCTGGCAGTTGAGGACAAAAGGCCTCCATCCCTGGAGGTGAAATCGTCTAGTTGGTAGCTGAGTATTCAAATCTCACAGACCAAGGAAATGTGCATATATATCCTAAAGCTATGCTTACAGATATTGAGGTGAGCACTTAGTCATTTTGCACAGGTCGCTTAGGCGATTCCAAGGCCCGCTGAGCAAACCCCATGCCTTCAGGGGCGGCTCAAAAGTCTGGGGTACAAAAGAGCCCATAGCAGTGACTAGGATATTCCAAAGTGGATTTTGGAGGGTGATGAAAATGTTTTCCACCTCCTTTCTAAATTGATGGCAGCCATTAAATAGCTCATGCCATTAAGATACAGATTCAGCTTTCTCTTATTAAATGGATATTCTTGGGAATGATAACCTTATGAGCCATTAGAGCTTTGATGATAATTGATACATTTTAATGATAATAGAAAAGGGGAAAGAAGTTGGGGAGATTGGCTGAGTGTAAATAAAATATCACTAAGACCAGAAACGTTGGAGCTAAATAAACCAGATTCAAGTCCCAGATTTACTCCTTGTGTGACTCTAGGTAAGATGTGCCTAGGTTTCTTTCATTTTGAAACTGGCAGTGTTAATATCACCTGCCATGGAGTACTACTATGAGGACTGAATACATGTAAAATGCTCAGCACAGTGTCTGAGATAGAGTAAATGGCATTAAAGTAAGTATATGCTACTGTTACCATGGAAACATTAGCAAGGAAAAGGTTGGATGCTGCACTTTCCCCAGGTTCTCACCACCAGCTTCATTGATGCATCCCACCTTGGGCTTAGTCGGTCTGAGACAAATTCATCTGAGACAGAGGCATTGTCCAAGAATCTCATTGCTTTGTTCCCCCATTAGCATTGCCAGCTCTGACTCCTTAGGTCTTTGGCCCAGTCATGATGGCTAGACCTCCTCATCACTCCCATAACACTTTCTCTCCCTGTCTTTCCAGTATCCCACATGGAAGACTCCACTTCTCTTGTTGTATTTGAGTTACAGCCATTCTCTCTGCTCTCCTGTATTGACAAGATTATGTCACTGGGTGTCGTCTCTAGATAGCATACCCTTGTTCTGAGTCACAACCCAATCTGGGGGTCCCACGCTGCTCTGGCTGGTCCTCCTCCTTAAATGGCTTGGGCCCATCTAGACAGATGTCTGGGGTGAGGATGGCTGCCAGCCTGAGTCTCAGGTTCCCCCGCCTGCCTGACCAGCAGCACCAGCTCTTGTCTGAAACGGATTTTACCAGTGGATCTTAAACTTAAGGGTTGAGGAATGCTCATATAGCAAACGGCACAGACCTGTGTGACTAAGATGGAGGCTCTAAGAACAAGAATGAACCTTATTCACAGATCGCCCTCCACATGCTTCACTGCTAAACACTCAAGGTCTCTGGGAGAAAATTGTTTTCTCTGTTGATCCATCCAGATGACCCTGACCATCTTCTCTGCCAGCTGCCAACTAATCAGTAGCTTACTTACGGAAAAAAACATTCACTTATTTCAACCTATCTGTATTTTACTTTCTCGCCTCTCTCTTTCTCTTACATATATGCTATTTTTGACTTTGTTAGATGAAAGCAATGCTATAGGTTTCTCTTGCATACAGGTAAATAGCACTGTTAATGTTTAGCCACATGCCCCTGAGTTATTGGTGACAGGGGGCATAAAATATCACTAGGGTTGTCATTTAATAGTCAACAGCTCAGGCCTAATCCCCTGATTCTCAATGAATGGTCTGTAATAAGGCCCAGGAATCTGTCTCGTTAACAGCATGCATGTAGGAGGTATTTGAACCGTTCACCTAAGCTTTTAATGTCCTTTGCCTACCATGCTTTGAATGACCCAAGGGCATTCTCTGGAGCCTGAGCACATCCCATGGTCCTGACCTGGGAGCGTTATCCTAACCCAGGTCTTGGCTCCATGTTTTTTTCAGAGTGGTAAAAGGAGCCTCGCTAAGGCAGAAACCAGTCTGAGACCATAGTGTGGGACTCTGAGGCGAGAGGCAATCAACAGACATAAAGAGAAGGGCCAAACAAGGCTCATGCCTTTACTGAATGGAGCCTATAGGCCTTGGTCTTGCCAGGCCTTCTGGAATTCTTCTCCTGATATCCGTTGAGAGAACTTCGGGTATTCTGGGTGTAGCTCAAGTCTCAAATGTCTTTGAAAAACCCCACAGTTCCAGAGGTTTCCTATCCAGCTCCCATCTCTGGCCAGGTGGCTCCAACTTACTTCGCACACAGAAGTTCTGCCCAAAGTCAACTGCTTGCCAATGGGCAGTCACAGGCTGAGGGCTCACCCATTTTCCAAGGCAAATGAGAGATCTAGAGTTGTGGACTCTATTCTTTTCCTTTTTCTTTGGCTTCCAGATACTGCTGGCCCTCTGTCCCATGGGTTTCCCATCCACGGATTCAAAAACATTTAAAAAATATTGACTTATTGCTGATGTTTACTATGTAAATATGCCTACCATGGTTGTTTCTATATTGAATATATACAGACTGTTTTTCTTGTCATTATTCCCTAAATAATACAGTATAACAACTATTTACATAGCATTTACATTGTATTAGGTATTATAAGTAATTGCAAGATGATTTAAAGTATATGGGAGGATGTGCCTAGGTTATATATAAATATTACACCATTTTGTATAAGGGATTTGAGCATCTTCCAATTTTGGTATCTGGGGTCCTGGAACCAATCCCTCATGGATATTGAGGGAGGACTATACCTGCTTTTGTCCTACCCACTCTTTGTCAGTCCCTACTTTCACAGGAATAAAAAGGAGGAAAGATAAAGTCCTTAATTATTTTGTTTGCTGAATTTTACTGGAAAAAAAAAAGACTATTTTAAATAGGCTAAACAAAATGTGTAGATTCTCCTACAATAAACCAACATTCACTTTATGTTTCCCAGGACAGAATAGTTCTTGGAAAGTTGATATTCCTGACCATCTCAGATGTGAATCAGGAACGTCATCTAAAACTTAGTAAATGGGTTAAAAGTGGCCTTTGAAAGTAAAGGTCACCAGGTTCCTCCACTGAAGGTCAAACACTTAAATTAGATGAGAATCTCCTCAGACAAGTTTGGGTATCTGGTTTCCTGGCCCACAAACGATACATGGTGTGATAATACAGTGAGGAAAAGAATTACAGGCCACGAAGACAGGTGGGGGAAGGGAGGGGAGGCCAAATGTGCCAACAAAACTAGATGAAAAATAGCGGGAGGCAAGAAAACCACAAGGCACAGACGTTGAGAATTTAAATGAATTTAAATGATATAGTAGTAGAGAGCTAGTCAGCTATACCACCTCCAAAGCCCCTGGGGACATCCTAGTATTGCATTAACTAAGCTATGGTTACTGCATCACTGCTATTACAAATGACCAAGGACAATGAAGCCTCCCCTATGCAGATCACCTTGCTGGACACTTTATGTGCATCAGCACATAGTAGGCATGCAATAAAATGATGTCACAATAATGAGCCTGGATCGTTAAGATGGATACATTAAGTTAGTGTACTCTTCCTTTTTTCCTAAAATACAGAAATATATTTTAAAAGATTTTTTTCCAGAATCATTCTGTTTTATACATTTAAAATTCTTTTAAAAATTGAATTAAAGTAAGAGTAAGTTGGACTAGTGGCTTCTCTAGCAATGCATAATATTTTAGGCATTACTAGACCTTAAGTGATTTAAAAAAAGAGAAAGGTGTGTGTACGTGTGTGTGTGTGTGTGTGTGTGTGTGTGTGTGTGTGTGTGGTGGGGGTATGGGGGTAGTGTTTTTGTTTTGTTTGTTTGAATGTTTGTTTTGGGTTGTTGTTTTGGCATTGTTGCTGTTGTTTTAAGAAAGCGAATGGAAAGGCAAAGGTTACCTCTTATTTCCAACTTTATTTCATCAGACCTATAGGACCCATTTATAAATAGAAAAATATAACATCTAAGAGTAAACTGGAGCATTTAAAGGCTGAAAGATGATATTTAACAGGAGAAAATTGTATATCTCCATTACTATGGAATATTGTCAAAAATGACAAAGCTCTTTGGCAATGCCAACCCACCGCTTGTTTTTTTTTGTTTGTTTTTTTGTTTTTTGTTTTTTGTTTTAAATAACAACACCAGATGAATGTGCCTGAGTCTTCTTTTTTCTTCCTTTGCCCCTTCTTTAGTGCTATGTTGTCTCACGCCTCTTCTCTATGTGTACCTTCACGTGTGCTTCATATATTGGTGCCAGTATTTGTTTACTGGTCCATCCCACCCCATGTAGGAAAAATACATTTCTTTTGTATCTTTCTTGGTGCCTTAGTTTCTTGATTAGTGTTTTCTCTTTTCTGTTTAATTCTTCTATTTTTCTTTAAATTTTTTATTCATATCTCTCTACTTACACGTTTTCTGTCTTATTCTTTTCCTCGAGTATATTATAAAATTTAATTGTATTCTTCACTCTACCTTGTACTTTTTCATAGGAACATGCATTCATGCATCTATATTAAAAATACACTAAACCTTTCTATTTAAAATATTTCTTTTTAAGAGAAAAAGAGAGTTTCTTCTTTTTCTTGCTTACTTCTGGCTATTACTTTCTATGATTCATGGCTTTTGATTTATTAGAACAAAATTACTCATTCATGACTTAGGTGTTGTAAAAATTCAAATTGAAGGATATATAATATAAGAAAAAAAGAAAGATAAAAATGATAGGTAGAAAAATAAGCCTCCAAATTTACCGTAAAACATATTTGTACTTCAACTACTTCTCATGAAAACTCAAAAATATATAGCAATAAAATACAAATTCATCACTGCTTACCTGCCTCATAGTCTCCATCTCTCTGCACAACTTTAAAAAATATTAATAATAACCAAATCAAATAAAATTATTATAATTAGAGAGACTATTAAGTGTCCTCACATACAATTAAACAATATGTATATCCCATCGAATAGGAAAAAAAAATGTTTCCTAGAACAATTAATGTGAAGGCCATATTTAGAAAATTGTAAAGTAAACTAAAACTGATTTGTAGTTTACCACTATTGTTTCATTGTATCTCTTTCCTATTGCCCAATCTTTACCAAAAAGTGTCAGCCTTTAAGATATGAAAATATCAAATAAGGTATATCCTTGATAGATTATTAAAAATAAGAATTAAAGGCATAAATTTAATTTGACATAGATTTTTAAATTAAAATAAAGATTGTATGAGCTTTAAATTAAATACCAAAAAATTATCAAAACCGACATTTCCAGTAAAGCCAGAGGGGTATGAAGAATAGAAATACCAGTTTTACTTTTATTCCTGAAATGTACAAAAAACACCGATTGAGACTCATTCATCATGAATGTTATATTACTACTTCACACCACTTACCCTGTCCCTGTGGGATCAGCAGGCATCTACAAATCCTACCTGGTGAGAGGAGAGGGGAGAGTTCTATAACCCTGAGTGTACTGTAACAGTAATTGTAGGTTAACTCTCAAATTACAATGTCATATCTACTTTTAGAAATACAGAAAGATTCTGAGAGCCTGTATGATTTTGTTAGCATCTGATAGTGTCTTTCTACTTTCTTCCACAGTCAAAAGTAAACAGCATTCAATTATTCATTTGTACTACCT
Source organism: Eidolon dupreanum (assembly GCA_028627145.1). Taxonomy (NCBI): domain Eukaryota; kingdom Metazoa; phylum Chordata; class Mammalia; order Chiroptera; family Pteropodidae; genus Eidolon; species Eidolon dupreanum. Next base: position 160,851,412 of record CM053503.1, on the reverse strand, counting down.
GCATTTTTTCCTCCCTTCCATTTATGTAAAGTAAAATATAGAAGTTAATGTAACTCAGGGTATGCCTTTTCTCTGAAGAATTGATATATGGTTAATAGCACCTCGGCAGGAATTCAATCCTTGGATCCCTAAAAGTTATAAAGAGTGTGGATCACTTTTCCATGGACGAGCTTTGTTTTAGAAGCACACAAAGCTCATTTTGGAGTCGAATGGAGAAGTCTGTGACATATAGCACATAGACTGATTCTAACAGATGGATTTTTCTTGAAATAACTTCATTAGTTAATCATTTCGTCTACATATACTTTTTCTAGCTAATTGGTATAGCTGCCAGCTGGAGCTGCTAAGGATCCTCCAAAAACTGGTAGGTAAGAAGAAATTCCAATAATTTCACTAATTCTAGGATGAAACTTCTATTAATGTCACTATTACATATTTGAAAGTAAAATATTTGTTCTTAAGATATTTTTTCTCCAATCTATTTCAACAAGCTCACTTTACCTGTATCTAAACCAAATCAATCACCTAGAAAAACTTTGAACTTTAATAAATATAGATTAGGGTTTTTCAAACTTGTCACTGTTGACACTGTGGACCAGATAATAATAATAATGGTAATAATAATGATAATATTATTATTATTATTATCATTATTATTATCATTATTATTATTATTATTTTGTACTGGGCTGTCCTGTGCACTATAAGCTATTAAGCAGCATCCCTGGTCTCTACCCACCCAATGTCAGCAGCGTCCCCAGTTGTGACAACCAAAAATGTCTCCAGACATTGCCAAATGTCCCTCCCTAAGGGCAAAATCGCCCCAACTGAGAACCACTACTCTAGACATATGTTGTCCTTAATTTTTAACTCAATTTTAAAAATAATTTAAAAAATAATTTAACATATGCATGTATGTGTGTATTTAACTTCAGACATGTCTAATATATTACAAATTGTTGCCTTTTAGTCAGGTATATGAAATGTTTTTTTCTTGGGGGGGATGGGGATTATTTAAGCAGCTAACGCTTTCATAAATCTCTCTGGGTAAAGAAAAAATAGACAAGATAAGTGTCTTATAACTACCAATGAATATTAATTATCTAAGGAGTGTCATCTTCATCATCAAAAGTATTAAGGATATCATTTCCTTTAAAGGAAAGTCCTCTGTGTGACTGTATGAATAGATAAATAATGAAATCCTGTGGCGGAATCGTTTGAGATGTAAATGATTAATTATCAGCTAAGGTGCCTAAGGCATTTTTTTAAAAAGGGAAAGCAGTATAAGTTAATGAAATGGACACGGGGTAACACTGGGGTTTTCACTTTACTATATACTCATAAAATGATTTGGGGCTCACAAAAGGATTAGTCATTCAGATGCAGACATTTTCCAGTCTTTGAAATTTAGTGCTAAAGATAATGTTCACTACCTATTTATCACTTAGTGATTTTTTTCCCTTAATTCATATATCAGCAAATCTAGGAAGAGTACCACAGGAATAAGATGCTTTATCGTGGCTTTTTAAAGGGAAACAATGAGCCTATTTTAGTTTAGAGTGAATAAAACAATATAGAGTCAGCAGAGACAATCGTTCATTACGTTAAAAAAAAAGGACTAAATTCCATCTGAACTCCTGTCTTTCTAGTAAAGGTTTTCGAATACAGAACTGCTCAAGCAGGCTTTTAATGTAAGATGAAGATCAATTTTTAACATTTATCGATTTCATGTTTGAATGTATAATCCCCTCCCATCAAGGTAATCATACCTAAAAATTTCATAGTGATCTGTTTGTCTTTGTTAGACTTCCCAGAGCTGCTGTAAGAATTTAGATTTTCCATTTTTTTATAAATGATTCTTTTTTACATACAGAGGTTACCTGTATGTAAAGAATTTAGATTTTCCATTTTTTTTTAAATGATTCTTTTTTTCCATACAGAGGTTACCTGGTTACTTTTCGCTCTTTTCCAACACACTATTTTCTTCCACATGGAAAAAGAAAAATAACACCTTGTGAGATTTCGACTCCAAGGACTAACAATCCTGCACCACACACGGGCCTCATCGGCACGCGAGGAGCCCCGCGGAATTTCACGAACTCGAACCGCGTGGCTCGCGCGCCATCTGCACACTTACTCTCTGCGGGCTCTTTCGACCGGCGGCCGCTGGACGACTTCCTCAGCAGGCTCCGTCCCGAGGTAAAGAGGCTGGTGAGTTCTTCCAAAGGGCTCGTGGGCGTTCTGGACCGCGAGCCGCTGGGCGCCGACGCGTACGTGTTCACCGAAGCGTTGACCATCTTGCCCCCATCCTGCGACACCGGCCTGGTGGTCGAATGAGGCACTGATGGGGAGCTCCTCGAGAGGCTGCCCGAATGCACAGCGTCGTAGGGCGGAGGCCTTTTGAGGCTGAGGGGGGTCAGGGACCGCCCCATGCTGACCGGCGAGGGGGAGGCCGAGTGGCTTTTCGGGTAGCCGTGCGGGGACTGCGTTCGGTACAGAGTGGACGGCGGGGGAGGGGACGAGGAGAGCACGCACGCGGCCGAAGCGGGCCCCAGCGCTCCGCTCTGGTCTTTCTCCAGTTTGGGATGACCGGAGGAGTGAGAGGGCAGCGAGGATGGCGAGGCTCCTCCCGCCTGCTGTTTCATGTAAGACACGTTTTCCAGCACGGGAAGCTTTGTGACCTCCAGTGGGGTGAGTGGAGACTCGTCGGAATTGGGGGAGCACTGCACGGGGGCTGGCGGGAACACCAGCAGTGGGGGTCTATGCGAAAGCAGGTTGGGGAAGGGCGGCGGGATGTCACAAAGCAAACCCTTGGGAGTACATGGCACTGAGGACTTGGCGAAGTCCAAGTCAGGCACCGTGGGCGTAGCACACTGCGAAGAACAACTGTGATGGTCAAGGTCACATTTTGAGTCTTGGCCCAAGTCGTCAAAAATGGGGTATTTCATTTCCTCATAGACGGCCTCGCTCTGGTCGTCGTCCTCCTTCCTGAAGTCTCTGAGAATGTTCCCCACCATCTCGATGTACACCGGCTCCTCCTCCTCCGGGTCCCCGGCGGGGCTGCTGGCCTGGGAGAGGGAGGAGTCGCGCGTGAGCGACGTCCTCCGCGGCCCGTGCTTCTTGATGTACGTTTCATCAAAAGATGTACTGAGCTGAGTGTTTGGATTCCGTTTTGGTTTGGGAGGAGGAATTTTCTTTGAATATTCATCACTGTGGGGTCTCGGTTTGGTCGACACTAAAAGAAGAGGGGGGAGGAAAATAAAACTGATGAGCGCGATAGGAAAGTTTTTAAAAGTAATTTGCACTCGGGTTTGCTGTTGTAAACTTTTGATGGGAGAGGTAGTCTGCTTCAATTCTAGCTTGAGGCTTAAACTAAAAATCAAACAAAAATAATCAAATGTTTCCCATATTTAGAAAAATCAGATGACAGAACAAGAGTAAATTTATTTTCAGACTAATATTAATAATCCAGTTAAGACCAAGACTATTCATGCTTCTGCCTTAGAACTTCTAAATAGAAACCTTCAGACGAAACATGTTAGAAAACCCCTCCCCCCACACAAATTTCATAAAGATTAATCTCCAAGAATTAAGCAAGAAACTTAAGGAAAAAAATTTTAGAGTTCCCGTTATCACAAATGGTCACAAAAATACTATGGAAGCTGAGCCTTTTTAATGATGTGGCTATTGTATGATATCACATCTTGCTTTCATTTGGGATAAAAATGTCCGAGCCTGCTCAACTTCATCTCTGCCTTGGTTCAGATAAATAACTTTTATAGAGATGAGTCTGATACTTCGGGAGAAATTGATGTGAAAATCTTATGAGTCTAGACAAGTTAATCTCCAAATCTCCAGGTACTGTTGATTACGGTGTATTTGTTTGTTTTTGTTCATAAGACCTCTTATGATATCCCAAATGCAGTCTTGGAATAAATGTATTAGATATGCTGCACTGATCCATCAGAACCCCCTCGAGGGTTTACCAGAGAATAAACCAGAAGATGATGTGTAAGCTTCAAGAATAACTCAGGAAACTCACAACAGATGTGTGTACCAGGGCATCCCACAGCCCACTGAAAACCCCCTGGTGATGGAACATAAACCTCTGACACCATACAGTAGGTTGGGACAGGCTGGCAAATGGCTCTGACTGAAATCAATTGTTTAGCATGCAGGCAAGGTACTAGAGTCTGCTTATCATCTCATTATCTCATTATGTTGATATATGATTACAATGATTATCATTATTATGCAATGTGGCAAACTGCAGTTGCTTGTGGTAAATGGTAGCATATAATGTAAGTTGACAGTATAACTCATTGGTACACAACTATGAGAGAAAAAAAAAAAAAGGCTGCTCTATAATTTGCAGCCTTAAGGGAGGAGGGCCTCAAGGCGCAGATCAGAAAACACCTGGAATCACCTTTATTTTTATCAACCAGCATACTTATGACACGGGCACAGGAGCTTTTTTTTTTGAAACTTACTAAAGGAAAGGCAAAGGTTAGTTAGGCAGCTGTTCTTCAATCATGCCTTCAGAGAACGGGAACCAAATATTCTAGAAGTGGCTATGTCTCTCACTTTTCTAGGTCGTTTCTACTTTCCAATATTCTGCTCCATTGTGCCCCTGATATTTGATTTTACTCACTACCATCAAACAGCTTTTTGAAGGGAAGATCCTTAGTGCATTTTCTTTTAACTCACATTAGGAAAAAAACTAGCTGCTCTTTTCCAGCGCAGTAGAGTAGCAGTCTTTTAGTGGCAAAAGCGAAAAGCCTAGAGACTCAACTGGGTAAAAAATACCCAGACAATTCTTCAGGAGGGACCCAAAGTGACCACTAGCCTCTCTCTGTATCTCCTGCCCATTTAAATTTTACTGGTTTTGAAATCTACTATGTGTTAATTTAAATAGATCTTCAGATCATACACAAAAAGCTAAGCTCGAATAAAGTAAAATTATACATCATTGAATAAGGTAGACTTAGTACTGGAGAGACTTTGAAAAGAGTCAGGACTTAGAAGAACACAAGCCTACCCAGACCACTTCGATGCTTACTTCTTTCCATCCTCCACCCCAGTGCATTATTCTAAGCTGCATAACTGATACTCTGAAAAAATATTTGCCTCTGACTGTTGGGTTGTAGGAATTGAATTGTGTGGAGTTGGGAGGATGCTTAGAGAAGAGGAATCTGAATAGTGAGGTGCTCTGTAAATGAAGGGTTAACCTAAAGCTAGGAATTAATGTATGTCCATGCAATGGGTAACTTCATTATAGGGAAACAATTACACTTAGAAGAAGATTTTCATTTATCCCCCTCCTTAATTATAGTCTACTTTTGTTTTCTTTGACTCTTCACTAAAGGCAGATATTTCAAATTAGACTTGGGTAGTGGCATGGAGAAATAGATAAGACAGACAGATCTCGAAAATCTACTGAGCCCAAGCCTACATAGTAGCACTGCGTAGAGAAGAAACTATAGGCCAGATCCCCAGGCACTGAGGGTCAATGGCAGAGCTAGGAGTGACATGATACTCAGGGAAGCAATGGCCTCATGAACAACTCTGGAGCCAATATTTCTCTTCTCAAGTAGATTAGAAGGCAGCCTTTGGCATGAGCAAGACCAATGCTTACATTGCATTCAAAATGCAAGCAAATGACACTCATTTTATTTGCCAAAAGAAACAGAAAAAAAAATGAAATAAATACCTTTGATATCTATGAAATGACTGAGAAAAGAAAAGGTTCTATTCTAGAACACGACATAGATAGAATTAAGGTAGAATGACTATCCATTAAGAAGGAATTTAGAGAATCCATTTGTGCTGTGGGGACAACTTCACTGCCAAAGTAAGTACAGATATTGTCTGACAAGGGGAATACAATATATGTGACTCTTATGGTGACATTGAGATCATGAAAACTGACTGTTGCTAGGGACTGAACTGTGTCCCTCCCAAATTCATATGTTGAAGTCCTAATCCTCCAGTGCGATGGTATTTGGAGATGCGGTTTTGGGGAGATAATTAGGTTTAGATGAGGTCATGGGGATTGGGTCCTCATAATGAATGTGATTAGTGCTCTAATAAGAGACACCAGGGAGTGTTCTGGCTCTCCACTCTCTCCATGGTAGGACACAGTGAGAAGGCAGCCATGCACAAGCCCAGAAGAGAGCTCTCACCAGAAACTAACCAGGATGTCACCTTGTCTTGGATGTTTGGCCTCAAAATGTGAAAATAAATGTCTGTTGTTTAAGCCACCTAGTGTGTCGTATTTTGTTATGGCAGCTCTAGCCGACATAGGTAACAGTCTATTTATGGAGCCTGATGTACAGATTCCATCCATCTGAATGGTCAGCACCCGCTTGCATTTCTTCCCTTAGCATTGGAGTACTTTTTAAACTAACTTTAAGATTTAATAGAACTCTTTTCAGTCGTTTAAATGGAGTTTTCGCTTGTCCTTGCCCTATATCTTCTCAGCCCCTGAAACTATGTCACAGCATTTTATATACCCCTGGATAATAGCAATGCTATTCCCAGGTACCCAACCAGGGGCACTCAGAGACCACATGATCCATTTTTGTGGTTCTTCTTCTCAATCTGATTCTCCAACCTCTGAATTGCGCCAAGGCACATCCCATTTGATCTCAACCCATTTTCTGGGTGTTTTTTGTTGGCTGTTGTCATTTGCTTTGGCATATTGACTCCTTGTTTCACCCTGTCCTGCTACCCATCATCTGAAGCAATTCTCCACCCAGCCTTGCCCAGAGAATCCTTTATTATGCGAGGAAGCTTCTTCCCACTCCCTTTTCCTGTGTGGCGAAAAGAGCCCAGTGCAGGCTGACTCATATAATTCAATCGCATTTTGTTTCTGGTCTTCTTCTTTGGACTGATCCAAATTCGAAATGAGAGTATTGAGGATTATTTAGAGACTGAAATGTTAAATAAATGACAGATGATCGGTAAACAAAGAGATTCATTCCTTCGATATTGGGAGACTTTTTTCCAGGTATTATCTGCTTCCCGTTCTTTATCTTCCTATCACTCTCTCTGGAAAATCAGAGGAGGAAACTATTTCTTCTCTAATGAACTGATTTTTCTCTCCATTTGCCATTTATCACCTGGTTTTACCTCAGTCAAGTATTGACTAAATAATATGTGGAACAATAAAAATTTGTTTCAACTGTCATATATATTTTTTTAAGTTAACCCATATAAGGCAAAGGCTGAAATTTTAAGCAGCATCGTCGCATAATTAATTATGCTTTAATTTCACTATAGGGAATTAAGAATTAAAGAAAAATTAATCTTTCTAAAGTAATTTTTAAAAGCATTTATAGTCTTGATCTATATACATAGATGCTGAAATACTGCTAATAAAAGACAACGAAATTTGCATTGCAACTACAACCACAATAAAATAGTGATTTTTATTGCTTTTGAGTGAATTTTAAATTATTTCTAATAAGTCCAAATATAGAAGCAATAATTCCTGTTCAGCTCCAGAGCACAACTTTTAATACCTAAAATAGTATAATGACAGTAGCATTGAATAAGCAGAAAGTGACATTTTTGAAATGAGATATCTGGGAACAAAGGTTACGCATGGCTTTCAGTCATGCCCAGATGATCTGTCTTTCACAGTTAATTCTGGAAAGCCACCATGTCCCTTGTCAACCTATCTTTCTGAAATCATTTTTTCTTACTTAAAAAAAAAGAAGAAGAAGTATAATGCAAAACTGAGCTTTATCTGTGGATGCTCTTGACCCAAGAGGTGGAAAAAGAGACAGGACATAAGTCAATGTCTCCTCTCAGAACATGTCTTTGGCCACCGAATCCCTGAAAAACTGAAAGGCTCTTGCCACTCTCTGGCCCCAATTCCATATGTTACTGAGGAGGAAATACACATCCCTTATCGACTATTTAAAAATATTTAAATCTCATAAGTTAAATTCCATCTTTTATACCTTTTAAAACAAACAAAAGTAACAAAGGAAAAAGAAAGAAGCTGTGATTACATTATTTCGATTTCGTTATATTGTGTATGGCATAAAGCGTCATTGAAAAAACTCTTCTCTGCCTATGCTATAATAGCCGAATCCTAACTTTTAGCTCCGGTGATGGAGGTAAATTTAAAGAGGTAATTAAATAGGGAAATGAGAGTCCAATGAAGAGAAGTAAGGTCCACACTGTGTGATACTGGAACTGTCTGATTCTTGAAGGTGAGAGACACATTTCCCACTTACAGCAGAATTGTGCCCACAATAACTCTCTTTTCACAACTCACAGTTCCAAGGGTTTGAGGGATATTTTTATTTTCACAGTCACAAGCTGCACAATACGATGATACTACTGCAGAATTCTCTCTCTCTCTCTCTCTCTCTCTCTCTCTCTCTAATTAAGGTGTTCGTAAAGGGATGGAAATGGCAAATCTCTTTGATCTGTCACACTAGGACCAAGAAAGTGGGATGATGTACAAAACTGATTGGATTTGGAGTTGTAGGGCTTATGTTACTGAATCTGGCAACAGTGTATACCAAGAACTCAGATCAAAGTTTGGCTGGAAACAATGTAAGACATGGATCTGGCTCAACAATGTGGTTTGAAAGTTGAGTGGGACTGAGTCAGCTTAAGCTAAAAGACATGACTATGTCACCTTGCCTCAGTCAAACTGCATAACCCTGGCAAATTATTTTGGAGTGCATTTTTATTTATACTTACTTTTGCCATATAGGTAGAAAAGGACTTTAATTGGAACCACTGTTTTTTTAATTACTCATTTCAACCCCATTTGTTATCAAATAAAATTGGAGTTTTGTAAGCAATGTTTTGAAAAAACAAATCAGAATAGTTTAGAAAACATGAGTGCATTTCATGTGATAAGGGTAAGTATTGTTTCTTGAAACAATGTTTATCGGTTTACAGATATTTCTTAGGTCTCACGTACCTCTAGTCCAAATTATGATGAGGAACATTTGAGCAATCCTAAGCAGAAAATCTCTGGCTGATAATCTTTAGTGAGGGCTCCATCAGTTCCTTCCCTCCCTGTATGTGCATATTTTTCCATCCCTCACGAGGTAGAGCCCATTTCTTCTCCTCTTAAAGTTGGCAGCTTTCACCTTCCTCTCAAGGAAGCCAGGCACCATGAAAGATGTCTCACTACTCTGAGATGACCACGCTGCGAGGAAGTGCTAGATAACCATGGGAAATGAACCCACAAAATGCAATCGATAAGGAAAAGAAAACCTTAGCCATGTGATCCCAGTAGAACTGAACCAGTCACCGCCCTGCCCCCCTCCTCAGCGATTTTTAGCCATCCCAGGTGAGACAGCAGACATTTGTGATCAGTGACACATCATCCCTACTGTGCCCTACTGAACTCCTGACCCACAGAATTGTGAGCAAATATGATCATGGCTTTTGCATCTCTAAATTTAGGGTAGTTTGTTAAGCATGCATACACATCAGAAACAGGTAACAGAAGTATGGTTCTGCTGTGACAAAAATCTGAAACTTTTGCATTGGCTTTGGGCCTGGGTGGTGGAAACTGTTAGGATGCTGAAAAGTTGGTGAGGAAATTGGTATTAGAGTCTGGAAGAACAGGAGAGCTATGTTAACTTGGTAAAAAAAAAAAAATTGGCAAGACTATTGTCTGTGTAATGCAGATAATATATAATGTACCCAATGAAATCATGAACCGAACTAAGAAGAGTTCTAGAAGAATGTGAAAATGTCAGTTGGCATGTTTTAGCCATTTTTGATCAGAGATTGCAAGGGAGAGGGGAGGGGAACTGAGAAAAGAACTATTCAGTTCTCAGAAAAAAATGAAAGGAAATAGCTTGAACACAAGACTTGCCATAAAGCCTGCTCTGAGCAGGAAAAGGTTTTCAAAATGAAAAATGGCCACACACAAAGGCCTTCGGGTAAAAATCAAATTAAAAGTGTGGCTATAAGAGACCTTATTGAGGTATCCGAAAGATTTAAGGCAGCAAACCCAGGGCTTTTAAGAATCATAATTACAAGTGTTATTCCACAATACTCTGACCCTTATCCTAAGAGGAGGCAGGCCTAACTCAGTGCAATTTATATTTCTGTCTTTTGTCTAATAAAATAGAGTATAATTTGATTCAAAGGAAAACCACAAAGATTATAAAGGAGGTTTGCCAACTTTGACTAAAAGGGGCAGAAACAGTTCAAATTTAAATTTAAAATTCTTTGGGCCTCTGAACTTTTAATGGCTGGAAGAGAACTAAGAAAACTGCTCAGATGCAGCTCAGTACAGGTCATTTCTTATGGACAAGAAAGACAACCCAGAGAGCAGATGTAAAAGCTCAAAAAGCAAAGTCGAGAGCCACAGAGAACCAAAAACAAGTAGCAGAACTGAGGCTTCATTGATAAATATTTTCTGCCCTTGGAATAGGAAGAATTGGGCACATGTACACAAAAGAGCCAGTGACCTCTTTGTGCTTCTGCAACCTCTAGCCCTCACTTTTTTGGACAGGGCTGTACATTGCCGTTTCCCTGGTCCTGATTCACCAGTCCATGTAAGGTTGTATAGGACAGATAAATTATACTTTTATTTCAGCATCTTTCAATATGAGACATTGCCCCCAAGGAGCCTCATGGCACGTCGGCATGATTTAGATCATGAACTACTGGATTTCAAGCAGATATTGTAATGCAAAGGAACATTTTGGCAATGGGGTGACAATATTTTGTCTATTGGGAATACTGTCACTAGCAAGCAAGTTGTGATAAATAGTCTTTAAAGATAGCCACCTTCGATTTCTTTACTCCTTGTGTGTATTCTACCTATTAACAAGTGAGGTCTATCTCCCCATCCTCAGATCATGCTGGCCTGTGACTTCCCTTGACCAATAGAATGTGGTGGAAGTGGTACTCTGAGTCTTGCAGTTAAAAGAACTGACAGCTTTTGCCTTCTCTATCTTGAGAGTCAATTGTCATGTAAGACCACTTAGAACAACATGCTATGGAGAAACTCAGCCTAGTCATGTGAAGAGGCCAAGGTGGTACAAGAAGATGGTCCAGACACGTGAGTGAAGACTTTTTGGACCTTCTAACTCATCCCAACTACCAGATGAATACAGCCAAATAAGAGACCCCAACTGATATCACACAGAGTAGAAGAACCACCCACATAATCTAAGTCAACTCACAGAAAAATAAGAAATAACCAATTGTTGCTGGTTTAAGCCATGGCATTGTGGGTTGGTTCATTACACAACAAGTGATAACTAAAAAAATCCCAAAATTAATTGCCTATTTTTGTGGATAGCGCATAGAAAATGCCATTGTTATTTTCCTAGAACTTGAGGAAGCAGAAAGCATCCTTCCAGCATAGAGAAATTAAGGAGATAAGATTGCCTCCTGAGAATTATAAAATCATTACAGGATGATTCAGAGAAGAGACACACAAAGAGAGTGCATACTTTCTGGTCAAAAAGATTGGGTCGAAATCAGAGTGAAGATTTTAACATTTACAAGGGAAGAACAACCAGAAGGCAGCTTTCCAGCCTCAAGGAACATAAAATCAGGGGACTTGCAGAGCAAAACATGGTGGCCCCCACAGCAGTGCCCAGGGTACATGGTCCTCAGTTATACTCCTGTCATGGGGAGGGGCTAGTGTGCTAGTAGAGACTGAAGCCTCTACGTACGTGATTCTCACAAATCCTTCATATGCTAACTTCAGATTCATCAAGAATCCTTTAATAATTTTGATTTCTAAACTTTACGCATATGTTTTTCATCAGAAACAAGCAAACTGGAATTGGGTTTTGTACTGCTGTGATCTGAATGTTTGTGTCCCCTCCCCCCGCCCTCCCGACAAATTGAGTGTTGAAATCCTAATGCCCACTGTGATAGTGAGAGAAGGTGGGGCTTTGGGGTAGTGATTATGTCATGAGGGCGGGGCCATCATGAGTGTGATTGACGCTCTTAGAGAGGAGACCCCACCAGCTCCCTCACTCCTTCATCACGTGAGGGCATAGTGATGTCTCAGCAGTCTGCGACCTAGAAGAAGGCTCTCATCAGAACCCAACTGTGCTGGCACGCCGCTCTTGGCTCCCAACACTGTAAGAAGCCGATCTCTGCTGTTTACAAGTTACCCACGATGTGGCAGGCTGCTGTTATAACAGTGCAAATGGACTAAGACATACACCCATCTCTTCCGAGCCTGGTTACTGTGACATCTTAGTTACTCCAGATGCCTGATGAGATAGTTTCTGAGCTTCTAAGAAGATTGAAGGTCAGGTCTGTGCTAGGTCAGATTCTCCATAGAAACACCATCTCATGGGAATCTGTCCAGACAAGCAGCCAGCAGTCCCAGAAAGACACACCACTCGGTTCACCATGTTTATCTCGAATGTCTCGTTTGATATTTCCATGTCAGGGTAGTATCTTGTTTCCATATCATTCCCCTCCTGCCCTGGTCACGGGATGCTCATTAGACACAGATCACCTATGTAAAGGACAGAAATGTCAGCTATGCTGTGGGAATTTCCTTGACTACACTGCTGAAGTCTCTAGATTCTACCTGCCATTACGTGTTTTACGTAAGTCTAGAAAGTGTAGGGAAAAGAACTGAAGGCAAAGTATCTATCAGGGAGAGGGGCTGCTGGGCAGGGGTGATCACAGTTAGACAATATGCTAAAATATTAGGTTCCATAACTGACAAAAATGATTTGCTTGACCAATAGGCATTTGTTTCATAATTACAATCTATAATTGTTCACTGAACAATAAACTACCGCTGCATCATAATTTAAAATTTTCAGTTCTTTTTCTTATGCATTCCTTCAGATTTTCTTCCTTCTTTCTTCCATTTTTAAATGAAAGTTGACCTTTTTAGAGTTTTTAAGAATACTTAAAGACTGACTTTCTTCAGGAAAACAACCTAAATAAAATTATATGTCTACAGTACTATAGGTTCGCCAAACCTATAGTTTTTTTTTGTTTGTTTGTTTGTTTTTGTACCAACTGCCTTCACCCAGTAGTCAATCAAATGATACTTAGGAAGGCTAAGCCAAGGAAAACAATACGCATATTTAAAACTTAGACATAGCTGAGTTATTAAACTACTGTTTATAACTTTATCTTTTTGCTCAAATATTTTGAATCCATCAGCTTTACAAGTACACAGTAGCTATCGCTTGTAGCATCACCACCTGCAGAGAAAGGAAGTTACCAAATAAGCTAATTTCTTGAGTCTTCAGGGAAAAAATGTGACAACAACAAAAAAGCAGCCATGAAAAAATGCATGATGCTGAGCACCCAACAGAAGCTCAGTTAATTTGGATTCTACCCAGGAGGATATTATGTTAAGGGAAAGAAAGTTGGGAGAAAAATCCGATTAACCACTGGAACATTTCTCCTGTTCCTCCGGCAGTCAGCTCTGCAGAAGCTGAGTCCCCATAGCGTCGTGGAGCCAGTCTACTGGGGATTAGCCTTTGTAAGTCTGTCCTGGTGGAGATATAAAGATAGAAATGTCTGTGATCTTTTAAAGTATTTGAGACCACAGAGGAAGCAGCATGAAATTACAGAGCCATAAAACATTCCATTCAACTTCATTGAAGTTGTGTTGATGTGCACTAGCTTCTCTAATGGAAATATAGTAATAATAATAATAATAAAATAATAATAATAGCTACCATGTATCAAATGCATTTTTTTGTATCAGGCAATGTGCTTTTGGGAAATTATTTCATTCGATCTTCACAATGTCCCTATGAGTTAATACCATTAATTATAAACTTTATTTTACAGGCATTGAAATTACATTGTAGAGTAATTGAATTACTTGCCCAAAAAGTAGAAACTGGTTTTGAAACCAGGTAATGTGACTCTAGTTGCCATACTGTCAAAGAATAATTTGCCTTTATAGATTATGGCGCTTTTATAAATATACAATCAAGGGTGTTCTAAACGTTTTGTTTTTTTTTTAAACAATACCAACACTCTCCACAAGTGAATTATATTCCAATTCCAATTTAGGAGTTGTGTAACCATGGCAAAGTTAACGCTAATCTCCTTAAACCTCATTAAACTCAATTGTTAAATGGGTGTAATGAAGCTTATTCACTGGATAGAGCGAGGATTTAAAGACACTATACCGGAAGTATCTGCATTCTCCCTGGGCCATAGGAAGAGCTTAAAAAGTAAAACTGATATCATTATCAATTATCAGCAGTCATAAAAAAATCTATGTTAAAAGATATGTAATGGGAGCATATGCTTCCACACATACATCACATTTATTTAGCACTGAGCCATAAAAATTAATGGTGTCAATGACAGAGATCCTACCAGTTCTGGGAAATTATTAATTGAGTGATTGCCTAAATATATAGAGATTTTACATTCACTGAACTATGAGATCAATATTTCAGCTTCTTTCCATATTAGGTTTATATCCTATGTATATCCACATAATAGAAGTGAATTTATTTTGAAAGACGTATTTTTTCCTTTAAAGTTACGTAGTCTTTGGGATTTTCTGGACATAACCATTTCAGTGTTGGCATTCTTAATTTCTTACAGCTTGAGTTGAACAACAAAACAAAAGAAATGATTTTCCTTGGGTGAGTTTTGATTTAAAAACTACGATTAAAATCAAAACGAAAGAGAAAATGAAAGGTGTAAGTCACAGCATATGGGTAGCAGTGAAGAAAACTCAACAGATTCACATCTTCTACTCAAACTCACTTTTTTCCAAACCACAGATAGACCCCTTAGGTTTTGCAAAATAGCATTTAGGGGCTGTTTTCTGTGCTTCTCAAATTTAGGCAAAATGTGACTAGATTCTCAAAAAAGAAAGGGAGAGAGAATATTTTCAAAAGATGCAATGGTTCATCTTAAGGACATTCTAATGTATTATGCTATGTGCATGTTAATGGACATGTAGGTTTTTTATATTTATGTGATTCAGTTTGGGATATTATAGAAAGTCCATTATCCTTATCCATTACCCTCTTCTCTTGCTGAGTGAAAGTAGCACAGGGAAAGAATTTCCTTTTGTGTGTGTACAATTTGTCCTTAGCCCTGATAACCCTACAATTCTTCTTTCGTAGGCTCTTTATCTTTTATAAAAGAAGATCATTTATCTTTCTTTAGGCTCAGATGAGAAAAATGGTCCCATCCAGGCCAGGGTGATTTGACCAAGGTCAGAACCTCATTGACCACGAGGAATAGACACTGGTCTTTTGTGATTCTGTGTTCTTAGGGACCAATGAAAACACACCACAAACGGAAGCAGCATTGGATAATGGAAGAGCATAAGCCTTGACTTTTGAACCACAGGCCACAGAGCAGCTTTTTTTTTTTTTTTTTTTTTCTCATAATTCTTGGCAGTTCTGTACAACCCACAGTAATTTAAGGGAAGGGGATCTGAACTGGCAAGCCACTGGTGGGCCACATGAAGCAAGCCTTCCTTACCTTGGGTGAATTCATGAGCTATTTGTACACCTAGGCTTTCATTGTTCAAATAGTTATGACAACTACTGGGGTTATTATTTGGCTTCAGTTTTAGACTTGGGTTTGTTTTTTCTTCTTTATAATAAAAGTGATTAGGACAATGTGAATTCTAAACATAAAAGAGAGGGACTTACAGTCATCCAGTCTATACTGTTCTCAGATTATTGCCTTCAGATTATTTCCTGTGAGCTTTTCCTGCCCCAACTTATACCTTAAACATCTAACTCAATACTCGCTTGTAATCTTAACCTAAAAGTTAAACTTCAACTCATAGATGTTTTGAGTAAAAATAATGGGAATTTAGATGAATGTTCTAAACTTAACCGTGAGGTACATTTTCAAATTCAAATTTGAATTTCTATATGTGTACACATATACATACATGCAGTATGCATGTATATGTGCACATATGGATGTATATATGCATGTATATACATATAAATGCATAGATACATATATGTGTAACAAGTATTCTACATACATTTATCTATATGTCCATCTGTCTATTTCCTACACACTGAGGCACGCCCTGCTTTGTGATAATAAAAATGGTTAGTATGCTAGATCAGACCCTTTATAAAGAGATTGTAATTACTATAATAATGAACTCTGACCATGTCATGGACCCACTCTCACCATGTCTGCCCAGAAGCTAACAATGCCTCCTCCTAAATATTAGGGAAAAAAAATAAGGTCTTCCATCATGTGGCTCAATTCTCTTTTTCCAGCCACATCTTACAGTGCTCATCCTTTTAATAATTCCCCACACTCAGAGGCTATTCTTTCAGGGATTCAGAATTTTTTTAAAAAGTGATTTTCCTACTCTGGGACCTCTTTCTTGGAAATTCAATCTAAAAAAGAGTCACCTCTGAAACCCTTCCCTGGTTTGTGTCTCCATTTCTGGGTCCTTATTTATTTGTGTTATTGATCATTTAATGTCCTTCTCCTCCCTTTGGATTGGAAAATTATACTTGTCTTCTTCACCTCTGAAGTCCCAGCTCTAAGCACAGTATTTATTTTAGAATACAATTAGAATTTTGCAGTTGTAAATAAAAAGATGTAAGCATAAACTTTCACATTGCTCAGCCATTTTCAACACCTTCTTATTAATTCATTTCAGAAATATTTTGCAACGAAGTGGCTCAGTGTGTAGACCTAGTCTTACTATCAGACGTCTTATCTGTGATCCATGAAGAAAACTCTCATCATAGTATGAGAAACGGCAAAAGCTTGTCACAGTTAAAATGGGAGAAAAGATGCAAAGTTCACCCAAGCTAAGCTGGTAGTTTTGAAAGAGACAGAGCAATGACAGAGGACCTTAGTGTTAGAAATGCAGAATTAGGTAGATCATGGAGAGGAAGTTGATCTTAACAGGAACAGGGTTTGGGGGTGTCCTCAGCACACAAGCCAGGTAAGCGGGAACGGTGAGTGCTGTCTCTTCCATTGTCTCTGAATGTTCTCGAGTAAATTTGCTCCTACACTGCTTTCAAAGAGCAGAAAGACCCAAACAGGGCAGACAGACTGTTCTTTGTCAACAAGAATGTCAGTGTTACCTTGGAGATAAGGATCCTTTGCAGTCAAATCCATGTCCTAAAACCCTCAGATAATCACCCTGAAGTACACAGCACTTAGACCAGAAAATAAGAGCTTTCTAGCGAGCTACACCCAGCAAGCTGCTTGAAATAATAACCAAAATTCCTGAGTCAGGGAGATAATTGAGACATTGGGCACATCTGGTGAATGCCCTTAGAATGAGCAGGAAGCCACATGCCTTGGATTTCTCCATTTTTTTTTCTATGTATTCCTGTGAACAGATTAGAATGAGAAGAATTGTTTTCCTCATTCATGTATCATTTGCCACACACCCACATAAAGCAATAGCAGAAACTGTTCTTTCCCTCAGTGAATTTACCATTTAAAGGAGAAACAAAATACATATAATTTCTAACTATTTACCACCAAATGAGACTCAAAACTGACAAAACAAGTAGGAAAAACACACCAGTAACCTAAATTGCTGCTCCCACTCCTTCCTGCCTTGCCCTATCTCCCAGATTTTTAGTGAGCCTTTCATAAAATACTAATCCTTCAACTTAGGTCCAGTTAAGAACTTCTCAAAGACAGGAAGCCAGACCTTAATTAAGTTATTTCTGTTGCATCGCATGTTCACTGCCACGAATTTGATGAAAGCTTGCCCCAGACACAGAACTAAATTGAAAACCGATGTACAGATGTGGCCCCCAGTTCCAGGACTTGAGCCACTGGGGCGAGCAGATGACTTAACATTTCATTTCAAATCACGTAATATATGCAAAGGTAGAATGATATATGCAGGATACTAAAAGAAAAATATTGTTTTATCAAAAACATCCCGATTTATATATTATAGCTATCTAGCTGAATTGTTACTGTGCTCCAGTTAATGCCCTCTGCTTCGCGCATGATGACACAATCACAATAAACCATAATTGCCTCTATGCTTGTCTGTGTCCTTCCCAGAGTACTCGCTCTGTGAGAGCCTTGCCTATCTCTGTCCTATAACCAGTGTCTATCCAGGGTTCTGGGACATAGCAGGAACTGTAAGAGTGTTGTTCAATAGGTGAGTGTAATGACTCAAAATTGGCAATATTGAGGAGTCTTTATGTGTCTTATCACGTTGTACATTAACTAACCCATCTCTACCTTTTCAATTTCTTTTCCTACCCCTGTCCTTCTCACTCACTCTGTTCCGGCCACACTGGCCTCCTTCCTATCCTTAATTACCAAGCATGTTCTGATCACAGGGACTTTCATTTGCTCTTCCCTGTGTCTGGAATGTTCTTCTCCCAGGCATCTGCATGGCTTACTCCATCACTTTATTTCAATTCTGCTCAGAGGCTTTCTCTGCTCTCTGCCTGCCCTCCCCACCACTCACTCTCTTATTTATCTCCATAGTTCTCATCACTACCTTGCATCATAATACATATTTAGTTCTACTTGTCTTATTGTCTGCCTTCCCGCCCTGGAATACGAATTTCATGATGGAAGGGACTTGTTTTTAGGCACTGCTATTTATGCCCCAGCACTGCAGTAGTTCCTGATAGCTAGTATTTGTTCAATAAATATTTGTTGAGATAATAAATTTTAAAAGAAGCCATAAAAAAAAAAAACCACGGTTTTTGGAAAGTACTTCTTTTGTTGCCTGCATCTCTGCCATCTCAGACTTCTCCAGCAAATTCATTCATATAAGCTGAGATGAAATGTGTGGACAGTTTTAAAATGATTAAAAGTAAGAAAGAGAATTAGAATGGGTCAAACAAAAAAATAACTCGAATGATAATCATTTTTCTGGCCCCCCTATAGTTTTGCTGAGCCAAGGTACATATGTAAAATTCTGAACACATCATAAATCTCTTTCCAGTTCCTGCTTGCTCCAAAGAGTTTCTATTCCAATTGAACAATTACACCCTCTAAAAATATGCCCAATCAACTGGATACAAATGCAATATTTTATTGGTAGGAGAGATAGCACTCAATTACTCTGATCTTATTCAAATTTTGCTATGATTATGGCTTTTTGAAAGAAACCATGCTGTTTTGGTGGGCAATTTAGCATCATGTATCAAATGCCTTGTAAAATGCATTTTCTTTGCCTGGAAGATTGCACTTATAAGCATGCTTCTCAAGGAAATATTCAGACATAAATTAAAAAAAAAAAATACATACAGGAATCTATAGCACAGTGTTGTTTCTCTCAAAATAAGTTAAAAACATCATAAATATCTGCCAAAATATTGTATACCTAAATTATGAGACATTACAACTGCAAAATACTTTGCGAACATAAAAACAATGTTGGGATAATATGCATATTGATGTAGAAAGATGGTCTTATTTACAAAATTATATTTTTGTGTATATGGTATATATATATATGTATTTATTTTTCTATGACTTGGGGAACATACCTGTTCTTTATCATTGTTTTTACATATTTATACATTATGATTTTTGTGTCATACTTAGTTTTCACTTTTAAGATAATTATAATAGTATGAAAATCAGGAGAGGGTAAAATAAAGTCCTTTCAATTTGTATCATGCATTCGCAATAGGGCAATATATTTCTTCAAGCAGATAAAACTTGTTATTGGGGGAGGAACAAAATATCTTACTCTTTTTGTTTAGAAAGCACAGATATACATACAGTGCATCAACAGATAGACAATATATCAGCTACGGTATTACATGTCATAGAAGGGTGATTAGAAAAAACATATCTAAAAAGGCTTCTTATAGAGGTAATAAAAATGGTTGAGAAGCCCCACTTCATTCCAATTCAAACATTTTAATCATATGCTTATGCATCTTTTAGAAGATATTAAAGTTCCTTCCATTTATTTTGCACGTAATTACTCCCTCTCGCTTCTATTAAGTGTAGGTTGAAATCTAACTGTTGGCGCTGAGGAGAGGGCCCTACATCAATTCATGAGGAGTTTCTGAAAAGAAGTAAAGGAATGAGGTTATTGGATCACTAATGGCAAAGAACTTCACTTTAGGACAGAGTTAACTCCAACATCCAGTAAGCCACTTTAGGCATCTCAAAAGCAATCCTTAGAAATACTTCTGCTTTTTCTAATTGAGGTCAGACAACGGGAAGCTCTCACTAATCCCTAGACATAGCACTTTTTTTTTCTTTTTTGGCATTTGTACAATGCCTTCATTTAGACCTTCCTTAAAAGCATCCTCTCAGTGATAAATGAGGGAAGGAGCTGGCAAGCCTTTTCCTACTTACACTCATATTTCAGGAAGTCAGGATTATGATTAGAGAAGCACAGTATCAAAGGCAAGGCCCAAATCAGTCCCCAGAGCAAGAGCGGCTGAAATTAGAATTATCACCAGTCTTTTCTCCAGGAACAATTTGGAATCCATCAAAAGGACAGCAGTGGATGATACCAGAACATAAACAATGAGGGGTAAAGAAAGACAGCCTCGACCTCCCAATATAACAAAAACAATTTCTAAGGGCTGTCATAGAACATTCTCAAGAGGTGACTCATGTTTCCTTGTAAAACCCAAACAGGCTGCAGCAGTCCAGTAATATGTCATGAAGAGTACTCAGCCCTGAGATGTACCAAGTTCTCGATCAGAAGCTGAGTGGTGTCAGTGCTAAGAAAAGACTTTCGTTCTCTTTACCCATCCCCACAAAGCGGGCTAGTCTCATTAAGGAATGGCTCCATCTGGTAAGACTTCCCTCATTCTCAGAAGTCACAATCATCAATCAAAGGAAAACTATGGGTGGGAGAATTGTGGCAGACCCAAAGATGCCCATGTCCTAAGACCGGGAACCTGTGACTACGTGATCTTATATGACAAAAGGGACTTTGCAGATGTGATTGAGGCTAAGGGCTTTAAGATGGAGAAATTAGCCTGGATATCCAGGTTAGTCCAAACTAATCTCACGGATCTTTAAAATAGTGGACCTGTTCCCAGGCTGTGATCAGAGAAAGAGATATTATGACATTGTGATGGAAGCAGGGTCAGAGAGATGTAGTGTGCGTACTTGACCAGCTACTGCTTTAGAGATGGAGGGAGGGGGTCGTAAAGCATGGCTTATGAGGCCTCTAGAAGCTGGAAAAGTTGAGGAAAGTGATTCACCCTTATAGCCTCCAGAAAGGAATGCACCCCTGCTACACCCTGATTTTAGCCAAGAGAGACTCGTGTCAAAAAGAATGATCAGATAAAAAGTCTGTCTTGTTTTTACCACTAAGTCTATGGGACTTGGCTGAGCAGCAACTGGAAGCTAATATAAAGCCAAGGGTGGAAAACATAAGTCTGCATTTTATTACCTACACCATAAACCAAAAAATCTTGATTGTTGGCGTGGTGAGGTTAGTCCACCTTGGATACCCCCTTGGACAGTCAGCCACACCAGGGGATCAAACAAGTCAATTCCCAAAGCAAAACAAAGTCACAGAAGGAAAATGAAGGTAAGGAAGTGATATTTCTGAGGACCCTTGTTCATTTTTCTCTGGATATTTTAAATTAGCACTATAATGCATTAGGCCACATTATTCCTCCATAGTTACTCAACTGGGTTTTTGTTAGAAAAATACAGACCCATCAAACAATGTAATTCCACCTAGTTGTAAAATAACTCAGCAAATTATAGACCTAAGCAATTAGCCTAGCCTATTCTACTTGGGCATTTTTGTATTCATCAAACAACTTAAATATGATAAATAGATTCTAAGGAGAAAAAGAGAGAAGCTTTATAGATTCTTCTAGTATGGGGATTCTGATTAGAAATATATATTTAATGATAGTTGCATGGGCTATTTTGTTTTCATTATTTTGTTCTCAACTTACATATTGAGAAAGCTCTCCCTGACTCCCTATTTAATGTTTCTTATTCCCCTCACATTGTCACATTTCTCTGTTTTCATTTATTCACAGTATTAACACTATCTAAAATCATCTTTGTATTTTGGCTCTTGTATCTATGTTCTCTACTAAAATATAAACTCCATGAAATTGGAGGGGTTTTTTTATTCTTATTCATGCTATATACTCATTTTGCAAAATAATTCTTGATGTATACTAGGCAAGCATTAAATATTGTTGAAAGGATAGAAAGATCGATGGATGGATGGATGGATGGATGGATGGATGGATGGACAGACGGATGGATGAAGCAGAAAAGAAAGAAGATAGTCAATGGCCAGGAGGTAAAGACATTCTCAAAGAAATAGTGAGATTTTGTAAATCTTCAATGGGTGGCAATTAATTAGGGATGTGGAGAGAAATGAGGATACAGATAGTAACTCTAACCAAAACTCAGAGAACAGAATGACCAATATAGAAAAAGAGCATAAAAACTAGCCTGAAAAGGCAGTGTTGGACAGAAGAAATGTTGGGATTGTTGTATATTAGGGATCAAAGAGCTTTGTCTAGGAAATGGGAATAAGTTAAAGAGAGGAAAATATGAAGTGGGCTCTGGGGGCTGGTATTTCAAAATTACCTGTGACCTCTGAATATTGAGTAATCCTCACTTCAGTGGCTTCTCTATTCTCAGGTAAAACCATTTGAGATGCCATATTAAATTCCAGCTTTATATTTGAATCTGTTCAACATAATCCTGTCATCAGATATTCACTTGAGTCCCCATCATATCATGCCTGCCATGGAGAAAATAGTCTTCCTCACTTTTTTGAGCTTAGCCACGTGACTTGTACTGGCCAATGAAATTAGTGTAGACTTCATCTCCTAAGAAGAGGATTTAGATATGTTTGGTTTGACTTGGCCTCTTTCAGTCACGATAAGAAACTGCCCCAAATTCTGCTCCTGGTGCCAGGCTGAGGGCCCAGCATCCGAGACATTGAAAGCAGACTTGAAACTGACTTGTGGTCTGAAGTTGAACACGGCCAATGACAAATTGTCCACCATTATATTCTTCAAGTTATTATGCACTATTACGACAGTAAACCTCATTAATATAGCCTATCAATGGGAATGCTACAGGATAACTTGGTCCTAAAATGTAACAGAAAGAGTAAACAATTCATCAAAATTCATTTTTTCTCTACCATAGTGTAGAGCTGTCCCTAGGAGGTAGCTGTCCAACCAGAGATGGCAGTTTGTATTACACACAGGTGGAGTTATGTGACAATTCTAATCAAAGGAATGGGATCACTAAAAGTGGTGTGTGTCTCTTCAAGGCCAAGATAATTAAGAAGCCATCTCTTTCCTACTCAGCCAGTTAGACACGGATAACTGAGAAGCCCCACAAACAGGAGAGTCATCACATTGAAGACGTTTGGGTGCCTGAATTATCACATGGGGGAAGGCCACTCTAGACCATAAACATGCACATTTAGACAGTTATGTGAGCAAAAGCAAAATTCCTATTTTGTTAAGCCACTAAATTTTAGTTTTCAGCAGCTGGTATTAGCTTATGAAATATGTTGGTATGTAATAAAGTTATGTGTAGTACATAATTATTAAAGTATATGTCTAAGATTAGTTCAGAATAATAAAAAAAAGGTTTATATTTGCTTAAGAGAAGTTCCTCAAAAGAGAACTTTCACTTTTTAAAAAGCTAGCTTTCCAATATCATAACATCTTAAATTTATTCCCACGAACATACTTAACAAATCTTTAGGTGTTCTAGCTGATGAGGAAAAGATCAGTGAAAAGATCCCTGTTTTCAGAGGGCTTATGTACTAGTAGGAGTCAGATAATCAATAATCACAAATAATAAGCAAATTGTATACTATGTTAGAAGGTCATACTGCTGATAGAAACAAAGAGTAGGATAAGAACTGCTGGAGTGTGGTGTAATATGTGTGTGTATAGTGTGTGTGTGTGTGTGTGTGTGTGTGCATAATGTAGGGAAGGAATATGTTAACAAATATTTAGATGATCCCTGACTAGGGTGAATGGAAATGGAGAGAGGGACGAACATCCCCAATCAACCCCTTTCATTTGTATCCCTGATCAATCCCCAGGGTGATTACAGAAACTCTAAGCTTCCTATTGTCCTCATATCAGCTAATAAATGATTTTGACTAATGTCATTATTAGACAGAGGAAGAGGAAGGTACTCATCAGGTTTAGACTGGTGTGTATGGCAGCGGTCCCCCATGGATAGAATAAGGGGACACATCACACTGAATAGTTAATAGTAATATCCATTGGCACACATATCAGACCTGTTAGCTACACCATTTACCACTGATAACCAGATGGATGGACCTCAAGTCTAGAAATTCTAATGATCCCTGGAGACCAAATAAATATGTTATTATTAACCAAGGACTCGGCTAAAAGATTTTAACAACCAAGAATCTTTGGTTGTGATGGCAACACTAAAAAAAAATCAGGCAAAGGTAAGGAAAAAGAGGTTGTTTATTGATTAGCCCAAATTTGACCCTATTTTGTTCTACATGTAATTTATAAAGAGGACTATAAAGGAAATAAAATTAAACCCAACTTAGGCACACAAAACCTATTTTTAAAACATAAAGAACAAAATGCTTATTTTTCCCCTCCCACCTTAGCCTAAATTTGTTTTGGCTGCTCACACTTCCTTCCAAATGGCTGGTCAAAATACAATCCTTCCGGAATAAAGCTTGAACATGATTATTTTGGGCTACAAATTATCCCCTAAACATCATTCCAAAAGCATTAACATATTTTGTATACAAAATAAATAAAGACAAAAAATTGTGAAAGAAAACTGGAAAATGCTCACAGTTTCTGTAAACTGCTGTAACATTGCATTTAGAAAGCTGTGGTTATGTCACAAATGCTGCTCAAAATTCCATGACCTGTACATTAGCTGTTATCAAGATAAATGTCTTCTGATGACAGTTTTATAGATATTTTTGGATTGAGGAATTTTTCTGTACTACAAATAGTTTATATTAAGGCCATAGGAGGTCACAAGAAAGAAAAAACTTGGATTGCTTTAGAATATGTGTTGCTTAGCTTATTGTTTTTATTTCCAACTAAAAATAAAAGTTTTGGTACCAAAAAAAAAAATAGATTAGCAATGGAAACTAAAGAAAAAGATTATTATAGGCTAATTAAATGCCTACATGTTTTTTTCATTTTTAAGAAATGATTTAAAAAAAATTTTTTTAATCTTTGGTAAAGTTTGATCATTTTTTACCTCATTACAAAGCCCAAAATGGAAGGTGTGTGTGTGTGCATGTATTACATTGGACCCTTTCAAGCCATGGTTATATTCATGAAAATGAAAAGTGAAGAGTACTTGTCTAATCCTTGAAGCTAATATAATGACTTATTTCCAGTGCAAAGAATCAAGACATATAAAGTCACCGCCCATTTTAGAATCCTTCCTCCAAGCTCCTGGGGTTTAATAACCTCTTCCCTTTGCTCCCAAAGAATGGTAACAGTTTCTTGCAATTTCTACTTCTGGGTTATGTCTGGATCTTCTTTTCGCTCTTTGGTGCTTCCATATCTGTTGACTCTGTTCCTTATATCAAATTCTCTGGGTTCAAATAGCAAGCATAATTTTTGTGACTGGATACAAATATAAAGGAATTTTGGAGACATAAACGAATTTTGGAGAATTTCCCAATGAAAGGGCAAATGGAAGAAAATTACATGGAAAGTGAATGAAAAGTAGAGAAGCAATAAATGCCTGTGTAATAGAAGGTAGGGTTCCAACTACTTGATACATTTCTCAACCACTTAAATAAATGTGTTGATGGCAAGGACAGCTTCTAATACCTTTCTTTACCTTTCTAATACTTTTCTATTTTCCTTGCATATCTAAATTTATTGTGATGGATTGATTGTTTTTTAAAGGAGAAGAACAAGAAAGCTATAAAAGACAAAAGGATAGATATTACATAAAGTGTCACTTTTCTGCTGTCTACATACTTTCTGCCAGAGTTAGACATCTGTAAATGACCTTGCCAATCTATCTGCTCCTGTATGCATTAAAGAGCTGCTGGAGAATACCACATGAAATCATAATAATAGGAGATTTATATTATTTTCTGTTATGTTCATTAATACAGCTCACTCAGGTACTCATCACAGCCACAACATATTATTGTCTTTCCAATTCTCATTATGACACTCTTATTTCTTGTATTTTTCCCCAACCTACTTTTGAGAGGCAATGTTGTTTATTTAAGAAAATAAAAGCAACCTATGATAGTTACTCTAGTAGCCCGCTGACAAAATGTACCTCCTGACCTGCATGACCTTAGATAGATAGCCTCTTTCACATTGACTCTGGTTTTTACCTTGTGATTTGCTTAGCCAGTGGGATATTAGCAAGTATGACATAGTATGTGCTTGGTAAATACTTGAATACCAGGTGTGTCCTCTTGAAAATGCATGCTCTTGAAACCAGCTGCCATGCTGGAAAGACAGGCTACTGAATCATCACGAACTCACCTGAAAAGAGACCCTGGAGATTGAACTGCCACCTTCCCAGCTGAGTCCATTCAAACCCCAGAATAATGAGAAATTATAAATCATTGTTAAGTCACAGAGTTATAGGGTAATTTGCTACATAACCATAGATGACTAGATCACCACTAAAGAGAAGTTTCATTTTGTTCCCATGATCAAATTAAGATACCAACCAGAATTCATACTTTTTTTTGCTCATTTTCTCTTCTTTGAGCATGGAGGGAAAAGCTCTAATCCCATCAAAGGCCATGATGAGCTTTAAATCTTCTCTGTCATCTCCTCACTCTTTGTCATCAGTCTTTCCCTCTCTTTTGCATCTTTCTCATCACCATTCTAACATGTTCTTGTTCCTCCCATAATTCATACAAGTATGTACCTTACCCTGACCCCTCATCTCCTTCCAGCTACCACCCCATTTCTCTCCTTTTTATAGCCAATATTCTCAAAAAATTACATGTGCCTTCTCTCCACTTCCTCAGTCTATTTTGTTTTTAATTTGTCATCTTCTTATACCAGTCCCCAAATTGTTGTCCTGATCATCAATGACCTCTATATTGCTAGATAGATTGACACATTTCTGTCCTCAACCTAGCTAAGCTTTCAGTGACTTTTCACCATCATCACTGTATCTGTATACCTTCTTTTCTCTTGGCTTTTAAAGTACCTCATGTTTTCTTAACTCACTGATTACTTTTTTTCAGTTTCCTTCCTTGGCTTTTCTTCTTACACCTGACTGAATCTAAGTTACACATAGGTTGTTTCTAGACCCTCTGATCTTCTGCTTTCCCTCTTCAGGTGGTTTGGTGGCTAAATGTCATCTTTATTTTAATGATAACCAAATCTATATCTCTAACTCATTCTCCAGAAGACTATATCCAACTATTCACTTTTTATCTCTGCTTAAATATCTGTCAAGCATCTCAAGTATATCAGTCTGAAACTCAGCTCTTGCCTAGTCTTTCTCATCTCAATAAAGATATCATCAGATATTCACTTTCTCAATTTAGAATCACAGAAGTTATGCTTGATTCTCTTATTTATTTTTTGAACGAACATTGAGTCGAGAACTTACTAGCACCAAACATACATTAGATAATATTACTCTTATCCTACAAGGAGTTCACTGCTTAGAGTTGAAAATGGACACATGAATGTATAATTACAATATAAATAGAAAAAATGTTATCATAGAGACCAGATAAAATACACCTATAAGCAAACAGATAGGATTCAAATAGCATTTTAGGAAATAGAGAAAACTGTTTAAAATGGCCAAATTGCTTCCAGTACAGGAATCATTCAGAATTTTATTTGGCCCATTACTTGAACATAACCAAACAAATTAATTCCCAATAATCCCTTAGGATGGAGAGTTCTCAGGTTTGAAATAAATATTTTCAGAAGCATTTCCTAAGGTAGAAACCTTGTCAAGCTATGAATTCTCAGTGTAGCACTAGATTTGGATGATTCTCTTTCTTCTTAGATGTCTTCAAGTTGTTTTCCCCTTAGCGTTTCAATAGAACATGGCTATAAAACCCACTTTATTTCTTTCTCTCTGTATTCTTGTTTTGCTCCTCTTAGCATAATTTTAGAGTTGCAGGAAACTTGACATCCCCAATAAACCTCCTACTCTCCAGAGACACATGAGCATTATGTAATGGAATAGAGAGGTTCATTGCTTGATACACAGACATCTATATTTTAAGCACTTACATTTGGTGGCAACCTGAGTATTAAAAAAAGTATATGCATTTTTCACATAGCATATTTCACTCAGGAAGTTGTAGGAGAAGATTAAGGGTCATAAACAATTTCACCTGTCTAATGTAATAGTCTCTGGAGGTACAAGAGTTAAGAAATAATAATTATGCTTCATTTGAAAACAAGTATTAAGAAATATTACTAAAGCATGATTTCTATTTTACATGGAGGGGTGGGAAATGCCACAGATAGTATGTAAAGAATTTCTCCCCAGTTCAATAAATAGTCCAGTGGAATAAGTAATTACTGCTATCAGAGTTAAGTTTGTATATAATGGTGAAGAACAGTTTGTAAGAATTATCTCAACTATTATTAGATAGTGTATCTCTAACGAGTAGATGTAATATTAATCTCTGTGGCTTTATTTCTAAATAAATAAAGGTCAACTTCCATATATATTTATTAAATGTAACATGCTTCAGGAAATTTAGTAGAGATATAAGGAAGAATGAGATCTTTAAGAATACACAGTTTAAAGAAGACAGTCTTACAGAAAAACGAATAAACAAACAAAAACTGGCAATGCCAAGCATGGCAACACACTATGGAAAGGAACACATAGAAAAGAATGCTTAATTCTGGGAAAATACAGTCTTGGGAAGAGTCGGGTAAATCACTCAGGAAGGTTTGGGGCGGGAATGTAAAGAAGGTGAGAAATTTTCCAAGAGCCAAGGAGAAGTAGGCCAGCATTCAGATACAGGCATTAGATACAGGCAAGGAGCAGGGAGGGGTGCCTTCAGAGGATGGGGGGGGGGACATTGAGCCCCAGGGTGTAGGTAGAGCCTGAGTTGAGATGGAGAAGCAAGACTGGACAGGTCCAGGTCTACAGGGTAAGCTGGAAAGGGCTTGGGGCCGCTGTAGAGGGCGACCTTTATTTCAGATGCATTCTAAAGTAGATTTGTGTTTTGGAAACATGTAACTTAAATACCACCCTTCACATTTATTTACTTGATGAAATAGCTCTGTCTGCTATGTTTATAATTTAAGCATCTATAGATCTTTTACTGAAACTCTTTCTTGGCTTACAACCTTCCAGACTGCAAGAAAAAAATGTAAATGTAATCAATAGCACCCATTTAATGAGTTTTAATCTATATAGAGTGCTAAGATCCTTTTCTAATAGAAAAGTTTCCACAGATAGGACATATATATCTTAAATATATCTATATGTCTACATCTATATCTCTATAACTATATCTATCCTCTATCTATATCTAGCCATCTATTATCTACCTATCTATTTATCTATCTATCATCTATCATCTATCTATCATCATCTAGTCAATCTATATCCCTAGTTAGAAAAGAACAAAGATGGGATTATGATTAACTGTTCGAATGGAAATGGTGACATTTTTTCTGACTATTTCACACCAGTTCCATTTCTCCTACCTTGGTCTAAGCAACTTTGGTATAAGCAGTTATGTCTCAAATGTGTTACTGCAATAGCATCCTGACTGGTTCTCCCTGATTCTGTATCTGACCCCTATGAGTCTATCCTCATAAACGATCACCACAATGATTCTTTTTAAATATATGATGCATTCTTCTTCTGTACGCCCTACAGTGGCATCTCTGGATGCAAAGCCCTAGTATGGTCTACCACAAAGGTCCTATAGGTCTCACTTTCTTTGTCCTCTGTGACCTCATTTCTTGCTCTTGTACTTTTTGCTCACAATCCCCCCCCCCACACACACACACACAATGACCTCCTTGCTATTCACTTCCTGCTTTGGGGTCTTTGAGTTGACTTTTTTCTCCACTTGTATCACTATACTTCAAGATATCCACCTAAATCACATCCTTCCCTCCTCACTGTCTGTGAAAGTTATCAACTGTTTGTTTGTCACTTCTACACTCATCTTCTTTTCCTGCTTATGACAAGGGATCGAAGCCCTTTAAATATTTTCTCTTTGGCTAGCTGGCACAATGGTAAGCTTTGTCAGTAGAGGAGACTGGGGAGACATTTCAGCAGAAAGGGGTTTTACTTCCTGGTTCCAGTGGCTCAGTAGCCACACTTCCGCTGTGCAGGCAACTTCCCCACGTCCAGCCCTTGCAGAGCATGGGGCTTCTCTGGTGCTTGGCTCCTGAAACACCCAAAAGCCATCAGCTGTCTGCAGCACCGCCTCCCTCACACCCCACCCCAACCCAGGCTGGTCTTGTGGTGGAAAAACTACTGTGAATAGTTTTCCCCAGCACACTGGAGGGTGGTTTCCCAGTGAGTTAAAATAAATAAATAAATAAATAAATAAATAAATAAATAATCGATTGATAATAAAATAAAAAACTGCAATTGACATTCTATAAAATTCACTGAGCCTTGGTGCAAGAAGAAGGATTTTGGCACCCCTAAGCTCTTTTTCTTTCTTCTTAGTTTTCAGCTGTTCTCAGTAGATGAAGTTGTCAAAAGGCAGAGGTTCCCAAAGGGTGATGTTCTGCTCCAGATAATCAACTTCATTTAATACATATTAATAGCAAGAAAAATTAGAAAGAGCTTGTCTTAAATCACTGCCTTCCCACTTAACAAGAAAAATCACGGAAAGCAATACATATGATAAAAACCCTCAGTACAGACATAGGACCATAAAATGAAAGTACTCTTTCTGCAATAAGTGTATGCTTCGTCAAGGTCAATTAAAGGCAAGATTTATGCACACATACAGTCACTCTGTCTTAAAAAATGGCTTTACACAGTCTTCGTGAAGGTGGAGTGAATTGCTGCTTAGAAGCCGACGCCTGTAGAATAGCAAAACAGAAATAATCTGGAAGAATATATCTGGCCTGTAGGATTATGACAGGAGTGGCTAAGGAAAACTCTGAAGTATATAAAAATGAGAAGATTAAAACTAACTTTCAAAAGTAACTCAAGGGAAAGAAATCTCAGCTCTCTATTATATCTTAATTGAGAAACTTGCTTTATTAAAAAACATATCTGACTGGCACAAGCTGAACATTCTTTGATTTATAACATGAAGATAAACTAAAAGTTACATGGTGCCAATAACACATTAAAGCATGTCAACAGTATTTTTTTTTGACACTACTTATAATTAATTTGTGAATCTACAAAGATTCAGAAATGTAAAACAACGAAGGAAATATCAAGGTTTTGCAAACCTAAGAGCAAGCAGACAACAATCTCAACTTTTAAATCATGCAGAGTGGTTACCATATTATAAACAAAGCTGGGACCGAAGTGATAGATAGATGGCCAATGCATTTGCTTTCTGAAGATCATAAATCACTGTGCTTTGCCTCTAAGTTCTCCAAATGCCTGAACTTCTTTCTATATTAAAGATGCTTGAAAGTGCATTAACTGTTTGTATCAATTAGCCTCCTAGAAGACTCATTTATGAAATAGCACATTATTCAAAATATGCCCCTTCAGCATGACCTATTAACTCCTACTCTGTGGTAGGCATTGAAGGCACAATGACAAAAGGACAAGGTTCACATCCTTGAGAAAAGCTTAGACTCATCAGGCTACAAATGTAGGCAAGTATTCAGAATAGAATATAATAACAGATATGCCGGAATTATATACAGAGTACCAGTTAATCATAGAAAAACTGTGCTTATATTCATTATCAGAGAGAAGGTCGCAGTGGCTCTGGGACCTTGAAGGATAAATGGAAATTTGCCAAAGAGACGAATTTAGAGAAGACATCCCAGAAAGAGGGAATTTCACATGCACAGAAAGGCACAGAGGCAGGAACAATCTGGGTTTGTTCGGAGAAAATTTTGTAGATTGGGAGTGCTGTGAGAGGCACAAATGGTGGGAGATGCAACTCTGAGGGCTGGCAGGGGTCAGATAATGAAGGTCATGCTAACGTGTTACAATTCTGTAACACGATCAGATGAAATCATGAGTAGAATAATGATACAAGTGGAGGTGCACATAAACAAGTTAGGGACATAGTCAGGAGGATGGGTTTGAGAAGGTGAGGCTACAAGAAAGGAGACCAGTGAGGTGCCCATGCAGGTTTCCACGTGAGAAATGACAATGGCAATGTCCTGAGATAGGACAGTACAAGTACCAATGGATACAGAGGGTTTGAGGAGCAAAATTGGTTAGACTTGATAATTGGTTAGGTGGCAGGAGTAAGCTAAGGAGAGCCATCTGATAAGGCACTCCCATTTCCAAGCTGGCTATCAAAAGGGGGAACATGGAGGAAATGACTGGTCCACTGAGCATACAATGAGTTAGAAGACTCCATGATATCTACAGAAAGATGTGGGTCTAGAGAATCAGTCAGATATTTGGAGAGAATTTAGAATTCATCACTTATTTATTCCATAGATATTAGAGTAGAAGATAAGAGAGCCAAGGACAGAGTCTGAAGACATAGTCATTTAAAAATTGGGTAGAACAAAAGGTCCCTTCAAAAGAGAGTTAGAGAGCAGTCAGGGGAAGAAAATTAGCAGAGAGCCATGCATGAAAAACGAGGAGCAGGGGTTTAGGAAATATGGGAGTGCCCAATAAACTAAACTGCTAAATGTAATGAAGGACACAGAAAGAAGGGTGCCATTGAAATGGGAATCAAAAGTGGATTCAGTGGTACTGGAGGGCAGAGTCAGATAGCGGTAGGTTATGATCTGAAACAAATGAGATTTGAAGCAGTAGAGCAAGCACACCCAAGAAGGCCTTTCTGAAGCCAGCTGAACAAGGAAGGAGAGATGCAGGATGGGGTCAAGTGGGCCACTGGGTCAACAACATAGTTTGGAATGAGTAAATCCCATTTCTAATACACCTTGGGATAAGTCCCTCCATGAGGAAGATTCCTTTCCATTATGCTTCTATCTATAATGGATAGAGGATATAGGTATGAAAGAGATTATGCCAATTTCTTAAACAAAAGAAAACATTTTAACTGTTTGGTAAAGTACCCAATGCTTTATGTAATCAAATGAAAGAAAATATTTTTATCAGAAATACTTTCAGA
This sequence comes from Eidolon dupreanum, assembly GCA_028627145.1. Classification (NCBI taxonomy): domain Eukaryota; kingdom Metazoa; phylum Chordata; class Mammalia; order Chiroptera; family Pteropodidae; genus Eidolon; species Eidolon dupreanum. The sequence goes on along the minus strand of CM053503.1, from coordinate 160,818,288 downwards.
AAGGCACTGACTGGGGTTGAATGATCAGAATAGGAGGTCACCTCCCAGGGAACATGCTTATGTAAGTGCAAGGAAGTTCTGAAGTGTGTTCTAGGGATGGTGTTCTCAATTGCCTTTAGGATTTAGCGGCCAGATTGTAGCCTAAAGAAACAGAGGAGAAGCGGAGGTTTTACAGAGGAAGTGGAAAGGGTAGAGGTCATTTAAGGAAGATAGGCTATCAACTCCTTTCCTCCATTTTCCTCACAAAATCTTAGTAATTAGTAATTTAATAATTTACTGCATTATTCTTTACTGCTTTAGTATTATTGCAAAGAAGAGATAAAACCCCTATCTAAATTGGAGGATAGACAAAAACAGAGACCTTGGGGAAAGTCGCAATGGGGGTTACCTCAGTACCCTCTGCTTCAATCCAAGACATATGCTTTCTGATGTCCATTTACCCATCATTGGAAATTGATGCAGTGTTGCAATTCAGAAATTGCATAACTTGGAAACAGATTGCTTCATTATTATTTATCATCAAAATGCTACTCAACAGGTAGGCAGAAGTACTTAGTATAAATTACCACCACCAATCCTTACAATCCTGGGGTTCTAGAGAAATCCACAGGCCATAGCACTGGGGAGCACCATAATTGTATCAAGGCTGCTGTACATTATCTGGCCCACAACCAGCTGGTATTTTAGGGGACAGTGCCAGGTCAAGCTAGCCCACCGGGTCAACAAGAGACTCGCCAACTAGGAAAATTGGCAGCAAGGATCAGATGGACAGACATTTGTGCACACTATGATTTTTAGTATTCACACCATTTTGGTGTCAACATTTTACTTGGCTCTTATGTTATAGTTCTTTGGCGTGGGAGCTGCTGGAGCGAGAAATGTATTTTCTCATGTCTCCCAGGTAAGGCTGAAGCCAAAAACATGAGATTTCCCCACTTTCAACTCAGTGAAATAAACCAGGCATTTTGCAGCTGGGGTGACTTCTGTTGTTTGGGAGGGGGGTGGGGAAACAGAAAATAAAGGAAGAAATTGGGAGGCGAGTTAAGTTTTGCACTACTTATCGATTATTTAGATTGTCTTATAATATTGAATTATAAACTACTGAGTTACAGTTTACTTCTTACATTGCTAATTATCTTTCCACAAGATGACATCCAAAGTATCCAACCACAGCGTTGGGTAGTTTCTAGGAAAGCCACATGGACATGTTGTCTTTTGCATCACTCTGAGCAGGCAGCATTCTGGGCTGGTCCACAAGACACCTGCCCTCTGTGCCTTTATAATTCTCTCTCTCTGCGTGCAAGCGGGACTGTGAGTAGGACGACATTTTTCTCTCATGATTAACTTATAGTATGTGGAAAAGAGGTGAGGAATTTTCTAATTATAATTAACGTTTTTAACTGTTGACTCAGTTCATCAACAGGGAGGCTATCCTGGGTGATCTATTCAAAGGAAGACCAGGCTCCCCGAGAGGAGAGAATCCAAGTGAGTCTGTCTCTCCTGCTGTCCTTGAAGAAGTAAGCGAGCATGTGCTCCACAATCTCAGACCCATGAACTTTGCCAACAACTGGGTGAGCACAGAAAGGCCTATGAGCCTCAGAGGAGACCCCAGCCCCAGCTGGCACTTGGACTGCAGCCTTGGACCACCCTGGGGAGACTCTTGACTCACAAAAACTATGAGATAATAAAGGTATTTAAACCACTAAACTGGTGTCAATTTTTTGCACAGCAACTGACCACCCTCCAAATCAACACCCTGATCACAACAGACACTCAGGAACTTTGGGCTTTTTGTTCTCTCATGGGAAAATTCACCTGAGGCAATGACATGGACAAAAGTCTTCTGAGACAAATGAGGTCAAACCCAGTCACTTAATAGAAAGAAGCAAGATGGTTGAGAACATTAAGGGTAATTTTCAACTAGACTCAATAACCATGGCAAGGTCTGGGAGACATGTTGTATGATGATATGACTTACAAACTGTTTCATTCATGGGCCTCAGTGTACTTTTAGGAAAAGATCCCACACTGCAGATGTATGACTATCTGCATCTGAGCAGTGCCTGGTTGGACAGATGGCTTTTACACTAGCAAGCCAAGCAACTCCTGATTCTGTGGACCTGGAAAGAGAAATCCAGGAATGTGGGCCTTCCATGGTAATCTCCCACATCTCAACCCGTAAAACAAGCACGAATACACACTAGAACGCTATCCAATGTCAAAATGATGAGGATTTTGAGAGCTTGTTTTCCACTTTCTTTGTGTTTTATCAGTGTCTGCTAAATGGGGCTTTGAGCACTTCTTGGGTGCACACTGTGAAGTACAAGTGGCACTTGTTAAGTGAAAAAAGGCCCTAAGCAGACGAGTTGTAGTCATCTAAATGAGCCATTCAAAATGCCACCCGAAAAGCCAATGTTGAGCCCTCTGAATGAACAAAAACCGCTTGGGAGAAAGGAAAGGCCCTCTCAGAAAAACACCCAAACGAACTCAGAAAAAGCTAAGCAGATACTCAAGAGGCCTAAGACATCAGCATTTTTTGAAGGTTCACCATCTTGTTTACTTTCAAAATCTAGCCTGGGAAATTTGGAAAGCCATTGGCACTGGCTTAACCACCCCCCAGTCCCTGAGAATACAGCCCGGTACTAAGAGGAAGGCAACAAGGATCTAAGCATTTTCTGTTTGGCAGGCTCTAAGCTACGTGCTTTGCTCAAGTATTTTACTTCACATATTCTGCCTAACGACTTGGTAAAATAGATTCCTTTTCCATTGCTATGAGTGATCATAAACACAGTAGCTTAAACATCAGTGTCCCTTCATGAGCTCACAGATCTATAGATGAGAAGTCTAGGCATAACCAAAACACAGAAGGCTGGATTCTCTGCTCGGGGTCCCACAGGCTGAAATCAAGGTGATATCCAAGCTGAGTCAGTTATAGGACTGAGAGCCCAGTTTCTTTGCTGGCTTTTAGTTGGTACTATTCTCAATGCTTAGAGGACACCGACATATTTTTGCCACATGGCCCACTCTATCTTCAAACCATCAATGGTGTCAGTTCCAGGAAATATGCAGGGTGAGTACACAGGGAGTGGGGAATCTTGGGTACCATCTTGAATACTAATCTGCCTACCACATAAAATCATTATTGCTATTTTCATGCTACAAATGAGGAAACTGAGGCTGAAAGAAAATGATCCATGTTGGAAGTGCTACTACGTCACCAAAGTCTGTTTCTAAAGCCCATGTTTTTCTAATATGTCATGCTGAGTTATAGAAGGAATAATCTTTTTAAAAGTCATGATCACCTGATAAGTATCAGACACCTAGGCTAGTAACTGGGAAAGCAAAATCAGTCCTATGGCTGGTTCTGACTGGTGCCGATTCAGATTTCCCAAACTGGAATTCTGACGTGAGAAACCCGTAAGCTCCACAGGTGAATAAGCACACTCAACTAGCTTCTCCTCCTCATTCCTCAGATATCCACAGGTTGCTTTTGAAGCTTTACATTGGTAGAAAATCAGATTCGATCACCTTTAAATTGTCAACACCAAACAGCAAAAGAGCAACACATATTCTTTGTAGGAAAAAAAACAGAATTATTAAGATGTGTTAAACTATTTCTTCCACAGCTAAACAACTAATTACAGGAAGGAAGCTCTCATGGTTGTCATGCTATATTTTCTGGTTTCTAGAAATGCTCTCCTTAAATTAATGCTTGTTCTGTGATGTGTAGAGAAGAAAACAGGCTGAGTTGGAAAGTTGCAAACGAAATGGGTTGTAAGTAACGTGAGGCATAGGACCACTTTTGTTCACCGCTGCACCCCCAGTACAAAGCAGGTACTTACATCACTGGCTGAAGAAATGGGGGCATGAAAAACAACAATCTTAAAGGCTGTAACTTACTTTTTTTTTATAACCTTTAAGCAGGAATTTGTTTTTGTTTTTAAGGCAGTGAACGTAGCCTTCCTCCCTTGGTTCTGGCTCAGTCACCTATTTCATGTTCTAAGGACAATCATGATTTCAAATATCCCTGCAGATAATCCAATTTTTGATTCACAGATATGATTCTACTAAATATCTCTAGGACATAAAATCAGAAACCAGCGTAGCCATCTTGATTCGGAAATATTTCCACACTGCTTACAAAGAGACAATCATGGACTAATATCATAAATTAAGGGTTGGAAATTATTTGAAAGAAGAGTTTATAATAAAAGTAAAAATACTTATTTTTTAAAGAGTCTAAAATGTAGAGGTACTTGAAATTTAATAAAAATATTCTTTATTATACTAAATATTATAATAATGTCATAATATTATGAAAAGATTATTATACCTGGGGAATACTCCCCTGTATATTTAGGTCAGCATATAACATTTTTAAGCCTCTAACATATAGAGCATGTGTGCATATGGCTTTTCTTTTCGCTCCTCTTTGTTTTTAATATATATGCTTTATCAAACCAAAATTTCACGGTACTCAGTCATATTAACATCACTTCCCACAGGTAGCAATTACACATTTAAAATAGTGTTAACTTGTATGTGTGCAGCAATTTCTTTTATCAGGCACTGTCACAGGCAGTAGCCCTCCTGGGTTGTCACAGGGCTGTAAGGGAGGCAGGGCACAATCAATTTTCTGTATAATCATTTTAAAGGTAAAGAAACTGTCTCGTTGGGTCACCTGCCTAAAGTCAATGTTTGCACGTTGACTCTAAGCACAGTGTCTTTTGCCTGTGCCACAGAGCAATGACACCACTGAGGAATGGGACACGTGTTTACTTCAGCAATGGGAATGGCGGGTGCAAGGTTACCTGCGTTTTAGTGGATTGTGCATGAGACACAATTTGAAGGGAATTTGATCCTTTCTAGTTAACTTCCTTTATTTTATTTAATATTTCCTCAAACTAAGCAGGCACCACACAAAGGCAATAGAAAAGGTCAATTATTACCACTGTCTTAATTTTTGAAAGGTATTATCATGCAAGATTCTAAAATAGAATAGTAAAAGTATGTTTTTAATATGGCGGAGTTACATTTTAAAAACTAAATTATACTTTTCTTGGTATGTGATTTTTTTGTTTGTTTATGTTCATTGTTAAGCTATTTTTTTTTTCTACTCTGAAAAGCTGTTTGCCATAAGTCCAGTTCTTTTTAACTTTTATCCACAGGGAAGTCATAATCCCCTGCTTAAATAGAGGCTGGTTGCCATGGAAATCATTCTAATGCCACTGAATCAATATTTTGATTTTGCTGACATTTAATATAAAAAGAAAAGACAGACTAAGATTTACAAAAGTCATTTTTCATCTTTGTTATAATTTTGATAGCTAGAAAGATTATAAAGAAAACATATGCTCTGTAACGAACTTCAGTTAACTCATGATTATAAAAAACTGAGAATTCATAAAAGAACACTCTACATGTTTATGTAATTTTGGCTTTGAGTATACACATAGAAAAGCATGCATTTGGACTCAAGACTTTTTCCCCATCTCTGAACTAAGCCATGATTTCCTCCTGTTGTTACAGTAGATATAACTTGGTACAAGGGATTTGAATATATCTAGTTTTGCAAATTGCCTTTTTATTAAGCGTTTGGAAGAGAAGGTGAAATTTGCATTGCATCTTCTATAGAAGTCAACCATTTCTGCACCAGATGCTAATAGTCCATCTGGTCCACTGGCAACCCTCAAAGACACATGACGGCTGAAGGCTTCTCACTGTTCATCCTTGGAGCATCCTTTGAGAAGAGTTGTTGAAACCAGATCTAGTGTTTAATAAACCTGACCGCCCACCAAGTAGTTGTCCGAGGCAAACTTAAGTCTTGACTGCTGTTGTAATTGTGTCACTGACCCTCTTTTGTCCTTAGAAGAAATAAAGATAATAGAGCTGGCGCCTTCTGTTTGATAACTAGCTGTTTAGAAACCTACAACTTCAGATGGTGAAGGGAATCTGAAAGAATTAGGAACTTCTCTACCCTAAGAAGTAGCTACCTAAAGTGCCCCAAGTGAAAGGAAATCAGTTCTATTTGTAAGATAACTGAATTGACGCTCAAAGTTTTCTTCTTTGGGACAATCATGCCTTTTTGCGGGTGTTCACTGTGGTTACCCCACTGGCCCCTCCCCTGAGGAGGATTAAGCTGACAGTGTATTTGACAGGACTTCCAGGATTCCAGGAATGTGTCCAGCAGTATTATGCTGCTTGATAACACATTTTTCACTGGCTTCTTCCCTTGTCTGTTTCATCTCTCTCCTCCTTTTTGGATGGATTTTTTATTCCCTTTCTTTCTTATCATTCTAGATTGCTTTCAGGCCCTTTTCATTCAGGACTGCTCTAAGTCAGTAACCTTCTTTAGCAAACAACTTAATGTAATTGATTAGGTAGTTTTCCGGCAGTAAAAACAAGAGAGGGGTGACTTCTGGAAACAGGATCACGGAAAATAAAGAGAAATGAAAGGCATCATGTATCAAATCAGTAGCAGAGGAAACCTAAGAACAATATTTAAAATGTTCAAAAGGCAGATCTCCAGGGCTCTTTAGTGTATTAACAAGTAAACAAAACGCCTAAAAGCGTCAATGTGTTACAAGGTGAAGGACATTCTTATGACCTTGAATCATGAGATAAAAATCAAATTTCTCATCTATTCTAAGGTAGCAGAAAAAAATAGTTATGTAAATAGACACACAGACACACATGTTCACTGCAGTCCTATTCATTATAAAAAAACCCAACTGGAACCAACTGAAGCATTCATCAAGGAGATAATGATTAAAGTACTACGATGTATATTTCCCTTCTTAAAAGTGATTTTTTTAATAAACTAAACGCAATGAAAAATAGTCACGAGAAGTGAAAATGCAAAAATGCAACTGTATGTGCTATAATTTCAGTGTTGTAGGTATGCATACACATACATGTTATTCACATTTGTACTCTCACACATACACACACTCGTGATGTATTTTTGCATACATGTATAATAGGAAAAATCTCCATAAGTGGAGATTTTCCATGGAGACTGGATAGATTAGCTTCATCTCCAGGCATTTATTTGTATTCTTCCTTATGCACTGAACCTTTTGTGTTTTTTGGCTACATAGGCACTTAGGCGCCAATGCGAGAAAAAGGAGAAATGAGGTTAATAGAAGACGCGAGACATGCCTATGGGCACCTCATCTCATGGAGTAGGTTTACATTTCTGTGGCAAGATTAAACCAGAAGATAAGGGAGCTTTCATGAAGCACTGGGGAGCCCAGCTGATAACGGGGCCTTCCCAGTTGAAGAAAGGACCACCTGGCTTCTCCTGCCTGCTGCGAACCATTGTGAAACCCAGAGCATCACAAAAGTCAGGAACAAGCAGGGTGGGAGAAAGGCCATGCGACCTGGCACAGCCATTCTCTTATGCTAGCCGCTGGCGACGCTGGGAATCTTAAAGCATTTTCCATAACTGATACACAAAACTCTAAGTGGACTTGGATCAAAGCACACTTGAGACTACTCTCCCATTAAGCGACCCTCAGGAAAAACTCAAGAAAGCTGAAACTTCTTCAAGTACAGACTAAGGAAGGGGCTGATGAGATCTGAGGTTAACCTGACCTAATTTATATTCATAGACCAGCAGGGAGGAGGAGATATATTTGATTTGTGTATTTCATAGCTGAGGGAAAATATAGATATAGGTAGAAATTAGAGATAGAGATTGAAGTAGAGACTGAAATATATACATATATATGAATATACATGTATATACACATATACATGCATATTCATTCACTAGAAGTACACTAAAATGTAAAAAAATATATTTTTAAGATAATTACAAGTTTTTTCTTTATGTTTTCCTGCATTACAAGATTCCCCTAATAATCACATACTTCTATAATTATATAAGTAATACTTATAAAGCAAAAAAATATACATTTTAGATATATTTCTAAGCAACCTAATTCCCTCATGATTCGAATCTTTAAGGGTGTAAAAAAACACACATTGCCTTCCCTTTCTGATAAATTAAATACATTTTCTGCCTGTCTTTTGACCATATCCCAATAAATAATCTTTGCCCTCACCTCAGAGAGCTAGAAGCAGGATTACGTGACTCAGGGTGGAAGGCAAATGCTGGTTAGTAAGATGCTGTCTGAAATATTTTTTCTAGATGAAGAGGGCATGGGGTGTTTTACCTTCGGTCCGTTCGGGGGCTTTCCCGCTCTTACTGGGGGCTGTGCTGTTGACCGTCTCCGATGACGTGCTCAGCTTGGTGCTAGGGTCCCTCTTGGGCTTGGGTGGTGGTTGTCTCCGGGAGCCACAGCTGCTGTCATCATCTGTGCCCCCAACAGAGTGCAGAGACTGTGACCTCACGGAGAAGCCGCTGGAGCAAGGATGGGGAAGCCTGTCCTGAGGGGCGGGCATCGTCATGAATCCCATGCGGAAATGTTTGCCCACGTAACTTCCTTCGTGGCCACGCCCTACTTCTCCTCCTATGCTGTAGAAGAAAGCAGAAGGAAATCCATGGAGATGAATTGAGCCAGCAAATGCAAGGTCGTGGAGAGAAGTATATTTATAACAGGTGATAGTTCAAATTTTAACTGTAGACTGATGAAGAAACATTTCCATGAGCGTGAAAGCATTCTGTACTTTTGCATTATGACCACAGATATAGCTTGATTATAATCAGAAATCCTAGCACTTATTTCTAGATATCCTGGTACGCTGGTATCCAGATATTCTCAAAACGGTATTCCAAAGAAAAACAATACAGCAGAGCACATTTCACCTTCAATCGTGTTTTTTTGTTTGTTTGTTTGTTTGTTTTTTTTGTTTGTTTTTTTTTTTACTTTGAGGTAGGTAAATCTTAAAAAGTGGCTTAGAAAATTCCATGATTATGATACATGGCTGAGGTCAAGTGGACAGCGCTCAAGACTCTTCTTCACCTCATCAGAATCATCCCGACTTTTATGTGGTTAATATAGTGGGGAAAATAACAGCAACAACAAAAGGGGGTTTTGTAACCAAATACAAGGGGAAGAGAGAGAGAGGAAGGGAGGAGGAGAGGGAGGGAGAAAGGAGGAAGGAAGGAAGGAAGGAAGGAAGGAAGGAAGGAAGGAAGGAAGGAAGGAAGGAAGGAAAGAAGGAAGGGAAGGAAGGAAGGAAGGGGGAAGGAAGGAAGGAAAGAATAAGGGAAAATACTTGTTTAAATTGGTGAAGGAATCATCGCCCTCTTTTAGTTCTCTAGAATCCTTCAGTTACACTAGAAATTTAGTTCTATTAATAAGCTAGCCTCACAGAATAAAATATCCACATCTAATAAAGAAGTGTAGTTAAAATAGCATCTGATCGTGGGATAGTTCTAAACACCTCGTAAATATTCGGAGTATACAGTTTACCAGTGTAAGGTTCTTAGGTTTTACATAGGAAAGTTTGAACAAAAGTGTAAAAACATAAGAAATCTCTCTCGGTTTGAAGCTTGACTAATCATATAGGACTTTCTTGGGACTTTCTCTATGCCTCTAAGTAACAGTGACTCTTTGATGAAGAAAAAGAACATGGATGTCCATATAAATTTTTAAAAGTAAAACTTTTCCAGAATTTTCCCCACTTATGTCCATTTGTCAATAGAAGAAGCAAAAAGAAACATTATTAGAAATACTTGATTGGTTTTCTTAGACGTGTATGAATGGTAAATTATGTCTTTGAGTATATGAATTTTGGAGACCTGAGTCTACTTTTTAAAATTTATTTAGAACTTTTTTTAAAATCTGAATTTTAGTTGACCCTGCCTTTTCAATGACAGAATTCAAGATAATGTTTTTCATTTCTCTTTATTGTATGTTTGTCATAAATTTATCATTTCAGTAGGAATAATAATGGGAGATGAGAATTCCCCACCCCCATTTCATTGAAGGGTTATGACAATTATATGACCACTATGGACTGATCCAGAAAGGATTCAACAAGAACATGTAATTCTAATGATGACTTGCCACTCAATCAAAAATATTTTTAAATTAATTCATTTTTTCTAACTACTTTGAGTTGATACTCAGACACTAGATATACCATCTTTGCAAAACAAAATAAAGGTGTCGGAAAACTCTGCACTAATTAGAGCAATGTTGACCCAGAAGCATGGATGAAATCAAAGGGATGGCCAAGCGGAGGTTTTCACATCATAGTTGTAGCATCTTGTGTTTTCATGCATTTTATTTTCTGTGCTTTCAAGAACATCAATAAAAAAAATAAACTAGAAACTTACTCAAATGAAATGGTTTGTGAAAAATCATTGAGAATTTAGTCAGAATAGAGGTGGGAGAGGTGGGGAATGGGCGTGGTGGATGGGAAGGTTTATCTTTGATTTGTGATGATTGTGCCCTTGATCTTTCTCATGGAAGACATTTGGTTTCATGTGAGTTTGACTTCAATCATTTTGCATCTTCATGTCTGTTCCTTATTTCTGTTGCCATTATCACTGAGCAAAAGGTGCTTTAAGGATTTATTTAGACAGCTGTCTCATTCCTAGTTACATAGCCGCATGAGAGGATTAATGCACGTGTTAATGCAACAGAAATTTATGAGATAGTTACTAGGAATAATTGTATCAGCGATTTCTTTGTTACTCTTGACCTAAATAGTGCCTGCACCTTTTCCCAAACAGATAATTAGTTCTGCTGCTTCATTTCAAAAGTACACTCTTTTTTAGCATAAAATTTTTTTATCTAACTCTCTATGCTTTTGTTCATATATGTACACACACACACACACACACACACACACTAACACTTCTCCCAAAGAGTAATTTAATGTATGCTTCAAACAATAGCAGGTCTCAGGTGCAAGTTTAATATGACTAGGCTGTGAATGCAGAATGAAGAAATGGGGCTATATTGACCACAAAGGCAATGCTAAGGGTAAGCAATAAAGATTATGGTGCACCTCGGGTCAAGAGACAAGTAAAGACAATGAGTCTAAAGCAAATTGAAGACTGTGGAACAGAGCGTACGATTAATTCCTGAATATGCAGATTCACGGATCTATACTGAAGATACTATTCAAATATATCTGTTGAATCAGGGTCTCTGATTCTGTAGCCAATTAGTTTTTTAAAAAAAAAAAAAAAAAAAAAAACTATATCCAGATGTTTCTGGTGTAGCCGACTCAGAGACCCCCAGAAACATTACGCGCAACAGTTAGAGTCATTAATGAGAAGACATCTGTTCGTTCGAAACAGCGGAGACACAAATACCAGAAAGTAGGACAAAGGAAACTAGCCAGATAGAGACCAGGCAAAATATCACAGAGGAGAAAAGACACAGTGTATTAGATTGTGTTAGGGTATGCTGCAGTAACAAACAATCACCAATTTTTAGTGATCTACAAACACAAAGGTTTCTTTCTTGCTTGTATTAATTGGGTCGGCTCTGCATCAGCTGCAGCCCTGCTCCACAGGTCTTCATTATTGTAGTCCCTACTGGGATATGTTCTCATGGTAGAGACCGAAAGAGACTCACTTAACTACAGTGTCTCTTAAAGCTTGTGCTTAGCTGTAGCATATAATTCCACTCATAATCTATTGGCTAAAACCAGTCTTATGGCCAAGCTCGATGCCAGTGAGTTGGGGACAAATTCTCTTCCAACAGAAAGCACTGTTGTAAGTTCCATGACAATATGTGGGGATGCATAATCCTCTTATAGGCAAGGGGTCAAATACTGCTATAGCACCTGTGGCCACTGAGATCTGCCTTTAAGAGAGAACTCGTCATGAGGAATGAAGTTCGCTGACAACCAATGACCCCCTGGAGAACTTTGTACTTCCCATTCCCGTAATTCTGAGCTCTACAGGGCTGGAGACCCTTGTCCTCAAGTGGGGCAAACTCTTTCTAGAAGACACAGCAAAGGCTCCATTGAACAACAAGCTATAGCTGCCTCCTGGGCATTTTGAACTTCCTTATATGGTGGCCAGCAGGCAAGATGAGACTCCATTGTGGAAAATATTATTGACCCAGATCAGCAGGAGGTGGCAAACTGCTGTCACATGTTGGGGAACAGATAAATATGTGTGGAAACCCTCTTGATACTCTCTTGTCCAACTGTGACTTGAAAGGTCACATGTAGCAACCCTGGCCCAAGAAGGTTTTGGATGCTAGGGGTTCCAATCTCTTCTGAAAGGGAAAGTAGTCTAACCACCAAGTAAGCCACTGAGACCAGCAGAGGTGTTAGCTGCTGGTGGGAGTGAGGTGACTTTATAACAAATGGTGGAGAAGGGGAATGATGAGTATCATCTGTGGCCCCACATAAACTGCAGTGATGAGGGCTACAGCAGACTGTCACCTGGTAAGGTTCCCCTCAGGAAAATCCCTTAGCAGCGATGAAAGGGTTCTTCCCCAGACATGACGGAGAAGGGCATCTGCTCAGCTTAAGGGATGAATCAGGGCAGCCATCAAGGTGTGTGACTCAGATCTCCAGCAGGAAAGAAACTTTTTTAAGGACAGAAGTTAGCTGACAGCCACAAGCTACAGAGTCTTTGAATCTGGAGCAGCATTTTAGTCAAGGCACTCTGCTCCTGGAAAGCTGCTAGCCAATAGCTGAGCAGGTTGCCATAAGGGGCCTGGCATTTCTGCTCAGATGGGAGCCCTTCGTGGGCGACCTTTGTGCCCGAGTCCCCCTATTGGGCTAGCTGAGACTTTCTCATAGCTATTCTGCAGTCGGGAGTGAGGGTCTTCCTGCCCAACCATTTTTCCCATCCTCCTCTCCTTTCATGGCTGTCAACTCAGCATCTTGGCCTAAGGCTCATCCTGCCTCTTCCTGCTCTCAGACATCTTTCTCAACAGCCCTCTCACACTTTTAACACCATCTAGCCTGGTGTCACCTTTCTAGAGGGCATGAACTGACATATTTGGGAACAATCATATACTCTCTGACATTCTAAGACCAAAGAAGAGGGGAGAGAAAGCTTAAAAATAAAGAGACCCCAGAAAAATAAAATGCCTGTGAAAATAAGACATTCTCTTGCTTCAGACTGAGCATTTAAATGGTGGTTGGAGAGGGAGGAACCAACTCTACTGTAGGAATACTTGGCTTGAAATGAAAGTTACGTGGGCTGAAGAAAGCGGTCTTTTTGCAATTAGATTCTAACACTCAAGATAGATTAAGCCTGCCACATCTCATGTTATAAAAATAAAAATAAATTATATAATCCTGAATTTAAACAAGTATTTTTTTTTCCTCAGACAATGTAGGCAATATTTTGAGGCTAGTTGTGTTAATTTTTCTATTAGAAAACACAAAGCAATAATATATTGCTTGTTCAAGAGGGATTGTTTTCCCAGAAATAATTAATAAAATATTTATCCTTCTCCCCCAAACGAATATTGACTGATGGGGAAAACTTGGACAACTGAGGTCTGGAATCATTGAGCTGGGGGCTCCATCGCCAGGTGGCTCAGGTTTTCGAAGCACCCGGTGTTGGTCATCATGCGGCAGCTGCAATTGGCTCTTGACCCCTAAGACCATTTCCTTATTTGGCTGATGGAATCGTCATCAGTTTACCTGAGAAATTCCACACGAAGCACTCAGCCCAGAGTCTAACATATAATGCGCAGTCGGTAATTCTAGCTTTAAAATTCCTCCTTTTAAACCCTTCCCTCCTGAATTTTGTTTATGGAGTCATCATTTGCATTGCATGACCATGTCTCCAAAGTGTGGTACGTGGTACCACGTCACCTCAAAAAATTGCACACAGAGTCAAAACAAAACCCTACATTTAACTCAAAGTATCGAGATAACCTAGGCAAATATAACTTCTTCAACACTTGGCTCAGGTTTTCGAAGCACCCGGTGTTGGTCATAACCGACAAGGAAAGCTGCAAAGCAAGAACTTCGAAACTGCTTTGACAACTGCTCTTCAGCAGAGATTATTATTTGTCTTGCTGTCTTCTTGAAATTCCATCAGCATGAATGTCGTGTGTCTCTTTCTGAGAACTATTGAGTTTTAGAAATGAAAACACAATCCCTGAGAAGAGAAAGTTACCAAGGTGGGATGTCATCTCTAAAGTGACAAGGTTATAACTTCTGTGTGTGATTTTGAAGCAACCATGCCAATATTTCATAATAGAGTCTTTGAGAGCCACTGGAAAACACAGAATCCCATTCCATATATTTATCTTCTTTCAAGCATATCTAGGAAGTAGAGACATAAACTGAAGGGTTGCTTGGAAGTTTACTAGCTTAGATATTTTCTTTTCCTAAATCAATTCTATGAAGTTGAGTTCAAAAATTCAACTGTGACACTAATATATAATCTAGTATATTCTTTCTTTGCAAACTTCTCGACCACTTGTAGTTTTTTCTGTTCATTTTTCAAGAAAAAAGTATTTGTCTGGTATTAGGAAAAGAGAACATCTAACCATAAAATAAAAGTGGGAAAAGCTGATCGTAAAACAGAGGCTACAGCTGTAAAGGAGATAATGAGATTTGCCTGTGGGCAAGTTGACCGCTGTCATCTGCTAACTATTCACATCTTTCGTGTTGGGTATTTTACTATAAATAAGTGGAAGGAAATCAACATTTAGGCTCTATTCATTAAAATTATGACTTTAAAAGTTTATATTTGATGCTGCCTCCCTCTTGCCAAACGCAGTAGCTCTGTCCTGGCCAGCGAATCCCTTCCAGTTCGACTTCCAGAGGGACCCCTTTGCCAGAATGTGCCTTTTCTCCTTCAATATTGGCTTCTTCTAGGTATTATTTCCAACTCAAGCAACTCATGCCCTTGAAAAATTGTATATAGTAAGAGCCAAGAGATTAGTGTGTCCCACCTTTTCTAATTTTGACAGGCAATATACCTCAACCTGATGTCAGACTTTTAAGAGAGAGCCACATATTTGGCAGATAGAACTCGTCGTAGAATTCATCAGATTTACACTCATCCCAGCACCCCGGGGACTTTAGACGTATAAATTGCTGTTCTCCTTGAGCTTCATGAGGGCAGGTATCCTGTCTTCTTGTTCACTGCTGTTGTCTCTACTACACTTTAAGAAGGAAAAATGAAGAAAGGAAGTAATTCTTCTTTGGAGATAGCCCAGATAGAGAGGGCTTAGTTAGAGAATTCCATGGACATTAGACGTTCATGCTTCCCAGGGATTCATTCTTCCTACTCCTGGTAATGAATGGGAGTTTTTGTGTGGAGACCAACCTTCTTTCTCTCAGTCCAGCGCATCCCTCAGGCCCAGCCAATCAACCACTAGACCGGTGGCCACCATGACTATTGTAGTGACTGGCAAATGCCTCAAGTCAGTCCAATCAGAGTTAATGCTGGGTACTGTGTGGAAGTCCAGACCTACCTCATCCCTCTTGCCACCACGAAGGGACGCTGGTGGGACCAGGTCTGTGTGGCATTGTAGAAGACCTGGATCGAGCTATGCCTGCGGGTAGGTTAATCTTAGGACCCTTCAGTTATGTCAAGTACTAAATTTTATTCTGTTGAAACTAAATATATTGTGGGTTTTTTTTCTGACACTTGCCTTGGAAAAAGTTCTAAATGACCCAGTATTATGCAGCGGTTATTAAATAAATGCTATTGGCTAAGTTGTGGCAGAAAGTTCAGTTGATATCAGAAAGGGACAAGGAATGATACTGAGCAGGAAATGAATGTGTCATATTAATTACTGCTGGAAAATATCCTTTCTGTTTAACAGTATAAATTAAAATAATCAACTGTTCTGTATATTTGCTACATATATATGTATATAATCATGAGTATACTTTGATGTGGAAACTTGGCTTCAGTAAAATTAAACTATGCTCATATTTTCTTCCAAATTGTTCACTCACCATTACCCTTAATGGCTTCCCTGAGCCTCAATTGCTCATTCAAAGCCATAATCGGTAGATTTCTTTGCCTTAGGCTCAAACATTCATTTTTACCACTTCATATCCTCAATGATATCTATTTTCCACTTTTGTACTCTTAATATCTTAAGTCTCCTAGATTTTTTTTCAGACTTAAGTTTCCTTTGTATGGCTATTTATTGATGTTTCTTGCATCTTTAGGTCATGTTAAAAATGGAATCTTTATACAACTTTTAGTAAATGCTGTGGTAAACTATTATGGAAAAAAAAAAAAAGCAAAGCAAAAACAACAAAATTGTTTTTAAAACTGTGCCAAAGAGAGGGACCCAGTTTCCATTAGCTCCAGATCTTAAAATTGATATTCTTAAGCATTAAATATGTTATTTCTCCTTGCTAGGATATTTTAGCTCTGCCCCAGAATTTGGTATCTCAGAAAGAGATATGTAATCAACCATTGACTGGCTATGTAATTTTAGAGAGGAAGCACATACTTTCTGAGCCTCAATTACCTTCACAATGTGGAAAATACTTCCCAGAACTGTTGCAATAAATTAAAATAATATAAAAAATTTCAAAAGCACTTAGTAAAGTGGCCAGTAAAGCAGAGGTCAGACAAATATTACCTTTCATTCCCTACCATCCTGATTTGCCAGGGAACTCCGAATCAATTTTAATCTTTCTGTTCGCAGCTATAAAATCAGCATTTTAATGTTTCCAACCTACAAAACCATGAAGCAAAACACTCTAAGAACATAAATGCATTTTGCTTATTTCTTCTGTAAGACTGTAACAGTAATTATCAGGCTATATACTTTCAAACCCAAATTAGGGGGGGCGGAAATCTTGCTAGAAAGTGAAGATAAAGGAACAGAAATAAATAATTTATTTTTTTCTGTCGTAATTATTAGCTAGGTATAGTATAGAGTTAGGTAAATCGATTGAATGGATTTTATGGATATTTCTGTCAAAACCCCATGATCATTTAAGACGTTTATGAATGTTAGGGCTCAGAGTAATCTTGAGTAGGGAATTATGCTTAAAAAACAAATATGCCACTATTTATTGCACAGAGCTCATCACCCAGAGTTTGAGGGGATATCCCTGCATAATAATCTGATGCTTAGTCATAATAATAAAGTAAGAAGGTTAGAATAGAGGGTCAAGACATTTAACCTTTATCAAAATTTCTCTTATTCACTCTTGAAATTCGAAAAAGGCAGGACTGAAATATAATGCTTATTAAAGCCAGAACAAATTCTATGGAACATTTTTAAGAGATTTATTTTTACTTGAAACATGACAAGTGCTTTTAAGATTAACATATGTTATTATCCATGGTTCTTTGGAGTCTAAAATTAAAACATCCCTTATTTCTATACATAAATAAGACTTGTCTACTTCTCAAAGTGTCATGGCTTGAAGAAGAGAGGGTATATGGAAAATTCAAAGTAAGTCATGATATTCGGATTTGACTTAGAACATAGTTTATAGAAGTTCACATCGTGGGAGAGCATTTCCAAAAACTCAACCAAAGCAGGGGAGGTTCTGGAAACTATGTTTTATTTGTGTCTTCGAAACTGACATAAGCTTTGAATATGGTTTGAGAAGATGCCAAGTTTTTACAAATGAGTTTAGCTAACCATATGTGGCTCCTTTTTTCAACCTGGAAGTAGAAGCTAGAAATACAGAATGCTAACATATAATGGCCTTGTACTTCCTGAGCAGAAGGGGCTGACTTAATGCCAGCTTGAAGTATAATAATTGGGTTGCCTTTCTAAAAGTATAAATTTTTATGGCAAAAGAAACATCCCTCTGCGTTGAGACATTTAATTCATTTATTCACTATTTATGTCAGTTTATGACCAAAACAGAATGATCGGTGTCCTCAGGCGATCACAGGCTATTGAACCAGCATGACTTCAGCCCTACGTGGTCAGATGTTCACTCTGAAAGTACTGGGTGGGTGCAATCGGGCCCTAACTAGACTAAAGGGCTGGGAAGTCCCATGGGAGGAAGTGGCTTTTCAGCTGATACAGAGCATGAGTAAGACTTAATCAGATAAGGGAGAGAAGTAGGGAGAAGAGAATTTACGTGCTGACAGTTGAAATCTAGAGAAACTGAGACATTATGAAGGTGTTCGATAGAATTTGAGCGGACTTCGATTGTCTTGGATTTCCAATAGTTAGAACAATGCTTAGCTCAAAGAGGACACCCAATAATCATTTATTAATTTAATGAATGAAGAAGTGTATGATTGGAAATAGTTCAGGAATAACTCCCAGCTTTCTTAAGCATCAGATGAATGATATTTAATGATACTCTGCTCCATTTTCCTTTTCCTTCAGTTACCATTTTCTTACTTGACGATGGAGAAAGGAAAATTCTGCGAATGCTCATACACTCTTAATTCTTCCTCATCCTTGTTATAAGAGTTAGTAATTTGAACGCAGGGATCAGTTCAATCCCCTCCTCTCCATCTTCACTGGCCTGCTTCTGTTTAGGCACACATTAATTCTTGGCTAAATTAATGCAGTAGCCTCTTAGCTGATCTTTCCCACAGTGCTGTCAGATTTATCTTTGTAAATGCAGATTTGCTCATGTCATGAGCTAAATTAAAACCCTTAGGTAGCTTCTTCATTTCTTCAGACTAAAAATCCAAACTTATGTGACACTCAAGGTTTTTTAATATTTGAATCCTATACCAAGTCTCATCTGTAATATAGTCCCTCTTTGGCCTTAAGATTCCTCTAATAGAGTATGTTTCTACCTTAACTTGGTTCCAGATTGTTGATTCTAAAATAGAGTTCAAGACTGACCCTATGCCAAGTGTGACCATGAGTCTCGAGGACACAGACAGGATAAATCATGACTTCAGCCAGTAGTCATGCTGTTCTCTCTGCCTTAACTAAATCATTCCTTTAACAAAATCATGATGTAGGACTTAATTCAGATGAGATTTCTTTGGGGGAAGATTTCCATTATCAGCCAGGCTTTCTCAAGGCTGAACCCACTGCACTCCTCTGGGCTGTCATAGGGCTCTGTGCTTCTCCATATTAGAATACCTCCTTTAGGGCACTCTACAGTCAGCATCTGTAAGTTGATCTCTCCTGGTCAGGTCCCAGCAATATTTTGCAGTATAAAGAGTTATGGGGATGAAAGGAAAATTACACTTAAGAAAGATCAGAAAATTCTAAACGTGCATTTATAGAATCACTGTAAAAAGTTAGGTATCAAGGAATAAAAATATACTGCTGTTATATCTTCCATATCAAACCCAAAATCATCCAGTGTCTTTCTAAATATTTTTAAATCATCTGAATGCAACTTAAGGTTACCCTCCTTTAAAATGAAGATATCACTTACAAATGATACAAACCTCATAATAACTGTTTCAAAGCTTGAAGACACCTTGTTTTTGGTAAATTGCATCCTTCGGCAGAGTACCTATAGGTCTTTTTCACTGAGAAGCTTGTTGCTTTCCAAAAAGAGGTCCTTTGTCTTTCTCCTCTCCAGCTTTGAGATGTTATTTTTACACATTATTACATATACTCTTTCTCTGTTTTTTTTTTTGTTGTTGTTGTTGTTTTTTTTTTTTTTTACTCAAAGTCTCTCACCAGGATTTTTTGACACACATTAATTCTTCTTCTTTATTCTCTATTGGCTTATTCTCATCAGCAATCCAAAATACTGAAAAGCATTCCAGGCCCCCCTTTCTTCAGAAACACTTGCGCTCAAACACTTGTGAGCTCCTGCCCCATCTCTCTTGTTCTTTCTCTCTTCCTTCCTTTCCCATTCCCTTCCTTCTTCCCCTTTATGCTTCCTTCTTTCTTTCCTTCCTTCCTTCTCCCTCATTCATTTATTGAATCATTCATTTATCTTTAATTCATAAATATGTATTGAGCACACATTTTGTGCTCAAAACATTGTTAGTTGTTTGAGAGGTACCTATAAAGAAGACATCGAATTATCAAAAGTCTGGTCTTTCTGTTCCTGGTCCATAAACCATACTCTCTCTGCATCTGTTGTATTCTGACTTCTACCACCAAAGAATCTACTAAAATGGGTTTGTTAAAAGTTACTCTTTCTTGTTAATTCCATAATCTAGGAGGTTTGCTCTTTTCTCTGTCTAGATTCTTCTTGATCTCTTTAGAGCTGTTTTCTCTCTTTTAGACTATGGCTTCTTTCTGGAATGTCCCATTTTCCTTGGTTTCCCTGATATTGTTCTCTCTTATTTCTCATCTTTTTCATTGTTCCTACTTGGTCTCTCCAGTGACGTCTCTTCTTGACCTTCCTGCTTCAGTAAAGCCAAGGTTGTTTCCATTATTCTCCTCTCTCTGTTCTCATCCTAGGCAAATATCAAATTTTAAGACTTCAAGGCTTTATTTTATTTACGTGATTTCTCAAGCTAACATTCCACTGTTTTTGCATTCTAAGACATATATTTGCCCTCCCAAGAAAATGCTGGATATTTCTAAATGGATGTTTCTTTGGTAATCAAGGTCAATATGTTCCAAAACAAACTCAGCATTATCTTCTGTTCCTTCTGTTGAAACTTTGTCTTCAGTAGCATCATCACTTTCTCAACCACAGAGACCAAAAACCTCCAAATAATTTGACATTTATATTCTACCTATACACTCATTCAACTGGTTAGCAAATTCTTCCTCTTCTCCCTGGATTTCACATCTGTCTCCTATTTTCAGAATCATCTACAAAGCTTTTATTAACTTTTTCATCTTGGCTACTAAATGACATCTTACTTGGATTCTCCATCTCAATATTCCCCCACACTAATCATTAATCTAAAAAAATAGTCCTGAAAAGGAAATAGGATGACTCCATGCCCCTTCTTTAGAGTCTTCAGGGTTACCAAAGTAAGGCAATGGAGGCTTTGCATAATGTAGCCCAACCTCTTTTCCAGTCTTGTCATATTACCCACTCACATAATTCTGTCCCACTGGGACAAACTTCCTCTTCAAACTACATCTCTGTTAAAAAAAAAAAAAAAAAAAAAAGCATTTCAAGTTCACCAAGGCCTAAACTGAATGACACTTCCTCTCTGAACCTTTCATCAACAAATTCTCCCTTCTTTATCTTGAATTTCTTTTTTTGTTATTTGTTACTCTCTGTCTTATATTATAACGATTATATACAAACATGAGACTCCAGAATATTTTAGGATAGAGATTAAATTTTGTAAATTCCTTTATCTACCATGACATCAGGTGTGCTTCTTTGAACATGAAAGGTAACACATAAATGTTTAGAAATTTGAATTAAATTTGGACATGAATTAAAAGGAATCTACAGTTAATTATTCTAGGTATATATTAAATTCAAGGGTTATAACTGTCTAGAAACGTTGCTTCACTAAAATAAAACTGTCAAACTTTTTTTTTAAATAGACATCTGGTTTGGAAGTAAAGAAACAAAGAGAAATATAGAGAATAAGATTTCTGTCATCCAGAAATCCCCAACCTCTACAGAGAACTGAACTCAAGATCCATAATTATATAACCAAGCCATTTTTTTCCAGGAAGTACATGCAAAGTGGAAAAAAATCTATAATCTGTGCATCTATAGAAAAAGACACTATAAATCTTATATATACACACACATATATGCACAATCTGCACACACATTTTTTTACCCACCCTACTTAGGAGATCCTGTTTCTAGCTCTGCTGCTAGATCATTATGCGACCACTAGGGAATTCATTTCCAAATAGATTCATTTATTTATCAAATAGGATGGTAATACCTTACTCAGTGATCCCTCAGGATATTTGTGGGTTAAAATGAGAATGTAAAACAAGATTATAACCATGAGGTGTTTTTCCTGTTTAATAACATTAAAAAAATTCATAAATCTTTCTATTGAACACATTACCTAGGGAAACGGATAAAGCTGAGAACTATGTCCCGTGGCATTTTTTAAGTCTATTTTTTTTTTAAATGCCTGAAATTCTAAAAACCATCTTTCTATCCCTCATCCATATAATCAGAGTGACATGTAAATGTGAATCGCTAGAGATGCTACTTAAGAACCAAATACTCATTCATTGATGCATTAGTTACTCTAAATGGAGCAGCCGATGTACTGTCTTTACACACAACAGGTGGCACATCAGCTTAATGCATCCAAATGTAATAACATGATAAATTGAAATATGGATGTCACAGACTGCCTACTCGGAGGCCAAAAGCCGGCCCCTGTTTTTCTAGAATGACTTTCCCGGAATAACTCACTTTCCCTGATTGGTTTCCTTCAGAAAAAAAATAATAATAATAATTGAATCTAATGCCCTGGGTCACTGCAAGCACTTGGTTTGTTCACTTTCTGGCTTTGTGGTGCAGCCCTTAGGGCCTTCAGAGTCCGGTGTTAAAACTCGCCTTTGAGCAAACCTCATCCTCTCCTACGCATCTTTATTCATTACAAATTAGAAGCGATTATCACAACATAATAGCAAGAGTTTCAATGCTCACGGTGCATCTCAAAATAAAAAAGAAACAATTTCCCCATTATAATGAATGCAGTATCTTGTTGGCCCCATTGTAATATTTATCATCTGTTATTTGTTGCATGTGGCAGCACTGTGAGCCTGTGCTGTACAATAGTGAAAGATACACACCCCTCAGGGCTTACGGTTTAATGGAGAGCACATTTAAATTTAAGACCTACCCTATTAAAATAAACCATTCTATGCACATAGAAGGGGCCCAGGGAAATGTGACTTCACAACTGCTTCACTGAAAAGGAAGTTTCTTATTTACTGAAGAATGGTTCGACTTAAGGAGGAGGACAATTAATGAATCTTTGGCAAAAGGTTTTTTTTTTTTTTTTTTTTTTTTCCATTTATAACTGTGATCTGTGGACATCTGTTTCAATTTTCTCTTAAGGAAAACATAGGATTCGAATCCAGATCAGAATCACCAAAAGAGATTTTCATTGCTATTCATTTAGCTTAAAAAATGGGGGATGACAAATGTAAGCCTTAAGTTAATTTAGGAATACAAAGTCACAGTGTTTCATGTACACACATTTCCCGGCGACTCGACTTGAAATCTTCTCCTCAAAGATATCTCTTTTCTTCCTGTCTCAGCCACCTCTCTCACAGTCAGAACCTGGACCTTTTGATTACTGATCACTTCCCCCCTCCATAACCTCAGTTTTAAGCATCTGTATCATTGACTAACGACATTTGTCTTTCTGGCTCACTACCTCTGTTTCGTTTAACATTAAGTCTCCTTGGCATGTTTTTGGAATGTCCTACCTGCTGCTCTTACAGTCTTCTCTATGTTTCTCTTCAGTTGCTGTAAATCTTGCCTTTCCATGTGCAGCTTAAGTTTTATGCTCAACTTTCATTATCACTCCCTTCATATACCTTCAACACCCTTTGTCCTTGTTTGCAGTGGGAGTGTGATGAGCATGAATATGTCAAATACAGAGGTCATGATCAGCAAATTCAGGGGAATAGCAGGAGAGGCTGTCATCATCGCATGCATAGATGACTTCGAACAACAAAGAAAATTTGGTGTGCAGCCTTCTTGTCTCACCTTTCTGCCATAGCATTACTAGATGAGTCTACTGGCGATCCATTTAAGGAAATTCTCCCTTGTTCCAATGCATAAAACAGTATTCGATTTTAAAATATTTTATAATGTGACAACACCATACACATTCAATCTTTTTCTGCCCTTATAGTTACCAACATTCAGTCTCTGCTGATGACCTCCATCAAAAACACAGATACTAATTAATTAATACATATCCAATTAATTAATTAAACTTGTAATTATTAAAGACCTATCTGTGCTAGATAGTATGTTTGGTCTTAGTCATTCAAGAGAGAACAAGCTATTTATCTTCCAAAAACTTAGAGACAAGGAGTGGAGATAGGTGATTAAGACTGATATAGTGAAGGAAGTAGAGTGACATGAAAGAGGGAAGCAGAGAGGACCTCCTTCAGATGAGGGGATGAGTGGTTACTAATTCTTTTGTAGAAAGTAGTCTTTCTATTTCTTCAGATTGTGCTCTAACTTTAAAGCCCAGCATCAATTCACCCTCTAATGGAAATCAGTCTACGCTCACTGATGGTTGATTCCCCTAAACTTGTCTACTTCCTAAAACTGCAGAAGTGCAAATAGACAGATTATTTTTTCTAATTTCTTTCATAAATTTATTTTTTCGTTCCCAAATAAAGTAAAAGTTTCTGAAGCGGGGAGAGAATCGGCGCAGTTTCTTACGTGTTTTTAACTACCACAGTCCTTAGCATAATCCTGAGCATCTAGAAGACAGTTTTCACAGAAAAATTGACCTACTAATATTTCCTTATCAAATATCAACATAAGCATATGTGTGAATTTATGCAATGAAGGAGTTACATGAGCATCATTAATTTAATTCTGCACAAGCAAATAAAGTAATTTGACTTTTTTTGGCCAAATTTTAAGAGTTTAGATAGAATTAATGCATTGTTTTCTGGTTATTGATTTTTACGAATAGCAGTGTAAGAAACACAGACAAAAACAAGTTCTGTAGTTTTCTCTTGTCCTACTTGTAACATTTTTGTGAAATCCAGGCAAACAAGACCCTCCCATAAGAATGGAGGCAAAAATGTAATTGTGTTATATATACAAGCTCTATGAGCAGAAATCAATCTAGTTCACCTCTTCTTCTCAATCTACCTCAACCCGCAGATCATCATTAACAGAAATAGTAAATAACATTCCCCTAGACAATACCATCAACTCCAGAAAAAAACACAAAACAACAATTCGTACCTTGACAAATACATGTGGAAGGCCTACTTGCAAACCATTTCTTTCCAACCTTTTTTACCCTCTGCAGGACTCAGTTTTCTGGAAGGAATGGAATTTCATATCTTGATTTCTGGTATCTTTCTTCAAAAGCCACAGGCAGGCTATGGAGCAGAAATGAATGGCTAATTGGGACAAACAAGTGAATCTAGCTGAACTAGCGACCTCAGAATAAAGCATTAGTGACTGAACCTACACGATGGACAGGGTTCGATGTGACTAAATGCATCATGGTAACTGATTCATTCTTGCCTTTTTAAGTCATCCTCAAACTCAAGCAAACAAGTACTTCCTATTTCCCTGCATAGATACAGAGGCTATTTACAGTAAATCAGGTGACAGAAACTTTGGTTCATATCCAGTTTTGTGGGGAGACACAGTCATTGAGTAATTTGACTAGCTCAATGAAATTCAGTGATCTATGTGTCACATTCCCTCACATAAGGGGAACTGCCAGTGTTCTCACCAACCTGGATTAATAAAATATTTTTCTTCTTAAGAGTGTTGAATGCTGTCATCCATTTCATGTGATGTGTTCCCCCAGACACATCTCCATTTTACAAATGAAATAACAGACTAATGAAGAGTGAAACTAGCCAGAAGAGAGTAGATTTGGAAATGAGATTAAAGAGGAATCTAGAAAAGTGGGCTTGATTCCTGTTCCTTGTACAGACCTTACTTTGAGCAGCTTGGGAAGTCATTGAAGAGTGTCTCAGTCATGTGCCAGATCCGGGTCACACTGGCTTGGCTGAGCCTCTTGAACACATAGCTTTACATCTCCAATGCTGAAAATTTGCCATAGCAGAAATATTTCCATGGGGTTTATCAGCAAATACCACAAACCGGGCTTTTCATTTTTCTATACAAGGGCGATTGTTAAACTTTCTGCTGTTTTGAACGAAAGAGCGACATGATGTGAGCCAAGTTCCCATTTAATAATGGGAGTTAGGGGGTGGGAACAGAGGGGGAGAGATCAGTTAGGAGTCAACTGCACCAACCAGACGAGAGCCCAGTGACTCGGCCTGGGGTGGTAACCATGGCGATAATGAGAAGAATTTCCTTGTAAATCTGTTGTCGGAAAAACAGCTCTACATGTTGTTCTGAGAAAGTATAAAAATCTACACATATGTGTAAAATCTTCCATTATTTTTATGTTGGCCACATTGCATGTGTTTATTGGATAGCCAATAAGCATGGCTATCCCAGTTCATGGCCTTGCACCTTGATCCTGAGACCTGAAATGGTGACATCACTTTTTACCAATATATGTTTGGGGAATTAATTTTAAATCCACTTTTTAAAAACTATAAAAGTTTCTATAGAAATGTTCTTATTTCATCAGAACTTATTCTACTATGCTCCAAACAAACTGTCAGGATACATCACAGAAATAACATCTAAACTATCGGAGCCTTTTACATTCACACAAAATACATTTATTCCTCGAATAATATGTTTGTCACTGTGTCCTTGTGAATATTCAATATAGTCTGATTATAACCATTTTATGAATGAAGAAACATACCCTGACTGGTAAATCAACTGATAGAACCAATTCCAGAATGTTCCACTTCTACAAGAATCTGCCTCTTTGTACCATGTGACGTGGCTTACATTTGAACTGAGGACTGATAACCACAGATACATCATTTTAATGAGTTGGCACAATGCATGGGTTAAACTACTCATAATAGAAATGACAGAGATAATAAAATTAGGCATGCATACCTTGAAAATATTGTGGATATCACAATAAAGTGAGTCAAATAAATTTTTGTTTTCCCAGTACATATAAAAGTTATGATTACGCTGTACTGTCATTTATTAAGTATGCACTCAAATTATGTCAAAAAACATGTACATACATTAATTTAAAAAGCACTTTATCGCTAAAAATTGCTAACCATCATCTGAGACTTCAGCAAGTCATAATATTTTGCTGGTGAAGGATCTCGCCTTGATCCTGATGGCTGCTAACTGATCATGGATCAACAAACAAATATAATAATAACAAAAAAGTTTGTGAGAATTACCAAAATGTAACACAGAGACACAAAGTGATCAAATGCTGCTGAAAAGATGACACTGATAGACAATGCCGCAAACCTTCAATTTGTAAAAAATTCAATATCTGCAAAGTACAATAAGGTGTAGCACAGTAAAACAAGGGTATGTCTTTTATCATGTATGTTTAAGGCACTAGCCTATATGTAAATAGTCTCCAAACTGCCTTACAAATTAGAGACTGTTATTGTCCCTGTTTTACAGATGGAAAGATGAATTGTCAGAACCCTAAGTAACTTGACCAAAGTCCCACAACTTGAGACTAAGTTGATTTTGTACCAGGTCTGCCTATCCCCAGAGCCTGAGCAGTCTTGTGACTCATGGGATTGTTTTAAGCATAGAAGCTTAGAATATAAATATAAGGCTTGACAAAATAGCTTGATTAAAATGGTGTTGACTTCGATGGTGGTACTGATACAGATACTTCTAATCAGCAAGCAAAAGGATAGCCACTATGACCTGAGGACATATAAGGACTTGCCTCTTCCTATCACACACCAGAACCATGGACCAGGAAGCAGCTGACATGTGAGGGGACACATGAATCTTCTCCTGGCCTTCGATACTTGAGGACACATCTCTGCTCTTGACCTTCTCCACAAGACCTCAGACTCAGCCTACATCCTTTGCTCCATATCAACACCTCCTTCACTATTTCTGTTCATCACCTCCTATTCCATGAACAGATAGAATATAGGTTTCCAACCTTTTACTACCTGAAAATGTACAGCCAATGAATAACAAAAGTAAAGTGTATGGTTAAATTATGAGCTTTCCCAACCTGAAATATCTTTTATTGCTCTAAAGGAAGTGTCATAGAATCAATGACTTTTATAGAGAAGATGAGCCCTTCTGAGATCATACCCAGTCTAGAAATGTCCCTTACTAAGAGTCAGGGCAATAAGCATCTGTAATGACTTCAAATGCCCCAAATTCAGAGTAAAGATCCCCAGTCCAGACCATTGGTGAGAAGTCACCTGTAGTAGACAGCTTTGCGGCACATGTATTGAAGAGGGGGAAACTTACTAAACTCTTTCCAAAGATAAATGATTGTCATGTAAACCATTAAAATAGATTTAATGAAGATTCTATAGTTATGTCTGAATTTCAAAAGTTGCTGAGATATTGCAAATTCACAGACACTTAAATTATCTGGTTTAAAGTCCATAACGAAATAAAGAAAACATTTCAACAGATGGGTGGAATGATAGTTTTCAACACAAAATATGATTTGTGCGTAATAAAGGATGGCAGCACCAAAATGCCTAAAGAAGCTGATATGGTTGTAACCAGCAATGTTATATTTCTTTTAATCACAACCTGGCTAAGAAATTCACTAGCTCTTTAGAGAGCAAGTTGATCTGAATTTGGTTCTTGAAAAGCAATTCATAAAATGTGTTATTTATTGCTTATATAAAAATGCTACAGAAAAGAAAGTATATGTAATACTCCTTCTGTAGTGTGGCAATTTTATTGAAACTTTTTTTTTTTTTTGCCTTTTTAAGTCCTATGCTAAGAATTCTTCATGCGTCATTAGGAAGCCATATTGGGTGAGCTAGATGGCATTCAGACTGAGACTTGTCCATCTTGATCCTCATTCTGTTCCCAGAATCTAGTGAATTACATAGATCATGAACAAGAGTATAATGCTCTAGGTGGGCAAATCTGAAAATCAACACCTCTTCACAGTAACTAGTCATGCAACTCATTACACAAGCACCCAGACATATTCGAGTTTGCCTGGGCTAATAGCAAACTTTAGGACAAAGTTTGGCAAATTCACATTTAAGAAAAGACAAAAGTATATTGAATTTTAATTCACATAATTAGTTATCTCTGTTTTATCGAGGCCCACAGAGTCTAGAGAGCCTCTCAGATTTAGCCCTGCATAAACTCCCCTTTTAGTTTCTGGATTGCAGATCCTGGTTTTGGATTACCTAATCCTCTAGATTACCTGTTTCCTCAGTCCCCTAGACGTTTCTGTCACCCCAAGACTTCACTATAGACCAGTAGATGCGACCTATAAAATTTCATTTACAAACAGAATCAGAGAGTCTTCTTTCTTTTTTAAAACTAGTCTTCCCCTTCATTTAACAATCATCTTAGATCACTACACCAAAGCATTGTTCATGGAAATGACTTGAAAATTTCTCTACAAAGGATAATGATTATGGGTCTCACATGTTGCTGCTAAGGAAGTTGAAAGAGAGTCTTTATGTTGTAAGTAATCAAAGGGATGCCTTTGGGACAATGTAGCGTGTTAAATAGTATAGCACAGAACAGAATAGAATGGAAATTGAATCTCAGAGCTAGAAGCTGCCTTAAATCCCTAGAGTATTTAGTTCAGTGTTCCCTGAAGTGCTCTGACAAATAGAAGCTTCTCTAATGGGTGGTATGTGAATTAAAAGTTTCATAGTCAAGTCACTGAAACAGCTAAATTAAAGGCCATTCGGTGGTCACAGGGACGAACATGTGCAAATGCATATTGAGACCATTTAAGAAGCTTTCGCAGTTCACAGAGTTCCTCAAACTGTTTTGCTGGGTATCTCACAGACCTATGAGCATCCTTTGGGGAATGGACTGGTAGTTCGTATTTTCGACCCTGGCCACACATTGGATTGACCTGAGGAGCTTTAAAAAATGCTAGTGTTGGGATCTATCCTCAGAGAGATCTATTATTTGGTCTGGGTCAGGGTTCTGGCTCTGCAGGGTCTTATAACAGGAAGCCAGAGTTGAGAAAATTGGCACTATGTATGAGTTCAACCCCTGTGCTTCAGACATGAGAAAGCCCTGCTTACTCACACACCCAGATCCTGGCTACATGGCCCATGCTGTTTTCATGGTGCCCATGAATGCTGGATATTTCAGACATGGCAAATACTTGGTACTTGTTTTATCTCTAAAAAGGGCAATAAGTTATTATACTTTTAAGAAGGATCAAAAACAGGCATTTATTGTCTTATTTTATAATTAATTACTGGCTATTGGTGAAGGAAATAACTTGTATTTGAAATAAATAGGGGAACATCTAATCTATGAGGAAAACAGCTCCCCAGAAACATAAGTATGATGCAGACTTTGGAACAAAGGTGCAGCTGAGTGAGTGAAACCTTTTATTTCACTTGAAAGTTGATGTCACCAGTCATCAAATAATTTTGCAGATGAAGGAGGAGCTGTTCTTCCCTCTGGATTCTTAGCAAATCTATGCTGGAAGGCATTCATTTCCTTACCTGGGTATTTTACTTCCTTTTTTACTAGGTGGTTTTGAGCAAGCTTGTTCTTTAAGGGAAGTTCTTGTTTCAATACTGCTGATAAACTCACACTCAGCAACCATCACGGTGAATTAATTTCATGACAACTATCTCACTGTGTCCTCTAGGCCCTTATGGAAACTGGCTAAAATCTGCCTTGAAAGAGTGTCCCTTATGAGAAGAACAAAGCAGGCAACGTGCTGACTCAGAAAATTTGGGAAATGAAACTCACGTCAAATAGATAAAATAAAAAATTCCTTTAAGTTCCTATGATTGGCTTAGAAAATGAGCATTCCAATTTTTTTCTCAAATTAAATAAACAAAATCTGTTTATTACATTTTTAAAGGCCAAGGATTATCATTCTTTTCCTGGCACATATGACTTCATTAGGCATATGCTACTAAGCATATTTGTTCTCCTTCAAGCTCTGTGGAAGAACAATTAAGATTTTTCTCTGTCATTCCTTTTTCTAAGTGGCAACAGGATGATGGAATGGAAGTACACAAATTTTGATTTAAACCCTATGACCATCCATCAATATGGGTCAGAAAGAACCTCTTATGAGAACAAAGAGAGCTTTGTGAATGTTGAGTCTAAATTTTCTTTTCTCGTTTCACATGGGACCTTACCTTTCTTCTTATACTAAGCACCCTATGAATGTCAGGGTGCCAAGGCTTCCAATGGATATGCCACCACACACAGAGACTGACGGTGAGGATTTGTTTAAAATTCTGCCTGTGCAATTGTTTCTGTGGGTATGGGCATAAGTTGGAGTAGAGAGGAGTGTGTGTATAGAAGTGCAGGAGAGTGCTGGAAAATAATAAAAAATGACTGTCAACGCCCATGAATAAGCAGTACTACCAGTAAGTTACCTTGTAGTGTGGGTTAAATTAGACTATCAAAGCTAATTCAGAATTTGTATCTTGCCAAGTTGAAAGTTACCTACGGAGAGAAAAGAATAGAGACTCTAGACTAAAGCAGAGGTCAAGGTCAGCTGTGAGGACCATCATGGGCCTGAAGTCCAGCAACTCTGAAGGAGTCCATGGGTGTGCATTATCCCCTCTCATCACTTCTTGCTCAAATTTACATTTGTAACCAGGGTCAGGCCACAGCTTATTATGGCAGAGAATATGCCAAGATTCTCTTTGAAGGAAGATGAACCAGGCAAAGGTCACTCGGCCCCCAGAAAACATCCAAGAGAATAGAAGCCAGAAGAGACAGCACCGAGAGGCAGGCCTTAATAACCAGATGGTGACAGATGATTTTTGTCTGTGTGATTTCAGAAGTTCTGGTCATGTGTTTCTGACCTCAGTGTTATTCTCTCGAATTATTGGCTAATGTTCCCTTAACTGGTAAGAATCTTCTTGTTCAAATTTTCTAAATATGGAGATCTCTGGGGAAGAGCTGGAACACAAATGTGCATGGGAGAGGAGTCACTGACTATTGACAGATAACTTTCCCATGGGGAGGGGCCTAGAGAGATTGAACTGTGAAGAGAGGAGAGGGGAATGGGGAACAAGAATGTCAGAGGCTGAAGAAGGGCAACGTCTCCAGCCAACTCACCACCAAAGTGGGGCCTGATGCGGCTTCTTCTGTGTTTTACAACAGCCATGGCTGCTTTGACTGAGGACAATGAATTTAGATGAGCCCAGAAATAAACCCAGAGGTTATTTTGAAGGTTATTTATTTGTAGCAAATGTCTCTGTGGAGGAAATCAGTGGCATTTGGAAGCAGAGATCATGTCTACCTAATACCATAAGCCCAGCTCAGCAGTAGGCAAGGCTCACTGCCTGTGCCTACTTGCTCCTCGGGCTTAACATGGTGCTGTTTGCACAGGCCTTTAGAGAATTCTCTGTAGCATCGAAGCTTGGAACATTTACCTCCTACAGAAACACTAATAGCTGGCAGTTTTCTTTTCAGCTCATCTACTTCTATAGCTCCCACCCTTGGCTGTTCTTTCAAAGTCGGCTGTTGCTGGGAGAACAGTGAATGTCTTCTTCACTTTACTGTCTACCACTCACTCCTGATTTATTTTCCATGTGCAGCAACAAAGTTTCTCAAGAATCTGGGTCTCCTCCTTTTATATCGGTCCTGGAATAACAGCCAGGAGAAGGAAGGCTCAGAAAATAATGGCTATTCTGACCAGGGTACCATGCACTTTGCTCAAACTGGCCCTGTGAGACAAGGAAAGTGAGACAGGAAATGGCGTGAAGCACTAGTTCTCAATCAAAGTGGGGGTGATTTTGCTGCCAGGGGTTATTTTACAATGTCTGGAGACATCTTTGACTGCCACAATCTGGGCAGGGACAGGGACATTCCTGGCATCTAGTGAGGAGAGGCCAGAGATGCTGCCAAACAGCCCACAGTGTACAGACCAGCGGCCTCAGCAAAGAGGCTTCCAGTCCCATCTGGCTATTGTGTGGCTAACGAGAAGCCCTGATCTACTGGCTTCTTAAACGTTGTGAGGTGGTGACTTGTCGCTCACTCTCCCCTTATGCCTATCCTTCCCTCATTTCAGCAATTTGGAAAATATCCATCTTCTTCCCAGTTTTGCCCTGAATGTGGAGTGGCAGGGTTCAATGACAGGAAGCTAAGTCTGAACATATCTCTATATACTTTTCCTGGCTAAACAGATACCTCATGAACCGACATACCACTTCTTCCCACCACCCTGCTGCTTTTAAACAATCCTCTGAAAAATATCATAAAGCCAGAGGCTAAAGAGAGTAAGTTTCTCTCAGAGACATCTTATCATGCTTCACTCTCCAGTAACCTTTGGGTCAATGCAAACACTAAGGTAACTTAGGAGATGGCACTCAAATGGTTCAAGAGTCAATGACCCACTGATGTAAGCACATCAGTACTGGTTATCCTAAACTTTGGAGGGCCCCAAAATCATCTGGAGGAATTGTTAAAACCCAGATGAATGGGCTCTGCCCTTAGGGGTTCTGATTGGCAGATCTGGCACGAGGCCCCGAAATCTTGGTTTCTAGCCAGCTCCTACATTGAAAGGCCATGTACTGACCAGTTTGATTCTGAAGCTCGTGTTCAAGCTGTAAGATTTACAAATAGCTTTTAGAGAATGGGTTAACCTTAGAGATATCTCCTCCAATAAGGACATATGACATTAAGCTAGACAGCATTAGGCTCTGGAAGTTGTGCTAAATAGTCTCCAGGAAACCATTTAATTTCTGATTCTCAGCCCCTCATCGGTAATAGAAAATCCTTGCCTTACCCCCTTCACAGTGTTATGGAGGGTAATAAATGAGATTTTAGACAATGATAAATGATATCTGAACAGTAGATACAAAGGGATATAAAAATGCTTATTGTTTAGCAACTCATCTCAAGCCACAGAAGCAAGTGGTCAAGCCCCGCAAAGGGCTCTGGGCTTAGCCCAGTGCTGCTACTCCTTTGAAATGGATAGACTGGAAAAATACATGCTGGAGCACCATCCTTTCTGTGGTACTCCAGTATGCATCCTACTTACAGAGCTAAGAAAAAAGAGCGACCGGGACGAAAACGTGTGGTGGCCGTTTGCTTCCTGCAAACTATGACAGAGCTTCTTAGAAAATGTGGGCACCCATACCTCCCACAGCAAAGTGGAAGGCCTACGCGCGTAAGGCACCATGTTGAAAAACAGACCTCTGTAAATACTTAGTGAACACTTACTGGGGGGCAAGGGGGTGAAGGGAGTACAGTGTTGCTTCTTGTGTTGAAAATTTTCTGAGACTTTCAAATTTCCCTTCCAAATGACAACCCCCAAACGCAACTAAAAAGTACGCTGTTTAAGAGAGTTATTTTCCTGTGCCTGAAATAGAGAAATGACTGCAATATTTTTCCTCATTTAACAATTATGTTATCAAATTATCTCCATATGAACCGTTTTAGGGACTAAAACATAAACATTATTTTAATTCTCCAAGTAAACTTAAAATTAACAAATATTTTGAGCAATAAGTTAAATATTTATTTAGAGGCAATTTTCTTTGTAGGTATACTATTACTTTTATGATTTTAAATCATGTGTGTATATGTCTGGGTATATGTACACTTCATACTCTTTCTGTGAGTGGCTCTTGTCAAAATTACAAATAATCATAAAAGTATTTTGACCAGTGTTTTCTACCCAGTGTTTACCAGTTCCATAAATAGCTCAGGAACTAAGCCTGAAGCCAACACATTTTCTTTTTAAAACCTCTGCTCAAACCACGGCAGGGATTTGTGATAATAGCGGATTAACTTAATTTTTAAACAATTAAAACTAAATGACAAATTTTCACATTACTCATCATCTGCATATAAATTACCAATGAGGAAAGTTCGCACAGGTGCACTATAGCAACACATTTGCTAGGTAAACATGAGCCAGTCTCTTCTCAGTAAAAAGATGGAATATTTACCAGCCGTCAGAAGAAGTCCTGGACAATCCACAAAATCTCCGAAATAACGAGTCCACAGGTTTCATCCTTCCTTTACACACTGTTTCATCCATTTCTCTCACCCTATTGTTCTTGCTGTTTGCAGCTAGACTGCACATTTGTTTACTGGAGTCATTTGCTCTGGGGTAGAGCTCCCTGGGGAAAAAAAATCCACCTCAGGGATGCCAGCTAAGAGACCTGGGTGGAGGAAGGAACTTCAGTTTTAAAGAACAGATGATACAAGAAGGAAGGAGGAAGGTGGCAATAGGGGGAACAGGTATGGTAATAGTGGATAAAGCAGCGGGTATGTGATATAATATTCTGGAAGGTTTGGTTTTCTGCTGCCACTGAGTAATGAGGAAATGAGGAAGGGGTGTACAGGTGCATTCTGGGAGCATTCAGGTGACTCCGCAGCTTCTTTTCCTTGAAATGACTCATTTATCCATCACTAGGAGGGGCGTTTTCCTTTAAAAATTCCCTTAAACTATTGCTGATGTAGTGAAGCAGAAAAGAAGATACTAAATAGCCTCATAGTTGATATGATACGTAATGACAGTAGCAAAGGCAGGGATGGGGGAATCACTCACTGCAGAAGAGTCAGCAAACAGTGGGGATGAGCAACTGTACATGGAGCTGGTAGGCCACATTCTGCTTGCTGTTCTTTCCTTTCTCAGACCAGTCACTGTATACACATAAATCACTTAAGGGTAGCCTAATAAAACTGCCCCAAACTCTTATATACAAAAGCAGATAGAAAGATGTTTTTGTAATGAAAAGATGTCTTTTTCTTTCAGATCGTAGGTAGTGACACTTAAAATGTTTTATAATCATTCTGTTAAGTCATTACAAGAATTAATTTTAAAGGGATAGAATACAATGGAATAGGAATTGTTATTATTCTGTCCATGTAAGGGTGAGAGATTTTTTGTATACTCTTGCTTTATTTAATTTTACTCTTATTACGCTCTCTTATAATCCTGTGTATCATTACTTTTTATCAATTGCTGCAGTTGCCATGGTATGTCTGTGTGTGGTTTTGTCTTATTATTTTGATCTTCTCTCTCTCTCTCTCTGACAACTAAATTACAAACAGCAGGGGCTCCTTGTTAGCCTCATTCTTATCGCCAACACTTAGTACAATGTTTGGCCAAACTAGGAATCAAAAATATTTATTGAGGAAATAATAAAAGAATGCCTAAGAGAGTGGATCTTTGCTTCCCATAGGCCTGCTCTGAACCAAAACATCACAACCTGTATCTATTTTACACATTTGGTCTTTTATATGTAATATAGTTTTGAGGAATATTGTTTTATATTATTGTGTAAGGGAGAGAGGTAGCTCACAACTAAACACTATTAATTTAAATCAGTCAGAGGTGGTTAAAAATTAGTAAAATTAAAAACTGGTCCTCAACTTTGTTCTCCATGTTTTTGTTCTTAACCAATTCAATCTTTATTAGGACATCACAAAATTTTGCATACAAAAATTAGCATTGCAGTTTAGAACAAAAACATAAATGCAACAAAATATGTTAATTTAACTAGGCTTACAACTGTTTTTATTCTAAAGCATTTGCTAATGAATAGTGGTCACTGGATGAATTGACAATAAGTTGGAGAAAAATGTTAAAATTATAATTTACCAATGTAGTGAAGAGAGTTTAACAGTTGATAAAAACATTGATAAAAACAAAGTTACATAGGTACATAGATAACCTGATTGCTTCTTGAGGGAAGGTTAATTATATAACACAATACTTTGAATTGACAAATATATTTGAAGAAAAGGCATTCCTAAGGAAAGAAAAACTTGAGATCAACAGTCATCATTCAATTTTCCCCTGATTTCTCCCTTTGAATTCACGGTACATAAATTAAGAATGATTCTTATCTTAATTTGAATTTCAAAGAGATGTCAACTTAAGGAAGAAATGGGAAGAAAATGACAAATTTCTGTTTGGGAGTCTCTTGTTGAATTTTAAGCCCTTACATCAAAGAAGCTGTAAATAAGAAGGTGAGTTGTTTATTCTAAATTTAAGATGGTTAACGCTGTAACTTAATACCCGGACCGTGCTATTGAGCTAAATTATAGTAACTTTTTAAAAACTTTTTTAATTTAAAAAATTAATAAATTATAAAAGAAAGAAAAGACAACTTGTCTTTTCATTGTTCTAATCGTACCGAATAAGCCTGAAGTCATCTCAAATACATCCCTGTATATGTACTTCTCCTGCTTGAATATCTGTGGTAGGTCTAATTCACCATTCTTGGTAGTCTTGCATTCAGGATTCTAGATATTACCTCTGCCACCTTTGCCATGTATAACTTCACAACATATCCTATACGTCAATCATAAAAATAACTTGCCCTTTTACAAACCTGCATTCTTATACCTCAATATTCCTTCACACTGACTCCTTTCCCCTTCCCTGAAGTATCCATCCTACTGAAAATAGACATTTTTAATGGCTAGCTCAAATGCCCTTTTATCAAAGAAATACTTCTTAAACTCACCTAGTTGACCTCCATCTTTCCACCCTCCATGTTTCCACTTTGTCTTCAATTTTTAAATATTTATGTATGTATGTATGTATGTATGTATGTATGTATGTATTTATTTTCAATTATAGTTGACATTCAATATTATTTTATATTAGCTTCAGGTGTATATGCCTCTAATTTTTAATAGCACATTTTGTTTTCTCTTAGAATTTCCTTATACATATCTATCTTCCCTATTGTATATTCATGTATCTTAGAGGAAAGATATCATTTCTTTAACACATTTTTAGAATTTATCTGCACCCACTTCTCCCAATAACTACTGTAACTGTTGCCACATGATAGACATTCAGTAACGTCTGTTGAATTGAAAAATAGCTTTAACATGGATGTATCTTCTAGAAAATAATTTTCTAAAATTTAAAAATGTCTCTGACTCACAGAACTGGTTTCCTAAGTTAGGAATTTACATCTTTATAGCAACAGGGATTTCCTGAGAAAGTAATACATATTTTGATTGCCTTAATTTTTGCCAAGGTTGCATGGCTGCTGGAGTCCAACGCTGTCAGTTGACAGGTAAAGAACTAGATTTTCTTAATATAGGTTCACTGTTGGGAATGGTTGGAAATTGAAGAGAGAAACATGGAGATAGAATAATGTTTTGCATTAAGAAAGAGACTTCGTAGAAAACAGGACTGGGGAAGGAAATCACTTTGGTGGAAATTTGATGAAATTTAATAACGTATTCTAAAAATTTGATATGCTTTTCATATCCTAACAACCTAGCTAAATTTGACCTCTGAATCTTCTGAAGTTTGCCCTTAAGGAAATGCTGATCATACTGCAAGATATGTAAAGTGACTGCATAGGCAAATGAACATTGATCATTGCTGGTGGATTAAAAAAATTTTTTTAAATGGTAATTTGAATTCTTACTGTTTTAATAATGCATTGTAACAGATCCAAAAAAGCTGTTAGAGGTTATTATTTTGGCTGGTCCACCAGAACCCAAGGAAAGTTGAACATTTGTCATGCCCTGGTGTTTTATTCAGGGACCTTTAATATGCATGCATATGGAACGATGCCTTTTAACTATCCCAGTAGATCATTGAGGGTGGTTCAAATTGTCTGGATTTTTTTAAGTACTCTTTCTGAGATTCACTTAATAAACAGATCACGTTGATATACACTAATGCATTGACGTAGAGTATTAATTTAGAACAACTTGTATTTTAAATTAAGAATAAATGACCTGATTTTTCAAAAATTAAAAATTCTCATGCAAATTATACTGAATTCAAAGGGATGGTTTTGATGACAGTGGGTTTATTTAATGGAATTCCTCTTCTGGCTAGAGGATAAAGAGAAGTTTTATTATTAGAAGACTTACCCCTTCCTCAACACATATCCCATTAATTCTTCCTTCTTAATCCTTTCTGCTTTGGCTCCTCCTTACAACTGTTCTCTGAATAACCTATAAAGACATTTCTCTCCCTCAATCTTCAATCAGATCTGCTATTATAATTTTAAAGAGCATTGCACCGCACTGCCGGATCTCTAATTTCTTTTTTTAAATTTATTTGAGTAACATTAGTTAATACAATTATATAATTTTCAGGTGCACATTAATATT
This sequence comes from Eidolon dupreanum, assembly GCA_028627145.1. NCBI lineage: Eukaryota > Metazoa > Chordata > Mammalia > Chiroptera > Pteropodidae > Eidolon > Eidolon dupreanum. The sequence continues at coordinate 160,779,756 of CM053503.1, read as the reverse complement.
TGACATCTGTATATTCTATTGTGTGTTTACCACTCAAAGTTCAGTTTTCTTCAGCTACCATATATTTGCTGCCTTTAATCCACTTTACTCACCACCTATCCCCCAATATTTGACCCCCTTTACTCTACCTACCTCCTCACTCTTCCCTTACCCGCTACCCTCTGGTAACCACTAGTGTGTAGTCCATGTCCATGAGTCTCTGTTTGTCTGGATCTCTAATTTCTTTACAATGATTGATTCCCTAATGGCTTCTTAAATTCAACAAGTCGAAGTATTTTACTCTTTCCTTCACTATTTAAACACTTTTCTTATGAACTGTCCGTAAAATGTCATCTTCCATCTTTCTACCATTTCTGGACCCTGTGTCTGTACTAATAAATGGCAAAATAGATATTCTGAAATTTCCTATAATATTGTTTGGAAAAATACTTTCTACAACAGGGTTTTAAAATATACTTTTCTTCTCCACCTTCCAATAAGGTTCTTGTTTGCATTTTCCTTAATTGCTCTAGTCTTGCCTTCCTAAACTTAGCTTTCAGGACTACTGCTTTTCATGAACATTTGTTACTATTTTTATATCTAGATTACTCCTGAAAAAGACTCAAGGTCAGATCACTAAGGATAAAAACAATATAAACAATGAAATGATTAGAAATAAATATTCCCGTCTCCAGGCTAAAGCTGTAACTCATTGTTGAGTTTGGTTCTAGCAAATTTGTCTTGTAGTCAGTCATAAGGCAAAAAAAAAAAAAAGGCATATATAAGATTTCTTATGAACTTAAAACAAAGAAAAAAGACAAAAGACTGGCTGGCTTCTTCTCCTCTCAGGACTTCTACTTAATCAGTTTCCCTGTCATACTCCCATCACTGTGTTTTAGCAATTCAGAATCTTCATCCTTCATATCCAAGACTCAGACTCTTTCTGGATTCTCCCATCCTCTAGCACAGGTATTTATCACTTACACTTAGCTTATAACCAACAACTTCTCTGTGCCATATTTTCTTTGTCTCCAATTTAGATACCATAAGATTAAACTTCCTAAATAGTTAGATGATAGATAGATAGATGATAGATAGATAGATTTATGTTTCTACAAATGTCTATAGGATTAATTTCAAATATCCCTGGCTGAAATTCCAGGTTTTTGTATTCCCCCTATGTCCTAACATCTCATAGAATTTAAATTGATTTTGGACTTTTTAAACATTTATTTTTTAATACAAGGATCGATAAGCGTTGACTTCAGGTCTTTAAATTTGATTTCCTAATTCTTTCCTGAATATTTGTATATTTGTCCACTGTAGTAGTTCTTCCTTGTTCACTAGGCCATCCCAACTTTTCCAACTCTTATTTCTTTCTGTTTTCACTGCAGAATTATTTACTGTTCTGTTCTAAACAGATGGAGGGGCCTCTTTCATAGTACATACACATACATAGTATATGTCTATATCTCTTTGTATAAAAATATATCAAAAGACTGACTCTTTTATATAGTAAGGTTCTAAGGAAATTAGTCTGGAGCTTCATTATTTGAAATATGGTCCGTGGATCAGAGCACCAGTAAGATCTTAGAAATACAGAATCTCAGACCTAGAACTTACATTTTAACAAAATCCTGAGTGCTTTATGTACACATTTAAGTTTGAGAACCACTGCTTTAGAGGTCTACTACTAAAAGCAGACATATATTATATATATATATCCCACAGATGATGAATATGATATATATGACATATGATACAGAATTCATTATGTAATTTTTTTTCATGGTCCCTTTCCTCCAAAGACATAAGCAATGACAACTAAACCTGGTTTATACATAATTATTAAAACTATAGGAAGTTTCTGAGATAGTCATTAAATACAGCCATTTTTAAACATTAAATTATATAAACTCATGAATCATATTAGGAATAAAAGTAACATACTCAAAACTCATCACTGTACAACTATTTTACTCGTTTTACTATGATTTATATCTTGAAGTTACTTAGGTATGTTACATCTAATACTATAATACTTTATAATGATGTTTATATCTCTTTTCAAGTCTGCACTGAGTGACCTCAGGTCGGTAGCTTGAAATCAGTCACGATGGTACTATGTATATCATGGAATGCTACAAATCAGGGCTTGGTTTACTATTTTAATTGTCTAGATTTATGAAAGCAATGGAGAAAATGATAATAATGCAAACTAAACTTAAAAGTGTCATAAAATATACTGTTACATACATTGTATTTTTCTAAAGAGCCTGCTAAGCATTTACCAGCACATTGCTGGTCAAAGACACGAGAAATAGAATGTTTCTATGATGAACAGAAATCTGGCATGTTTTTGATGTAGAAATGTTCTTAGTCATCTATTGAAACTAAGGTAACCTACCCAAGGATTTCATTTAATTCATTGAGACGCTACTCAAAATTTTCTCTGAATCTATGTGGAACTCTCTAGCAGCACCAAATTATAAATTATTCCATTTAACAGGTTCTGACCTCACATGTTTATTGGAAAGTCACCTAACCTCTCCAGGTTTCTTTTCCTTTTACTGTAAAATGAGTTTATATTCCAGAAGGTGTCATGCTCTCCAGGACAATTAAAGCCAGAGAACATTCTAAACATGTAGTTTTCTAATAGAGCAGGATGACTGTCTTGATCGATTTCTCACTGGGAAAAATATATCCTGTATTGTGAAAAATATATCCAAAAAACTGGACTAGGAGATCTGAATTATAAATGAAATATCGATTTGCTCTGTCTACTCAATGGCAAAATAGCAAGATAAAATCTGAAAGGTTCATTATTCATATATGTAACTTAATCATTTAAATGGTAACTCTCACATCTGAATGTCTAATTAAATGATTTCTCAATCTAGATTTTTGAGAGTAACATAAACACAGGAAAATACCAAAATAATACTCTTGCTTTTTGGATTCAAGTAGAATTGTTTTTTTCCCTTACCCCATATGGAATTTATATGTATGAAGTATAAATCAAATGGAAGTTAGTTTCACTTACTTCCTTCGGTTTTGTTTCTGTTTTCAACGTCAACACTACCATTAAGTAGTATTACAAAGTTAACTTTAACTGTCACCAGGGGAGAGACAGAGAGAAGATGATTTGATTTGAGGAGACAGAATGAAGTTGATCAGTGCATTGCACTGTGAGTGGTTTAATTTGGTTTAGTATGTCAGCAGTCTAGAACTTGGACAGGGAGAAAAAAACCCCGAAAAACTGTCAGTTCGGTAGGCTTACATTTTTACAGTGACGTATTTCAAAATGCAGATAGTGAATACATTTGTTTGGTTCCTTTATAACTTAGTTTTCTTATGCTTTTGCTTTTCTATACGTTCACTTTCTATGCTTGCAAAAATTTCTACCATAAGCATGTATAAATGTAATACTCAGAAAAAATGGGAAAGAAGATAGACAATGGGAGTACTACTTTACCAAGAACTGGAGTATTCAACGAGGAAATAAAGACTTTAAGGGGAACAATTTTTACATTTGTATTGACTCTCCCACCTGTTTATATATTTAGGATATAAAAATATTTGGTAACAGGTGATGTTTTGAATAACGAAGGAGTAATAATATCACATTTACCTAATGTTACCAAGGAAAGAGATAACCCATCTAATTTTTTCCAGAAAACTTATACTAAAATACTTATGAGACAAAATTTAAATTAAAAAAATAACTATTTAGATATGTGTTTTAAAAAATCATAAACTTCCTAAGAATTTTAAACATCACTCACTGAACATATCCTGATAACTTGTTCTCTTTTTTTCTATTTAGGGTTAAAATTAAGAGCATCCATTTTGTATCAGGTTTGAAAATAGACTAATGTGTTTTAGAGACTATTTGATTTTAAAGGCCTCTTGCCATTATCGCAAAAGATCTCCAAATGTAGTACATTTATGCACATCCCTCACAATCAGCCAATCACAATTACTTCTAGAGTCAGCTGGACCCCCCATAGCAGATTACTGCATGACCCCTTCCTTTCCCTACACTCTTCTCTAATGGTCTTTTCCTCATTTGCTGCCAGTAGAAAATGTACAGCCTAAGAGATGATAATTATCTCCAAATGAAAGTAAAGATCCACCAAGTGAGAGAGCCTGAACAGCTGAGTGGACTGTATGGTTCTCAGAGGTGTGACATCAAACCTGACTGATTCTGAACAGATTTCTTTTTCTTGGAAGGCACTAAGATTCATGGGAGTCAGGTCCTCAAGATTTAAATCTTGGCTCTATGTCTTGCTAGACAAGTGACTTTAGGCAAATCGCTTCACCTTTTTTATCCTTAGTTAATTCATTCATAAAACAAAGGTGATATTAGAATCTCTTTCAAGGGGTGGTAGGAAAATCAAATAAGGTAATACATACCCAACAGGGAATGTAACAAATACTAGTTAAATAGTATTTCTTGTCACTATTTTTGACCTCTTGGTTAAGTTCCATATGTCAACCTTAGTAGCTGAGTGACGTCACAGGGCATTTGTTGGCGCCTTCCTGCATCTGACTGGGTTCCATGGAGCATCTTTGCTGTCACATGGAGACAGTTGAATCTGACTCTGATGGCGAACAGAGCCAAGTCCAGTCCCGCCTTGCCGTTTGCTGTGCATGACTGTAACTTACCTTCTCTCAGCTTGCTTTCTCCTGTGTCTAAGGAGACAACATTTCCACTTCAATTAAGTAAGATAATGCCTATGGTGAAGCCTTCGCCAAAAGCCTGGAACCTAGTAAAAACTGGCTACAGGTATTCACCTAAATTAATTGTAGCCACACGGGTATTTCAGTGGGTGGTTGCCAGGGATATTACTATTAATGTGTTACTACTATGTGTCTAGTTTAGAGACCCACTCCAAATAAGAATAAGCTAAATCATTCAAAAATATGTTTGAATACAACTGTTCCTAATATTTTTTTATACATAGAGGCTGAAAAAACTATTTGAGAGAAAATTACTTTAAAAAAATCTCAAATTCCCTTTTCTTAATTTATCACTTCAGCAATAGCTAAGAATCAAGGTCGCAGGGGCAGATTTTCTAAGCAGCCAAAACATTACCATTCATCTAAATCACTCTGCTTCCCATTCATTCACAGACGTGGATACTCACACAAGGCATGACCAAGCCGTTCAGACCTGGCTTTTAAACTGACAGTTGTATTGTTTGGGGACATCCATGTTTATATCACATTCAGTAGTATGGACATGGCTTCTGGCAGACATTTTCTGCAAAGTGGCTGGAGTCTGTTTAATTTCCATGAACTATGGAGGTTTGTTTAAATCCCTTTACAGCGATTGATGATTGATCCTCAGTATTGCTTTAACATATATCATGAGCAAGTTTTCAAAGCTTCGGATACCTATTAATAAGATTCAGAATCTTTTTTGTCATCTAAAAAGAAATCATGTTTCATGTAAGATTCATGCTAGATTATACCTATATATGTATGTGTATATATAAATATATACATCAAGTCTTATGTATTTTTTTACAGTCCTTACAGGCCAATGCTTTCATATATACTAGGTTTTGCTTTTGTTTTCAATTTAAGTCCTAGTAAGAAAGAGCTGGCTATTAATATTTTAGCATGCAAGTGGGAGAGAACACACAGCGCCCTGTATTTTGTGGGAATGGAGAATTTCTCAGCAGGCAGCCCCCCACCCCCATGAGATGTTTTTATTCCAATTGCTTTTTACCCACCAGAAATGCTGAGTCCTCTTTTCCTCAAGCATGGTTCAAACATTATTAGCAAGACTCCACAGAAACTCAAAAGAGCCTGTATCATGTATGCGAGATTGTATTCCTGTCCTGAAATTTTGGGTTTCAAATTGTGCTAATGAATAGGCCAAAGAGAAACCTAATAGGATTTTACTTTTATATCCAGTACTTGGGGGGAATGGATGTACTTATGTTCGCATGTAATATAGGAATAAGGAGACATGAAGAAAATAGGGAACTGCAAGCATTTTCTATAGTAATTTCTCAAGAGAAGAATCTTATCAAATCTGTTACTTTAGGCACACACACAAAAAAGTGAGACACAAGTAACATTAGGAAAACATGAATTTTTAAAACTGTGTGGGTTCTAGAAGCAAAATGTGCAATACAATCACCTACCACTTCTATGGTGCCTTGTAAGGAGGAAAGCAGAAATATATTTCATTGTGACTACTTCAGAATTGCCTATTAGCCCTTGATTAATGTTTTTTCCCCTTATTTTGGCCAACTGAAAGCTGAGTTTTAAAGTATCATCTGTATGAGTTACAGAGAAACTCTCAATATCAAAGCTAAAATTTAAATATGTAGTACAAACTGTTAAATTCACAGGTTGCATGAAATCACTCATTATCCCAATTAGAGGGAATCTCCTCATTTTGTTCACTTTATCTTCTCCATGTCCTCAGTGGCTTACTCTTCTGTCTTACATTAGGCTGGTGGGTACTGTCCAGGAGTTCTCTAGAATGACTGGATTACTTAAGAGTCCACGGTCATTGCTGCTAGGTCATTGTCCCTTTACCATGCCTCTTTTCCTCAATGATTTTCTGTTGTCTAGGTCTACATTTCTTCATATCTTATTCAATCGCTTCCTTAATCTGAATGCCAACAGTTTCTAGACTATCTTGCCCACTTGAATTGAACCTATGGTTTCAACAATCTTATGTCTTTCCTCACTTGCTGTTTCTGTTTTGTTGTTCATCCTTCTGTCCTCACTTGTCTGATCTGTGTTTCCTCATCTACGTGTCCTAAGGCTCGTAGCATCACAAATCATCACAAACTATGTGGCTTAAAATAACAGAAATGTATTCTTTCTCAGTGCTGGAGGCTAGAAATCTGAAATCAAGAGGTTGGCAGGGACACGCCCTCTCTGAGGCTCTAGAGGAGCATCTGTTCCATGCCTTTCTCTGAGCTTCTGGTGTTACCGGCAGCCCTTGGCATTTCTTGGCTTATATACACTTACGGACATCGGTTATATTGGATGTGAACCAACCTAATTTAGTATGACCTCATTTTAATTTGATTACATCTGCAAAGACCATATTCCAATAAGGTCACAGTCACAGGTACCAGGGAATCAGGGTTTCAGTATATCTCTGATCTCTGGAAGGGACACAATTTAACCTATAACAAAACACTCATCTCTCAATGCTCAGCATATAGCCCAACTTCATCAAGAAGCCTCTTCTCATTTCTTCAGCTCATACTTTTCTGAACTTTCATAAAATAAACGATTAATTGGGGCACTAACTACAGCTGCTTTTTTAGCCCTGTATTTCAGAAGCCTGGAATAGTGGTTGGTTTATAGTAAGAACTCAATAAATATTTGTTGAATAAATGACTATATTCAACAAATGGATGAATTTATTCTATACAATCTAGTTGTTGTTGTTTTTTGTGTGTGTGTATACAATGGCACAGTTATTTGCTTTCTTTAAATTAATTGTTCCTCTAAAAGAATTTTGAAGGATGCTATGTTATCACTGATTTGTCTCCCAGAGTCATGGAGTCCAGCATGAAATTTCCACATGGATGATAATCTGATAAATGCTTTTCAGATTAATTGGTCTGGAAAAATCTGATTGAAAGGCAGGGAGACATCCATAGTCTGTTCAGAGGCATTTAAAAAAGTGAAGGCTATTTTAGACCGGAAAAAGGCTAAACACAAATTTTCTGAATATTATAAAAGATTCCTGATATCTAGCCAATCAGAATTGTTTAGATCCCATGCGGACATATCTTTCAGACTTCGAGTTTTGATTTTTCGGTGATATGTATATCTCTCTTCATTTGTGTGTTTTAAAAGAAAAACTGTATATACATAGAATGTATCTGCTTATAAAACCAGTTTACTGCTAAATAGCATTTTAAACTGGAAAATCATAAGAACAACTCTAGCAACCCCGACTGTTAACTTTGCATAACTCCTAATCAGTTTCACAATGGGGAACAGAGTAAGACTCACACCTGGGGTCTTAAATATGACAAGGACTACTTGAAATAAAAGAATTAAAATAACTTCTCTTCCTATTAACATTTTTACTTAAGTAGTGCATTTATCCCTGAAGTAAGCCCAAATGCTCATTTTCTTAACCCTGAAGATAAAAAATCTGCAAATTTAGTAGGCATCCATGCCACCCTCAGAAAATAAGCAAAATAAAAGAAACTGTACAAATTCCTATAAATCACAGATGGAGAGAGGGAGAACAGGGTTTGTCCAAATGGCATAAATGTTCGCCGAGTGTTTGAAGGAAAAACGTTTTCAGGAAATGGCATCTTCCGAAAAATGGACTATGTGTTGTTTGGTTTAGTTCAGTGTTGTATGGTAGCACACACATAAGGCAGGTTCTTCCATGTGTTGGAAGGCGTGCCATTAAAGTGGCTGGTTAGAGCCACCAGCCTCATAGATGTAATGCAAATTAACAAACAACATGGTGCTTTCAAATGTAGGTGAACCTTAATAAGCCTGCTGATTGCTTCTGGAAAGCACAGTTATTTTGTGCTTAAGGAATAGCTAAATGGTTGGGAAACTCAGCATTCCACAAAAACCCCCGCAATGGCAGAAGTGGGTGAGTATGGAAGGGAGGAGGAAGCATAGTGATTGTTATTGGGGAAAGAGTTCAGATTTTTGTTCACTGAAATGTATTCATGAAACATCAGACATATTTTTCAACAAAGTCCTCAAGGACTCAGAGAGTAGTTTTAGATATATATTGGTCTAGGAAAACCCAACAATATATAATTTTTTTCATGAGCATAACCAGGAGGGACAATTCCAGCAGATATGTATGTAGGGGCCAGAGGTTGAGAGATTATACAAACTGGCCTATCAGCATGAGGGCCAGGTTCACACACACATAGAAACCTACCCTTAAATAGTGATTCTGGGGTTCAGGCAGAGTAGACCTCTTTTTTCCCATTAGTGAAGAAAACCAGGCCCGAAAATTTCTTATCCTTTTGCTCTTGAGCTTACGGAGAACTTAAGGAAATTTTCTATTCCCTTTTTATGTACTTAAAATGATATATATTTCATTGTTTCTGCATTTTGAATTCCTAATTTTGTATCCTATCCAAGGGTGAAATGCAAATCAAAACTCATAACTTTTGCCAGTAACTGGATTAAAAGTTTTAAATAGCTCATCCCATGCCGAGTTTACTGCACAAATGCCTTCCCAAAATGAGCTAGAGCATTTCAGGTAGCAAGCAGCAGAGGAGAAGAAGCACGTATTACAAATGCAAATCAGACTGAATGGCTCAAGCAATGTTCATCTCCTTCTCTTGCAGAATGATGGCACGTCTGTGACCCAGGCTTCCATCATCCTCCCAAAACACCTACAGGATTGAAAAATGCCAGCACAGAAGGCTAAAAGTGATCACTTTCTCATAATCTGTAGAATATTTCATATTAATAAACTTTTGGTTTCTCCTTAATCTCAAAGAGTTGGCAACAATGGATCATATGGTTCTATCACAGAAATAGGCTGGCTCTGAGCCTGGTGAGACCCCTTTCTGGGCTCATGTGCTCCCCAGTTGACTATGGACAGCACTCTTCCTTACTGGATTAGAATCGAAATGCTTCCATTCTAAATGCTACTTTCCTGACCCCTGTTTTGTTTTGTTTCTAATGCAGAAAATGTCTACGTATTTCCCTGCACCTTCTCTCACGAAGCCAGCATCAGGGAAGGAGGTAGAAGGAGTGAGAGCCGCAGAACTAGCAGAGGGAGAGGCCCCACCGCCTGTGATACAGAGCTGGATGCAGCTTTCGCCTCCCCCAGGGGAACTGTGAAGGTCAAATGGTTGTCAGATTTGTCCCGTTTGGCATTGAGACCCCTGCCTCTAGCAGTTGCTGGATGTGGGCTGCCCCCTGCTGGCTGCACTACCCAACATCGGGGAAGACAAGTTGTCTCTTGAAAGGGCTCTGAGATGCCGGGCAAGTCTATTTCCATCACACCTGAGAAGCCAGTTTGCTCCCTCCTCATGCGCCCCAGTCAGCCCGTCTGAAATGGCACTTGTGTCTGAAATGACACAAGGACCTGTCGCTGACGGGTCCTTGCCGCACACTGTGTCAGGACAACTGTTCCGACGACTCACACCTATGTAGCCATCTCTCCTATCTAGAGTCCGGGCACTGTGTCACCTGTGTGTTTTCTGAGTCTTCTGGAAAAGACCTGAAGAGGGGTTGTCTGGGCAGGTGTAAAGGAAAGGATGACATGACATGGGAGAAATGACTCAGAAATTTGATTGAAAACGATTTGTCCAAATGACACAATTTGTCCAAATGGCACAATTAAGCATTGGTTTAATTACTTGCCGGTAACTTCCTAGTATGCAAGGGGCATCTTCTCTGCCCTGGGGTGTTTACTATTACAAATCAAGTGAAATAACACATTTTTAAAAGTAGAAAGAATTCTGAATAATAAACCTAATTATTCACAAGTAACATGCTAATCAAAGATACATCAAAGTTACAAATATATAAAAAGGGAAATGATTGATTGCTTGATTGATTGATTGATGACCTATTCAGTTAGACAAAATTATTTCTGCAAATTTGTTTGCCACTCCATAATCTGTTGCAAAATCACTCCAAATGCCAGAGGTAGAACTGGGCTTGTCTTTATGTCCCTTCCCAGCGTTGGCAGCAGAACTGCCCCAAATTTTTGTCTTGTGACGGCCACTAAATTCAAGTTCTAATTTGGATAGGTGGAGGTTTAAGCCTTCCTTTAGCAATGCTTATTTGGAATTTATAGGGCTAAAATGTATTACATACAGCTAAGGCTGAGAGACAGATGACAGACTTAAATAGGTCACCAGCTCTAGATGACCAGTCTTCGCCTTCTCATTTCTTACCTGGCCTGCTTCATGATGTAAGTTACATATCTGATCCCGGCAGGTTATTCAAGTTTGAATCTACTACTATAGATTATTAGTAAATAAGAACCAGTTGATCACAACCATTTAAAAATATATCACTCGTTAAAATTGCCTGGATTACACGATTTGAATCTACATTTTTAAATGCTCATGGTGTATACAGTCACACGCCACTGGGACGTAAAATGGGTCATTGTTTTTTAAGGCACCAACTGCAGCTACTAGAGGGGGCTCTAAACATTATTCTGATCTGACTAGAACTCAGTATTCCTAAAAAAACTTCTACTGTCTTACATTCTGATTCAGATCAGTCACAGTTACAAAGTCAGGGGTATCAGTATGGTTTAGGGAAATCACATTTTTCTGGAGCTGGCCTGGAAATATGTGATCTAATAAGATCAAGAAGATGAATAGCAGACAGGTTACTCCTCTGACCCATGTATAACTTCATCAGAATTATAAAGCCATTCACTGGGATGGAAGAATTGGAAAAGAGCCTTCTAGTCTGGGCAGGCGCATTTGGTCAGGAAAACAGGTAAAACTTATTGAGACACAAAAGAAAGGTGAAATCAGGTCTTCACAGAGTGATGATGGGAGCAAGTGAGAGGACAGGAAGACATTGCATGGCAAGAGAATGAAAAATGAAAAGAAATTAGAGAAGTGTGTGCTTCCTTGTCTAAATTCAAATGGTAGTAGTTTCTATGACTTAAAGCTTCAAACTTTTATTCTTTTTTTCAAATTTGGTAGCAATCACTGCCATGTATATTTATTTAGAAATCTCTAGAGGAGTATGTGTAGAATAGAAAATTTAACTACTAAACCTACATATTAAATAAACTTATGGAAAATACAGAGTTTATATACACGATATTCATTTATATGTTCAAGTTTATTTAACTAGATAGTATATTTTCACATGACATACATGCAGACATCAGGGGAGAAATCGCTTTCTAATTAGGATCAAGTATTTTGGAAATTTACATTTTCAACTAATCAATGTTGATGTTGAGACACCCACATTTAATTATACTGCAATCTGTGACAGAAAAAGATACATGTTTTGACTCTAATAAATAATAAAACAAAGGTACATAAATTATTGTCTTTCCTAAGTCATAGTAACACTTAAGCTTCAATTTTTTTAAAGTTTATAATTGTTATTACCATTAATAATTCAGAACCTTGCCTTGCCAATCTTCACTAACAGCTCTACTTACTATGCTATAAACAAAAAACATGAAGACTTTCTTTTCGTCAATGAAACTTTTCCCATCTTCAATCCAGGTAGAGTAATGGAATTTTAAAATTATCCTTGGTAGATAGAAGGATCCTTGGATTTCCGTCCTTTTTATAATAGTCCCCCAAATAAAAATATGGCAGAAGGTACAAAGCAAAAAACAGGACAGATATCTGGGGACCAATGATGAAAGGGGAAAGGTGGAAGTTGTAAGAACTTCCATCTCTTTAAGCACAGAAAGAGACAAATTTATCTTTCAAATCCACTCAGCTTTCTACTCGCCAAAATTTATTTCAGGAAGATTTTTCTCTACTGCTCCATTCTTACCACGTCTGAGTTGAGTTTTTTTATAATTATTTTTGTCAGAGTAAATCACCATGAAAAGAATTCACCACTAGTAATGCTAATAGAAAAGGTTATCTAAAATATATCAAATTGATTAATAAGACAATGTTGCTTTATTGATTATAGACTATCTGTAAGGGAGACTGGTATCCACTTGTAATCTCTTAAAAGTTAATGTTGTGGGTGATCAATAATGTCTATACAAAAATAGTGTCAACTGGTTGGTTAATTGATTGCTTAGTGTCCACTTCGCAACTAAAGAGGTGCTACTTAGAGACTTGCCATCGGGATCTTTTCACTCACCTCAATTGCTAATGCTAATTGTAATCACCCACCTCAGAGTGAGTTTCCAGAGCACCAAAGTACAAACTTGAAAGAATTTAAGTAACTAAATTTAATTAACTAAAACATGTGCTTTTTACTTCCAAATAGTCATTCAATTTAAATTTCAATATATTAAAATAGTTAAATGGAAGTTAATGTTAGCCTGCAAACTCGATTCCTCTACTGGTGGAAACAGACACTCCTTTTAGTCTAACATACATTTGTTGTACCTAAAAAAAATACTCTATGAGCATCTGGTGATGGGGGGTGGTTACTACATCAGTCATTGTGGGATACAAATGTGAACATGGCACCTTAACTCTACCTTAACCCACACCCTAATCTCAACATGATGCTATACACAAATTTTGGTGAGGAAAAAAGAGAGATATATACAAATAACAACAGCACGATGCAAGATTCAAATAAACATTAAAAAATACACAAAATATTCAGCACTCCAGAACTATAAGTTATGATTTTCATGTCCCATTGAGCCCACACTTGCTACCTTAGTTTCTGAAAGCCTGTCTGAGTCTTGTTTTGGTTTAAAGCTTTGCAGTTTGCAATCATAAATGGTGCTCTAAGGTGGGCTGGTGAAGTGGCAATTAGGGAACATGGTCATTTGCATTTTATGGATCCTCTGCATAAATGAATTATTTAAATTAAATAATTATTTAGGCTAAAAATATTGCTTGTTATTATGAGAAGGAAACTATACCCTATGGGAATGCTTATAAATCCAGCATTGGAAATAAAAATTGTCAAATGAAAAAAAATCATAAATCTTAAAAAAAATACACAAAATTTAAAACCATTTCTACCGACAAGTTAAAATGTTCAGCTCTATTAGGTGAATCTTTTTTTTTTTTTTAGTAGGTATGATATGATAGACCATAGAGTAACTATAAATATTTCTCATTCCTCACATGCTTAACTCACTTCTTAAAAATTTGAGTGACTATGAATCTTTCTGTTTTTAAATCAATAAAAAGAAATTATAGACTAAATGTGAGGTTATGAAAGTTTAAGTAGAGATGACCAATGGAAAATTTAATAATGGAATTCAAATAAAGTGTGTTATTTATTTATATGTAAGAACTGTACTACTATTTACCTTTACCATACGGTTACTGCATACAGGTTACTGCTAGCTTGTAACTTCTTGATTGGTTAGTAAGAAGACATTAAATATTTGGATTTCCAATAAACCAAATTTAAATTTACAGCGCTAAAGCTAGGACACATTCAGTCTAAGCATTTAAATGAGCACAAATGCACTAGAGCTTTGGCATAAATTATGTAGAAATTGTGAAATGAAGCAGAGGCTCTGCTCTGTGTGAACATAGAATCTAGAAGAATTTTCTTCTCTAGTATAAATCAGAGGTCAGAGTTCTGTTCCCTCAGCACAAACCAGCATTATTTTATTTGGCATTCAGATAAATCTAAGCATTCTTTATGTTCTATTAAAAATTTAAAATGATCTTTTCTAAAGAAAAGGATTAAAACTATACTAATATTGATTTGATCAAAAAATTACAATCAAATTTTGCCTATAGGCTCTGACTTGTTTTTTGAAATCTTAAAGCTGAAGAGAATGACTTAATCTAGGTACATTTTAAAAAATGATTTCTTACGTGAATCTCCTTTGTACTCTATGTTGTTTATTTTTTCTCGTGTCAGTGAAAACTAGTCAGTTGTAGTATTTAATCAGGTAACTAAAGAAAAAGGAGAGAGAACTAAAGCCCAGCAAATTAATTACCAGAAAAACATCTTAGAAGTGATTCTGCATTATTTCTGCCTGATCAAACACTTTTGGTCTAGAAAACATCATATATGAGCACGGTTGCCGTTGTAAACTCATTCAGGCATTAAGACTGTTGATTTCCTCTCCTAATGTTTAATGCAGAAAAGCAAATGTTTCATTAGGTGCTATCGTTTTCCTACCTGCCTGCCCCCTTGGACCTTTGGTCTTGATTAACATAATAATGAATTACGTTTATCTCTGTGTATTCACAAATACTCTCTTGGGGACAAAAAAATGGCATAGGGTATAAATGAGTCATCTGTTCAATCACAATTATTATTAGTTAAATACATTCAGCCTAGTGCAAGTTGACAAGAGCCTATCTTGTTCTTCGGACTCAGGGGTTAAGATGTTGTTCTGTTCCTTGCTTTAAGTTTAATTACATTTGGTTTTTCCAATGTCCTTTATATTGTGTACATCGGAGGATTCTGGAGTACATTGTTAGAGTTTTTGTGCTTTTATTTGATTCTCAAAGATAACCACAATAGGAATTAAGGTAGGATTAGTTCAAAGTGAATTTCTCTATTTTATCAATAAATAAGTGTGTTATCAAAGGACTGGTAGACTTTTCTTTCCTAATAAATACTAGCATACCTTCTACCAATAAACCTGAAAGTGTGCTTAAATGAATGTTAGCAATTGACATTAAATCTATGTAATAAAATTCTGTCTTGCATTAATTTCAGAGAGGAGAAGAGACCAACACATTAGAACAGAAAAAGCAAAGGATGTTGCTGAGTTCACTCTGGACCATTGTTGGACTAGTGCATGGTACATCATACTATAGCGATAAAAGAAGAAGGGAATAATGAAAGGCAACAGCAGAGATAAAACTTCAAGCCAAAATTACATTCTTAGTCTAAAAGTAGATGCTAAGATGCAAAGCAGGTAAGTATCAGATCTTGGGGCTATGAATTAGCCAATATGAGAAACTATTAGTGACAAATGGTTCATCAGGAGATGTGATCTCATGAAGAAAGTCTGGCCAAGAGTGACACAAATCTGTTGGACCAGATCTGGTTGGCCTAGAGTTTGTTTGTTGTTGTTTTTTAAAGGAGCATGTCAAGCCCATTGCCAATTTTAAGGTAGCCTCTTATGCAAATGTAAACACTTATGCAAATGTAATATGTGGCAAATGCCTTTCATGTGAGAACTCTACCAACAAAGGAATTAAGGTTGTTATTTTTTGCATGATTGCATTATTGGAGGCTAACCTGCCTGATAAAGAAATATGTTGATTCTCATATGGAGCAGTGCTTCTGAAAATCTCAGAACTATTCACATGATCCCTGATTAAGAGAGTAGACCCATCACAAGACTCCTTAAAAATTATTTTCTAACGATAGGTCTATGCATCACTTAATCAACACCCAAATGTTAAGAACCTGTTGATAATCTTAAATAAGTTTAACTAGCCTCTAACCAAAGTGTAGAGAAGGAAAACAGTTTTCTTCAACCCTCTTAGGGTTCCTGGCTGCATCTGACAAAAACAGATTCACAGGAGAAAAGCACACAAATTTATTTAATGTAAATTTTACTTGACATGAGAACCCTTATAAAGAAACGAAGACCTAAAGAAATGGGAAAACTTACTTGTTTTTATACTAGGTTGAAAAAAGAGAGGCAATTGTGGCAAAGTGACAATTTAGAGAGGCTAGAAGAAGATAAGATAATTTTAACAAGGTCTGCGTGTATAAAATTCTTTCAGTCTCGATTTCTTGTCCTTGAAGATAAGAGTGTATTTTTTCCTCCCAGTCCAGGAGGGCACCTTGCACATGGGAGTTGTAATCTACTGATTTAAGGAAGAAGAAAAGGTCAGAGTGTCCTCCTTGCACCTGGTGTTTCTCAAGTGCCTTAAACTCAAAGTAACCAATGTGCCAAAGTGGCATATTTAGGGATGACATGCTCTGAACTCCTTCAAAAGCAATAAGCTTCTCGAATGCTTTCATTTCCACCAAATAATCATAAAACTGGAGGAGTGTGAAGTTATAATCCTAGAGAAATTATAATCCTAGAGGTGTGTGAGAAGACCCCACAATTCACCAATGTTTTCTTTGTTTCCCGTTAAAAATCTATGGTAATGTTTCATCTTCTTTATAACGTATCCACTTGAATATATAAAAGCAACAAAATACTTTAGCAAGATATGATGTATTTATTCTCACTTTATAAACCCCAGTCATATTTATGTGTAAAATCAGGACATTTATATCTCAGTTTCAGAGAAAGCTGTTAGCCATTTCTTATCAGGCCCATTGCTGATAAAATTAGATGATTAATTAGAAGAAAAGATTCATTGGACTATCTATTAAAAAGGGTATGCCAGTCATTATTCCTCAGGCTTTGAGGCACTAAATGGTGTCTTATATTGATAATGTATAGCCAAGAATATAAATATGGATATGGATGTAGGTCAGAGGTTCATGTTTTGAGATACATGCTACATGGTCAAATGTTAAAATAATCAGACAAATGTATAAGTTTCCTATTGCTGCTGCAAAAAATGGCCACAAACTTAGTGACTTAAACGACACAAATTTATTTTCTTAATACTTTCGGAGTTCAGGAATTCAAACCAAGTCTCAGTGGTTAAAATTAAAGTATCTTATAGGTCTTTTTAGAAGTTCGAGGGGGAGAATCTGTTTTCTTACCTTTTCTGACTTTAGAGGCTGCCCCTATTCCTTGATTTATGGCCCCATCCTCAACCTTCAAAACCAGCAATGGGCAGTTGGAACCTTTCTCAGGTTCTATCACTCTGACTCTCTGCCTCCCTCTTCTTTATTTAAGGACCCTTGTGATTACATTGTCCTCAACCAAATCATACAGAATAATCTCCTTGTTTTATGATCAGCTGTTAGCAACCTTCATTCCCTCTGTAACCTCAGTTCCACTTTGCTATATAACATATTCACAGGTTCCAGAGATTCAGACATGGAAAGCCATTATTCTGCCCAGCGCCCTGAAGTTTAAGCCAATATCACCATCAAAACTGAACACCTGAGACAACAGAGAAAACCTGATAATATCGAAAATAACTATTATTGCGATTTATTGCTAAAAATATTTTAGTCAACTTTTAAAAGTTACATTACAGTACAAAATCACTAATGTCTTTCTTTAAAGTATTAGTAGATTGGCACTTTTTCTGGAAAGTGTCATATGTGATCTTAGAGAAATTACATACCGGAAATTTTAAAACCATAATTAAAAGCTAGTTTATTGGTTGTCATGTTAAAATAATTTTCTTAGAATTATAACTCATTCTGTTTTCTGCTGTGTATTTTTATTTTTTTTTATTTTTATTCATTAATTGTCACAAGCAAGATTTACTATTCCTGAAGACAGGAATCACCTGGACGCCTGTTAGAAGAAAAGAGAAACTTAAGGCCCTCCTCACTGAATCAGAATCTAAATTTTTCTAAGATCTTCTGCTGATTTGTGAGTAGACAGAAGCGTGAGAAACTCTGATGTAGCAGAGTCTCCTACTTAATGTAAACATTTATATTAGCTGTCAATATGTTTTTCTGTTTATATAACTGTTAAAAGGGCCTTCATTAATGCTTTGTGCACAGAATTGACAACTTTCATAATGACAGTTGTATATGTATCATAATAAATAAACATTTATATTTCACATTATTGATAGAATTTTTAATCTATAAAGAAAGAAAAAGACACTCTGAGTTCCATCTAGGATGCTCACCTATATTTGAAAGTGAAGATTCGGAGGTAATTACACTGGAAAGCTGGATGACATTCTTTGTTCAATTACTGAGATGGGTGTGCTGACTGGATTTGAAATTTCTTAAAAAATCTCGTAATGGGTGATTACACAAATTTAGGAATTCTGGGAATTACACTGAAACACACTGGATCACACAGCCTTCCAAAGATCAAGGCTAAAGCCACAAAAACAGAGTAGATTCTGTGCTAACACTGAGGCTGAAACTGAACTCTGAGTGCATGTGTATTAGATTTTATTGTCCTTTTACATTGTCTTGGAAAGGACACAAATCATAATAAACAATAACAAAAGACGAATCAACATAACACCCCAGGTACTCTTTGGCTGCTTAACTTAGAACAAATCAAATTCAATAGGAAACTTTAAAATTGTCTCTACATATTTGAGAAGCTATTAAATGACAAGGGAATGAGAAATGTATTATGGAGTCCTACGGGGTAAAACTGAGACCTCTGTGAAGAAGTTACAGGAAGAAGGATTTTATCTCTCATAAGAAATAATTTTCCAACCATTCAGGAGAGCTGTCCACAGATAAAATAGGATGCCTTGAAGGGGAATGGATTCTCTTCTGCCTTGGGTGGTTAGCTTTAGGCAGAATGACCTTTTGAAATGAGCACTGCAGGGGAGATTCAAGTTTCATTCACATGATTAATAATAATAGCTAACGTTGATTGAGCCCTCCCTAAGAGTCGAGTGCAGATCGATGCAATTTACAACCTGAACCCATTTACTCATACCACCTTAAGATGGGTGCTGCTGTTTTCTCTGTTTTAAAAAGAGGAGCAGAGAAGTTAAAGGAATTAATCTAAGTTATTCAGATAGCAATCGACAGAGGCAAAATCTGATTCCAAGTCCATCAGATTGTAGAGCTATAAGACACTTTGAATATAGCAGGACAGATTTGGACTTATTATTTGTCCCCTCAACTGGAACAATGCTTTCCAATAATTGTACTAAGAGGCATAGGATTACTCTGACTTTTAAGAATGACACCTTACATCTTACTGCTTCCAACTTATTTGGCTGGGCTAAATAATTTCTCAATATAATTAATGTGTACACGAAGAGAGAGAGGTCTACAGATGTAGATAAAAATATAAGAGGAGAAAGTGGGGGTGGCCCTACTACCAAGAGAATTAAACACATTATTCTAAAGCCACTCCAGCATGTAGTTTAGAAGGAATTCAAGAAGTGTTTGTTAAGTGAATGTACAAATGAATGGACCTTCCATTTTTAATAATGTATCATGTAACAGAGTTTTGATGGTAAGAAAATCATTATTTGGTCCACTATTTTTATCTTACATTTATTAAATGCCACAGAAATCTGTACCTGATTAAAATGAGACATATTAGCTGTGTGAAGTTTTGTGATCAATTTGAGCTAGAATTAGCCCACGATTCCCATCATCTTTAAAGTGGTCCACCTGTTACTTTAAATTACAGTCTTGGTAATGGTTTCCGAGAAATATACATCATCTGTTAGGTCTGGTAAATGCATTCATCCTGCATTACATTTTTTAAAAAAAAGGCAGAGCAATAATTTCCAGTTTCTAAATTACACTTACAGATAGTGATGGAGTTTTGCCAGCTCTAGATCGTCTTATTTAAAAAAAAAAAAAAAAAAAAAAACTACTTGGTTTCATTTAACTGCAATGAAATAATCCTCTGTATAAAAACTGGTACCTTTTGAGTTTATACATATATAATTATTAAAACAAGGAACTATTACTATCAAAAGATCAAGAGCATTTAAAATCAAATAAAAACATTTCTAATTCACTGTGGACCAGAACAGATGGTGAAGAGAGTTGCAAATCGATCCCAGTAATTTCTTATCTTTCTGGTGCCTGGAGGCTGTAATTGTATATTCTGCCCCCATTATTTCTTCATTTTGTTCACTTATTGTCTCCAATGTTGAAAATCAAATCCTTCCAGAACCTGGCTCCAACTTTCCTTTATAATTTAATTAATATATTTTTATTATTCCTTTTAGGACCCACAGAAGTAACTTACTATTTTTGCTACCTAATACTTAGTTATCCTTTATGTAGCTATGGCACCATGGTTTTGCTTTTTGGGAACCTCCCATCCCTTTCTCTAAGTGGTATTTTCTCACCTACTCCAAGGATATTCCATACAGAGCATTCAGGCTCGGTCGTGGGACTTTTCTGATCATAGTGATTTTTCCCCCCGGCTTTACTGAAATATCATAGTGATTTGTGTTTTGATGACCAGTCAGAGCCTTGTGTTGAAAGAAGATGTACTATTTCTACTGGTCCTCAACCGGTGGGTATTATATACACTATGAATCCTGAGAGATGGAGAGATCTAGAGAGGCTGGGTCCCAACAATCATAAGATAACACCTGTGGACCATTTATAATGTGATAGGCACTGCTGTAAGCACTACACACGTGTAAAAACATTGGCTCGTTGGTTGCAACAAACATATTCCCGGTCTACTATTGAGAAACTGAAGCACAGTTTTGAAGGGGTGACAAAGGACACACGGTTATCAAAGGGTAGAATTGGGGTTTGAATCTGCGAAGTGTGGCTCCAGGAAGTATAACCTTAACTACCATCTTCTCCTGCCATCATCTTCGAGGGCCATCATTTGAACTGAAGCCAGTGGTATTGCCATGAATTTCATTTCATTGAGCTAAAAAAATCCCACAAAGACATTTTGAGTTGAGTTTGCCATCTCTGCTAAAAAACCAGACCAGTCTCCTTGGAAACAAAAAAACACATCTCATGAGTTTCAGTCTTCATATTTACTGACTTCAGAAATATTGCATGACATATACTCTCTCCAGCTGAGTGTTTCCTACTGAAGGCACATTTCCAGCATGAAGCTTTCCTCACCCACTCCACACGACAGGGCTGTTCCCCACTCTACACCTACCAAACCTAAGATGAAGGAGGTCATAGCACTGTCCTCGACAGTGTTGAATTCTTTGTTATTTCTAATATCTGTGGTATCTTTTTCTCAAATAAAATGTATGTTCTTAAAGAGGTAAAGGTCAAGACCATGCATTATCTTTCTCTGATCCCTCAGGATGCAGCCTACAAAACTGGTACCTATTAAATGTTTATTAGGTATCAAATGATCAGAACTAGTGCATAGTTCTTCTGATGGTACATAGAAAAAATGGGGGTGTGCCTTAGGTGTTATGTATTGAGGCTTACCATATTTCCCTGGGTATGAGGTAGAAAAGGTTATTTCAAAATGAAAATAAAATTTATAAGAAAGTAGTCTAGGGTTATTTTGGACTTGTGTTATTTACACACATTGAATGATCTTGTAATATTGCTCATCTTACATAGTTTTCATGATATCAAGAATCAACACTCATGTCCTGGTGGACCAAGCCTCATATCTACAGCATTGTGAGAGTTCTCCATATTTGCATAATAGTTCAGAATTCACACTATGTAGAACATATATTGTTTCATATGACCATCACGACAAACTTGTGAAGTTAGTATTGTTGATTCTTTTATATAGTCAAGGAAAATTTTGTTCAAGGATAAATGGCTGCTAGTGAGTGGACAACCACCATTACAATGCAAACCTTTTATACCTACACTTGAACTCATTATACTCTTCAATTTTATTATTTTATTGCCAATAGACTATCTGCCACATAGCAAATGCTCAATAAATATGTATTTGTTTGACTGTCTCTTATCTTTCTTCATTATTAAAAAAAATATTCATCTATGTTTATTAGAGACATCAGCCAGTCTACCATTTCTTTTTATATACAATGGAATATTACTCTACCATAAAAATGAATAAAATCTTGCCATTTGCAACAACATGGATGACCTATGGGGTATTAGGCTAAGTGAAATCAGTCAGAGAAAGACAAATGCCATACAATTTTACTTACATGTGGAATTCGAAAAACAAAATAAATGAACAAACAAAACAAACTCATAGATACAGGGAACAAATTGATGGTTGCCAGATTATAGGAAGGTTGGGGTGATGGGTGAAAAAGATAAAGGGAATAATAAGTACAAATTGGCAGTTACAAAATTGTCATGGGGATGTAAAGTACAACAAAGGGAATATAGTCAATAATATTGCAATAACTTTGTATGCTGTCAGGTGGGTACTAAACAGGGTGACCAGTTTGTAAATTATATAAATATCTAGTCACTATGTTGTACACCTGAAACTAATATAATATTGTATGTCAACTACATTTGAAACAGAAAAAAAAGAAAACAAAATGGCAAAACCATGAAAAAGTTCTTATTATAACAACCTTCATAAGGCAATATTGGTTTAGATCCATTGGCAGTGAGCAAAAGGAATGTATCCAGATTGATCTCTGATGGACAAGGAAAATGTTTCTTTGACGGCCCCAGAACAGAAAGTATTACTGATTCCTCTTTTGCTGGTTAAACAATATAAACAGGGATAGAAGATTAAAAAACTGGCACTTGAGTCCCTTATTAACAGTAAAATAGTTACTTGGTGGATGGCAGATATCATATGCAGTAAGGAGGGGTAGGTGAGCAAAAGCAGATTAGACTGGCACGTTTTATCTACTGCTGGCTGACCTCTACGAAATATGGATGGTTTTTGTGCAAATAAGTTTACTTGTGTGAGTTCACATTTTGTTTAAACGTCAGTTTATGTTAAACAATTTAAACCATACAATCTATATGCATGTGTGAATATATATAATATATATTTATTTATATATGTGTGTATATATATATAATATGTGTGTGTGTATATATATATATACATATATATATATATATATATATATATATATATAGTCAATGTGCTATGTTGAATACTACAAGATACAATGAGGTGCTGTAATGAACAGACATTTTTATGCCCCCAAGGAATTCACCATGCAGGTCATTCAGAAATGCTCTATTGTAAGCACATATGTGTCCTTTTCCCTCAGCTGAATTGATGCAGATCTGAATGTATACCAACCACAAAGGCAATGAATGGAAACAAAGCTCACAGTTTGCAAACCAATTTGAAAATTAACAACCTAAACTTAGAACTTGCTCACTGAATCCCTGCTGGCTAATTTTGACTCGGAAGCATGACAAAGACAATGGCTTGTCACCATTCAGTGCTTCTAAATAGTGATGATCATTTGAAAGCTTGGAAGGTGTAGTTTAAAGAGTGAGCTCTCTGGGAAGAGAGGAGAACTGGCACTACTGGGAATATTTAGACTTGGCTGCATCTGGGTGTATTCATAAGAAATACAACCACATATATTAATTGAGTTTGAGGAACTGATAATTCAGAAGCATTTGTGACCCATAACTTTAGCTTATAGGTCAAGAAGTTTCTTTAAAAACAAATTTATTTACATACTATAAAAATTAATAAGTAAAGAATGAGAGTATTATTAATTCAGGTATTTCATTAAAAGAGAGGTTATCCACTTAAACAATTTAGTATCCTTCTCCACTCCCACCTCATGAATATTTCGATTTAAATAAATCTCTCTGTTTCCTATAATTCCTCTTGTTTCTTTCAGTGTGACCCTCCACAGTAACAGCCGTGCACTTTCTCCTGATCTTTAATGGTTATTGATGACTGTCACTGGATTACAGCTTGTGTCCTCAAAAGTAGGAGGTGATGTGTTAATTGTCTGAGAAGATTTCAACTCCTCCACTTGGCCTGCTGTCTTTCTCTCTCTCATTTTTTCCTCCTGCTAAAATGCTTTCTTTACTCTGCTTCCATAGAGCTGGATCTATCACTAACCAGCCATTGCCGTGTATTTGTATTTTGCCAGCAAAGCTGAAAAGGCCATTCTCAGGAGACCACAAACTGGGACAGCTTCTCAGGTTCATTTGCTTTTCCATCACAAGTTCGATCTTCCTAAATTCTACTTCAAATGGAATCCCTACCTGAGTTCTTTTTAAACTAAAGATCAGACCCAAGAACATCAAGAACAGTCGCAGAAATTATATTTGTTTGAGCAACTGTTTGGACCTGCTCTCACTATATTCAGAATCCCCTTCTATAATCTCTTGGTCAGGCAGCTACAAATTCAAATTGCTAATATTGAATTAAGCAAAAATGATACAGTGGAATGCAGAAAACATCGATTTAACCATTCCCTGGTTATTTCCAAGTCCCTTCTAGATTAGTGCTCTATAGATTTATTGCATTTGATCTTTCAGCCTCTTTTATTTAATTATTTTGCTTGATTGTTTTCATTCATTCTGTATTAATTTAAAGGCTTCATGGTAGATTTGAGGTTCTAACCTCCAAGTTTGAAATATATGCTGCAATATTTTTATTTATATTTTATTATTTATAGTGCCAATCACGTGCTAGCATCTTACAGCACATCAGGGTTTGCAACTCTAATTACTTTAGTCATAGACCATTTAGATTGTCTTAATAGCAAACTCTCTAGGTCTACGTAATGGAGTTGTAGTTTATTTGATATTAGTATCAAATATGTTAAGATATTTCAAGATTAACAAGGTAATAGATAAATAATTTTATACGCAGTAAAAAGACAAAAAAAAAAAAAAAAAAAAAACGTTTTTAACCAAACTAGAGGAAAGTTGAATTGTATGTAACAGGAATCAGAGAACCATGCTGTCTAACCCAGGGTGAAATGGAACAGGTCTAACAGGCGCCCTGATGACCTTGCTTGTCTCTGTGTTGGGTATGTGGGCGGGCTGCACCACCATCTAACTGGACGCTTGGTGTAACACCTTGCAGCTTCTGAAAGTACGCAGTCTGGCGAGTAGCTGCCATGGGCAGATTCTCCTTGATCTTGTTCCCTCCTCATCCCACCTTAGGATGCAGCTGCAGAATCCTGTGTTAGTCTGCAAAACTGCTTGGCTGTAGTTTAGTGTCAGCTTCTCAGAAGAAGAAACACCACTCACACTGTCTCTCCTAGGGCCTCTCTGGTTCAGAGTTGTCCTGTGGGACCAGGGACATGGGCGCAGACACCATGCCCATCTTGCCTTTGCTGTGTGTGTATGTAATAAACTTTCTGAATCCACTTGGGCTTCTGGTCTCCTTTCCAGCCAAATTTAAAAGCTGTAGTAGTAATACTCCGGCTCTATACAGACTGCATTTAATGGGGAAATATCAATTGCCTTGAAGTATATGCCATTTTTAATAAATCAATATTACGTATTGAATCTTAAAATGAATTTCCAACCACTGATATTGTTAACATTTGTAGGCAACACAATATTGTGACTTCTCATTTCTGGCCCTTCTTCAATTACTACGTCCTTTCTTTGTGCTTCTATGTAACTTCTTATTTTCTCGTTTTAAATTTAATCGATAATGTAATTGTTTTTTCATATCTTTGTCTACCCAGTGAAATTAGTTATTCATACTGGAGAGAATTATTTGTTTCTATATTCCAGATTCAGCAGAGTATAATTGATTCAATGAATAAATGAATGAATAATAGTAGCAGCTAATATCCATTTAATACTTTCTAAGTCCCACAAACTTTCTAAGTATTTAATTACTTAATTATTACAATAATGCCATAAGTTTCAGTACTAATTTTATAGATTAGGTAACTTAGCCAAAGAAGTTTAGTTTTACCTTATATAGCCCAAGGTAAGACTGAATATCATTACTAATAAGCAAATACAATATTTTTACTGAAAAATACTAGTAAAAAGTTATTTGATTTTCATTTATGTCTACATACCTCCTTAATTAAAATCTTCTATCCCTTATATCATCTTTCAATATTTTATAGAATACTTTTTTCTTAATTCATTTTTATTTTAACCCAGTATCAATTTTGGCTGCTCAGATTTAGTTTAAAATTTAATTAAAATAAGATATAGATATAAATATAGATATAGATATTAGATATAGATATAGATGATAGAAGTAGAGATAAATATAGATAGATGATAGATAGATAGATAGATAGATAGATAGATAGATTTTTAAATTTCATCTTGAAAGGTATCACAGGTCACAGAAATAACATGTTGGCTATTAGTTAATGAAAATACCAGTATACACACGACTCAGTAGATTAAAATAGACATATATATACACACCCAGTGTCAAATTAATGAAAAAAGAGAGAAGCATTTTCTTTTTCACCTAGTACCCTGAAAACTTTGTTATTCTACAGCTCAAGATCTGCTTACTGACTTTATAAAAAATTCAAGTTTGAATTATGCATCATAAATATCAGTGAATGAGAGCCATTTTATATTCAATTGATACAATTTTTGATATTCTTTAAAATACTAAAGAATCAGATTTTGAAGCACAATCTGGTGAAGGTAGCATTTTGGAAAAATTGTGTATGGAAAATAAATCAATATTTTCTAAAGCTGGTGAAACATCTTTAGATGTTATGAGTGAATCAAGCATATTTTAATGTTTTGCCATAGAAAATGTCAGTGGTGTACCTCTATAATATTGTTTTAACAAAATACGCCTTCTATAGATTAAGCTATGTGAATATAATTAAAGTGTAATGTGACATAGCTCATAGCTAGGTCAACAACATAGAACAGAAAATGACTTTTCTTTTTTATTTCATGTGTTTTGTGCTGTTAAATAAAGAGAGGCGGAAAATGTCCCAGGTTTTCAGCATTTCTTTCTGCAACTTTATGGAAGAAGCTGATGAATAACATAAATAAGTAGTATCAGCTTTTAATATGTCAGTACATATATTATTATCATTACTGATTTAGATTGCAGAAATGTTTGTATTTCTAAGGCTCCATGTTATTTTCTCATGACATTATAAGTTGGCAAACAAAGGTAACATCATGTCAGCAACAGCTGGCCAATGATGATTGGAATAAACTCAGAAATCCACTTTCCCTTCCTTAACACATCAACTATAGAGATCCTTTATTAACAAAATAAAGAATCATATCCTCAAAAAGTTTATTTCAAGTAAATTAATTTAACACATATTATTCTCTCAATTTTAATTCCTGCATTTTATATTTCCACATCACTTTTATGTGTGTGTTTGTGTATTAAACCAATAAATCCAATAATTCAGGTGTGTATAAGTTTTTCTGTAAACCTTTGAAAAGATTTTCCTTTTTAGAAGCACTTCAGTCTACATCACAATTTTATATTCATATATGTTCACATCACTTTAAAATGTCACAGATGGCATGGAACACAGTTGGCATGTGTACTAAAAGAAAGAAACACTAAACTTGGGGTGGGTGTAGTTGCCGATACACATAATTTCACTCCTATTGATTCTAGCTATATTGGTATAGAATACATTAGATCGCACATGATGAGATTCTATAGGAAGTTTGATGCCATGATAAAGAGAGGAAACAAATATCTCTGGGAATCAATGTCCTTCACAGTAATTCCTCTGAGTAGCTGGCTGCCATTTGAATACAGTTTCAGCATTTTAAAATAAGTCCAAGGTTATCTAAAAAATATGACATGAACAGATGATTACCAGTAAGTGTTTAACTCATTCAATATGGAACGACCCACAGAGATTATTTAAATCCAACTAGCAGGTGCCATCTTGGCTTGGCATAAGACTAGGCAAAAGAATATGTCAAATTTCTTGGGGGCTGGCAGATCACACAAGACCAAGAATGTAACTCTGCAAAAGCTCATTAATTCACTTGGATCTATGGCCAGCGACTATTGCTTTTAAGTCTGAACAGGCATCTCATAAAGGTCATAGATGACATATCCTGTCTGGGTTTCTGATCAGGTCTGGCTATTCCCTCATCCCTGTATCCACTCTCTGATCTGCTTTAATCTTACATTTCTTCCCTCCCTCCCTTCCTTCCTTCTATCCTTTCTTCTTTACTTCCTTCCTTTCTCCTTTCCTTCCTTCCTTCCATCTTTCCTTCCTTCCTTCCTTCCTTCCTTCCTTCCTTCCTTCCTTCCTTCCTTCCTTCCTTCTTTCTTCTCTCGCTCTCTCCCTCCCTCCCTCTCTCCCTCCTTCCCTCCCTCCCTCCCTCCCTCTCTCTCTCTCTTTCTCAATCTCTCTCTCCTTCTTTCTTTCTTTTTAAGGAATGACAACTGATATTGCCTGAGTGATTTTGCATGCCAGACACTGTAATATACCTTTTGTGTATGTTATCTCATTTAACAGATGAAGAAATTGGGACCCAGAAATCAAATCAATTCCCATCTGTTCTCTGGCTTAGCTTCATTTTCTGATCCTAGCCCCCTGTCCTGTGATCATAACTTTCCATCCTTCTAGCTCTCTTTGTTGCTCTTTCTCTTACTCATGTTCTACTCTTTTATACTTTAACCTCCATGAAAATAAAATATTTAGCCTTTCTACTTTCTACTTTCTCTTTAATTATGAGGCCAGTGGCTTAATGCTCTTAATATTTGAATTAGATTCCATGATCTATCTCTTTAACTATATTCTTTCCTCTATCTTCAACTTCCTTCTCCAAGTACATCCTTCAAATACAACTTCCAATAACACAACTCATATAAATTTGAGGCATATAAAGCATATATTTATATAAGGCTAAATGTGTGTGCTTTATAGTCTAGTCCAAGATCCAAAAACCCACTACCAGTGGGGCAACTTATTGGCATTTTATGTTCACAGTCTCCACCCTGTACGCAGCCCCCAGTAATGCTGGTGTTCCCTTTGTTTCTTTGTTTAGCTCTCTCCTCCAGCCTGCACATCAGCAACGCCAAACTTTACCCAGAGTCTTCAAACTGTCAACTGTCTTCTCCCCACAAGTGTCATCTCCCTACCTCTGAAACATCTCTGTCTGCTTATTCGGACTCACACACAAATGCACATAACATCTAGCCCCTGCTTTCTTCCCCAGCACATCTCACTCACCCAGTACATTTGTCTCTGGTTACACTGAACTTCTTTGAGTTTCATAAACTCATTATGCTTGGGTCTTCTGAGCATGTTTCTCCTTTTGTTCTAGAATAGTCTTTTCTGCCGTCTTATCCTCGGTAACTTCTACTCATCATATTAAGCTTAACTTACGAATTACTTTCCTCAGGAAGACTTACCTGATACTTTAATTCTGGCTTGGGTATACAATCTATGTACTATCCAGGCATGTAAGTCCTATATTACAATTTTTAGTGTCCCCCAAAATGATCAGTGTAAAATAAATATGTGTTGAATGAATGAGGAGATAAATAAACAAATCATCTAGATTATCTTCCTGTTTTATCCTTGAATTTACCATGACATTATTTTAAACATACCTACCATCTTTAATTCTTAATTCTTTCATTTGAAAATAGAGAATATATTATGGGAGACTTGAGTTATTATCTACTGAAACATCTTAAAATGTTTATCTCTAGAAAGTAAACCAAAGTAAAGTCAATGATTTTGCAATACTTGCCAAATAAGGTCTTTCAGTTATCAACCTAGATCTTAGTGGATGAGCCTATCACTGTAATGCCATACAAAGCAGAGGCAGTGCACTGTGAAGAATGGGGGCTTGTGTCTACCTTTGATAAAGCTAGGGCACACACCAGAATCTTTGGTTCTATGAGACTCTCAAAAATATTGCAATAGCACTATAAATATACCCAAATTTACCTACGATGTTACTTAATGTGGTAGTTTTCAGTTAAAACTTATCTACACCCAATTAAACTCATCTATATCAAGTAAAGTTGAATATTCACAACCAACCAATAGAGTTTTGACACACTTGCTATGTACTCATTACTGGGCTGGGTGGAGTAAAGGATCCAAGAGACATAAACTAAGATACAAGATAGGCTTACTATTAATAACATAGTCAAGACCTAAATAGGTACACATGAAATAGAACAATTGTGTTGTTCTAAGCTGCTGTATTTCAACTATATATATGCCCTATATTAGTTCGGGGAGAGAGAGAAAAATCATTGCCATAGTTTTGTCTGTGACTACCTGAATTAATATCCTCATTCTTGAATTACTTATAGAAAGAAAGCAGAGATGATGCAATGGTTAAAAGCAGGCTTTGGAGTAAGACAGGTCTAGGTTTGATGTGATTTCTGAAACTTATTAGTTCTTTGGCATTGGGTACCTTACTTAACCTCTCCAAGCCTCATCTGAAAGGTCAATTAAATGTGATGATATGAATGAAGCATGTGGCCCAGTGTGTGCATCCAGTGAAGAAGACCACATTTATATTTGCAGCTATGTTGATTAGAGTTTATTTAGCATGGCGAAAAAGTTTCTTTCTTTTCTGAGAAAAGTCCAAAGAATTACCATGCAATATTAATTTTATTCTGCTTAGCAAAATGATGACAAAAGGAAACAAGTGTGATCTACGTGCAGTGCATTCTGAGAGTAGAGAATCAAACATCTCCAGGTACAGGGACCAGATGTAATGGTTCTTACTGGTAGACAGGGACCACCTGGCTGCCATTTACCTCACACTGACATAAACCTATCCAAAAACTCAGGTACACTGCTGTGTCATATCACCTCTTATCTTTAGATGATTAGAACACAAAGGAGCAGGAAATTTCCTTTATATCTGTCAAATACTGAGTCCTCCATAAACAAAACTAATTTTATTATCACCATTAAGCTATTCCAAGTGGCTTTGGAGGAGGATGTGTGAAGTGCCCAGGCTCCAGCTCAGCATACCACCTTTTTAAAAGTCACAGATGCTTGCTTTTAGAAGCTAGACACCAAATAACGAGATTATTCTAATTTATATTCCTTGAGTGCAATATAGCTTGCTGAATTCTATTTTCCATTTCATAGCTCAGCTCACCTTTTCCTTTGCAGTGCCTGTTCCATGTTGATAATTCTTTAGGGTTACTCTGTGGTTACTCAAGCCATCTGTTGTCCCACAGGTATCTGCTTCTATCCCCAACAGCAGACCCAAGCTGAAGGGATAAGGCCCTGATGTGTCAGAAGTTCAGAGAAGGAGAGGCTTTTAAGTAGAGATAAGATGGGGAAAGACAATGGTGTGAGAGAGAGGATGAAGAATGCATGAGAAACAGGCAGAATTTTATCTGAGAACTGGAATATTAGAAAGAAAACTCTGACATCTTTTATGCTTATAAAGGCAGAGGCAGGAAAAGATTGTATGTAGAGGCCAGCAAGCTTATTTTATTGATTTATTGATTTTTACTATATGGAGGGAAACCATCAGAGTTATGTTAGAAAGTTGGGTTTAGGCCAGGTTATGAATGATTTATAAGTTAAATTGTACTCCCCCCCTCACCAAAAGATTTAAAAAAATAGAAAAAAAAATCATGAGTTGCAGTCCTAACTTCCAATATCTCAGAATATGACCTTATCTGGAAATAGAGTCATCACAGTTGTAATCAGTTAAAATGAGGTTATACTGGAGGAGGAAAGGTCCTACTCCAACATGACTCAAGTCCTTATAAAAATGACTCCATGTTTGGACATAGACACATGCAGGGGAGAACACCATGTGAAGATGAAGGCAAAGATTGGGGTGATACATCTACAAGTCAAGAAACACCAAAGACTGCCAGCAAACCACAGGCTGTTTCTTGTAGCCCTCAGAAGAAATCACTCTTGCCAACACCTTGACCTCAGACTTTCAGCCTCCAGGACTGTGATGCAATACATTTCTGTCGTTTAAGCTGTCCTCAGTTTACTGTACTTTGTTATGACAGCCCTAGCAAACAAATATATTTTGACCGTTGGACTAAGAATTGTTTGCCCTTTATTTTACATGCAAAAGGAAAACACAGAAGATGTCAGGGAAGAGACCTGATCAGACCAATTAATTTGACTGTTGCATGTTCAATCGACTAAATGTGTGTAGAGCTAGAGACAGGGGGTCCAGTAAGAAGTCCACAGCACAGTTGCAAGTCGCAGAGCCTGGCATCTAGTAAGAGATCAATAAATAATTATATCTTACATTTATGAGTTTTTCATATCTGGCACATTGCATGCATCACCTTAGTGAATTCTTGCAACAACCCCATGAGGGAGGTAGTATCAGTATCTCTATTTTACAAATAAGTAAGCAGATGCTCAAACAGAGTAAGTGGTGGAGCCAAAAATTAAACCCAGATCTATTTCTAGAGTCCAAGTTATTTACCACTATGATATATGTTTAATAACTGAATAAGTGTGTGTGTGTGTGTGTGTGTGTGTGTGTGCGTGCACGCGCTTGGGTTTGTATGCATGTGCACAAGTATGGCTGAGAAATGAGGCCAGGCAGGGTAACTACATAATATAAATTCATCCCTGTAAGTTATTGAAGTGAACGCTTTATAAGAAAATTAATTAGTAAAAGGAGTATCAACATATAGAAAATTCATAAGCATTTTAATTACTACTAACGATACACAATTTATTCTGCTAAAAGAAAACTCAATCAAGAAGCAAATTATTGTTATGGGTATAAGAAAATTTGAAATTTGACTATTTGACCAGTCAAGTAAAATTAAAAAATTAAGCCCATTTAACCTCCACGTTGACTATTATTTTTGAAGACTTTGACTAATATGTAACATCGTTTGACTCTCAGGAGTCTTCATTTTAATTTATCCTCATTTGTAGTTATATTACATGTACAGGTGACATATTTTGTATCTCTTTACATAGGTCACCTTCCCTTTCTTACCTAACCTTTTTTCACTGAATACATGGATTAAAATAAAATATCTTCATTTTGTTGTGTTTTTTCGTGGTTTACTTTTAATGTTTATTTGATTACTGAAAATATTTCAGGGTACATAATAATTCTCTGGACTATTAGTTTAGGAGAAGTGTCATCAGAAAAAAAAACCAAAAAAATTATATATATAAAAGGCTAGTAAAAAAAAAAGTCACAACTTATGGCACTGGGATGCGGAAGGAGCAGTACAATGAGATAAAATAACCTTTTCACAGCCCAGGACACTTTTCAGCCTTGTCTCAGAGAGCATTCGCAGCCAATTGTATGGTAGCTTCTGAGAACAACAGTATTCTGCTGGAAGAGGGTCGGTTCAGCATTGATGTCTGGACAGATAAGCAAGTCTGATCATATCGGAGGGGTTTCAAGTTGCTTTTAATCATACCAGTACCTGTTTTTTACATTCATACACACACACATGCACTCATAAAACAGTGTTTTGATTTACTTAAACATATCAAAATATGTTAAATTATAACATATAACCTTGTGCCACCAACAACAGTGACACCATCCATATATTTCTCTATTAGGAAATAACATGGTGTATAGTCTTGGAAATTCATTATCAAGAAATGCCAGCTAGTTTCATAGAGCATCTCCAAGTTCATGCTATTCACCCCAATGCCTGTTATTAATGCAGGAATGGAACAGACAATCGGTCAGTATCAGCTGAATGCATGAACACTTTCAAAATAAAGGAATTGCTTCTCTCATCATGAAAACTTAGAGCATTCTTTTTTTTTTTCAAATTTCTCCTTTTAATTGCAAAAGTATCACACGTTCTGATTCAAAGAACAAACCCCCACCCGTGCCCTTAAATGCTTAGAGTTCTGCTAGAATTCTAAGAAAAAAAAAATAAGTTTATTCCTCTAATTTTTGTGTAGAAAGACTGGTGCTACCATGGCTGTTGGCTGATAGAAATTCCTAAACAGCTTTCAAACCCCCTAGTAAGCTGATGTAGCAGAGGGCAGGATGGCAGCTGTCCCCGAGGCCACTCAAGCTGCTCCCAATCCCACCCCTTGCAGCATCCTCACTGGGTATTCAGTTGTCTTCATGCAGCATCCTTTACATCACAGGAGAAAGACCTTGTCATGTCCTCCCTGATTCTCCTAAAGGTAATACAAAGAGCACGTCCCTTCAAAATTCACACAAACCCTCCCTTATTACTGAGCACGAGAAACTAACAGGCAGTCAGATGACAGTCATCTTTTTATGAAAATATATTGATAATTATACAGATACACGCTATCCCCATTCATTCTATTCACAGACAGTTCTACATCCTATAAATACTGATCTTTGCAAAATACAGCTTAATGAAACAGCTGACATTTTATGACTTAAATTGCTTGATTATAACAATTTTTTAAATCATTTATTCAGGACCATTTGAAAAAAAAACGTTTGGAGGCTATTAAATCACTTAGTTTTGGGACTTTCTTACTTGACTTTTACGGAACAAACTAAAATGTATACACATATGCCATTTAATATAACATTTGCTATAAAATTTTAAAATATTTTTTAATTTTCTTGTTTAATTTATAATTGACTATAATTTTTCAGCAAATGTGCACGTTCTACAATTTTGACAAAGGGAGGAAATCCAACATAAATATTGTTTTCAAAAGAAATGGCTTTTTATAAATACGGATTTAAAAAATTAATGAATTTGGTCGAATTACAGATCATAGATATGTTATTATATATACATTAAATTATATTTTGTATTTTTTGGTATTTCGGAATCAATAAATTTTTTCCTTTTTCAAATATTCTTTAGACTTGAGAAGCTTGCCTGTCCCAAGCACTGCATATATATCATCCCTAGAAAATGACATTGGCAGAGACGTCAAGGCTCTCAAATTTCATTTTTTTGTCCAGTTCGAAACTACATTTTTCCATGTTCCTTGCAGCTAGGTGTGGTCACGTGACTAGGTCATGGTTGGGATGAGGTGGAGCAGAGGTGAATCTTAGATCACAAGAGAGAATATGCGTGGAGAAAGATGAGCAAAACACACAAAACCAATGGAGGAGTCGAGATTCAAAACACAGAGGAGATGCCACGTCAAACCTGGACCATTTCTGCTTGGACTGTTGCAGAGGGAGTAAGTGAAGGAGAAAGCCTTTCACCTTATGTAAATCAAGGTTATTTTGCCTTTTGTAACAAAAATTGAACTGGTATCCTAAGTAGAATATTGTAAGAGGCAGGGCTGAAACAGAGCTGGCTTTGGTTCTTGAAAAGATAACTTGATGGAGAAGATACATAGAGATGCAGACATAGATGTAGATATATAGATATTTTAACATACATAGCAAGATGATTTTATTTATGTTACCTTTTTTCACTAACCAAATCTGAATATATATGCATAACACCTTCAAGTGTTTATACAAGAGCAATGATCGGTCTCTGCAGTGAAGACCTTTGAAAAATATTATAAATTCTATGGGCTTACATACACATTTACAATATATCTCTTAGAAACATAGTTTATTAATTCTATATTTTATAAACATCAGACTTCGCTCACTGATGGCAACTTTTGGTCAGCCCTTCTTATGTTTGGCTCTTCCACCTTTCTGTTTTCACACTGGATGCAACATGGCCCTGCTTGTCTTATAAGTGGTCTTCTTAATGCATAAATGCATTTGCAAATGAGTTCCCAGAACATGCTAATGACATTTTGTTCTGGATCATTTCCAAAATGGTTGCAAGCAAACACGCTCATTTAAGAGGGGGAAGGGAGAGTAGAGGGAGGGAGGGAAGGAAAGAGAGAGAGAGAGAGAGAGAGAGAGAGAGAGACAGAGACAGAGACAGAGACAGAGACAAAGACAGAGAGAGTTTGGAAGCAGACAATTATCCAATGGCTGTTAACTAAAAACCTTTGCACATAAACATGATTACTTGGGAAATAGCATTGGAGTCCAATTGACTGGCATTGGAAATTGAAAATTGACTCCTTCAAGTTCAAAAGCTTTACCACAAATCACAAGGTTCATTAATTACTCTACAGAGGATCTTGGTAGTTGCCTCTCTGTAAAATCTACTGCCTTTATATATCTGAGGCTTAACTAGAGAGACAGGGTCAAGAGTACAATGTTTGTTGATGTTAATTGGTTCTTCAATGGCAGTAGCATATGGAGAGCATGTAACTATGATGTGTTTAATCCAAGCAGATTAAAATACCAGTCTGAGATTTGAAATAACTTTTGAAAAAGATGGAGCCATCTTATTTTTGTCACTACTTTCAACAGATAGAATTGATATATGTAACATAGTCTAAAATTTTTGTTTTGTTTCATTTTGTATGCTTCATTTTTTATATTTGTGCCTGTATTTATCTTTGCTTTTGTTTTTAATCAAATGAATAAACTACTTTCTACTTACTAAATAATACTGATCCTATTAAAATAATGGCTAACCAAATAATTAAATTGAAGAAGAAAATCTAAATAATTCATGCACATTTCAATCATTTATCCTATAGAAATTTCTGATTTTTTTGTCGGTCTTTGGAAAGGCTGCATGTTATTCATATTCTAAGACACTCAGAAAAATTGATAAGATATTGAACATTGCAAAACATTTATTTTCCAGTCATGGAGATTTCAGTAGAAAAGTTTATTTTGAAACAATCTAAGATAGTAAATAAATCTTTAACTATTGAGAAAATAAAAGAGAAAAGGAGAGAAGGTAGGGGGAGAAAGACTGAGAGAGAAGATGAGTGAGCAGATCTAAAGAGAGCAGAGAATTGCAGGAGTCAGAATAACCCGGAGTTTATCAGTTTACGCTGACACATTTCCTTGGCAAAGGCTGCTGACTGTAGGCAAAGTCACATGGCTAGGAGGCTGGTGTGTGTCTGCTTAAGAGCCCGTGAAGCTTTTTGCCTCTAGACTAGCATGTGCATCATGTGATGCTGGGGTTGCCATGGTAAGTACATAGTGTGCAACTGAGCTTTCTTTCTTTTTTTTCTTTCTGATATGCTGTTCTAGTATAGATGCACCAGAATTCAAATTAATACTATAAGAAAATCACTGGAAGGAGAAGCTTTGTGGGCTTTGGTTAAACATTCAGGACTTATGTTAGATTCTGTAAGCAAATTTGTTACATCCATTTATTATTTTTTCTCAAATATAAAGTTTGTCTTAAAATCGTCAATAGATTGTCAGTATACAATTTAAAAATACATCGACCATAGTTTCATTGTTTCATCATTCGCTATGTTGAGGCTTATGGAGAAGTTTTTAGCTACCTGATTTATTTCTTAATCTCTGAAGAAAATGATTCTTTTTGTTGTTCTTCAAAATATCACAGGCATTGCAAAAAAATTCCAGGAGTGTTGAACTTTTTGAAAATCGAAAGACATCATGATGGATTTGACGTAAAAGCTTCCTTGAGAATTATGTCATGGGTTTGTAGCCTTCGCGGCACTTTCTGAGTGCTCAGAGGTCCTACAGTGTCACAATGTGGAAAGTAAGCTTAGCATTCTGTTAGTAATTTGAAATCCTGCTGGAGTGGCCCAAAAGACCAGCCAGATCTGCTTGACTCAGGCAGCAGCAACTGTTGGGCGAGCCATTCTCGCCCCTAAAGCCCACCCCCAAAGTAATGCTTTATTTCTCTCTTCTTGTTCTCTTCTGTATCAGAACTGTTCTTTGAAGTCAGATACACCTGAGCTCTACCACAGCTCTGCCACTTGCTATGTGATCTTGGCAAACTTCTTAAAGTCTCTAAGACTCTGCTTCTCCACCTACGAAATGGGGCCAATGATAGACTCTCCCCTGTGGAATTATCATCTTGATTAAATAGACAGAGGACATAAAAATGCACAGGATCTGATATGAGATGTTCTCATGATCTCTGTAGAGTTACTTACATCTTTCACATATCATGCATATTCTTGAAAACTAGCTATCCTAGAATTTCAAAAATTCCCCCAAAATTCTCTGAAGTTTTATTTTTCATCTGGATTAATAATCCAACTAGAGCAGTCAAAAGTGAGTATCGTTTCAAAGCTCAATTTCCTGATGCTTTTTCAAATAACATGTTTTGGGAGCACAGATTATCAATGAAATTCCCTGTAGAAGAACTGGCCTGGATGGTGGCAATTAGGTCAACAAAACCAACAGGTAGACTAGCTGGGCTTGGACAACTGTGGCCTGTAATCCAAACTTGGCCCTCCACCTGTTGTTATAATGATGTTTATTGGAACAGTCATGCTCATTAGCTTAGGTATTGTGGAGGGTGATTTCATACTGCAACAACAGAGTTAGTCTCCACAAAGATTTTATGGTCTGCAGAGCCTAAAATAATCACCATCTGAAAACATTTGCTGACCTCTGGACTCGATGGTATTTGAGTAGGAAAGCACAGATAGAGGGAGAAGGTTTTTAAAAAGCAATGCTGTGAAATAATGTTCAGAGCTCCAATTCCAGCCATGTTTTCAAACTCCAGCATGATACCTGTATTAAGAAGGAACCCAGTCTAACAGGGAAGAGAGAGGAGTAGTCACTATAGTAGGGGTGGGGGAGGGGGAAATCAAGATTTAAAACTGTAAATGATCACGAACTTCACTTTCTTTACTTCCCCAGGAAGAAGAACGTGGTTGCTAAGACAGCCCAGGGAGCTGTTGTGTTCTGCAGAGTTCAGGAATTGCTCAAAGACTGGAGGAGGGAAAGTCAACCTCTCTTGCTTCCCCAACACCCCCGCCCCCAATCCAGAAAAGTTACCTTAATTTACACAATAAATAGTTTAGCCAGAGACGGGAGGGGAGAAAAGAGACCTTGAGTTGCCCGGTATTGAATCTATTAGAAGTTTATAGATGGAAAAAAGAGTCATTGTGCTGAGTTTTCTAAATGAAATGGCCCTTCGGCTACTCTTTAAGAGACTCCATCAAGGGTCTGAATCACTTTACAAAAATGCCAAGTTGTTAAACTCTCATTTGTTGAATGAGATTCTTTGCCAGAGTCTGACCATTATTTGGCTCAGTTTTAATTTTACATATGGAAATCGCTACAGAAGATGCATTAAATGCATATAATAGAATTACAGAGAGTGCTTTGAGAGCAAATAATGTAGAATGACCACTAACGTCTGTGAAGACCAGAGAAGCTTTCGGAGAGATACTGTCTGAGCTGACAGGGGCCTGTCCAAGACACAGGCTCACAAATGGTGGGGAGCACACAAGTGTGAGCAGAGGCTGAACTTGTGGGAACCACACATTTTCTATGGCTGGAGAGTAGTGACCCTTCGAGAAATACTTAAATTCTATTTAACTTTCACAATCATCTGACACGGTGGGCATATGACTGCGATTTTCATAGATGAGGAAATTGAGATTCTTTGAGGATAATACATTTGACTAAAAACGCACAGTTTGATGGAGTGTTCTTATTTGTAACTCATTTGGTATTGTATAAAAAAATGACCCACTTGTTGAAAATGTCCTAGATATTAAATACTAAATGGTGATTATCTGAGTAACACACAAAATTTAGCCAATCTGAATGATCCTTAACATTCATCTACCTGTTTAGAGTTTTATGAAGAAAATGTTAAGATGAAAGGCAATTTTTTTTCTGTTCAGAGAGCTTTAGTAGGTTTTTTAACTTTTCGTTTATCTTATCCAAAGTTTCTACATTTTATTGCCCAACAGTTTTCTATGTCCAACAAAAATCTAAACTAAATAAGATAATATAGGTCAGTTATACCAGGAAACTAGTCTTACTTTTCTTTCTAACTTTAGCAACAATTGATTATATGACTTCAGGAAGCCCACTTTCTTTTTGGCTGATATTACATATTAATCTAAATCTGAGAAAAATTATAAAATAAAGGTTTGTTACCAGCCCACTGCCAAGTCTTTCAACTCACAATCTCTTTGCACCTTATATATCCCCTTAAAAGAGTATGGCTCTTTCACCTATTATCAGGAATGGATTTAATAAATCATTGAGATTAAGGTAAAACTAATATCAATGTAAGAATACTAATATGCTGCCTCTTCATTTGCCTTATAAAGACTGAACTACGATGCAAGCAAGAAGAATAATTTTATACTTTTGAGATTTCTGACACTGGTTATATCAAAGGAGATATTTTCACAGGGCGAGGGAGGGTTAAATTATAATTCCCTAAAATTATATCATATTAACAACTTTCGATTAATTTATGAATAAGGTCTCACAATAACAATCGATCATTCAATAAATCATTCAAATATATTTATTGAGCATCTACGTTTCTAGATGCTTTGATGCTGGCAGTGAGCAAAGTACAGCCTCTGCCCTTGTGGTGTGCACATTTCAGTGAACGAGTTAATACTCGGTGCTTATGAGGTCTGTTTCAAGTTCTCAGTGCCCAATGTCATTGATTTCTTATAACATCCTAAGCTGTAGGTACTATTATTATTGCCACCACTTTATCATGGAGAAAACCACAACCCAGAGAGTTTGAGTAATTTCTTTATGATTGCACAGTCAGAAAGAGTTAGGGACAAAATTTGGTCTGGAAGGAAGTCTGACACCATAGATCATACTTGCTATTTAATACTATGGGTTCAGATGAAAATGCTAAATACTTAGGGAAAAAAAAGAAAACAAGAGATAAGTATAACAGGAAACTAACTTTCTGGAGGACGCTGCCATTTTCTTTTGATTTTAATTATTAAGAATTAATTCCTCAGAAACTACGTTTTTATTTTTTCTTTATCTGAATGTGACCCACTGTGACAAATTTAAACTTGAGTTTAGACTTCAGTATCCACCCCCATCAAACCAGTTGTCAAATTGAGAATTAAACATCTATATAATCTGTATATTGAACTAGTCCAATATTATTATTAAAAAAGATTTGCCTATAAAATTATCTTTATTAAAGTGTCTGCTAAAATCTGTTATACTACAACTCTTACTGGTTATATAAAATCTAAAAGTAAAGCAAATCTAAAAATCCAAACCCTTGTTTCTGTTTAAACTATTCTCCACACAACTGAGTAGGTGCTATCCTACAACAGGGCACAAGATGTGAATTCTTAAATGCATTAGATAGATTTCTGTTAAAAAAAAAAATGTCCATTTTCTCTGATTTCGGGAGCTAAGCAAGGTCAGACCTGGTTAGTACTTGGATGGGAGACCACCTAGGAAGACCAGGTGCTGTAGGCATTTAAAAAAAAAAAAAGTTGACAATAGAGAGCCCTCTTTAATTTTCTCCTTCACATTAAGTTTTCCATTCCAAGTGTGTGTCAAGAATTTAATTGCAGCATGAAATTAACCCGTTATAAAATACTGTACTTGTGCCCTCGCTTTCTAAGGCAGAATGAACTAAATAATTTGCTTAATGGCCTCTAACGTGAGGCCTCACTTTAATAACCAAAGTGCCCTGACTTGTTGAGTAAATTCCCGGTGAGAAATGCTGTGTGTGTGTGTGTGTGTGTGAGAGAGAGATTCATCAAAACATCAATGGATCACACACACACACACACACACACACACTCACACAAAGAGCAGATGACTATAACTTTTGTATGGAAGCCTGTGCTGCCTTCTCCTGCAGCTGTGGTAGGGCCATCCCTCACTGATGTCCCAGCGGGAGAGGACATGGCCGCTCCAGAGACATTAACTTGCCAGCACCTGATAGGTGTCTTTCAGATTAATCGAACATCCTATTTATATACTTTCTGTAAAAGTTCTTCTGCATTCATTTGTACTATTCAAATCTGTGGGCAAAGCAAATAGTTACACAAATAATAAAGCCCATATATATACTCAAATTAATTAATCAAATCAACTTGATTAATTTGAACTTATAAAAGCTCTCTTTCTTAAAAAAGAAAAAAACCCTATTTCTATTGTCGAGGTTGCTGAAAGTTTGTCTTCTAGAAAAGCAATGTTACCGTAGCAAGTGTTGGCTGAGACGCACAACTTTTAGTATGATGGAGGTAGTTTCAAATTATTTTTGGTTTATTTTGTCAAACTGCAAGGGTTCTCACGATTATTCCTAACAAGCATTTGCCAACTAACGTGTATATTCAGAGCTTGAAGAAGAAACAAAGCCTTTTAGTGACCTGGTTAAGATTTCCTTGACCTCTACTCTCTTTCAGTTTTTTCTTTGCGTTATATCTAATTTTTTTCCACTTAATGCTATGGTTTTCAAAGGACTAAGTCCTGATCACATGAAAAAATTTGTAATAGAAATACCATAAGTGCATTGGTCATTGATGTAATTATTTATATCTCTCGGTCTAAGCCGTAGAAGTCAAGCCTAAGAGCTTTAGAATTCCGTCAAATTATGATTTCCTCTTTTTTTGGC
The DNA here is from genome assembly GCA_028627145.1 of Eidolon dupreanum. Lineage (NCBI taxonomy): Eukaryota > Metazoa > Chordata > Mammalia > Chiroptera > Pteropodidae > Eidolon > Eidolon dupreanum. Next base: position 160,737,488 of record CM053503.1, on the reverse strand, counting down.
TTTATTTTATATTTATTCTATTAAAATAATGGTAGAGTGTTACTCTGGGATTCTAAGTCTCAAAAAACATTTTTTGACAATTCTAAAGATCCTTATGCTAATTTATAAGTCATATACAATGGAAGATTCTTCCTACAGTATATATATATAGGCTCTATTATTTGTGTAATTATTTGCTTTGACCACAGATTTGAATAATACAAATTAATGCTGAAGAACTTTTATAGAAAGTATATAAATAGGATGTTTGATTAATTTGAAGCAGTTACAGCTGAGAAGAAAAATGCTTTAATGAAAACTCCCATTAATTCATTGTCCTACTATTATTCCTAATACAAAATAACATTTAATACAACATAAAATCTTTTTAGGTCATTTTTTTTTCCAATCTACTTTAATGAATTTGAAAGGAGTGAAGGAAACTCCTTTTTTCTCTGAAGTTCAGACATGATTATAAACAAAAATTAAAATACTGACTTTGAGATATATCAAGTCTAATCTTAAATACATGACATTGCATTTCATCAAGTATCTTAGAAACTGTATTATTCCCATGAGAAATAACTTCACCTTAGACAATTTTCTAAAAAGATCATTCACTTCCATCATTGATAATATCTTCATGATTCACGTAGTAAAAAGACGAGATTTTTATTAACTAAATTCACTGCTCTTGGAGTTGAAAGTACTGAGTGTTTCCACTACATCTTACTCCTTGTCTGCCAGAATAGGCTGCATCCTTATCAGAAACTAACAAGAGCTGCCAGTTGGCACATGGAGATAGTATTATTGAATCAAGCTGATCATTCTGAGCCTGTTCATTAAAACAAGGTTTTGCCTGTGTGACATAACATGCATGCATTATTAAAGCACGTCTTTAAAAAATAAACATGCACACGTTTGTCTAGGAGAGGATTCAAGCCATGATATGAAGGATTTCTCCATTCCTTCACATGTTCACTGTGGCCATTTCATTTTGTTCCCAGGTTATCGTTCAGGTTATTGCTCCTACAATAGTTCATACATGTCATTCAGCCTCGACCGAGCTTCTCATTCAACTCTGGGGTGACAGAGGTCATTCCGTTTTCATGTTAACTAAATCACAGTCTGTCTCAAACCAAGATTGCCAATTGTGCTAAATTAAAGATAGAGGTTCTTAGCTGAAGGCAACACACAGGGGAGTGTGTTGAAACTGTTAAGCTGACTTCTTTTTAGAATCCTAAGTCACATTGAAATGGAAAAGCTTGGGCAGATAGAGTCACTGCATTAATGATAAACCCACATGCAGCATTCCCTCCTAATACCCAATACCATCCTAATCTTTCATTCTTCCACTTTAATGCAATCATAGAACAGCACAGGCTTAGTGTTTCTACCTCATTTCAAAATGCTCTCTTACATGCACCATATCTCCTTGGAGACTTTTAATCTCATAGAAGTGATAGAATACTTTCTCTTCTACTCTAGGTTCAAAAACAGGTGCTTTTATTTTCACAACGCGTGTGACACCTCTGAATTTTCTTCAAAAAAATCACATGGTGTCAACTCGAACCAAAGAGTTTCACAAGGGCCTATTATTATATCGTGACTTTTAAAAGTACATGTTTGTAATAATGAACGCTTCTGACAGCTAGCCATGGAGAAGAATATCAGTCATGGTATCCATCATTAAATAGAATGTTCATGGGTAGAAACAAGGCTAAAATGCTGTAATTAAACTAGTCACACAAGAGTTTGTTACTCTGTTTCCCTTTCCTTATTATCTCCCCTGTCTGGTGCCTATTTCCCTTGATAAATATCTCTACGCTACAGCGATGCTCTCATTTGATTTTGTGAGTTCCGTATCGATTCCTTTTCTGGTTGTACTATCAGCTGACACTTTAGACAATGGTGCTTACTCGAATTACTCCCTACCAGTTTGTTTTTGGGAGATCAGTTCGCAGTGTCCTGTCTATTGCTTATCTCTCCAGTTATCTACCCTTTTTTTGCTGTTTGTGGTGATAGTTATTCAAACAGACACCATTCCTCTCCTTCACCTGTTTAGTCCAGTCTAACCCTGTGAACAAAATTTGTCATGAGTCAGGGGAAATTCAGAATGGCATGTATTATTGGTATTGTGATTTGAGTGGCAGCCAACCAACACTTAGGGAACAATTTATCTACCTGAATTGGACTAGACATCACTAATGCACATGGCAGATTGATGGTACAGCTTTAGTGGACGTATTCCTTATTAATGAGATTCAGTATGATTTGCTAAAAAGGCTTTTACTGCGCAATCCTTTTCTAGGAGAAATTCCCCTCCCCCATCTCTCTTTATACCATTTAATCTGTTGAACCATGTACCATGTTTTGAAAATGTGTTCCTCTTCTCTATTTTTATTTGAAATATCTAGGCTTTTTAAATAATTGTGCACAAATTGAACAAACATACACATGCGTGCACACGCACACACACACATACACACACACACCCCAGATTGGAATTGAAGTGTATCACAAAAGACAGGAACTAAAAAAAGGAATTAAAACCCTAAATTGTTAAGAAGAAAGAATAAAATTATATGGAAAAGAAAGAATCTAAGAATACAATTTTATATCAGAAAGAACTAATTTCTGGAAACGAACCTGTCTATCTTGACGGGAGTTATAAAGCACATGGGGATTTCTTTCTAAATGAGACATGTTATTTGTATTGATCTGCTGACAGTCAGGAGTGGTGAAGGTTTGAGGGCTTCAAACAAGACTCAGTAAAAATCTGGAAAAAAGTCAAAAACTACCCATCTCTTAACCCTTTGTTTCATTATCTCAAGGCCTGAGGGCAGAGAAGAATAATTTACATAAATTACAATGAGTTTTTTTCTGAAACACTCTAAAATAACTTAAGGGTAAATTATTTTAGATTCTAGTCTTTTCTTGATCAAATATCCCCTACTATAAAATTTTTTAAAAATTTTATAAGAGTGTATTTGAGCCAAATTGATGACATAGGCTGGGGAGCAAGGTCTCAAACGGTCTCCTTACTATATAATTTTATGCCCGGTATGGGAGGAGGCACCCCACTTCTCCTGAGAGAAAATCCACATATACTCTAATAACTATAAAGATATTTCCTCATTTTCTTTGCTTTTCAAAGACTATTTTCTTTAAAAGTATCTCTACAATAAGTTGTTGGATGAGTGATTTCCAGTCCTATCTTGTCACTTATCTCCAAAACAAATACCATTTCAATGGTATATTATTACAGGCATCTGAGTAATTTTTAAAGTTACATGTAACAACCCAACGACAAGCATCCTAGGAGGTTAAGAATCCCTCTAGGAAAATTCTTGAAGGCTCAAGTTCTTCTACACAATTCTTGTTCCCTTTGAAAAAGATCTGGATAGGTCAGAGTTACAATTACTGCATCAGGCCGTGTGCAAGGAAGAAGCACTTTTTACGGTGCAAAGGGCAGTCAGAATCTGTCATGGGCCAAGCCTCTCCCAGTATCTTCAAACCAAAATAAAGCTGAAACCTCAAAGTAGCATTTACACTGCCATGTCGAAAACACATTGCTCTCCAGAAGAGAAATCAAATCACAAAGCATTTTTTCTTTGAAAACCCATTTTAGACTGTTAGCTCTTGCAGATATAGTCATTTTATCTTCACGATTCATGATTTCTTTCTCTGTTTAGTTTTAGCTTAAACGCTATAGCAGTTTCACAGAAAGTATGCATTTCCACGAAAAGAGTAAAAATTTAGCAGCTTATATGCCAAGAGGGAAAACTTTCAGGGGAGTTCACTGAAAATATCTGGAAATTCATTTTTTAACTGCATTTGAAATATCACTGCTTTGCCAATTTATCTCCTTTTCCTTTGGGAAACCCAATGTCAGTGCACAGAGTGAGTTGATGCCATCTGATCTGACAAATGTTTCAACACCTACTATGCACAAGAGACCATTTCTCTGCTCTTGGAAGCCGGTTTAATAATTAAGACTAAAACTACCAATAATTGCATCCTTTTGAATCTATTCATGTGCCACAATTCTCTCAGCCCTCATGCAATTTTAACTATTTTATCCAAAATAACGAAAAAATGTATACATGGAGGAGATGAAACAAAATGATAAAGCAAGAAATACACACTTGGGGTGGATACGTGTGTCATTTGCAAATGCTCAAAGCAAACAATCCTGTTTCTTTCTCTGTGTTGGTTTCTACCCTAAATGGAGGTAGAACGTTTTGGGACATGGTGCTCTACATTCATGCTAATGTAACCGTATTATGTGATAAAGAAGAAGGTAATAACGGTGACAGTAAAAGAAATAACACAATAATACTAAGAGCAGCTACCAGTTCCAGGCAGCTATAATGTGTTTGCGAGTCCAATGGTTACTCCACACATGTTGTATATTTATTTCTCTTAATACAACAAGATAAACATTCTTTCCAATTGACAAATGAGTAAACAACTTTAAGAATTAAGGGAAATCTCATGGGTCACACAAAAACTAGGATGTCAAAGGAACCAACCCCTACTTTTGTCCAGGAACTAAGATTTTCCTACCTACTCAGTTATACTTCCCTGTCCCCACACTCAGTCACTGCGAATTTTGATTTTATTATTGGGTAATAATCCACATGTTCTTGGGATACCCAAGAACAGAAAAGGTGACAAATTGTTTGGCAATTGAAAAACTAACTGCCATCATTGCAAAAAGGCCTTAAGTGAATATTACCAATGCTAATAATTGAATCTACCCATTGTCAGAGCATTTTTCCATTTCAAAAATGTCAAGAGTTCTGCAGGCTTACTACATCTGCCTTTTTTCTTGCTTTGTAGATTACAGGACTATGGCTGTTACCTCTGCCCTAAAACAGAAAGCATCTGAGAGTATGGATCACGTGGCCTTTAGAACCCAGATCACTGACTCCACTAGCACTGCACAAAGCCAGAGACCCCCAGGCAACTGCTCTGGTTAATCTACGTGCTCGCTCCCCTCTGGATAAATGTTCAAACAATATCTTTAATAAATGTGTGTATGTGTGTGTGTGTGTGTGTGTGTCTGTGTGTGTGTCTGTGTGTGTGTGTGTCTGTGTGTGTGTGTGTGTGTGTGTGTGTGAGAGAGAGAGAGAGAGAGAGAGAGGGAGGCTTCTCAAGTCTTATAAAAGTATTTCACATTTCTATTAAAGTATTCAATCCCATACCTACAAATTATCAAATACAAAACAGGATATTCTTGCAAATGTCAACAACTCACTAGAAGCCTAATAGACACTCAAACAAAATGTGCGTAAGCTTTCCCACCCAAACACTTCTGCCATCTTCTTCTGTTCATGGAAATGCTACGTCTTTATCTTGCTCTTACACCCACAACCAAGCTATCATCAAGTTCTGTCAACTCTACCTTCAAAAAGTATCTCAGATTCCACTTCGACCCCCGCCCGGTGCTGCTGCTTTGGTTCATGCTGCCATCGTCCCTTTTGGAGACTGATTTTTTCCAGCCTCACAACTGATGTTCCTGCGTCTGCCCTTGCCGCTCCACGCGGTGGCCAGAATGATTCTTTTACTTAAAGAAGTCACATTATAGCATCCTGCCTCTCAAAACAGTAGAGTGACTTCTCAACTCATTTCAATCGAGTGAAAAGCCAAAGTGACCTCTGTGTGCTGATGAGATCTGACCTCATTACTTCTGAGCTGACCTTCTAACCCTTTCTATCTCACTTCTATGCTCCAGCCACCCTGACCTCCTTGGAGTTCCTCCAGCATGCCAGGAAAGCTCTCGCCCAGGACCTCTTTTCTGAATAGTCCTTCTTTCTGGAAACCTGTCACCTGGAGACCTGCATGGGTCGTCCCTCTCTTACTTTAGGTTTTTACTCAAACGGAACATTCTTGCTGAGACTTTCCCGCACCAACCCATCCGAAATTGTGCTCTGCCCACACCCCTGCCCCCGGTTCCTTAGTTCAGTTTTCTCCATTGAATCTATTACATTTTAACTTTCATTATATTTTGCTTCTTTGTTTATCATGTGTCTCCAACACCCCACCCTCAACAGATTGTAAGCCTCACGAGGCTAAGTGTTATTTACTCTTTTGTTCACTGCTTCATACCAAGCACCTACAACAATGCCTGACATATAAATGCTTAATGAAAAACATGGTACCGAAACAAAATAGCTATGCAACACATATAAACCTCAGCCTAATAGAAAATTAAGAAACCTCCTTGGTAATGCTGGTCGTCATTGATGAACCACTTAATTTCTTATTCAAACATCAGGATATGCTGAGTGGTACACTTAGCTCCAAATCAAAGACTAAAATGCAATTGACTAATTAAAGTAATGGCTTTCAAATGCTGGTCTTTTTTTTTTTTTTTTTTTTTTTTTTTTAGTTTTAAAGCATCTTCCTTGTACCTCATATTGAAAGTACTTTTCCAAAAAAAGTTATTTTTTTTCCCTTCGCTTCCTGGCATGCTAGTTACATTCATATTTCAGCATGGACATGAATATTCTGTTATGCATTTTAAAATATGAATGTTTTGGAGAATAACTTTTAACTAGAAGCATGTGTTTTGAGCAGAGATTTATTTTGGGAGGGGACTTGAGATTTTCCTTTTATCAATTCATGATTAAAATTAATTTTAAGGTGACCTATAAATTTATAATGAAGACGTTTTCCTCAGGATACCTCAAAGTTAACAGAAAGCTTGAAGCTATTTTATTAGCATGCTCAGTCTCTACTCCAGCAGCTTCATTTGTTGCATTAGACATGTTCTCGAAGCCATACTGCATTCTTAGTAGTTAAAAAAATCCCCTGACTCATAGCCTGGCTCTATAATAATTCCTTTTCCTTAGCTGGGTTTTTGGACATTTTACAAAAGCCATGTTTAGTTAAAGATTGAGAATATTCTCTGATAGCCTGAAAAGTGTAAGAAACAGGCCTAGACTGCAATCTATTATGCAATCAATCTATAACCATCTCTAAATATTTAACACAACTTGAGAAAAAAAGATTACCTTGATTTTTCCAATGGGTGTCGTTTCAATCATTCAGATCGCCATAGGTTTGGATGTTTGAAAGGTCCACTCTTGACCGCAATTTCCTCGGCATAAGAAGAGCTTAATTCTCATGCTGACTGACAGCCCATATAGGATTATGTTCTGAAAAACCCCTCCCCTTGCCAACATCTGTCCATTTATTTCAGCTATAAAACAGACACTGAGCTCCTTAAAACTAAGAGCCAATGCTAGGTCCAGAATGTGATTAAAGCCAAAACAATCAAAAGTATAAACAGCTCTCAAAAAGGTATGTGAAAAAAAGAAGAAGGCTTGCCTTAACGGGAGTCATTAAAGGTCTCTCTATAGGTGGCCTCTAATCTGTCCTGGCAGGTGACTGAACGAAAAACCTAAGATCACTCCTAATACAAATATAGATGTAATGAGGATTGTCAATGGATTAATGCTGAAGTTTGTGTTAATTATCTCAGGACCATGGCGACCCTTACTGAAAATAGTAGACCAGCGGGACAGACTCCATTTTTATTGACAAAGTGAAGTGGCACAACAGGCAAAATGTACAAATGCCATGTCTTTAGGCTAAGTGGAGAAAGTTAACATTAATGAGTGTAAGTGGTGTCCTCAGATATATGCTCATTAATATTAACTTTCCCCACCAGCAGTGGAAAAAAAAATTAGAACACTTTAAATAAATCAATTTATTTAGGATCAGCCTTGTAGATTTGGCTTCTGGCTTAATAAAGAGCAGTCGCTGAGGGATGGACAACATGAGTTATTGAATTCACTCATCTAATCATGTGGCTCTATGAATAAAAATCTCCCCATGCATTTGGCGTTGTGACCAAAATTACTCCAATATCTAAATATCTTGTTTAGTTTTGAGAAAAGAAAATTCAGATGCACTATTTTAACATAAAAACCAGCATAGCAGCTTGAGGTCCTCTGAAATGATTAATAGAAAAGTGATTGGAATTAATCACAAACACGAGAGGAAGCCAAAATTAGAGAGGGTTATTAAGATACTCTCTGCTGTTTAATCTTGCCCCCTTATCAACACATTAACCTTGTTTTCTCTGCCTGAGCGCTGAGCCCTACAGCAAAATTAGGTCAGAAATTCACATCAGATTAGATCAGCTGATTCATTCCAACACAACCCTGATATGCAGCAGATCTGAGTTTAATTCTAGATAGTATGGCTGAGTGCTTTTGGGGTTTGTTTCCTATGTTCTCAGCATAGGAGCTATAGCTAACTCTAAGTATTTCTAAACATCCTAAGGCTAGCTGTAGAACAGTTCTGAAAGTTGACACAGTTATGTCCCTGTGCTGTGGTTCATTTAACTGTCTTCATTTCACCTGAGTCATGGTACTTCAACATATGTCTTGGTATACAAATAGGGTATTTCACTTTTCTGCATGCCCCCATTTAAAACAACATCCATCAGATCATTTATTTGTGACCAAAGTATCTATTCACGCAGCACTGAATGGGTATCATTCCCTAAAATGCGCTTCGAAAAAATGTACTTTATTTTTATAAAATCTTCTACCGCGAATCCTGAGTGTGATTCCAAAAGTCATTACTATCTGAAGAGAATTTATGTAACTGTGAACATGTCTTTAATAAGATCTCTCCGTGTAACTATGTCTTTTGGTGATCATTTAAAACCTTAACCAATTCAAAACTTTGGTATCACAATCACTTTTTAGGTAGCAATGGAAAAGCGAATGTATTCTGTATTTTAACTTTTTTTCATTATAGTTCAAAGAAGGGGCTTCAGTGGTCCATTGTTTCTCCTTGGATAATGGAAATATTAAAACCTTTAAATATAAATAGCTTCAAAGTATACATACTAATATACAATTGCATGTATTTTTAAAGGAGCTGTAAGTAATCTAATTTCTGACTGTCACTTTTAAAGAGAAAATATAACCTCATATAGATCCCTTGAGGGCATCTGCAGGGAACAGAAGCAACCCTAATCACCTTAAGTGGTCCTTTGTGTCAGAACCACTTTGCTAAAGTCAAAAGCTCTCTTCCAGACTTGTAATGTTTGGGAGAATTTCACTAATGTAGCATTTGTTTCATTAAGGCGGAAAAAAAAAGAAAAAAAACAGCCCTTCTCTGTAACAGAAAGACATGTACTGGGAACAAATTTTCCTGTTGCTTTTAATTTAAGAAATGTTTCCTGTATTGTTTTTAAGATACTGCGGTGAATGATAAAATGGGACAGAATTCAGAAAGAAAAATTTACTTGAAAGGAAGCCTTAAACTTAAGCCTGCTTTTGGTATATTAGATCATCTTCTGATTGCCCATCCTCCTTAGTGAATACTCTCACTTGATGTGCTAAACAGGGGTTTTGACTAAGAATAGGCAACCTTCACAGCAGGCCTGACGTTCACGCTACATGCAGGTACCGCCTTACAAGTTGTCTGTGGTCAGACGCTTTTCTCATTGGTCACTTGCCTCCTTCTTAGTGGCTGGTGCCTGTGTCAAATGTCACCTTGTCACCCCCTCGTACACATATGACAAGCCAGGGTTTTGTAACCCATCTCAAGTGAGCTCACTTGTTTGAAGCTGTAAGTTTTGTGTGTTTGTTTTCTTATAGGCTTTTTAATAAAAAGTAAATTTCATTTAACAGTGCCTGCACAAAACCATTAGGGTTTAAAATAGCAGAAATGATTAGCTACTAAAATAAGTTTTTATTCTCCATTAACTTTTCTTCTTTAAGTCTTTCTCTTTCTCGCCAAATATTTGGAGCTATTAAGAAAAGCACTAACAGTATCTTTTTATTTCTTTAGAATTTTTCTCCCAACAAGTCTTTTTTGTAAAATCTTGTTTGAGAAATGGAAGTGAAGGAACAAGAAAGTTCGTAGTTACACGTGGCTCAAGTTAGTTTCAAAATAAGAAACTGGGCTCAGAAAGCCTAAGTGATAAAGTGAGGAGGATATTCTTTTTCGAAGAGCTCAGTGTTTTAAGCTTCCTAGCTTCTGCACAAAAGGCATTTCAGCACATATGTGATCCAGAAGGTCAATCATAAGAAATCCTATTTCCATTTTTTAAGCAATCCTTGGCAGTCTGCACATTTCTGAAATTGTAACTGGCATATTTCACAGAGAATTATCATCAATGCCTTTTCAAGGTCAAACATGCTCCATCTTTAGATTTTCAGCATTTACTTCCTATATATCAAACCATATTACACATTAAAGAAGGCATTCGACAGGTATGATATAAAATTTTAACTGATTAGACTATGTTCATCAACGTCATGTTGAATTTTCTCTACAACTTGACATAAATTGCATGTTAAAAATATTAAAATATATATGGAATTTAGATGTGGGTATTCTGCTTCTATTGCCATTCCTGAAATCCCAACATGCCTGTATGACCAGAATCTTGCTATGGAATTTTCAAAAATATTAAAAATACATTTTCTATTAGGAATATTGAAACAATTTTAAAAATATACTTTGAGAATTTATATAATATACAAGATTATTATATTTTTAACTGTCAGAACCCCAGGATACTGGTCACCATATGAACAAAATAAAATTGCATTTGAACATTACAATGGATACTGAGATGGGATAACTTGAGATAGCCACAACCAGTCCTGTCACAAAGTCATGTGAGGCCTTTGGTCTCATCCTCCTGTCCAACTGTCATTTGTTTTGTTCCTTGCACTTTTCTCTCTCCAACCTTACCCCCCAACAAGAGCCAGAGACTTCTAAGTCCTCATGCTGTACGTGGGTCCCGCTGTTGAAAATGAAAGACATTTGAGAAGTCTCAACAATCTAGCAGTCTTTACTAGTATATTTTCTCTTCCAAAAATACTTGCACTTTAAATTAGGGTTCCAGAAACACATTTGGAGGGAGGGGTGTAAGAAACGGTGAGAAGAGTTATTAATAGCAAGAGACATACTGCATCTTTCAATTCCTATCAATGTAACGACTACAGGTACATTAAAAAGATGGCATTTGATGTATAAGGAGGCAGCTTTGCAGCTTTTTCATGCAGGGTTAGTCATTCATTTATTCATCATTTGGTTATCCATATATTGTGGCATCCTTTCTCTTATGATTCTCTTATGATGGTCAAGCAGGCTGTGCTCCTGTCTAAGATAGTTAGAACCTATTCCTTCTCACCTGCTCCAGGGCATAATCACAGTAATTTCTTTTCCATTGTGATCGTTCACATCGGCATTTTATTATTATTATTATTGTTATTATTATTATCATTATTATTATTTATGCCTACAGCACCTGGTAGTCCTAGGGTCTCCCATCCAAGTACTAACCAGGCCCGACCCTGCTTAGCTTCTGAGATCAGACTTTGAGCTTGTTCAGGGTGGCGTGGCCATAGACTATGGACCATGGCTCCACTGGGGCGTGAACCCAGGACCTTCTGCGTGTAAAGCAGACGTGCTAACCGCTACACTATGGAGCCACGTCCAATATCAGCATTTTAAATAAGCTGTTTTTCTCTCTTTTTAAAGGAAAAATAGAGAAAAATAAACTTTCACCATAAACCCACTTCCCCCTTCAAGTACTCTTCATATTTTTGAAGAATGTTAAACCTCGAAGTCCTCAGATTAGTTCTCTGTGTTTTATTTCAATTCTGTTCTTCCCACTCTCATAGACACAATCCCAGTGGTTTTTTTTCCCCAACCCTCCATCGAAATTGTTCTTTTCAACACCACCAATGTGGTAAAAGGCATTAGTCGATTCTCAGGCTTCAACATACTTGATCTACTTGTAAAATCTCTTTCTCTCTCTTCTTTAGTCACTTTTATCCCTTCACTTGGAGGCACACCCTCTTTGTGGTTCTTCTCCTCTCTCATTGGTGCTTTTTCTGGATTCTTTTACTATTTCAATCACATAAGCAATCAGCCACCCTGAAGAATTATCCTAATTGCTTTTGTCATCTCTATCTAATTTTGAGTCCTAGGTATTCTCAACTAGGCTCCTGACTGTAACATCTGTAGAATATGACTCTTAAACCATCAGCTTTGATCTCTAACATGAGTCTTGGATAGAACTGCCTATCCAGAATTCTCCACTTGGATATCTGAAAGGGCTTCCAGGATTGGCATACCAGAGGTGAGCTCCTATTTCCCCACCATTTAACCTAAACTTACTCCTCTTCTAGTTTTTATTATTTCACCAAGTGGAAACATCATTCTCTAGTTGTTCAGGCCAAAACACATCACAATTTAACAGCAACATTCAAAAACAACAAAAAACCAAACTTGAGACCCATCTTCAATTTCTTTCTCTTATTCAAATTCTAAATCAATTAGAAAATTCCAGTGGTGCCCATGATTTGATCATTTTATGCCACCTTGACTGCTACCATTCTAGTTCAAACCACCATCGTTTCTCACCTAAGTTATTGCAAAAGCTTTCTCTCTGGATCTCTTGCATTCAGCTACGCCCCATCCATCTATTTGATACAAAGAAAACAGTAATCCTTATGAAATGTTCAGTTAGGGTACATCATACTCCTGCTCAAAAACCTTCAACAAACTTTTTTTCTCCATCAGAATAAGACATAAGAGCTTACAAGACTTTCCATTACTTGGTGGCCCCCTACCACTCTGAACTTATACCCCTTGATTTTTGCCTTGATTACTACATGACACTTGTCCTCTTATTGGAATGTGTCAAACTCGCTGTTCCTTCTGACTAAAATTCTTTTCTTGCAGGTAGTCACATGACTCACATTGCTGGCAGTATGCTTCTGCCATCTCATGTCCCTGCTCAAGTGTAGTTTAAGAAGCCTTCCCTGGCCTCTGTTTTTAATCTCTTTTATCCTGCTTTGGTTTACAGTGTAAAAAATTATTTTTGCCTCTCACATATTTATATATACTTGTTTCCTGAGTGTCTTCATCATCCTTCTCTCAGAATCTTTTTCTGTTCTTTGGCATCTTACCAAGGACTGGAACACTGCCTGACACTTAGCAAAATTTCAATAAATATTTTCCAATCAATGAATACATTTAATGGCAAGTGTTTAATGAGCAATAAATAGGCTTTAGATTCTGTTCAAGAACTATAGAGAAAAATAGAGTCCTCCTTCTCATGAAACCTACATTATAGCTTGGATATCGGCAACCACATATTGGTGCCTTGTTTGCTCATTGCTTCTGGTCACCTTGAGCTCAGGTGAGAGATGCCCTATCTATATCACTTGACTCAGTGTCCTCCCTTGCTTCCAGGGTTAAAGTCTCTCTGCCTGATCCCTAATTTCAGAGATGAGGTCTGAATTCAACTTGAACATAAGTCTACTAGGATTTGTTAGTCTGCTTACCTCTACTTGGTGTCCCCATGCCTGAGAAGTTGGTTTATTCTTCAACTGTACCCATACCTAGGGACAAATTTGGGATGACTTTATCATCTAAAATCCCACTGCCACTAGGTCACTCTGACATAAAGTACAAACCTCTGTATCTCTCCTGTGGATAACACCAACTACTATTGCAGTAACAGCCCTGCAAGCAGCATAGTTATGGAACCTAAGAGTAACCTGGCTTCGGGTATGCATTTTCCCCATGCGTTCTACCATGGAAACAATGCAGAGTAAGTGAATACCTATCTCATCAAATGTCAGACCCTAGACAGCAGTCTTCAACCTTTTTGGCACCAGGCACTGGTGCTCCTATGAGAATCTAATGCCTGATGGTCTGAGGTGGAGCTGAGGTGATGCTCACACTGGGGAGCAGCTGCAAATACAGATGAAGCTTCACTCACTTGCCCGTTACTCATCTCTTGCTCTGCAGCCCAGTTCCTAAAAGGTCATGAACTGGTACTGGTCCACAGCCCAGGAGTTGGGGACCCCTGCCCTAGAAGATTCTTGCTTATTCCTGCTATCAGTAGGCTCATTTTTCTCCTAATCTAATTATAGAAAGAGAAACTGCCTATGAATTTTAAACTGACAAGTACCTTTTTTCTCCCTCACTTTGAGTTCTTACTCATTTGATGCAAGAAAAAACTCTCATACTCAGAAGAACTGCTTCAAATAAACCATTGATATAGATTAACACACACTCACACAAACACACACACAGACACATGGTTGGTGACTTACTCCTGTCCTTTGCTCTATCCACAAACAGGACTAAAGTTTTGACTAAAGTTTTGTCTTGTGCTAAAGGGTGATGTGGGAACAAACGTCTCCAAATCATTTAGAACTTCTTCAATTTAATGTGTGAACTGAACTATCTTTATTTTTATGCTAACATAATTCTAAGAAAAATATATTGCTTCACTAATCTAGCAGAAATCAACTCAAAGTTCACATAACTGAATTTCTTGGACTCCACTTAGGATATAATGATAAGGTTGTGCTCTCTCCACTGTCTAAATTCCTACTTCTGTCTCCTGGACTTCAGAATTCTTTGGAATTGTGCCCCTTTTAACATGTGACAGTAAATGACCTAAAATGAGCCATTTTTGCTATCTTACTATCTATAGATCTTTAAATAGAAACCTTTTGAAGGTTGGTGATGAAACATATGAGCTAATAGTACAGTAATAATCACACTGTGGGTACTTTGTAAAATCTAGTGAAACTACTCAGCAAATAACTCAGTTTATATGCTTATAGAAAAGATTGAATTGTTAAGGTTTAATGCTGGGATTGGGAAACTTTAGATTTTAGACCTGAAGTTATTTCAGAAATTATGTAGGCTATCCTTTATTATTTTGAATTTTAAAAACTCAAACTTATAAAGATAAAATAAATTGCTCATATATTCATGGAACTCCATCAAATATATTTCATACACACAAAGAAATGTCCTAAGAAAGGGCATTTAGTATATCCTAGAATGAAATCTGTGATACCAACTAAAATTAGGTAGAATTAAAAAAATAACATAGTTCTCAACAACGAATTAATTGAAGTATAAATACATGAATAGTGAACATGTTTATGCAGCATGAAATTTTACAAACATTTTTATGCCAGGTAAAGCATATATTTCCATTTTAATAGTTCAGAGGAAAAAAATCTTCTGCAAAATTTCTATTTATTTTTCTATTTATTTTCTCCCTTCCTTTCTACACTCTCGTAAAAAGTATTTTGCTATTAAATGAGAAGAGTAATGCATCCTTGCCTAACTTCTTTATCAGAAAGAACAGTTCATCTTAAAATAATAATTTCCTTTTCTTAATATCACAATGTCCACAGAGAGTAAGCAAAAGTATTAATGCCAGATTTGATGAAAAATCTACCACCTATTGAAATAACTTAAATTTTTATTCAATTATCTAGCTAATAGATATGGATTAATTCCCTAAATTCTGCCTCTTTGCACTTAGTAAATGGACTCCATTGAAGAAACAGGGTTCCATCAAACACAACACATCTCTCTACCTGTATACCTTAAAACACACACACACACACTCACACACGAAACACTGTAATATTCTTTTGCCTTAGGAAACTTAGCCTCAGTTTGGAAGCTGCAATCCAGGGCTCACTTGTAGCTGGTAGATTTTGCAGCATAAAAGCCATTTCATTTGAACAAGCCTGGAATACTTGGTACCAGGCAAGACCTCTAATAGCCATAAAATCATAAAATTCTACACAGAGAGCATACACTGAGGGTTCCACTTGCCTTCAGATGCTTATATAATTCGAATTTTTGATGAGTCTTTTTACAATCTAGGGAGAAGATGAACTATAGGATAAGGTAAGAACTACAAACAAAGACCATGAAAGGTGGGGATTTTCATCATGCGCTAGCCATTAAAGTGTTTGTGTACTCTTTTGAGGGGCTTTTATCAAGAGATTGTTCAGTATAAACTTTAATTTACAGCGAATTGTTTCCCCATCCCATCTGTGCCTCCACATGTACAGCACACAAGTAAATAACCTTTGATAACTGAGGCTTGGATTCTGTCAATAGGATGGGTTGAGTTTTTGTTATAGTTGAGGTACCATTTTCACTTTGTTTCATTAAGTCTACCTTTCACAGTCCCCTTGTTGACAAGGTGACAACATCATGGCCTCTGCAGAACTCACAGATTTCTTTGTGTGCACAAAACTCAGAATACTTTTATTCGTACTTACCGTTTTATTGCTTCTTCTTGTCTTCGGCGTTTTTCATTCTTCTCCTTCAAGTAGGCCAGGTTTGTTTCATTTCTCAAGCGATCATTCTCTCGAGCGATGTCTGATGCGTTCTGAATGACCAAGCCATCATAGGCTTTCATCCCTAAATCCTCAATATATTGGAGAAATGTGTCCAAAGGGTCTTTCTCGGGATTAGAACTCATCATCTTGGAGGAGATCATGTGAAAAGGAACACTTCCTGTAGGATGAGAACACATTTTCCCTTCATCAAGGTTGAAGATAAAAGCATGGTGCTATATATTTCCCCAAATATCTTGTCAGCCCTAAACTTCAATGATTATGGTAGTATCTACCTGGAGACAATGTCTCTTTAAAAATTATAAACAATCAGAGTGTTTGAAGAAATAGTAAATGGATGTTGCTTCAGTAGCAAACACTCATCAAAGCAACAAAATTAGCAGGACAAAGGCCAATGCTTTTGCATCGAAAGGTAACATTATGGTGCGAATACTGTGCAGTGCATGAAGATAAACATTTGGTTTATGTAATTAGTCATGATTTTGTTTCTCAAAAATGTGTCTTTATGTCAACAAAATATATCAGCTCCAAGCTTCATTTATTTCTGATCAGCATAAAGACTTTTCTGTTCAATTTCTTATTTGAAACAAACTTTCTCGTTGTGTGTGTTTTCCTCACAATTTTAGATTAAAATTTATGAATCTGAACTATTCATGTAGGATATAGCAGTCATCAAGAAAATAGACAGTTCTCATATAATTTGTCTTGGTAATAATCCCTTATTGACCCACCATTAGTTTTCAAAATGGTGCCCTATGATGGCTTGACACCATAACTCAAATATCATGGGTCATCAGGACCATGTGAATACTGACCAGTCTGGTGATTCAAACGGTGACAGCTGTGATTACCATTACTACATGAAGTTTTAAAAACCTCAGCCATGGAAAAGATTACTGAAAAGCAAAATCAAATCAAAACAACAACAACAACATAGGACTTTGAACCATTGCATATTACGCTCATCTACAAGGTGATGAAAATAGTCTCTCTTACCTCCTGCTGAAGATTAAGAGAAATGATGACTGTAAAGAATTTAGCATAGAGTTCAACAGTAGTAACTATATAATAATGTTAGCTAATATTGTTTTAATGAAAGTGTAGGAGGAAGATGGAAAGCAATAGTAATGTCAAATGTATATATGGGTATAGATGAATGGGTGGATGGATAACCAGCAGGCTATAAAAATCAACATGCCTTAAAGTAGAGGTATTCAATGAATCATAGAAATCAATAAATCCAGGGAATAAAGAAACTGTGCTTTAATCAATCAAAAATAGAACTGAAGTTTAATTAATTACATACAAGATTAAATATTACCCTTCTAGCTTAATAAGGCTTACTGTCCTCAAATGCATATTCACTAAAGTATAGGAAACTATACTATAGTATAATTTGCTATAGTATAGTATAGTATAATATAGTATAGTACAGTATAATATAGTATAGTATAATTTAGGCAGATCGAAAAATCTAAAGCAAAATCAATTAACAAGGGAAAAAATTTGATCATTTAAAAATTAAAAATTAACTTTTTTCTCTAAAATTGCAATCATCTTTTTACATCTTTTTACTTTCTTCAAAGGCTGCAAAGATATTTTAAAAATATTAGCCCAGCTATTTCATGTAGAAGTCATAGACTTTCATTTCTACCATTACAAATCATTTTTATTCTGATTTTTTTACATGTATAGTCATGTTCAATAACCTGTATTGTAGCTATGGAAACTTCACTTCTTATCACAGCTTATTAACATTTTAGCTGCCAGTCAATCCATACATTATTTGAAACTCACTCTGAATTTAAGGTTATAGTTATTTCCCAATATGTATGAAATAGTTGAAACTAGAGGATAAAAGTTATTTGTTGACACACGACTTTTTTTTATGTAAAGTTTTATTATTTTTGGTCTGGTTTTAAGCCATAATGGGTTGGCAAATGAAATGGTCTTTTAATTCTAACTCTCTAACGTAACTCAATTGTATTTTAATATCAGTCCATCAGATTAGATGCTTAAGTGGTGTACACACGGAGGAATAGAAAATTACTATTACAAATGATTGCAATTTGGGGTAAAAAATTACAAGAATATGATTCTCAGAAAGCTAAAGCATCACCATTCCTGAAAATTCACTTCTATCAAGGTTTTCATCACTGAGTGTGCCTGGATGAAAAAAGATCTGCATAACTTTATGGCAATTAATTCGACCATAACTAAGCAAACCAAGTCAGTATTGCAAAGATTCTAGAAGTCATGCCTCAGGGTGGGAGGTGATCACTCCCACTCTGCCCTAGAGCAAAACTGTATATTTTCCATTGTGTTAGGCATTACCCAGAGGTTTTTATTTCTTCCCTTAAGTTTCTCTCCCATCCAATTGACATAAGAGATTCTTTATGCAGTTTATATATTCCAAAGAGTAGCAAGGTTAATTGTGTACTTCTGAAAATTAACTATGTTGCTATGTGTTCTTTCAAGCTGGCCAGAGTTTATCTTACATTTATTCTGAAAAAAAAAAAAATTAAATAATATTGTAAAATGTTTATATTATGGAAAGATATATTATTATAAGATATTTTTTCACTAAGATAAAAGTTTGGAGACTGAAAATCAACCACAAAATCTAGTAAAACTTCAGAAAAATGAAAGTTGAATCAATGTTTGTAAATATGCTTATGTCATCTAATTCTAGAGAAGTACTTGATTCCATAATCATTCTTTTATTCAGCTATTTCTTGGGCACCAGTTATGAACCAGGCACCGATAAAGGCAAAATTGTGTTCCTCTAGATTTTCACACTATAGTATAAAAGTACAATGAATAAACAATTACAATACAGTGTAGCAAGAGCATTGATGTGGGTGGCAATGGTGACATTCACTAGTTTGTCATGGTTTATGGTCACTGTTTTTGATAATGAATAAAAAAAATTGAAAAATTATATCTAGTCTTCAAAAATTAAAATTAAAATTAAACTTTGACCCTACCAATGTTTAAGCATCAAACTTTTCTTCTTCCTTGTGTAAATGTTAAAAGCTAGTTTGTAACGTAGAACAGGGATAGACAGTGAGGCAGAGCTGAAAAGTTGAACAATATGGCCTGAAAATCCCAACTAAACCATTCATAGATCTCTGACTTTGTGCAAGTGAATTATCCTCTGCAAAGTTTAGTTTCCACATTTTAAGAATGGTGGTTGGAATAGTATTTACTTCTTTAGATTGTTTGAGGAAACAGTTTGGAAATGCATGTAAGTGTTCAAGAAACGTTACCATAATTATTAGTCACTAATATTTTTATTAGATACTTTTCATAATTCTTAACTATGATGAAAATTATGTTTAGTAATAACTCCTCAACAAACATATTCTTACTTTGGAACATAAGTGAATAGAATGTTTAGTGCAATTGAACTTTCTTAGTTACAAATGGAAGCTTTAAAAGAATTTAACAGATATGCCCACTAACCAAATGCGTGTAGACAGACCACTTCCCAATTCTGCCGCATTTTCCACATCTAGAAAATAAGGGCTTTGGGACATATCAAGCACAAAGTTCATCTCATGTCTCAAATATTCAGACACCACCCTCCCAAGCCAAAAGATATTTCTGAAGCAACTGAACAGGTAAGAAAAGTGATCCATATCTTAAGTGTCTACCTTATTATGACTGCTACCATTTCTATACAGTGAAAACCCACAGACAAGTATGGTAATAAAGCTGTTTCTCTTTCAGAAATTTATTTTTACAGCTAAAATAGATATTGAAAAAGGTATTTTTTTTATCACCAAAAATTGGGCTGTGTTTTGACCATTGGATATGAAATCAAGTTCTTTTTTTCTGTATAAAAGCATTTTATGAGGCTTGCCTGAGGTACCTAATTCTCAAAGTTGGCATCTTAGAAGAACATAGTTAAGAAGCAAATGGGCCCCTTTCTTCAGATATAGCATCTTCAGATATATCACAATCAATCAGCCTCCCTTACTAGACCTCATTATTGCATGGAGTGGTGAAATTGAAAGAAAAGTCTTACATTTCAACATTCATCCCTTTTATTTGGACTAGTATATATCTGCAGCCATTTTCATTCACAACAAATTAGACAGTTTAACTTCCACCCTATCCCCAAAGCTTGCCACCCCTCCCCGCCCATCCTCTTCCCCTAGAGCACTGGTTGGCAGTTGGCATCTGTAGTCTTCATCCACAAGGTAGATATGTTTTCTTTGGAATGCCCGTTATTGATTCAAAAAGTGTAAGAATTATGTGAGTGTGCTCTTTATCTTAGAAGTTGTGGCCAATATTTAAAATTTGTTTCAGGGACTCTCCTGGAAAAGCACCTGAAGTGACTGAGATCAGAATTACTATCCAGATCACTGGTAACTTCACGTCTTTACTTTACTCCTTTATTCCTCTGCTGGATTCCACTGCACTTGTAAGAGATTCCTTTGGTTTAATTTCTGGATTATTGTATTTAGAATCATTGCCATTCTTATAAAAGCTATGGCTATTGGCTTAAATACAACTGGATGGTTAATTGCTCAGCATTATTTTATTTTATTCTTTCTCCTTTTAAATTTATTTTCTGTTAACCACACCCCTCCTAAAGATAACTTTGTATAATATTGTGATACTTCCCCAAATTTGAAATTTTCCTCTACTCAACTAAAATGCACCAATTGATACTGAGGGGGATTTAGGTCATATTTAAAGCACTCAGCATTTAACTTTTAATTGGATTAATCATTTCTTTATTTTCTTTGGTGTGAAACCATCACTATATACCTTCCAATGCTGAGCCTGGAACTGAAAGTAGCATTATATTTCTTTAAAATATTTCCATTGAAATAAAATTATCTAGTACATATACATATGGAACATAAAATATATATAATGATATCAAAATGAAACACATAGAAACATAAAAAATTCACTCTTTCTTCTCTTTCTCTTGCCACTAATTGCATCCAAAGAACTCAAGAAGCTGAGATACTACAAGACTTTGTCAAAGCCAAAAACAAAAAACAAAACAAACAAAAAAACTGGAGCACATTTTAAAAAAATAAGCATATGCAAAAACTTAAAGATTATACATTTACATGAGTTATTCCTTTTGTAAATTTATAAATCAATTTTGTGTGGCTTCAATTTACCAAAGCAAATTTAGTGGAGGCACTAACCAATGTCAAGATTGGGTTCCTAATAGATTAGAGGATTTTTTTTTATTAATTATAGGCTGTTGTTGAAGAAAAGGTATGCAAACAGGGTCAGATAAATATTAAGCATGCATCTTTACATACATGTTAAAGTTCTCTTTTCTCTTCTTAAAATTTAGAACAAATCCCTCCTTCAGTGTAATTTCATGCCTTGTGACATCAACCACTCTGGCTCCGTAAGGATGGGCTCAGGTGGCTGGCCATGCACACACACTCCTCAGGCAGAATTTTCTATGGATTATTCACCACCATGTATCGAAAGGAGGGTTCTAGAATACCAGTATCATCTGTGAATTAGTCCACTGGCTCTCAGGGGTGTTGGTTCTTTTGTCTCTTTTTAACTCAGACTTTCTGAAATTTACTCAGACTTTCTGAAATGGAGCTGTCCCCCATTTAAAACTTCAGTATTCCAAGTTGAAAAAACCTTCATTAATCCAAGAAAACCACTTATTTGGGAGTGAATTCTTAAAGTTCTATGAGAAGCTTCTTAAATTTTACGTCACAGCTAACCCTATAAGCTAAACTTATAGCTCATAGAATAAAGTAAAGTTTGTGTTATTATTATAATGTTATCTGGGAAAAATAAAATAGGTATAGGGAATAAATCTCCTTGTGGAAAGTGAAGACATTTTGCCTTCATTTCACATTTATGTATTGCATTTTATTTGCACATGAGAAAGTTTTCTAGTCTCCACCTCTTATCTATTTCTGAGGTTTTCAAACCACACATATCTCAACACTGTGAGGAAGTTATTACGATTTGAGGTATTAAAATTTGATTTTCCCTCCCACTCCAATCATCACATTTTCTTTGAGAAAGAGATTCTTATTTTGCCCAGTAGTATTGATTCATCCAAATAAAAGTTTCCCAATGTAATTTTGACTATATTTTTTTCAGCAGGAGAAAAATGATCTATTACAATTCTTGCATGTACTCACACCAATTTGAAAACACATTGTGAAAATATAAGTATTTAAATAATCAGGATTCACATACATATGTAAATATGTATGCAAATTAATTTCTAAAATTTGCTGACTTCATATTGGACCAAATCAACAGACTAGATTGCCTGGTTATAATACATAACCCATGTAAACCATGTTAAATTGTTCTTCTGATAAAATCTCATAATCTGTCAAAATTCAGTCTTGTAATTTCACTTTGATTATCCTTGAAATCCTACTCGCAACCCCACAAACTGTCACGTTCGTTTTCTCATTCTCGCTGTCATCAAAATGCAGCTGTTTTGCCCAAAATGGGAAACGTTAGAGTTAAAACCAAGAGAGCTTGCTGAAGTGACGACAAAGACACTGATTGCTTTTTTCTCAGAAAGCAGATTACTCTGGAGTGAGTTTTTTCTCCACTATCTCCCTTTCCAAATGGGTAAAATGGGCATAGAGCATGTTAATGCAGTAGCATCATAAATCAGAAATTCCTCCCCAACTTCCAGGTTGTCATGGTGCTATTTGCCCATGGTCTAAAGTGATTGTACATTTCTACTACTCTTGGGGATTTGTGCAAAATGTCAATGACTGAGGTACTTTTTTGAGCCATTGGCCAAATGTTTTCAGATGCTTACAAGGCAGTATTTGCAAAGTCAGTATATAGTCAGTTTAATAAATTGCTGACTGAAGCTACAATGAAAATTGTAATCAAATTGGTAGTCTGTGACTTATTTGTTTTTTTCAAACAATAGCCAACCTTCTGGTGTCTAGGATTTTTACACTTCTCCCTCTAAACTTTACAGAATGCTTCAAGTCTTGGGCTTCTATATAGTTCCTTGTGAAGTGGTAATATTTTTTTCTTGGATCTGTTTTTATTAATTTGTCAATTTCTTTTAGAGTCTCCTTCTTTGCTGAGTTGGCAATCATATGTTGCAGTTTCCATAGGAAAAAAATATAAAAAAATTTGGCATGTGTGGCTTACATTTTCTCATATTAATTTGTTTGCCACTTGGCAATATAGAAAGAAAGTTGGAGCATTATTTATAACATAAAGAAGTAGGAGAGGAGTTAATTTGCACTACAATTATTATTTCACACTATTTGTTTATAAATTCTTGCATGCTTAAAGGGCCAAAACTATACTGTGTGAACTCTTCAATTATTTAAAAAATTCAGTTCTCTGGTACCAAAAGGACTTTAGGGCTTTCTAATGCAAATAAATATTATTTCATGTAATATTTCTTCCTAGTAGAGAGTACCTACATTTCATGTATTTTAAATATTGCTGGTATTTGGAAAAATTAGGATAGAGACACCCTCAACAAAATAAGTTTATGTCCCAAGTAAAATGAGTCCATCTGAAGTTCTGTAGAAAATATTTATTGTGACGAGACTAATGAAATCTTCCTGATATTGAGTGGTATTAAAACACATGTTTCTCAAAAAGGTTTATGTCTAATCAGTTAGGGAGAAGCAGTTTCAGGTTCCATGTCTCTCTGATAGTTTGTATTTTTAGGGGGGTACTGTATTATTCTTGAGAACATAGAATTGGGCTGACACAAGTATGCTAAGAGACTGTTGTAAAATATTTATGGTATGGAATAGCAGATAAATAGCTAGCATGCACTATGTGAATGCCAATTAATACCCTGGAAAATATTTTCAATGCTTTTAATAATTCAACATGGCTTATTTTACCAATGAAAATCTAGTTTAACCATTTCTGCGGTAATGTAACTAAGTGGGTAAGAGGATATAAAACAGCCTGAGGCTCATTAAAGCCCTGGATGCCTTCGCTGTGGCTTTATTTCTGTTCCTCCTAATAAGACATGCAAACTTCAGCATTAAGTATTCCCAGCTAAAATCCATTCCATTTCATAACCAGATTGCTTGATTTACTTAGTGCTGGATTCAATTAGCATGCTTAGAGAATCTGAAAAATGAGATACATACCAAAATTTAAGTCCCCAGGGAGAGCTAAGTGCAATAATCAGAAGGTGACTTGTGTCTGTCTGAGCCCTCTCTCGCGGTTGATCTCAGGGCAGTTCTGTAGGAGTAATCCAGCACCATAAGGAATAGACTTGTAGTTCAGCTCAGTTTTTCTTCAATTAAAGTGCATTGTATCTGGATGGGGAAAGTGTCCACTCCCAGATTCTTCATCCCTAGAGATCAGAGAATTCTTGAGGTTCTTCCTATCAGATAAAATGGCCTTTAAAGTTTTCTAGGAAGATACAGTGGCAGAAGACAGGTGCTTGCTTCCTTAAATCGACATTCAGAGAAAAGAGGGCATAGCTAATGGGTGGGGACGAACACACAGCCCCTCTCCTTCCAGGTCCAGCCGGGAAGAAATTCAATGATTTTACCCACTTTGCTACACTGATGATTACAAGACTCAAAACAATCACCCAGGCTGGCTAAGGTGCCTCATTTGATTATATTCTGTAAAGATAAAAATAAGTGAAAACAAAAAATCAGCAACATCCTCTCTAAATGTCCCCTTTCAGCCAAAAAGATGCTCTTTCTCAT
The DNA here is from genome assembly GCA_028627145.1 of Eidolon dupreanum. Taxonomy (NCBI): domain Eukaryota; kingdom Metazoa; phylum Chordata; class Mammalia; order Chiroptera; family Pteropodidae; genus Eidolon; species Eidolon dupreanum. Next base: position 160,712,641 of record CM053503.1, on the reverse strand, counting down.
TGCCACTTACATACAGAAGGTTTGAAGCAGCTTAGCTTGTGGCATAGTCCCTCCCCCATGACAACCAGCTCCCTCCCTCCCCCCCCCTCTCTCTTCTCTCTCCTCTCCCTCTCCCTCCCTCCCTCCCTCTCTCCCCCTGACTCCCTCCCTTCCTGCTTCTCTCTCTCCTCTCCAGCTGCCTTAGTCTGTTGATGCTGCTGCTGATTAATCAGGGATTCTGAAACAAAGAACCTACCTTCTGAAATAAGCAGTAATCTTTCTTCTCTTTCTGCAATCCGTCTGCATTGAACGGCAAAGCTGCCAGCATTCTAGCACCTTGGATAGTTCCTGCTCACTAGGCCCATCGGAAAAGGGAGGAGAAGCAGCAACTGAAGAAATGACAAGAAACCCGAAAGCAGCATCGCTCTACTTCGGATTTCGGCTCCCTGGGGCCTCCCATCCTCATTAAAGGCCTTACATCTAGGCAACAGAACCTCTCTCTCTCTCTTTATGTATCTGAGCTGAAGTCTGACTAGTAAATAATAAAATGAAAAGAGGATAAAGAAATCCCTTCATTTATATCCACTACAACACTAATTTAGTCTATATGGAGAAGAAAAATATAAATCCATCAAAAATACTACAGAAGATTGTAAAGTTATAAGCTTTCACCCCTGGTGTGGCTAATGAAAATGAGCAACAACTTAAACGGAACATCCAGATCTCAGTTTGATACCCTTATTTGATATCAATTTTGCTTCTACCCGCCCTGCACAGTTGAGCCAGGCACACAATTACTGCTGACGTACTTCAAGCTGCTGCTTGGGGAAAGAGGGGAGGAGCCTTTTAACCTCATCCAAACAGCTTCATGCCACCTGCTCTTATGGCATGAGAACAAAAGTAGCCCACTTAAAAGCAACATGCACAGCGCACACGTATGTTGAATCAAGGTCTCGCTTGGAATGCATTTTTTTAATGGAAATAAGACGTGAATTAACTATGGCATGCATGTCACTAATTCCTATACTCACTGTTGACATTGTTTCAAGTCATTTCCTACATTTCCTGAGGACTCTCCTGATTCTATTCTTAATATCTCCCTTAATATATACATATATATCGTGTTATGTAATACAACATATATTATGCATATATGTGTGTATATATGCATAAAAATATATGTGTACATATATACACACACATACACACATATATCAAGTCCTAAGTTTTTAATCTAACCTGCTTTTTTTGCTAAGAGTAAAAGTGTAATGAAGTATAATGTAGATGTTTTAATATGTAGGCTGATACTATGAAGAAAATATCAATAAGTGATTAAAATATCAATTTTGAGGGGAAAAATGAGCTGCTTATTCAATAGTGACCTGTAGGTATTTTTCTGTCACATTCTTTCCCAATAATTTTTATTGTAAATTACCTTCACTTGCAAGCTGATTTTCCCAAGGGTTATCGTAAACACCTAAGTTTATAACCTATTTCTTAGAAAAATGTGTTCTAAATATAAAGTAATTTTTCATTCCTCAACAGACCATAAAAACATCGTAAACTTAAGTTTACCTTCCTGAGTCTTAAATGGCATCTGGGACTGTACTATTATTTTGCAAATATTTTTTTTTAACTTGTAAATATCTGGGGGAAAATAAAATCATCATGTTACATTACTGTAGCATGGCTTTCCGTTTTTACATGTCCTAGAGGACGTTCCTAAAGCAAGGCACATATGTCACTTATTTCCTGGTCTTTGTGCATTTTTTGTTCGAACCAAATGTCAGTTTAATGCACTCTAGAAGATTAGATAGATGAAAAGAAGGAGAGAAATTGGCTAAGAGAAGAGGCCACATCTCTCTTTTCTCTCTCCCCTACCCTCTCCTTCCCTTCCTCCATACTCATTCTCTCCCTCCTTCTCTGTCTCATAAAGATTCTAAAAACTTATCACATTACAGAAAAGAAAAGTACCTCAAGTACCACTTATAAACTAGCAGCAGCCACCACACTGTGATCAAGAGGTTTAGTAATGTATCGTTATTTTTGGTGGTGAAGTGTTCTCGTAGAAGTTGTCTTTCGGCACATGACTAAAAGCAGAAAAAACTCTTTATAAGGAAATTATATGACATACAATTTAGGAGATGAAATACTTTATCATAATTGATAATTCTATCAGGTTTGGGGGGCTGTATTTTTGAACTATAGAGAGCTTGAAAAGACACTAGTCCAAAGCCCATTTCTACATATGAGAAAATTGATACCAAAATAAATACACTGACTTGCTTCAGGACTCACACTCATCGGCTCAAGGGAATAGGATCCAAGGTCACTGGGCTAACTGTGCATCTCAATATCTTTAGCCAACACAGTGGTTCTCAATGACCTTGTTTTCATGAACCAGGATAATTACAAACACTAAAAGAAGGAGATACTGACATGTGGTTGCTAACTATACAATGAAACTGCCATTTTTTACTACAAAATTTCCAAAAATAGAGATTTTTTATTCCAAAGGAGTAGGGGCAGCATATTTATAATAATACATGGACCTCTCAATTTAACATTTTCAAGAAAATTTATGATGAGTGTGTTTTTTTCTTCCTCCATTTCTTCTTTCCCCCTTCTTTTCCTAAAATAGGTCTTAGAAACCATCAGATTTTTCAACCTCATCTTCTTAATCCCACTCTATCCTCATTCCAGGCCACATTGTTTATTGATTGAGCAATTTCTTCTCTTGAGACATATTTGTGTACAGGTATTTATGGCACATTTGAGGGCTGGTATCTGGGAGGTCCCTGGAACTAATTCTTTGGGTCTCACTGAGTAAAACAGAAAAGGAACTATATTTTTAAATAATCGTAGAACCAAGTGTAAAATTCATCTTTACTTATATCAACAATATCAGAGAAAAACGCGTTGGACAAAAATAAGTTGAAAATACTTATATTAAGAATAAAGATATAGAGAGACCAACAAAGTTTAAATTATGGTTATGTGTTAGTTTATTTCTTGAGTATCTCCACAAAATACATAGATATTTCTTATGTCAATATAAATCAGTCATTAAAATTCTTCATAACATTTCTTTTAAAGCTCTTAAGTCAGTGTAGAGTTTGATTCTTTCTTTTATAGTGTACTGACAAATTGTGTTGATGCTGTTGGGGTTAAATATATTACTTCCATGAACTCAGACAGACAAGGAAAGTCGAGCCCTGAAAATGCTTTTTCGTCTATAAATCAGCCAGATGGTGGGGAGTGCTTTTTGTATAACAATGATGCAAATGAGAAAAGTGAGAATTAAGACTGATCAACCTACTTACCTTAATTTTAAGGGGTTTATTTAAATAGATCAAGATGTGCTCTCTAAGTCATGTCATCATTTATAATAAAGCCTTTCTAGTTTTTCCATGATCTATAATCTAATAATAATAGAAATTATTCTTTCCACATTTAGCTTAGGGAGATGACACCTCTGTTATAATAAAATTATTCCACTAGGGAAAAAGCTAATCTCCTTCCCATCTAATCAGGATTTCTAAGCATCCTGGTAACAGCATGAAATGAAAGACTTGGTAGAATGAGAACCATATGTTCTTCATGATTTTTGCCTATATGACAATATAGATGTCAACAGAAATTACACATATGATTTAGGGGTCATGGAGCAATAGATGTGGTGCTCCAGGATCTGGAATACTGAGTGAGGGGTGGGGAGGGGAAGATTTATTGTCTAATAACATACATATTGTCAAGGATGCCAACTGGTAATAAATAGAATACCTCTATGACAGAAAACACGTGAATTGATCCAGGCATCCTTCCTTTGATTTATCAGCAGATATTTTCCAGTAAAGATTTTAGAAGGGTTTACATTTATGATAAATTTATTTATCTCTTTACTCAAAAGTAAAGAGATAATTGCTTAAAAAATATTGCTTAAAAAAAAAAAACCCTATATGTTCCAGCAAATTACACACTCACTCCAACCAACCACTTCCCTTCTTTGAATGGATAATTTCTACTCAAGTTTCAAAAATCAGGTTTATCTTACTCTGGTCCTCTTACTTAACCACTGTCTGGACTTCCCACAGTCAAAACTTAATGCTTGTTCTCTGTGTTATTAAATATCCCATCAATAAATACCCCATCAATAGATACCCCATCAATAAAAAACAAGGGAAAGGCTAAAAGTGTTTTCTTTAAGATCAGGAACAAGACAAGGATGCCCCCTTTCACCACTCCTGCTCAACATTATGTTGGAAGTCTTTGCCACAGCAATAAGACAAGAAAGAGAAATAAAAGGTATCCAAATTGGAAAGAAAGAATTAAAACTCTCCTTATTTGCAGATGACATGATACTGTATATAAAGAACTCTAAAGGTTCCACCAAAAAAACTGTTAGAATTGATCAATGAATTCAGTAACGCAGCAGGATACAAAATAAAAAACTAAGTCATAAGATTTTTTAATACTCCTCTAAATATGCCTATTATATCCTTCAAGTGTGCTAGTCCGAGATTCCTGAAAGAGTGGGACCCTTCCTTTCTATTCCCAAGGCCCCCACATATTGATTGCACCTGGTCACTGGCAGAGATTTGTTGGATAAATGCCTGACTCCAGATTTTAACTCATGGTATGGCCTAAATAAAGTTGTCTTTTTAAAAATAAAAATTTAAAACAACATTTAAAAAAGAAATAGCCACCTTAAAACTCAAATATTTAAGGAGGGAAAATCTTTCCAAAGGGATTTCATATTTTTCTACCTGAAAAATTCACCATAACTACTTTGAAACTGACTAGAAATTATGAGGTAGTACTGTTGGAAAACCAACTAAATATAAAAACATAGGATTATATTTAGAGAAAATAAAATTTTTCTGAGAGACTATCTTAATCAACTCAGGCTGCTATAACAGAATACCACAGACTTGGAGGCTGAAACAACAGACATTTATTTCTCACAGTTCCAGAAGCTGGGAAGTTCAAGATCAATGTGCTAGCAGATTAAGATCCTAGTGAGGGACTTTTCTCTGGTTTGAAGACATCTGCCTTCTTGCTGTGTCCTTGTAGGGCAGAGAAAGTGAGAGTTCCTTTTCTCATAAGTACCCTAAGCTCATCATGGGCCTTCACCCTCGGGACCTCATCTAAACCTAGTTACTTCCCAAGAGCTTCACTTCCAAACATAAAGGGTTAGAGTTGTAACATATAAATTTGGAACAGGGTGAGGCACAAACATTCAGTCCATAAGAACGATATAAAAGAAGATATGGGAAACAGAGAAATTCCTTCTGGAACAAAAAGAATCAATTTTATAAATAATTACTTCTTACTAAATTGATTTCAAAGTGAATGTAATTTTAATTTAAACATCATAGGATGTTTGGTGGAACTTGAAGAGCCATTGATAGATATTTTCTTGACTAAATATTAAAGCATTCTGCAATTCTGTACTATTTTTTTTTTTTTGTGATATAGGACAGAAATCGACTGTGAATCAGTAGAAGTCAGAGAGTGCAGGAAAAGCATAAATGGGTATTTAGCACATGATATGCCATTGAACGTCAGTCAGTAATATAATTAAATAAATAGAGATATGCGTACACACATAGGTAAAGAATTTTTACAATGCCTTGTATAAAATATAAATCTAGACACTTGCTACTCGAAGTTTGATCCAAGGACCAGCAGCGACGGCATCATCTGGGGCCCTGTTAAAAGTGTCAATCTCAGGTCTCCTCTCTGACCATCCGAGTCAGGGGCTGAATTATAACACATACCTGGGTGAGTGGTGTCCATACTCAAATCTGAGAAGTGCTGACAATACAAATGTCTACAATGGTGTCAATGCTCTATAGATGCACCATATTGAAAATGATAGCCACAGCTTCGTGTGGTTATTGAACACTTCCAGTGCGTTGAGGAACTAAGTGTTAAATTTTATTTTATTTTACTTAATTTCTGTTTAAAATCTCCTTGTGGATAGTGCCTACCATGTCAAACAATACAGGTCTAGACCTTCCTTTGAAATATTTGCATATAAAAAACATTTACCTAAGGAAACCACACGATCTTGAGATGGAGATGGCCCATCTAAAGGTAATATCACAATCGAAAACAATTAAGTGGCAACCAAGGGGATAAATACATAAAAATGCAAAATATTTAAATGCTGAAAGATTAAAGTTATAATTTAAATGCAGAATTGGGGAATTGTTTGCAACATATGTGAGGGCTAGGCAGTTATACATTCCTTCTATATTAGTAAAAAAAAAAAAAGAGAAAAACTTATTTAAAAAGCAAGGAATAAATGCCACTGTACTAAACAAGAACTAAGGGTGGGAATGGGTCATTCACAAGATAAGAATTTGAAATGGCAAATAAATACAGAAAGAGATGTTTAACCTCAGTAATAGTAAAATGCAAATTAAGTCACAAATAGGTCTTAATTTTTTTATAATTTCCCATCCTGGTAAATGTGTGAAGAAATGATTAAGTATGTAAATTTATGTAACCAGAATGAAGGGAAATCTGATAGAGTTTTAATTTTTTTTTAAATGAGCACACTCTTTGAAATAATAATTCTACTTTAAGGACTTGATAAGCATGTAAAACTATATGTTTGAGGCCATTCATGGTTGGTGACAGAAGAAATTTGAAAACTTTCTACATATGTAACAATAAGAGATTGAAAATAAATTATTATGCAAGCATTAAAATTACGATCTATATTCATTTACATAAATGCGGGTATTGTAAGGAGGCAAGCACACTTATTCTGGAAAGGCACTGTTGGGCTGGTATACTGCCCAGCCCTTTGTCCTAACTTGTGTGACAATGGGCAAGCTACATAACCTCTTCTGCTTCCGTTTATTGATCTGAAAAATGACAATAATAGTAGAGCTAAGTCAGAAATTTTTATGGATATTAAACTAGTTAACCTGTGTAAAAATTTATGTAAAAGAAAAAACTCTTTCTAGCCTTTAATGTGACCAATAAATGCTAGCTACTCTTAATAATAGATGTAATCACAGTAGCAATCAATAGTACTTGGAAAGATAACCAATACTATGTTTAGACCCTCTTAGTGTATGTTGTCAAATTCAGTGGCTGTTTCTCTTCCTTCATTATCCCACTTGAAGTACTATTTTATCTTACCGCGACACTGAATTCTTCTGTTTTCCCTCTTATTTCAATGACTCCTCCTTCTTCGTCTTTTTTATTGGCTCTCTTCTGCTTGTGTTCTAAATGTCTAAACGTCTCAGACCTCAGGCCCAGCCCTCTCTCTCATTCTATTTAAATTTTTTTCTTCTTGATCCCCAATCTAAAAAAGAAGATCAAACCAGTCACCCATTATTACATCAACCCGATTGCTTTCTCTGCAAATATTTATCGCCATTTGATATTATCTTGTTTATGTGCACACATATATAGACCCACATACACACATATACTTGATGTATTTTTACTACTATTTTATCAGTTTCTCTTTACCAGGGTACAAGCCTCACGAGAACAGGTGATCTCTGTGATCACATGATGATTGCTATGACCCAGCAAATAGAGCAGTGGCTTATATACAGGAGTGACTGAACTAAAATTGATTGAATAGCTATATTACATAGGAAATAAAGTAGTATGGTATATACATCAGTATAATAATAATATCATCCATAAACATAATATTCATAATAGCAAACACAAAATAATGTTTATTTTGTGCTTTACTTAAATTAACTAAATCATTCAATCACCATACTGATCTTATTAGATAGTTACCCTAATTCTCCTCATTTTATAAATTAGAATACTGAAGTAGAGTTTAAGCGATTGGTCTAAGCCTTCACAACTATTACATGCAGAGGGAAATTTCCAGTACAGAAAGAAGAACATAATTGTGTTTCTGTCCAGGTGGTGGTATTTATTTTACTTTTTAAAAAAGTAGATATGTGTGTTGCTTGGTTTTCTCAAATAAGCATATACTATTTTTATAATAATTTTATGGTAATATTGGGGAAAATGAAAAATTCTATCTTCACAAAAGGCCCCCTTAAAAAGAAGCCTGTGGGTTTCTATTTATTTTTAAAATGAGAAGTCTGGGTCAGGAGGATTTGTGAAATGGAAATGATGCCAACGCAATCTCTGCAACAAGGAGATAAAAATTCAGAAGCAGGTATGAGTAGTGAGTTGGCCAGACAGGATGTGGGGAAGAGTTATTAAGAAAGAAAGGATTGGAAGTGGAAACACAACCTGTGTAATGAAAGTGTTTAAAGCAGTGTTTGGGAGAGCATGGACTTCAGGACTAAGGCAGGTTGGTTTTCTGTGACTGCCTTAGTTGACATCGAGCCAAGTCTTGCCCAGTTTTGCAACTTCTTTGTCTGAACTAGGACATTGTAGTCTTATTTAAGCTCACACAGAGTTAATAAGTATTTGAAAATACCCATCAATAATTATGGAGAACAGTGGAAGATACAAATGAAAGCTGTAGCCTATAGTACATTCTCCTTCAAGCTTACTTCCTTACCTTGTTTAGTTAATCCAAATATGGTTATTTGAGGAAATTTTAAGGCAGATGAAGGAGGTTATGGGGAATTTAGGCATGAAGTACCAACACTTCCTCAAAATGTAATAATCAACAAAAATAATAAATTCAACATAATTGTTTCCATACATCTGATTTTCTTCTAACTCAAGGTTGACTATGAATTAAATTTAAGGTGCTTGTGGATAAAATTTCTATTTAATTGTGCTATAGTTCTCTTTCTGGGTAGCTGGCCATTATTCTACCATCAAATTTAAATACAGAAACAGGATCTTGGAGATAATCCAGGTTAACCCCTCCATTAAACAGACCAGAAAATTGAAGGCAGAATGTTAAACAGCTTGTCTAAGAACACAGAGCTTCTTCTGGGTGTTCAGGACTAGTTAGTTCTCTTTTTAGTCTATAACACTTTATTTTCAGTCATAGATATTTTATTTTAGCTCTTTTCCCAGGAATTTAAGAAGAGTAAAGTAGCATGTTTCAAATGTAATCCAGGAATAAAATCGACTTTGTACAAAGGTGAAATAGACAATGAAATATGCATAGGGATCTGAGAAGTACTAGGCAGGCCTTCTGTAAAATCACAAGCTGGTATGTTGGCAATTCCAGGAATCCCTTTGACTTTCCCCACTCCAACTCCATATGAGACCCTCTGCCAAGTACCTGCTGCTCTCTCCCCAACTCCTAGAAGCTACACTCAAGAGAGAATCTGCTATCGGTTTGAATTCGCACTCACGCTTCCCTCTACTTAAAAATCCCTTTCCCTGGACATCTGCATGGCCATCTTTGACACTCCCTCCACCCTCTCTCTCGAATGTCCATACTTGGTTATATCAAACTGCCCAGTCGGCTTTGGAGCTACATTCACCTGGGTTTACAGCTCAGCTTTCGTCTTAGTTGTGTAATCTTGAGCAAGTATTTAACTTTTTTTTGGTTCACTTTTCTCATCAGAAAAATTGTAATAGGATCTATCTCATAGAGTTGTGATAATTAAGTGAATTACTACTTGCAAAATGCAAAACATTAGCTCCAATTACCCTATTTTATCCCTTTTCATGCATTTTTATTATGTTATTATCTTAATAATATATTTACTTATTTATTCACTTGTTTGTCTCTACTGTTACACAATTCCAGGAGAGCAAGGAACTTGATTTTCCTTCTCATCTTATATCCCAAGTATTCAGAAAATTTTCTGGCAAAGAAAAGCCCCTTGATATACATTTTTTAAGTAACTGGTAGTTATTCACATTTCAGGTCACTTTGGTATGTTCTCAGGCCCCTTTGGTTTCAGCCTTACTTCTAACCACTGAATAAAGCTCTGTTCTAATTGAAAGTGTTTCAGGCCTTAGTAAAGAGGGAGGTGAAGGGCATCGTAGACCCATGTGGACAGGCGACCCCAATTCTGTGTCTACATGAGCCACCTGTGAGCACTGAGAAGCTTCCCTTCTCAAATAGTTCTCCCAAGTCAACCACAATAGTTTCTGAAATTTCATTCATTTCTTTACTTGAGCTCTGCCTTTACCTCAGAGTTAGCACATACCCACTCTGAGAAAGCTGTGTTCACATACACATGCCTTTTTACTTTTGGGGCATCAATTGTTTAATATTTTTTTTCTAATAAATACTCCTCTGACAACAAAGGCAAAGTTTGTTTATAACCCCTTAATTATTTTGGTCAGTGTTTATGCAAATATCCAGACAGCAATACTGATAACATCATAGAAATGAAACATGGAGACAACTTAGTTCCCATCTCAATCTCTCTCTCTCTCTCTCTCTCTCACTCTCACTGTCTCTCTCTCACTGCATCTTGAGTTGAGTTTCTTCCACCATAGACTAGCTTCACACAGCAGTACACATGGCTACCAACAGCTCCCAGGACTCATAGCTCATAGTTCTCATCACAGAGAGGAATTATTCATTTTTAGAGTTCCAGGGTGAAAGGAGAGAACATATCTATTCTTTTTAAGAGCATGACCTGAAAGATGCAGGAATCATGTCTGCTCACATCCTACAAGTCAGAATTTAGATTCATGGTCAAACTTAGCTGCAAGGAAGAGTAGAAAACATGTTTAACCAGGGCAGCCATGTGTCCACATATATTTTAAGGAATCTGTTAAAGGAAGAAGAGTGGTGTAAATATTAGAAGATAACTCACAATGAATAATTTTGGCAATGAAGACATGATATGAATAACCCAAGCATTGTTAGATCAATATAACTAAAGTGGAAACAGTGAAGGACCAAAAGTGTGTGGTTTCCCCCAAAATGAAGAGATTTTTGAAAACATCGAAAAAGAAAATTACATTGTTACTGCAATTAAGATTTTTACTTTCAAATTATATTTCATAACATATTAGCCAGATAATTAAAATTAAGACCAAGCTGGTTTAGTTTTGGTTTCCTCCACTGTGTCATGGTAGTTTTGTTTAAAAGGTTAATGGATATGTTTGTTAGGTAACCCAACAACTGATTTGTTTTCAAAAAGAATATTGTTTCCTTAATAATAATACCTGAATTTCTAAAAGCTTCTTATTAAGGGATCAAAAATAATGTGCTAGATCCTGCCAGGTGAGTAACTTACTCACTAGGTGAAAACCAGGACATTAGAAACAGAGTAATTTTCTCCAGCGAATGGTAAGTGGCCCCATCTAGGAAACCACTTTGACTGCCCTTCTAAGTACCTATTTCAGATCTAGGAGCAGCGGAGAGACTCAGTAGGGCCTGATCCCATGCACTTTTCAATTATTCCCCTCAGTCCATACAAAAAGCAGAAACGATCAAATACCATCCAGCTACCCAAATCAGAGACAGCCCCAAGGTATCTATCAGCACACAAGCATCCGGATGTGGTACCCAACATGTTCGCTACAGAGATATCTCTATTACGTCTACCCAAATATCTTTCGCATTTTAGATCTAATGCGTAATCCTCCGTATCACCTCCTGCCAAAATAGCTATTGTATATTTTAACTGGGAGAGGATGGCTGCCACATAGCTAAATTGGAAGCATGGCTATTTTTAGTGCTTAGTGAAAGGACTTACATAAAGAGCTTCTCTATTCACCCTTTTGGGATCCTCTTATGTAAAAGGCCTGGCACGAGTGTAAGGTATTATTATGACTATAAAAGCTCCTCGCTCTGTAATCATAGGAAAAGCAGTATTATGAAGAAATACCATGCAGTTGCATGGCAACTGAATCCTAGTGGGGTTAGTTACCACGCAGAGGAGTTCTCTGTGCTTCAGAGCAGCCCAGCCAAGGCAGCGCCCAGACCACAAGCAGGTAAATGCCCACCTGTTGACTAAGGTCGGTTTCTCCTCTATCCTGGTCACTGAATGGAAATGTAAGATAACGATGTGGTTTTTGCTTCCGAAGACAGAGCCGTTAAAGGGTGTTCTGTTAGACAAATTTCTGGCACCTCTTTTCATTGTGACAGAATGAAAAAGCACACAGGTCCTACAGTGCCAGCAACAACAGGAAGTCACAGCGGCAGCTGGTGCCAGATCCAGGGGATCATAGAAATGTATATTGACTTTATTAACCTCTAAAATGGGTGTAGTATTTCAAGGTCTTCTCTTGTTAAAAAATAAAAATGTAGATACTTTTTACTGAGTAAATGTTATGATGCCTGCTGATATCCCTTCTCTCTTTTTGCAATCAATAAAAATTTGATCTTCTGAGAAAGTACCATTTCCTCACGCTCAGTGCTTGTGGTTCAGGTGGGGATGAATCTCACCTGCTACCCAGGTGGACTGGTCATTCAGAACTAGCCAATCAGCATACTTCATTTTCTTGAGGTTGGTTCCAGGTTGAGCATATGACAAAGTTAGGACAATGAAACTCATCATAGGGCTTCTTTTGGAACTTCTGAGAAAAAGGTGTTGGCTTTCTGCTGGGCTGGCCAGTCTGCTGCTTGGTGGCCACCTTGCCTTCTGTGGACATAACTTCCTCAGGGTAAAGCCAGCACAGAAGATGGCAGAACCATGAGATGTAGGACACAGATTACCAACTGCATTATCTGAACAACTGGGTCCAGTTGGAACAAATAGACTATCCCCACGCTTTGTCAATAGACAATTTTTTTGTGTGTTTTAAACTTAAACTTGTTCGAATTGTGTATCTGCTGCTTGGAATGAGAAGGTTCCCTACCAACACCCAGGATAAGCATGAACTTTGGAATTTACATCTGCTCTATGCTACTAACTAGCTGTGTGATCTGGGGCAAGTTACATGCCTCTTCTGAGCTCCAGTTTCTGTTTTTAAAATGAGCATAATAATGGTATCTTAACTCATAGTTTTATTAGCATTATGTGAGACAGTGTATGTCTTTTCCAAGTACCTGGATTATAGATGAGCTCAATACTTGGTATGTATTACTTGTTAAGGATTTGCAGAGGTCTCTGCCTGAGATGAGAGGAATACTCAGTTATGCAGAGCACAGGAATCTACCAGGAATGCTCAGTCACTCAGTCAGTTGACTCTCCTGGGTCACTAGTTCTCAAATTTTATTTAACCTGAGAAACACTAGTTGGCCTTGAAAAGGTTCAGAAAGATTCCTATCACACTGACCTCCTGAGAGCACTATAGGAGAGCAGTGTAGACCATTACTGTTCAAGGGATCTGTAGACTTCCATCTTTGTTTAGTGATTGGGGTAATCCTCCTCCCATCTTGTGCCTCAAAGCATGCCTCTTTCTCTTCTTCCCTCTGAGAAAACTCATGTAATGAGCTTGGGCCTTCACAACCAGGCAGGGAAGTTCTGTGCATACAGCTTTCTTTTTTGCCATGTAGTTTCCCTGGAGTAACAGAATCCCAGGTACTGGGGTGCATTTTTGGAAAGGGAATAAAATAAAAGAAAAAAAGAAAGAAAGTATAGAACACTAATATGTCAATGTATGGTCCCTACAAAACACTACTACTCACAACAGCCACTAGGCCACACACTTTCTCAGTTCATGGAGTCTACACCAGAGCCAATACCTAACAGTTCCATATATTAAATGGTTAAGCCTAAACATCTAAATAACTATATTATAACAACTTAGCAGTGATTTGAAAAAAATGATACACAAATATTGAACAAAAATAATATTTTTACTTTATTCTTAAATATCCACAGTTATTTATTGAAGGGTCCTATGTAAATATTGGGCCTCTAACAATTTTTCAAAACATAAAAACAGTTGGGACACTGTTGCCCTCATTTCCCATTTCACGATGATTTTTGGGTAAGACCTGTTTATAGTCATGACCACCACCAAAACCCAGTTTCACAAAGATATGACACCATCGAGAGTAATGTAGTGCAACCCGATGGTAAAACTATGAAGCCAGTAGTTTATGTGACGTCTATTTTCTATTGAAAACTCTCAAAATCTCTCCTATGAGTTTGATACAGGACTCAGGGGTACCTCGGCACACAGTTTGGGGAACTTGGACACTAGACTACTTCCATGTGTTTTCTCATATTATCCATACAACAGTTCTATGAGCATAGGGGCTTTAATTCATCAGATTTTAAAAGTGAAGAAACCAGACTTTCAATTTAATGACTTAAGCTTTTAGCTCAAATGGGGGAAAATAGGAATTTAAATCAGGAGCCCTGAGTCCCTGTCATCAACCTCTAGTCTCCAATGACTAAACTAGGAAAAGATGTATTTATAACTTACAGTATTTTCTTAATTTTCTTCCTTAATTTATTTCATGATACCCGTACTCTTTAATTAACTCTAATATTTAGCTCACTGCTAAACTTCAGGCTGGGAATCCAGACTAGTGAGGTTGGCCTCAAAAAGCTGAAAGGGACAAAGAAAGACAATAAAGGTGCTGTCATAGAATTATCTCAGGGTGCACCAAGGGAAACAAGACTATAATATGGGGTGATTGGAAAAACTTTATAGAGGATCTAAAGCTTGAGGGAGAATTAGATGGTAAAGAGGTATTGGAGCATCATTGTGTTGATTATCTCTAAAATGCCATCTCCTACAGAAGTGAACACAAAGGAACAAAACTGCGAGAGACCCTAGTCTGCGTGAAGGAGGGAAGCTGAGGGTGATGGAGGCATGAAGAGTGAGACATATTTAGATATGTGGTTGAGGAAGGGGTCCGACTGTCAGCATTTTCTGGGAATATGTCCAGTAATTCAGTGTTTCCCAAAGAGTGACATTCGATGGTGGAAAGATGCTTCTTAATAAAGGAATCACAAGATACCCTCTTAAAGTTTCAAAATGAAAATAAGTATTACAAAAGCTTTAAGAATGTCTACTGATTAAAACAACCACCCAATGAAAAGCTTTTGGTTAAACTAGTGTTTATGTCCTTACTGCTCTCTGAGACTACTGTTGTAGGCAACAGGGAGCTTCAAATTCTCACCCACCGCTTGTGATAACCTTTCCTTAAAACATTTCAGATCAATCTTATTTTCTTTAAAAGACAATGCACATGTTAACTTTGCTTCCTATTCCTCCTTTTGGGGGAACTTGTGGAGAGAAAATGGTTAGGTGTAAGGACTATGTGCTTAATATAGGTGACCCACGTCATGCCTTATAACTCAGGGATGCAAGAATGTTTAGATGCAATGAGTTTGTAGCCTTAGCAGCTTGGATTTAGTATACTTAACAAAAGGCTGTGTGACTTCTGTTACATATTCTCTTAAAGAAACAGAGCTCTATAGACAGGGTGGACCTTAAATAAATACACATGCCAAGATCACCTTCAAAGGAAAAGCAAGGTTGTCTCTACTCAAGGGAAGAATTGGCTCTGTTACAATTCAAACATACCATAAAAATGTTTAATGATACATTTTCATAAGCCTTGCCCATCAAAATCGGCACGTGCCTTCTTTAAAAATTACAATGCTAATGGGTCAGAGTGAGTTTGGAGAGAGATTTATTACCAAATTAATGGGGGAAATGGTCATCTACCAAAAAGGTTATAATATATAGAGCATTTATAATATGCCAAGACCTGTGTGGAATATTTTATGTGCATCTGCTGGAATTTCGACTCTGAAGAGGGGTTCTAAGATGTCCCAAATTTAGAGATAAGGGGCTCAATTGAAAAGCACCAAACTATTATGTGAATGGTAAAAGCGGAATGGAAATCCAGCTATAAATAACCCTAAATCCATGGTCTTAACCACATTTTCTGTTCTAAAGCACACATCTAACAATGAAGCCACTTCCCAAAACATTTGTGCTTTGGTGTGTGACGTGATACCAAGACATTTCAATTTTTACACCCCTAAGACACTTTCATTTTTGAAACTACCTTTAAAGCATCCTGGATCCAAGCTTCAGCTGCCAGCACACGTGGAGAGGGGGGTGGGGAATAGTCCTTCTCACCTTGCTTTCTGATCACCTCTGGGATCTGATCTAGCAACTGTGGATGTGATAGAAGCTCTGCATATCAATGATCCCTTCATTAGAGGTTTTAGACACCTGGCTCCATTGAAATACTTTCTAACTGTGTGTGTGTGTGAAACACCCCTTCACAACTCTGGGTAAAGGAAGTATAGGTAGAAAGTAGGTATAACTTGAATGTCTTCATCTGTCAGATTCATCTTGTTAAGAGTACATGAATATAGTTTAAAGTGAAAAGTAAAAGAAAGTTATCAAATAAATATATATATTAAAGTGTTGATTATTGTTTTGAGGAGAGCATTAGAAAAAAATAGTAAATTTTTAAATTGCTTCTGATATTCTTTGTATATCAATATAATTCCAAAACCGTCACAATCATGGCAAAGATTTGAAGTACTGATATAATTTTAAAATTAAAAATTTTATTTATACTACTCATCAGCAGGGCTGTAGTTAACAGTCTACCAGTATTTCCATCAGCCTTTTTCCCAGCACCCATTGATAGCTATATTCTTCCTAATTAAGATAAAACATCAATCCAATGAATCTATAGTGTACAACAAAATCCCCCCAAAAAAACTGAAAATAGAGGCATACCAGTGAAGCAAAGCGTAGTAAATTTTTGTATTAGGATATACGACACAGAGGCACCCAGTCAAGATGGTGTAGAAGGTAGACGCTGTGCTGCCTCCTCTGGAGACCACATCAGAATTACAGTGAAACTACAGAACAACCATCAGGGAGTCACCCGAGGTCTGTCTGAACAGAAGTACTACAACTGAGGACACACATAAGGGACCAGCTCAAGATTAGTGGGAGGGTGGAGACGTGAAATAGGCCAGTCCCACAGCTATGTGTGGTGGTTGAGAATTAGGAGGGATTTCTTGGCTGCAGAGAATCCCCCTGGAGGAGTGAGGGGTCCCCAGCATGTACCGTGCTCTCCAGCCCACGGTTCCAGTACTGGGAAGGTAAGTCCCCACAATCTCTGGCTATGAAAACCTGTGGAGATTGTAGCTGAGTGAGATGGAGGGCTGTGGGAATTGCAGACATTCCTCTTAAGGGGCCCACTGCATGGACTTACTCATTGATGGTATCATTTGCTCTGAGCGCCAGTTCTTGGGCTACAGCTGGAGGAGTGCCAGGGACACACAGGGAGGAACTGCTATTTGGCTTCAGGGCAAGACTGGAGGGGCAGCTTTCTCCTGGACAAAAGTGCTGGCAGAGGGCATGGTTCCTTTGTTAAGCCCTCCCTATTTCCATCTGTGGACACAGGCAGCTGCCATATATCAGTTTCCATCAACCTGGTTAACAGAGGTGGCTCCACCCAGGGGACTCCCTGAGACCCAGCCTACACAAATTATGGGCCCACCCAAGCAGCCGCAAGTAGTTTTTGTCCATGCAAATGGCTTATTTTGTCTCATGCTGCGGACTTTCCTCAAATCTCTCAAAGATTCACAAAACTAAATAAGCAGCATCTGGCCTCAGTGTGCCCCATACCTCTTCCTGAGCAACCCCAAATCTGGCACTAGCAGCAGCTGGTCTCCATTTTTGCTTGGCCTCTCAAGGCACCTCTAAGCCCAACACAGGTGGCAGCCATCTGTAGATTGCTTCATGGCTCATGACAAGTGACCCCGGGCAGTGTATAGGCTTAGGCTGAACTTGACCTGCAGCTGGGCCCCTCCCAGGAAGCCCTTGGGCTGGAAAGAGCCAGAGCACTATCCAGGGCTGCACCTGAGGAGGACACAGCCAAAGGGCAGACAGGGCGGACACTAGAGCCCTGCTAAAGTGATCCCGCTCTGTAGAGTTTGTCCCACACTGGCCAATCTTCACAATCAGCCTGCAGGTCAATCCTTCCCAAGAATGTACAAACAGCATCCAAGGCTAAAGTACAACAGAAGGGCCACACAACCCACACAAGGGACACATCTTGAACAGCAGGCTCAGCTGATGCAGAAAGGCTGTACCACTGGGCCGCATAGGACACCTACTATGTAAAGCTAACCTACTAAAGTTGGGAGACTTAGGAGCTCCACCTAATGTATGGAAACAAACCCAAGGAGGCAGCCAAAATGGGGAAACAAAGAATCATGTCCCAAATGAAAGAACAGAACAAAACTCCAGAAAAAGAACTAAATAAAAAGGAGGCAAGCAACCTATTGGATGCAGAGCTCCAAACACTGATTATAAGATTGCTCAAGGAGCTTTGGGTAAGAGTAGATGAACTCAGTGAAAGCTTTAACAGAGAGATAGAAAATATGGAAATAGAAATAGAAAACATGAAAAAAAAAACAGTCGGAAATGAAGACTACAATAACTTAGATTAGAGGTAAACAACAGAGTAGATGAAGCAGAGGATCAAATCAGCAACAATATTTGCATCTGGGGTACCAGAAGGAGAAGAGTGAGAACAAGGTATTGAAAACATATTTGAAGAAATAATGACAGAAAGCTTCCCTTACCTGGTTAAGGAAATAGACATACAAGCCCAAGAAGCTCGGTGAGTCCCAAACGAGATGAACCCAAAAAGGTCTACACCCAGACATATCATATTTACAATGCTAAAGGTTAAAGACAAAGAGAAAATCTTAAAAGCAGCAAGAGAAAAGTAGTTAGTCACCATAAGGAAACGCCCATAAGACTGTCAGCTGATTTGTCAACAAAGACTTTGCAGGTCAGAAGGGATTTGTAGGAAATGGTCAACGTAATGAAAAGTAAGGACCTACAACCAAGATTATTCTACCCAGCAAAGCTATCATTTAGAATTGAAGGACAGGTAAAGAGCTTTCCAGACAAGAAAAAGCTAAAGGAGTTCATCATCACCAAGCCAGTATTACAGGAAATGTTAGAGAGACTTCTTTAAGAAGAAGAAAAAATATGCACGAAAAATATGGATAATAAAATGAAAATAACTTCATATCTATCAACAAGTACTTCAAATGAAAAAGAATTAAATTCTCCAATCCAAATAGGATGGCTGAATGCGTAAGAAAACAAGACCCTTTACTTATGCTGCCTGCAAGAGACTAACATCAGATCAAAAGACATACATAGGCTGAAAGGAAAGTGATGGAAAAAGGTATTTAATGAAACTGGAAAAGAAAAATAAATCTGGGATAGCAATACTTATACCAGACAAAACAGACTTTAAAACAAAGGTTATAACAAGAGACAAGGATCCAATAATCCCACTTCTGGGTATTTATCCAAAGAAACTCAAAATACTACTTTGAAGGGACATACGAATATATATGTTCAGTGTGGCATTATTTACAATAGCCAAGATATAGAAGTCACTTGTGTGTCTGTCAATGGATGAATGGATTAAGAAGTGGTACATATATATAATATAATATTACTCAGTCATAAAAAAGAATGAAACCTTGCCATCTACAACAACATGGATGAACCTAGAGGGTGTGCTGAGTGAGTAAGTCAGACAGAGAAAGACTAATGCCATATAATTTCACTTACACGTGGAATCTAAGGAACAAAATAAACAAACAAAATAGAAACAAGCTAATTGATACAGAGAACAAACTGATGGTTGCCAGATGGGAGGGGAGATCTGGGGAGTGGGTGTAAAAGGAGAAGGGATTGTGAAGTACAAATTAGTAGTTACAAAATAGTCATGAGAATGTAAAGTATAGCATAGGGAATACAGTCAGTAATATTGTAATAACTATGTGTGGCGTCAGAAGGGTGCTAGGTTAATTGGGACGATCACTTTGTAAGTTACATATATGTCTAATCACTTGTACAGCTGAAACTAATATAATGTTGTTTGCTAACTATATTCGAAAAGTAAAAAATATTAAAAAATATCATGCATAAAAGCATTATAAACCGGTCACAAATAATTGTATTTAATATTTAAATGTTTTTTTTTTTTTATTCTGAATGGTCTCTATGTGTCATAGATTAGATTACTGTTTAGCAATTATTCACTCTCCACACTCCTTTTGAGGTGGAGTACTTTTCCACATTAGTGACTTTGGGTTTGGTCACGTGACCTACTCTGACCTCTGGAGAGTGAGCAGTTGTGATGCAAACAAAAACAAAATGTGCACACGTGATTAGGCTTGTCTTAATGCCCTCTTAGGAGAGACATGAGAAAAGCATATCAGGTAGTCATTGCTTAGTCTCCATGGGGCAGAACCAAACCAGACCAGCACAACCAACATGCAGCCTTCTGAAACAGAACTTTCCAGGTGGCCCACAGACTCATGAGTGAGAAAAATGGGTGCATATTGTTGCAAATAGATGTGGTTTGTGAGACAGAACTATTGTAGTCTAACACCCCTACCTCCAAGTATATCTAATGACAGAGTAGTTTTGTTATTAAGTTATTCTCTCTGTCTCTAGCCAGTGCAAAATTCCCACTTCAGTGCTTCCTCTTCACTGGCAAAGATTTTCTCTTTCCATTCCTCTGATCCAGCTTGTAATTTCATGTAACTTGAGTGAGATCCTTACCCAGTAGGTAAAATAGGGGCCAGATTGTCTGCTTGCATGGCTATCTACATCTCAGGAGATGGAGAACATTTGTTTGATTCTATAGCCCTTGTCTATGTTCACTACCAGAGTCATGGCTCAGGTCTCTGATGTTGGCTGATCTAGCTCCTTTTGTTTTGGCAGTGGTCCCCGCATCATCTCTGATATTTTCTACTTCCATATTTTGACAGGTGAGATGGTCTTGGGTATCCAAATAGGCTTCTGTACAGCAAGCATTCTTAGGTGGCTGAGACTGGAGGTCCAGACATTTTCCCTAATAACAACTCACAACCTCTGCTCAGGATCCCCTCATCGGTCTCTTTGGAGAGATGACAAAATAAAAGATAGTACCCAATTACATCTGTGGTCTATCTCCAAGCCCATGGGGAACCTGTGAATACCTCCAGAAGCTGAAGAGTGGTCTTTACTCCCTCCTGCCTAAGCATGCCACTTGTACACCTCTATTGTCCTTCCCTAATAGCACAACAGAGCCCTTATGAGATTCTCAGCCTCTGCTCTCTGTCAGATTTCCCAGATTTACCAAGAATTATGTGTTGCTCTTTGCTATTAGAGGCAGGAAATTTAAACAAGAAAGATTCCAGCTGGGTTAATGCAGAGGAGAGTAATTTACTCACTTCCAAGACTAAGATATATAAAGCAAGTCTCTTTATTTGCATCTTGGTGTGAATCTGGGGAGTCAAGTAGAGACTATAAATTTTGGGGAGAAGAAAAAAATATTTAAAATTACTCATTAGAGAATTGAGCATTTATGTTTTCAGCTGTTTTTTTTTTAATCAGGTAGTTAAAAAATCAAGGAAATTAATATCTCATGTTTCAAGTTATTGGCACCATGCTTGACATACCGAGTCACTGAGATGATTTTTTTAAGTGAATATGTCAAAAGAATAAATTTGATTGACAGTTTGGATTTGAATAATTGGATATTTCTACAGAATATAAGTTCTGAATTTTGTTGTTTTTTCACTGTAGGAAACTAAAGAGTGTCTGTTGCTTTTTTTTTTTAAAGTGTTAGTCGTGTTACTTGATACAAATAAGCTTAATGTGTTTTTTCTTCTATTTGACTTTAACTTTATCTGACATTTCTGATCTACTTAGAAAATATAGCCTGGATATACTTTTATTTTCCTTATTTAATTTTTTTAAAAAATCTGGCTAAGCTTTTCTCCTTACCAGAGGAATGTAAATTATCACAAACATATATGTCTAGCTCTTTGTTATTCAAATTTCCATATTCTTTTCATTAAACTTAGGTGTGAGCATTATTAAAAATTGACATGTTCATTATATTTAATAGCTTTTATTCATTAAAAGTAAATAACCCATTTTCTGTAATGAAACCCATAAGGTCCTTTTTTTTTTAACCAAGAAAAAAACAAAACTATTTTGAATACTGTAGCTAAAATTTTTATAAAATATTTTCCCAAGATAATAATTTGATCTTGATTTATAGCTATAATTCCTTGACTACCTGTGTAGCAACTTAACTTTTATACAGGAATTATATTATTTAAAGCTTTGGTTAATTTCCTAGGGAAAATATAGGTGGTCCAACTCTGAGTAAAAACAGTTTGAAAAGGATGTATGTGTGTGTGTGTGTGTGTGTACACACACATACATTCATATATATATATTCATGGATATACCTACCCACTACTGATTATAGACACTTTGGGAGGGAAACACCCATTTTAACAATTAAATTAAAAACACAGCATCCATCTTGTTCTTTTATGATTTATTCATTTCCATCTCCACCCCTCAAGCTCTGAAGATTACAGAGACACCTGGCATAGTGAAGGAAATCAATCCCCTTTATATTTCTTTCTTCATCCTCTTCTCACATTTAGCCCAAGATCTGATTTGAGAAGAGAAATGCTGAGTTTTAGCCAGCGGTCAATGTAATATTGGCGGATGAGTTCCTGAGTACATTTGCAGGACCAGAAAATGTTTTCCTTCCACTCTTAGAGTTAACATATAGAGGTCTCATTTGAATAGCACACTCAATGCGTTTAGAGTAGGCACTCAAGAGTAATTCCATCCTCATGATATTTCTTTATGTTCCCTACACCTATGGAATTGTAAACATAATTTTAGAAGCTAGCCTATAACAGAAAATACCAACCTAAATTGATCTAAGCAATAGTGGGACTTTTTATTCTCATTGGGAGATAATTTTGTTTTTTTTTTTAGGTGAGGCAACCCTTGGTTGACCTCACGGATTGCAAGGACCTAACTTGTCAGCTTACAATCTCTTATTTTTTTATTTTTTATGCCTGCAGCACCTAGTCTTCCTAGGTGGTCTCCCATCCAACATTAGGAGATAATTCTTGATGGATCTCCTGTGTTTCTGCACATGTTGTGAGCAGAGCCAATGCCTGTCCTTCTTCCAGTTTATCATTTCGAGGATGTTTATCAGATGAATATCCTTAGAAGACAGAGATATCATCTTCTTCTGAAGTCAACAACAGGCTTATTCATAATAAAAGTATAGTAAAAAATAATGTGTCCTTCACAAACAAAGAGCAAGTATGCTTACGGCACATGATAAAGATTCCTAAGTTCATGTCACTAAGCTCAGGGTTTCTCTCCTGTAACACAACCCACTATGAGAGCAGGTATCACCTGGCCCTCTTCACATCATCTTGTGGAATTTGGGGACCCAGGGAACTAGTGCTCATGCTGATACTCTGGCTGCCACTATGGCTTTAAGAACTAAATCATCCTTTGTTACTTGGCAATCTCATGTCTTTGGTCAGCATCCATGAAACCGTGGTAGGCTAACTTGTTGACTTGCAAGAAGGGTAAGTTTTCAGATACTTCACAGATTTTGATGATCTTATCACAAGAAGACCAAAGACAGGGTAGACTCCAGGCATACATCCAAAATCCAGTGCTGCTCTCTGTGATTCTTTTATGTTCTGCCTCTTCTGTGTGTTAGCTTTAATCTCAGTCAATAGTGAGATGGCTGCAGAAGAGTTAGTTTGCAAACTGGCCTTGAAATTAGAGGGCAATGAGAGACCACAAAAAGAGGCAGTGCACTCTAGATTGGCAGGTGGCAGGTATAATAAGCAAGGGAACTTACATACAATGTTTATCTTGGCCGCCGCAAGACAAGTGGATCTCCATACCTATCCCCAGCATCTTAAAAGTTTATATGGAGGTCTCAACTGGGTTTAGTCATATATTTAGTTTAGATAGTCTCAAGGAAACCTTACTCTCTCAAAGACTGGGTCCTTGAAACAGCTCCTTGTGTGAGAATGGTAGGTGGAACATACATTCAAAGGACGGGGGTGAGGGAGCGAAGAGCCTCTGATTGTCCAGGTCTAGTTCAAGGATCAACCAGTGGTCACCTCCTCTCAATGACCTCCTCCTGCGCTCTGCCCCTCCTGAGTGGCTCTTACAATCTTATATGCCCCGCCTCTTCAACAACGTGCTCTGATTGGTCAGCAAGAGATTTCACTAGCAGGGAGATAGCTGGTTGGCCAGCACTAGGGGTCACATGCTTTCTCCTATAAGCTTTGTGAAAGGCAGAGGGAAGACGGAGGACCTTGTCCAGAGAGGGTCCCTGTGGCTGGAGTCCAGAAATGAGGAAGACAGAGAATTTTAGAAGGAGCAATTGCATTTCACATAGGTATTGATAGTGGTAGAGACAGATGATGTAGATTTTTAAGATGATTTGCCATGAATTAAGAATGAATCTCTCCCCCTCCTCACACTTAGTGGTGTTGAGACACTAAATAAAAATTGCTACTGTGTTCAATCACTAGTATATATACTTTTTTGAATACCATTTCCCTAGCAGAGACTGGGATGTGTGGAATATTAAAGGTAATTAATTGACGATTTGTTGAAGTGGGAAAGCGGGTAAAAATTAAGTCTTCAAAAAAAATAACATAGTCATGAGTAATAAAATCCCTGGAAAAAATATTTTGTTTTTAAGTAAGACAAATACATAAGTGCTCAGCTACTTTTCCACATCAACAAAATAGAAGATGGGTGGGTGAGGGGTTAAGAAAAACAGAGGTGAAAAGACTGGACAATGTCTGAGTTATTAGAAACCATCGTCCGACCTGCACATAATTTCCCGATCCTCCTTTCTATTTACAGGACCAGGAAGTTGAGAACAGATTTTATCTTTTGTCTTGGCTGTTGCTTCAGTTTCCCAAAGTAATGTGTTTCTGTAAGGTTACAGTAGAAACACTCTGTGCTGGGTAATTTTATGTGTCAACTTGATTGGGCTGTGTGGTGCCTAGACATTTGCTCAAACATTCTTCTGGGTGTGTTTGTGAGGGTGTTTCTGGATAAGATTAACATTGGAATCAATAGGATGAGTAAAGCAAATTGCCTTCCCTAACGTGGGTGAGCCTCATCCAGTCAATTGAAAATCTGAATAGAACAAAAACATTGAGTAATTCCTCCTGCCTTACTGTTGAGCTGGAACACAAGGTCTTTCCCAGCTTTCAGATTCCCATCAAAATATCACCTCTTAGTTTCTGGCCACTGGCTTTGGACTTGAACTACATACACCTCAGCTCTCCTGGGGCTCCAGATTGCTGACTGCAAGTCTTAGTACTTATCAGTCAATTTCTTATAATAATTGTGTGAGCCAATTCCTTATAATAAATGTGTGTGTGTGTGTGTGCATACGTGTGTGCTTTTGCACACATCCTATTGGTTGTTTCTCTGGAAGGTCCTGACTTGGGAGCACCATAAGATAATGACATATGAAGCACACATTTTCCTAAACCAAATAATATGAATTAAGCAAACCATGCTCCCTCCTGGGATTCCACACCATTCCAGTTCCATTACGAATAGGGGATAAATGCAGTTGAACCCCGAACAGAAGTACTCATGCCCCAAACTAAGTCTATTCTTTTTTTAGTGATAGAACATAGCTATTAGCTTCAAATGGGGCACAGAAAATAGACTTCATAATGAAAGTTTGCTGCAAATTTACCCACTCTCATTAAGGAAGACATTCATTTTCTTATTGCCCCTAACATATTTCCCATTTAGAAAAGAAAAAAATCATGTGGCTTGCTACCAGCATTAATTTAATCTTACAAAAAACATGCTCTTTAGTTGGGGGATCATTTTATAAACTATATAGATGTCTAACCAATGTACTATATACTTGAAACTAATTTAAATAAATAAATAAATAAATAAATAAATAAATAAATAAATAAATAAATAGAAACATGCTCTTTGAAGCAAATATGACTAGTTTTTGAGGTGAAAATAAAATATAAAAACTCTTCTTGGAGTTATTTCCAAATAGAACTTGTCTCTAATCCTAATGTGACAGAAATGTATACATAAATCAGATTCACTCCAGAACAATGTTAACGCGTAAGAATGCTATGTTTTCTAGGATTTGACATTTTCAGCAGATGAGAACTATTATATTTTGTAAATGGAAATACCACTATTAAAAACAATGTTATAGGTAGAATAACGGCATTTGTTTCCAAAGACTATCGATACATTGGAGCGATGTGAAAATAATAATATCAGCAAGATATTTTGTGGCCAACTTTAGATAAAGTTAGGTTTGTAATCCTCAAGTTATCTCAAGGTAAACACTGTAGCCGCAAGATCTACTGGCAAATATTCTTGGGACAAACAGGAAATGGGCTAAAGAAGTTAAAGACTAATAACAAAAATAACTTTGGTAACTGTTACATTGAAGTAAAAAACAATGAAGAAGAAAGAAGGGAAAACAATATTTCTCCCAGTTTCTGGCATTGTTTATTAGCAAGTATACTCTCTTGAACATTAGCTGAAACAAGCAAATTATTTCCTGGATATTAACTCCATCTATTTCACCTTTAGGTGAAATATTCTAAAGTTTAAAAATCCAGGCAACTCTTGTGGAATTAATGAATTTTAGCACACAAGATATTTAAACATGAATTGTTCAGTATAAAATTACTTTAAAATGGTACAAAACATAGATTGTATATTGAAAAGACAAAGTATATCGTTTTCACTAAATATATAAGGTTATAGTAGTAATTTTATAAATGATAGTAACATTTCAGGAAAAGGCTGATATTTTAAAAAAGGCTAGATTTTGGAGATTAAATATAAAGTGAAAATAGCATTCTTAGTGTAAGTTGACTAAAGACATATCTTATAAACCTCTGGGTTATAGCTGGCATTACAGTCAAACCCAAATAAATCTTATCTCTTAAAAAATGTACTCAAATACTGACAACTTAAAAAAGCCTTGCAAAAAAAATAAATTAAAAATTAGGAAAATGAAGAGAGAAAATAAATGTGAAAAAAGTAATTTATTAGGAAAAATAAATACTAGTTCGAGGATAGAGCTAATAAACACATACAGTCAAGTAGATAAACCTGTGGCAAGTCCAGTAAGGTTGAGAAGAAAATATATATGCAATATTTGGAGGAAAATTAAACAGTTTTTTAAGTCTTCGGCATTTCTTAAGTCAGCAAATAATTACCATTCTAAGTAAAATACATTAGTCTCTGGGGAAATTTAAAATGATCAAAATTGACACATATCAGTGATAAGAATAAAATGCAAAGACCTATAACCATAGACTCATTTTGTTGTTGTTATTACAACGAATTGTTTTTAACTGAGAATCTGGATATAGATGCATTTGCTGATAACATTGCTGAAGCTCTTAAAAGAGAATATAATTTCTATATTATATAACCTAGGTCAGAAAACTAAACGAAATTTAAAATTTTCCAATTTATATGATGAGGATAAGAGAGACTTAATATTTTAACTTGAGAATGCTACCATAAAAAATGGCATTAGGGAATTCTTACCAATGCAATTAAATGAATAAATACTAAAGTGAAAAAAATAGTCAAAACCATATATGTAAACATATATACATTTACGTATATGTATGATGTCATAAAAGAAAAATTGAACTGGAGAGAATTAAACAGACAAGGAAGACTTTATTCAAGGCTATTGCAATGGGGGATGAGTCACCTCTGGAGTTCTCCACTGAGATGAGTTCTCTCAGTGGAGAACTCCATTCCACAGAAGCAAAAGGAGGAAGAGTTGTTAAGCAATGGAATGAGCTGGTAAAGAAATGCTGTAGGACATTTGAAGCAGGGACAGGGCATGGGTCAACATGAAGGTCAATGTGAACTCAGAAGGTTAACTGTGTTTCCTAATTAGTGCTTATCAAAGATAGTCTCCTGCTTTTCCACAGGGAGTAGAGAATGGACACCATCTTTTCATGATTACGTTTCAAAGAGATGGCTTGCAGGTCCTTGCGAAAGACATGCTTCGGTTGTAAAACTGGTAAGAGCAAGACACAGAGTAATCAGGGGGATCATTTCATAAACCTTATAAATGTCTAAGCAATGTATTGCATACTTGAAACGAATAATATAATAAAATAAAATACAATGAAAAAAGAGAAAAAGGGATAGAGAAAAATTGCAAATTTTCTAAAATAAATGCTCTAAATGAGGAAAGACCAGGGGCCTATAGTCAAGAAGAAAACTGTCTGAAGTTTAGTTAAGCTTAGGGGAATGTTAAGGCCATTTTAGCCAATACACACACAGACACACATACAGACATGCACACTCACACAAACAAACACTCAGACATATATAATTGTGCTTATAAAGGATGATGCATTATATATAAGTAGGTATTATTTCAGAAATTCAGTGATAGTTGGCTATTTGAAAACATTAATATAAGAATAAAATCTCAATTTTTTTGATAATTCTCAAAAATTATCAATAAAAATTAAATGCCATGTTTTATTTAATAAGCAAAAAGAAAAGAAAGCAAACTAAAAAATAGCACTCAGTAAAAGAGACATAATATATCTTTCCACATCAAAAAAAATATCTATCTTAGATCGAGAATTAAATTCTCCAAAGTTTCAACTAGAGACATTGCCAATAAAATCAGGAACAAGATAAAAATGTTGACAGGTATCAATATTTAATATTCCCTTAGAAGTTTTGGACCAGCATTTCTCAAGGTGTGTTTCATGAACCGGTGGTATTGACATCTTCTGGGAACTTGTTAGAAACATAAATTCTTGAGCTTTTCCTGATTCATACTGAATCAGAAGCTCCAATAAAAGAGGGGAGAGGTAGACAGGGGCAGCAATTTGTATCGTAACAAGTCCTGAAGTGGATTCTAACGCACATTTGAAGTTCTAGACAACCAGAGCAGGGGCAGGCAAATCTGTGCAGGCATGTGGTCTCTGTTGCAACTATTCAACTCTGCCGATACCACGCTAAGTAGACATGGACAGTTTTCAAGCCAATGGTTGTGACCCACTAAAGTCCCAATAAGGTTTTTTTCTTTACAAAAACAGGTTAAAGACTAAATTTGGTGTTTAGCAAAGTTTGCCAACTCCCTTTCTTGACTCTAGAATTTAGAAAAGAAACTCCAAAATAAATATATTCATTACAGCAGAGAAGTGTAAATGTTCATTATCTCTAGATGACATAATACAATAGCTTGAACACCTGGAGAATAAATGGAACTATAGTTGGATAAGAGCCATTAATAGGGTAGCCAGCAATAAAATACATTTAAATAAATGAATTTATTTTAGATCAATTATGATAATGTAACAGAGTCTTTTAACAGCAATAAAAACATCTAAGAATATAATGTCCGAAATTATTAAAAAATCCATGAGTCAAAGGAGGTGTAAAAAATGAAAATGCGGTGTTCCAGAAGATGCACCCCTTCAGCAATTCTCCCAGTCTACCACCTTGCCTCGCTCTACTCCATAACACTTATTACCTCCTGACAAACCACGTATTTTAGTTATTTACTGACTTATTTTCAGTATCTCCCATCAAAAATATAAGCTCTGTGATGGCTGGGATTTTTGTCTGCACGGTTCACTGTTGGCTGATTGAAGAAATAAAAATGCTCATTGTTCTCAATTTAACTACCAGGGCTAATATAATTTACAGGTGGAAATGACTTGATATTTAACAAAATGAACCTCAAGTTTATCAAACTGGGTGAAAACAGCCAAAGTTATTTTTTTTAAAAGCAGTGGTTGGTTGCGGGTGGGGGGTCGGGAGGGTAGGGGAAGGACCATCTGGCATCGCTGATATTAAACCGTGCTAACTATAATTATCAAGATATTGACAAATTAGAAGTCTAGTCAATGACTTCTGGATTTAGTATAAAACAAAGAGAAAAAAAAACCTGTTCAATATATGACATTCTTAATAAATAAGTAAGCAAAAGACTTGTCATATCAGTTAAAAAGTAGGTAGAGGACTTGAAAGGGTTTGAAAGAATATCTGTGAAGTGGCATTCCAGCATGGTTCATAGCATGGACTTTTGACTGTAGAGTCTAAAACTCAGATCCAGCCAGGCACTGGCAGTGTGACATTAGGCCCATTATTTATCTTGTGAAAGCCTCTGGAGCTTCCTTGCAAAACAGGACTTATCATGCTTATATCACAAATTATTTCAGTGGGTTAATAAAGTAATATATGTAAAGAACTTGGCATTACATTTATCTCATAGTAAGTGGTTAATAGGGGCTGATTTTTATGACATCAAAATTGCACTTAAAAATAATATGAATGTTTGAGAAAATAAGGCTGAATTAATTACGATGCTCCAAAGAGATCAGTATGCTAAAATTAAAATCATATATCTGAATGATATTTAAGGACATTCAAAAAAAGGTAAATGATAAAAAAAACCGTGAAAATTGTATAAAGAGGGTGGTAATGATTTTGTTAAAAGAAAGGGATGGAAATATGATATACAGATGGACGCACTTAAATAAATAC
The DNA here is from genome assembly GCA_028627145.1 of Eidolon dupreanum. Taxonomy (NCBI): domain Eukaryota; kingdom Metazoa; phylum Chordata; class Mammalia; order Chiroptera; family Pteropodidae; genus Eidolon; species Eidolon dupreanum. The sequence goes on along the minus strand of CM053503.1, from coordinate 160,682,455 downwards.
TGGACAAAAATCGCACCAAATGATTAGAAAAGCCTTTTCTGGATGGTAGGATTATGGGACGTGTTCTGATATAAACATGTGTTACATTTCTAATAACAAAATAAATAAAATAAATGCATTTTGGGGAATTAAAATAACGATATTCTAATACATGTATTTCAATGACTATTAAATTCTTATAAAATTGTTTAATAAAATTTTAAGGAAATAAGACTGACATAAAGTTGTCTCTTTGAGATTTGTATCTAGTGTCTAGAAATCTCATGTTTTTCTTTTTATTTTCTCTTCAAAAATTTTCCAGTAAAAGACAGAGTTTCAATCTAGTATTTTGTGGGGTAAGTAGAGGGGAAAGATAATTTTAAAGGTCATGAGGAAAGACAAAACTAGCACTCTTAATTTGTCCTTGGAGAATGAACTTAACTAAATTGGTTTCTTAGGAGACTAGTATCAAGTTGTTTAATAAGAAGATTCGAGTTCCCAGGATTCTATTTTCTTCTCATCTAAAAATATCTTGGAACGTGATAGTATTGAAACCTCTTTGAAACTTGGCTTTGCTGAATGGCATTTCAAAATAAATTCGGTTGCTTTATTATGGAGGATTTGGTTAGGCTTTTATTTCACACATTATTTTAGACTCTGACAATGAATCCAGAAATTTAAAACATAAGCAAATAATTCAAAATTACCCTTGAAAAGCTACAAATGAAACAGTACTTGTCGTGAAACGAATATTGAACAGGAACACAATGAGTGATATTTCTAGATTTGTCACCAGGGTCAGTGGCAATCCATGTTGATTCATTAGGGTTCAGTTCTGTGATCTGAAAAGTGAAGAGACTGAATGATGTTTTTGAAGTTCATTTTCAAATTTAAAGAGACATATGTAAAGTTCTAGGATATATTTCTAGGATATATGATTTCTGTGACCATCAGTGCATTTAAATGATCTTTCAGTGATTAGAGATATAATCAAAATATTAAGTTCAACTTGAAATTCTCAGTACAGAGCATTTTTTTAGTACAGAAATTGTCAAAGCAAACCTTTGAATCCCAGAAAAATCAAACAGCAGATTTTCCTGAGCTATTTTAGCAAAACGCTAAGGACCAGAATGGCTATATGTTCAAAAAAAAAGTGATGAGCTTTAATTCATTGGTTGCCTACTAAAGACAGAATAAAAGCTGCTAATATAGATTCTCATATAGGGCTCATTCCTCGAGGTTTTAGTCTTTGATATTGTCTGGATAATAATGTCAATGTCTCTATCTCTTTCTCACCCACATCTAATGGAGGAAAACAGTCTTTTCTGAAAAACCTTTTTAGTTCTGTCTAATATTAAAGCATAAAATCTTTAATAAAATCTACTTGGAAATTGGAGGAATGGTTGATTCTGGCTTTCTAAAATATCCAAGCTCTAAAATCTCTGATATTTTCTGATAAAGCTTTACTGACAATTTCCCAGACAAAATAAAATGTCTTAGAAGCCTAAATGTAAAAAAAAAAAAAAAAGTCTTTGTATATTATTATTATAAGACGTATAACACTGTCCTTAAACATCACCTAATAATTATATTTACATGATGGTATCTCTCTCTGGATTTTGAGCTCTGTCAGTGCAAAAAGCATGTCTTGCTTGGTATAGATCCTTAGGGCTTTGGACATGGTAGGTGCTCAATGTATGTTTGCACAATTAATGTTGAACGAATGAAGATCCAGGAATAGATCTTGGATTTAAAGCATACTGATTTGGATTTTTTTAAATTTAAATAAATTATCATCCCCCATGCATTAGTATTTTGATAAGTCAGAACAATATAATATCACAACGATTTTTTGATGATGAAATACATTTATGAAGTCACTTTATGGTATAAAGATTAATTCATATAGGTGATTAGAATTATGGCATAATATTAAGAGCAAAGGAAGGCCTCAAACTCAGCAAAGGAGTCACGCTACCAATTCCAATGTCACCTGAAATTTTTTTTGAAGATGCAAAGCCTTTTATTCTTCATTAAAGACAGGACTAAAACACAAATATTGTTATGAGGAAGACCAGAATGATGTGGATATATACAAATTACTAACATCAGATATTTTTCAGAGTGGGATAGAGGGAAGAATAAGTGGGATAAAGGACATGCAATGGGGATCCGAATCCTACAAGGAAGGGTAAGATGTAGGTTCTCCCAAACTAGCCCTCAGATGACAATGCCTGAATTCTTTGTTCAGGAAACTTTTTATAGTACTTTTTTAATATTTTAATTTTTAAATAAAATAATTTGCAAATTCTTCCTCACTCCAGATGAAAAATGGCAACAAACTTAGCAGAGGGACAATATCTTCAAGATAAAGAACATATAATAACAATTTCTGCCTAATTGCAATCCTGACTCTAGCACTTCTTATCTGAGTAACCTGAACAAGTCATTGCTCTGAACCTTGATTCCTCATTTGTAAAACTGGCACGGTATTACAGAGCAGTGAGTCATTATTTGTTGTCTGTTTTCTATCTACCACACCCACCTTACATGGCTAGGAGAGTTACCTGAGCTTCATGGTTTTTCTGTGAGCCACACACTTGACAATATGAATAAACGCTAACCACACTCAAGGAAATAATGGAAACCCAGACTTTGAGGTGGGTACCATGGAAAGCATGGCCTTAGAAGCACTAGTGCCCTAACACAGATGTCGGCTTGTACCACATTCAGATGAATGAATCTTTTCTTCGGTTATATTTGGAAGGCAGTAACTTCTAAACAGATAAGTTAATATCCTTTATATCCTTGCTTCTAATGAAATAATGTTGCTTGTGAATCTCTAATCTACCCCACAGATGGTAGATGCCTGTGAGTCTCTAGAAAGAATCAAATAATTAATGTCTTAAGAATATTGTTGTAATGGTTGGCAAGACATATGAAAAGGAAGTTCAGCTTGACGATATTGCAAAATCTCTTATTTTATTAATAAAATTTTTATTTCCTTTGAATCTACACTGTAATACTTGTTAATAACACTCGTAAATAGCTATTATAAATATATCATCACACTATTAGCAGGAAGTAAAGGCTTAATTGAAAAAAGCATCTGAAAATCTTTTGGTAATATTAAAAGCATAAATTACAGGAACTAAGTAGTCTTTTTAAATAATTTGTTGGGATATCACATGTGTCTCTACTAGGCTAATGTTCTGCATAATATGTTAATTAGGTGTGTGATCAAATACCTTTGTGTCAGAAATAGTACAAATTAAAACTCAGTAGTCTTTTACGAGCTGTGCTGTAGAGTCCTGAGTATCTAATAAATCTCCATATAGACCATCTCATACTGCTTCCCCATGAGCAAATGTGTTCTAACCACACTGGTTGTTTCTGTGCTTCACATCTCATTCTACTTTTGGCTTTTACTTCCATTTAGAATGCCTGACAACAGATCTTGACCTGACCATCTAACTTTATGCATCACCTCCCATACTTTCGTGGTTCTCCTCTCATCCTGAAATTCTGTTTCACTTTGACAACATGAGCTTATTGTATCCCCAATGTCTGGAACAGTGCCTAGAACTTCAAAAGCAACAGATGTTAAATGAATGAATGAGTGAATGAATGGTCAGATTGTCTTAATTTAACCCCACTTTGTAGATGGTGTCAAGACCAATATGAGACAAAGGTGCTAATCTAATCTTTTGAATAGTTACTTTGGAATTCTACATCTCACACCTTTAAAAAAAAAAAACACTTCTGAGAAAAAGGCAAGAAATAATATAATCAAGTGGAGAGATTTCTCCCGCTCCAAATATGTCAGGGTAGATTGACCATCATTTATGCCTTGACAGCTCCATCATTGATAGTATGAAGGAAGAAAGCCTGGCAGGCCAGGGTAGGAGGATGTGTGTGGAATAATTTAGGCATCCTGGTGAGGCTTTCTCAAGCACTGCCTGCTGCCCCACCATTTTAGGGCAGTGGGAATTTTATAACTTTTTTTTAACACAATTGGCAGTCAAAATGAGCACCTGGAATCTCATTTTATTCTGCCTCAGAATCCAGCCTTTGCATCATCAATCAAGCTGCCCTAATGTTTTCTTGAAGTAAAATAATTAAAAATTATGGAAATATAAATACTTCCCTCAGCTACTTAAAAATTCCTGCATGTAAAAATGGGATATTGTTACTCAGAGGTAAAGCATAGACAAGGTAATAAGACTGAACCGTGTTATGAGTTGATCACAGAGGGTAAAAAACGGCTTTTTCTCCCCTCTAGATTTCTGTACATTCAAAAGAGAGAATAACAGTGTATTTCATATATCTCTAAATGTAAAATATAATGATATTCATGTAAAATTTATTCACTTATTCTTTCAACATATATATTGAGTATTTAGCACATACGAGCTCTTTGCCAGTCACTAGTAATCCAGCAGTGAACCAAAGGGCTGAGTAATCTACTTTTATAGGAGTTACATTCTATCAGAATTGGGGGAGGCAAAAACAACTGAATAAATGAACAATATCAGTAGGGAATGTAATAAATATTGTGAAGAAAATAAAGTACCGTTAAAGGTATAATAGAGAGCAATGGGGAGATGGTGGTTTTCTATAACTTTCAAAATCAAGGAAGACCAAAGCAGTGTTCCCACAGTGTCTAGAAAATTCTGGAAATAGAAAAATATTGTCCATGATTAAATCTTCCTTTTGGGAAAGATACCAACAAACTCTGGAAAATTTCATGGAGAAACCTTTGTTCTCATCTTTCTGCTGTGCCCCTCCTGCTTCCTACACCGTGAAGACCTGTGCAGATTAAGTGTCCTGCATGGCTCAGCTTCCTCTGCTTTCTTTTACTCCCTGTCTGTTCTGTCTATGTCAAGGATGCCGTAGTCTATTCATTTCCTGCCCCTTTCTTTTGAGGAAGGATCCTATCCTTCCTATTTTGCATTCTTGAGGTGTGGTTATGGCTGAGCTCTTTCCTCTTTCTCCTCTGGATTAGTTTGTTTATAAGCTGTTCCCTAGTGTCACTTGGCTTGTCCCTGCCCCTGGGATATATGTTCCACATGTTCTTCCAAGGGGCAGTCTTCACCCAGTAATACCAGTTGTATCCAAGGCAAATGTGTGTGTGTGTGTGTGTGTGTGTGTGTGTGTGTGTGTGAACTCAGGCCCACATGTCTTTTCACCTATTTCATTTCCCACTGGATTTAAACATTTACAGTAGTCCAAGGGTCTTAAATGGTATGAATTGATAGGGAATTTTTCCCTCACAAGGAATAAACAGCATTTTTTCTGAACAAGGCCATTTATTTCCTCTAGTGCCAACACCTCAAATCCAGCATTCTTTTTGATTCCTTGGTCTGGTCTCCAAGTCTATGTGAAATAAATTGCCAGTTTAGAAATCTCCAGCAACAAAGTTGGAAAGGGTAGATTAAACTGTAATGATGCTAAATTTAATGAGATATTCGAAAAGGATATCCCTAGCATATAAATAGAGTGTTAGGTAAATGGAAAAAGTAAACTAGGCAATTGTATAATTGCAATTAGTGGATATATTTAAACACAGTCTTAGTAATTCTCTGTTAAGAATAAGAGTCAAGTGATGAACAAATTCATTAAATTAAAAGTTTTCCCAGTCTATAAATCAGGGTTAATAGTATTTTCCATTTACTGATCTCAAAAAGTGATGTCTTAGTATAAATTACATGTTCTGAGATATGCCTATAAAAATCCTACATTAATAGAAAACATCATGTCTTGTTGAAAATTAACAACGTCTTGGCATTTTCATGGCATCTCAAAAAGTTAGAAATTTATACTCCGTTTTAACCCACACAGAGCAGCTGAATTTCTGCTTAATTTCCCCCACAGATATTAGTTTGCAAGTTTCCAATATCAGTTTTTTTTTTCTTGGCCATATTTCTAATCTCTTCAGAATATTTTTACATCATCTTTTCATCTTCACTTGAGAATTCAAACCATCCAATTTTGTATCATTAGTAAATTTAACATATTTCTTTCAGACAGTAATGAAAAACGAAAAACCTATGTGTTATTATGACATTAAAGTCAGCTTTTTTTTTTTAAACAACTCATGATATAAAAGAGCAGATGTGGTTGTCTCTGTCACAAAAAGGTGCAACTCAGAGTAGAATGTAGCAAATTAGGGGAAAAAATGGGAAAGGACATCCTTGATATTATATTCAATTAAAAACCAAGAAAGGTAGTCAGAATATCAGAAGCAATGGGATGGCTAAACAATTTTTGTTTGTTTGTTTCCTTGAGGTGACTATTAGGAATGTAACTCTATATTCTTTGAGGAAAACTGTCCTGAGTCCCTCCCTTTTGGGACCTCTAGGTGGTATTATAATAATAATAATATTTAGTATGGACTGAAGAACTAATGGGCATTGTGCTTGGAACGGGAATACTTAGAAAGCCTCTAAGACATGAATCCTGATTTTAAGGAGTCCATGTTCTGTTAGGGATACAGAAGTATAATGAATTTTAAACTAAAATGAGCCATGCAGGACAGAGGTGAGAATAAACTAGATCAAAAGAATAAATGACATTTTAATTTAGTTTTTAACTAAGAATTTGATCAATGGAAATTGAGATGTTTGTCAAAGGACATGTGTACATATGCAAAAGATTTAAAAGAGAGGCACTTTCTTATGCTGAGGAATGACTTATAGCCTAGTGTGGTTGGAAGAAAGTATGTTGGTAGTGAACATAGGTGGAAATGGTGGGAGATAGAGCTTACAAACAGAAGATTGGATCTCTAATGCCTTATAAATGTCTTCATAGTTTGCACTGTGAACAATTGAGGAGAGTTGGGGACCGCATAGAATTATAAATTGGAAATTAACATGATTAATTTATGTCAATATCGATAATTGGACTAATGTGCTAAGAAAATTTCAATCTAGATCCAATATTCATGTCTTTCAAACCGTTCCAATAGAAGTTATTTCCTTCAATTGTAATAAATAGATATGTAAGCAGAAACTCCACAAAATATGGATGGATAGCTGAGTTTTGCTATGAATTTCTCCTCCATCCCTGAAAAAGAATTTATTGTCATTAAAATATAGTTCACTCTTCTTTAAAGTAAGGTCACATAAAATATATTATATGGTGGATACAGCACTAATAAAATGTTCAAAACAATATTATCTTTTTTTTCTCTAATGTTCTAGTGATGTTATTATATTAATTGACAAATAAGTCTCTTTTAAGCCTTTCTGTTCAAAACATGTTTAGTTAAATTTTTATATTTATCTAATATATTTACCTAATTTTAAGTCATTTTAGAAATAACTAACCAAGTCTTTGTTAGAATTTTAACATTTACTGTTAAAAAAAAAGTCTGAATCATTTCAATAAACTTTTCTTCCTTGGTAAATATAATTAACATGATATCACTACTGATAAAATGCAGTTTTACAGCAAATAGAAGTTAAAACATGAGTAACAATTCTCTTTTTATATATTAACAAACATCTGAATGCAGGTGACATTTTAAAAAAAGATGTTCACCTCAAGAAATTTGAAAAAGCTTTAAACTTTTTTTCTAACTTAATATATGAGAATAACATGTTTGGTTGCTTTACTTCTTAATAGAAAGTCCAAAAAGTTAGTTAATAAGGCATTAAACTAATAATGCTGAGCATGACACCATCATACAGTAAATTCTAGAGGCAGGTTTACTCAATGAATAAATGGAAATTTGGTTAAACCACTTGTAATGCAAATTGATTAAATGTATGACCATTATCCATTTTACTGACAGCTGTTCACTATTCCCCTGAGGCTTACAGCCTGCTGTTGTCAATATTTATTGAGCATTCACAAAGATTTAGGCACTGAACACACCCAGTGCATTAAGCCTCCCTGCCTCATAGAGTTTTACTTTCTGGTGGGACGTCACCTGGCCTTTGCATATATTAAACTTGTCACAGCAAGATATAAAGGCAATTCTACTTATGTATTCATTCAACTCATATTTGTTGATGTTACTTGTGTGCTCAGCACTATGCTAGATGTTTAAGACATACACACACACACACACACACACACACATATGTATTTGAATGTGAATGTATATATATACACACACACACACACATTTTGCAAAGGACAGGTAAAATGAATGTGTTCTCTGCCTCTGAAGAATGTATAGCTTATCATAGTCTATCAGGCAAGAGAAGCATTCTATAGCAATTACAAATGTCATAACTGTTAAGCAAATAAAAATAAAAGTGCTGTGGAATTCCATAGTTTGGGTACTAGTCAATTTGGGAAGTACAAATTTTCATTACTTGTAGTTTTGTCTTAATTATGTATGTGTGTGTGTATGTGTGTGTGTGTGTTTTTTATATATATATATAGTTATATAGTTATATATGTATATAACTATATATACATATATACATATATAACTATAGCTATCTATACATATATATAACTAATATATATATATATATATATATATATATATATATATATTAGTGTTCATATAGGTGCATTTATTTTCCCTTGCACCAAAGTTAATCAGTTTTACAGTCAAGTCTATCAGTGTGAAACTTCAAGTAATTTGGAAATATTCCATTTACAATAGGGCCATGAGATGGGACCGATTTAGTTAAGAGGCTTGTGTATTGCTGCCTTCCAGAAATACCTTACGATTACAAATTGTAAATTTCAAACTTTAATGTGCAATGAAGGTTACAACAATGAGATATAGGAAGCTAGTTCCATAATATTAGAACTTGATATGAGTAAAATACATGGGAAATGAAAGAAGACATTACATGGTAGCATCAGAATCTCAAGAAAATATTCTAAACTATTCTTAAAATTTGCACTGTTATTAGTATAATCATAGAAATAATGGGTGAGGTGGCATTTTTAATTAAAAATAGAATAAAAATTTATTTTGAAATGGCTTATTTCGAAAAGAAAAGGAGCCCAAAAATCTGAGATCTGAATGATTATCTTTTTATTGCATTTTCCAAGTGTTGTCTATGTTAAATTTTCCACATCCAGATTTGTATACACTATTTCAGCCATCAAACCAATTTAGAAATTAAATGTATAATGTTTCATTATTTTTATAGAAATGTAAGGAACAAAGTTCGTGTGACTCTTTTATCAGTCAGTGTTTTGATCACCTTTGTAACGCAGAGAGGATATGATATGAGAGGTGGAGTGAATTTTCTATCCATGCAAAAATAGTAATAAAAAATGAAGGTGACATTATTGCTTCTTATCTACTAGGCTCCATTATTCATCTGTCTTATATCATTTCCCAACCACATTATCAGTTCTTCTTTCCTTGGATGTTTCAGATACTTAACAATGGTTTAATTATCGTCACCCAGAATAATATGGATAACAAAACGGTTACACACTATAAAGGATATTTAATTTCCCAGTGTTGGCCCCAAAAGTTTCACGTAAATGCCTCTATTCATTATGACCAGAAGTCTAGTCGCAGATCTAGACTAATGGATGATAATATTGTCTAGTGCGTTGGCACTTTCCATTGATTAATCTGGTAGATAAAACATAGACTGAGATTCAGTCATGAGTAATATATAGGTTCCCTGAACCTTCCCCACTTCCTCATTACATACAACTCTCTTCTTGCCCTTTCCTATTGTGATCCATGACTAATTTATAACAGCTGAAACTGACCTCAAAGAAAAATCTTCCCTTCTGCTATCCTTTGATCACTGTGGCAGCTACAAACTAAAACACTTTGCACATCTCTCCGTCTGGGCATCCAGGGACAGACTGTCAGTCAGGCAGTAACCTTTATCAAGCTCCAGTGTGTGAGCAGAACACTGTGCTGGCAGCTCTGGGATCTTACAAAGGGACTGAAGTTCCTGCAGAAGCCCTGACCATCAGGGGCTCTTAGAGTAAAAGATAGTTATCAATTCCAGGATGAATCTATGACACTGTAAAGAAAATCTATTTCTGCTAAAAATTGTCCATCGCACGTTCCTTTTCAACCTCTGAGCTGGCGCCGAGATGCTAATGGGATCGCCTATGACACGATGTTGTAATGCAGCTGCCCAAGTTAGTCCTGCCTAGAGGAGTCAACTAATTCTAGGGAAAGAATAATGTAAATAATTCTTCTAGAAACAAAAATATATCAGTATATATTCGAGAGAGATAATAGAGTATTCTTTTGATATGGGCAACTGTATTTCAGTTAGCAACATATTTGAGACTTTTTTTTTGTCATTTAGCAGTTAACTCTGTTGCATAGTTTGCAGAGCTTTATAGGAAAAAATGCTTGTTACGTATGCATGGCATTCCCACATGGGAAGAGTTAGTCATGGACTGGCGAGGATAATGACTAAGAAGCATGGGATTTTCTTTGAGGGTGATAAAAATGTTCTAAAGTTGATTGTGGGGATACAACTCTATGACTTTACTAAAAGCCATTGCATTGTACTCTTTAAATAGGTATATTATTTTACTTATGAATTATATCTCAAAAAAAGCTGATAAAAATAATATCCTAACTATATCTATGGGCTTCTTATCGAATAATAACTATGACCAGCATTCTAACTCCTTTCTTGAATGATTGTATTTGACTGTTTACAAAATTCAATTTATATTAAAAAAAATAGTTTACTTATTTCCCCTAGCCAACTTAAAAAAAATATATATGGTTTCGAAAGCTGACCTTTTAAGAGTCTGAATCAGATACTACCTAACACATATACTTTAATGAGATACAACTTTTTTAATTACCCAGCTGCATTCAATTATCTAAAATACAGACAAAACATAAAGTTGTCCCCATCATTTTTCACCTTGAAGGAATAACTCTATGCTTTTACTCTAGTTTGCGTGTAGGGGCTGGTGAGGTCATTCTTTTCTCCTTCATCTTTCCCCCAAATAATTATTAAACGGAATATGCTGTTCCTCAAGCATTAGGTTTGGAGAGAGCCACTGAGTTTTCAAAGAGTCACTAGTCCATTACAAGTACATAAAAGATATTTTGAAAGGTATCATATTATTCCTAAGTAAGTCATAGAAAATGCATGTGTTTTATGATTTGCTTGCTTTCATCCTTTCTCAAATGGTGAAAAACTATTAGGTTGTGAAAGTAGTATAAGTAAAACTTAACATAACAAGGACAAACCAAGATAATCTTGAAATATATAATAATTATAGAGAAGGAATAAAAGCCTAGCGAATGGAGAAATAAAGGATGCCAGGTACATATGCCTACTTGGCTACCGTAGCTCCAAGATAAAATTTTGTGAAAGCTAAATCATGACCTTCATTTCCCCAAACCAGCTCCCTATCCTATATTTTCTTCTGAAGTTGGTTTGGTTGTAATGTAAACCCCAGCACATAAAGAAAATGTGGAAGTGTTTCTTTAAGTTCATTTTAAAGTTCTAGTAAAAAAGAAAGAAAAAAGAAAAAAGAACGAACGAAAGAAAGAAAGAAAGAAAGAAAGAAAGAAAGAAAGAAAGAAAGAAAGAAAGAAAGAAAGAAAGAAAGAAAGTTAGTTCTAGTTATTCTTAGCTTGAAATAAATTCTGAAGTTAAGGTCAACTTTAAGACTAATTTGAGGTTCTAAAATTAATCAACATAAGCAGGGACTTGCTTTGTTTTGTTTTGCTTTTTAATTAAGCGACAGTTGCCACATGACATTATATTAGTTTCAGGTGTACAACATGAGTTGATATTTGTATATATTGTAAAATGATCACAATAAATATAATTAACATCTGTCACCATATACTTATATATTTTTTTATTTTGATAAGAACTTTTATGATCTACTCTCAGCAGCTTTCAAATATATAAAATGGTATTATTAACTATAGCCAGCAAGGGTTGTTAAGAATTTAAAAAACTTCACTCATCATTTATGTCCTAGCAATTGATAATATATGACTCATTAATGGTAACTACTGAAGTCATCGAATCTCTCATTTCTTTCCTAGCCCATCTTTCTCCTCCCACCTTCTAAACATGGATATTTTTCAAAACTTATTTAGTCTCTGCTTATCTCCAAATTTCCTTCATTGAAATAGATCTACCTCATGTCCACAACTCAATTCTCCACACATGCCCATCTTCCAAAGAATCTCCCATCCTAACTACTATTTTTGTCAGAGGCTATTACCATTTTCTCAATTTCCTGAGCTATAGCTGCTAGTGTCATTTTGAATCATCATTTTCCTTCATTTCTAATACTCATCCAGTCATTAAGACTTGTTGATTTTTTTATTAAAATAGTTACATATTCACATAATCCTTTATAACTACACTGTCCTTTTCAAAGTAAAACATCATAATAGACTTTTCCCTGGGTGACTATAAGAGTCTCCTGGCTGATCTCCTCCACCCTTCCTAATTTCAGAGGTCACCTTTTCAAATTAATGTCAAGCATAGCTCTCAGATAATCTCCTTTAATCACAGCTTGTTCATGCTGGTCCAGAGTTCAAAAGCCTTGCTGGCTCACCCCGTTTGTGACAATTTGTCTGATGTCTCTCTATATTTGTAAATCGAAAATGTTATTTAAAAACCTCAGTTTCTCCATATATTCTACTCATACTAACTAAAACTTCCACAAACTCCTATTTTTCCTGAATTACTGCAGAGCACAGAATTTATATAACCTAAATTATCAATTAATCACATAAGGCTTTGCTTCGTCAATATTTTTTCTTGAGTGTCAGTTGAGGGTCTTGGATATAGGGATTAAACCCTTGTGGTTTAGTGATAGTAATAATCATGGTTTAACGCTGATTTTCACAAGTCACTTATAGTAATGTGGCATGACTATGTTGGAACATAAGCCGATTGGTCCTGGAAGGAAAGAAACAGTGAGCCAAGCCAGGATGGGTGGATTTAGGGGAAAATGTCTTCCAAAGAGATGACAAGAGCCACTTCTGTAAAGATAAAGTATACAACCAATGCAAAGTTGGGCAAAAGGGTGAGAAGTAGAAAAGGGGCATCTAGAAAGTATATTCTGTCTAAATCAAAGGATAAGGACGTTCTTTCAGTGGATTGGAAAGATTCTAGAAGCAGAATGAAGGTTTGTGTAAAAGAAATGGAAGCAATTGCATATGGAAAATGAAGGCTCATGCCAGGTGTACTAAACCCTTCCTACATAAAGAACAGTTTATATGGGAAAGCTGCTGGAAGATGCATTTTCTCTCAATATTACTAGATTCTTTTCTTCTCCTTCCTCCTGGTCAGAGCATGAAGTGACGAATTCTGATTTGGGGTATTAACCCATTGCCCCATGGTTTTCATTTAAGAGAGCTAACCCAAAATAAATTCATAAATGTCAGAAATATGATTATCTTTTTCTTTCATCTCCTTCCTGGACCAGTATAGGACAGTATCCTGGGCACGTGTCTAATCTGAAGACTCTTATCTAAGGACCAAGTCTGAATGAGAGTGGGAGTTTAAGAGGAAAGGGATACAGTGAGGTAGCTGTTCATTTCACTCTTGAACTAAATGACTTTCTTCAGCATCAGCAATGAAAGAAGAACATATTGCATAGATGAAAGGAATCTGTAATCTGTTCAGAGTTAGTTTTTTTCTGTCCTTGGCCAAAGATAGGATAAAATGTTTCAAGTCAGTTTAATATTTCAAATCAGAGAGGCCTGAGGATGATTGCACGGCTTAGTGGATATGGTCTTAGAAACTGGAGTACTAGACATATCCCTGAGATAAGTCTGGTAGAGACCAGATCTATCTGAAGTAGAAGAAATGGACAAAGTAATGGGAGAATGAAGTCATATAATATTGGAACACAAAGTAGCTGAGATGATAGGCAAAGAAATTAAGTTTTCTTGGCAATATTCAATTCCCTTGTCAATTCTTTATAGCAGAGACCTTAGACTGATTCATCATTTTATCTCACTACTTTGAACAGTATCAGGCAAAACGTAAGATTTTGTGGTGCATTTTATTTTTTTCCATTAAGCTTTGGAAGACATTTGTTAAACAATTTAGTGTTTCTATATTTTTATAATTTTCTTCCCTGTTCATCTTACCCATGCCCAAATTCTCTATATATAGAGAATATATATATATTTTCAGTGACTTTGATTTATAAAGTCTTTCCAAAATTTTTAACTTTGCTTTCATGAAATAAAAACTCTTTATCTTTATCACATTTATTTATAAATACTTTGTATAACATTTTATTAAATGTGAAAATTGTTATAATAATAACACAGCACAAAGGGGTTAGGTAAAAAAACACAATTAACCCTTAGCAAGTGAATGTTTAATGGTAGAAACTGTGTAACCATATAGGAATCAATTTTCAGGGAGCAGTCCATATGCCTTTTGCAAGTTTAATAGAATATGTAACAGAGATGAGTTAAACGCATCAGTTAAGTGGAAAATAGTTGAAAGAACTACTTCATGTGTGTTTCTGGTCATTTGTCTTATGTAAATGAAATTATCCAATATATATTTATAAATAATTTCTTTTCTCATTTAATGACATGTAATTGCTATCTTTCCAGAACAATAGCTTAGATCTAACACATTCTTTTCAATAGCTGAATGATATTTCATAAAATCGATGTGTTTAAATCCAGTCAACCTTTCTTTATTGATAAACTCTCAGATTATTTCCATGTTCGGCCATTTCAAACAATGTTTTAATGAAGATCTTTATACATACATCTATCCTTAGATACTGCTGCATTATTCTTGTAGGACAAATTCCTTAAAGTTTGTTTCTCTTGCTTTTCAATTTCTATTTTTAATATCCTTAAATATTTCAAGTATAATTATACAGTATTTTATAACAAGGCCAGGGGCTCAGAATCAATCATTATAATTCATATTTATGCTAGGCAAGATTTTGACCAGTTTAAAAATTTCAACCAATATGTGGAGTGACTGCTGATAATTTTGAATCCACTAGGATTCAGAAAGCTATCATTCATCTATGGACTTGAACAGTTTTGTAAGTAAATTTCTCTGGCCCCTCTACTTTTTGCATAAGAAGAGTGCTTGAAATTGAACAATTCTTATTTATTCTTGTAATTTTTTAATGCAAAACTTGTCATGGAATACAAAGATAGAACAAGCAAAACTTTGTATTGAGATGGTAAGGGAAAATACAAAGCATTTAAACATGCAAATACTACATCTAAATATATAGTTTCTATTTCTTTAAAATCAGAACTATGTTATAACATTAAAGTGATGTCTTTTTTTAGTTTGCCATGATCATATGAATTATTTTGAGCTCCATAGTTATTATAGGCCAGTGGACTATAACATAACCAGCATGTAATGTATTCTTCTTAATTAGTGACTGTCATTAACAATCTATTTTAGCAGGTTCAGGGCTCACAAATATCCCAGAAAAGTATCAGGGCCACCAAGTTACATGACTATTCCTTTAATGACTCTAATCACATACTACATCTTCTCAATCAGCTGCTATATATGAACATCTAATGACATCTGATTGCTGATTCTTCAAGATGCACTTCTATGTGGTTCGGCATAAAGGAGACCTGATGCATTAATATAATAGTTGTTCTCTTGATTATCAACATCTATCTGTGGAAGTTTTACAATAACCAGAAACGTGGGAGTTGACTTCTGTTCTAATTTTCTTTTTACTTATTTTAGACATCCTGGTATATATAAGCCAGAGATGCTGAAGACAATGGAAGCTTGTGATTATTAAAATATATTTTGCATTCTCTCACTTATTACGAAAAGAAATATTTTTTTTCTGTCTGATTCTTCCAGACTAGAGTAGACAGAGATTTTAAAGGAAATTGTAGAATTATATTTAATGAAGTAAATCTGTACATTAAACATTCAGAGAAAATATGTATATCTCTTACCTTCACAAACATGTTCTAGGCAAGAACAATGATGAAGACTGTTTTAAGGTTTTCGTTAATGCTTGAGAGACACCAATTAGCTACTTCAGGTCAATCTTGTATCCATATAACGTGGCAGCGTAGAGTAAAAAATAAGCATGTAAATAATAGAGTGTCCTTTTATGTATATTATCCTAAAATCTTGATCACGAAAGTCAACATAAACCTTTGCCCCCTCAATTCCTGGATTAACAGAAATGAAATCATATCACCATTTATCAAACTACTTATTAAGAGAGACCATGCCATAATTTTTATGACTCAATGCTTCCTGTCATCTTTAAGTTATTATTCACTCAGGATTTCTGCCAAAACCACTGGATGCCTAATCCTTGGTAGACAGTATAGAAAAGCAGAATAGAAAAATAGGCTGGCTTGTAGGAAGAGCTTCTCTGTGTCTTCAAAGTCAGTGATATGCTGGTAATGCTTCATAACCAGATATCAAGAGTGAAGCCAGTCTGATTTATAACATTTGTTAGAAACTTCCATGATGTGAATACTCCCATTATGGGTAATTTTTAGCCACCAATGTGATGTCATGAAATGCTTACTTGGGAAGAGATGCTGATAATCAGCTATCTTGAAACAATAGAGATGCCTTTCAATGAACTAATTTTAAAGTGTTTTACTCTTCATCATTTTATTATACCTAACCAAATGGGATTGAGTGGGAGATGGAAGGTGAGACTGTAAAGGTTTAGAGAGAAGTCACATTCATGATTCATGGCTGTAAGAGAAAGTGGCTGAGGAGAATCAGAAAGGAAGTTAAATTTCAGATAGGATTTCTCTAAGTCTGTATTTATAAGTCAAAGTCGCTCTATTTCTAGTATATTTGAGAAAATACATTAATTTATTATTCTTGGGAGGCTTAGGGCTCACTGGTAGAATAAACCATAACTCATAATAGATATCCAATAATTTTCATTCATTTTTTTTTTTGGATCCATAACCAGGACCAAAATAAGTTAACCATATGTGCAGCAATGCTAACTAGCTATTTTGGATCAATTTGAAACTATTCGACATAATGTGTTGTTCCCATATAACTGAGATAGGACATTTATGTTTGAGGCAGTATAATTTTATACTTATACATATGAACATTTATTTTATCTCTCGATCTCCCAAGAGACTCAGTGGGAACTCACTCAACCATTCATCACCTCAGTGTTTACTTCTCAATGATGGATATTATTTTACTCTCCTCTTGGAAGGTTATGACTAAGTCATGTAAAGGATAAGAATGCTTTGAGTTGTAAGTAGACACCAGTATCACCCCCAAACTATAAAACAACACTGTCAAATAGAACTTTCTACACTGATGGAAACGTTCTATATCTGCACTGTCCAATTGAAAATGCAGTTTCTCAGTTGAACTAGCCAGCTTTCAAGTGCTCAATTGCCACTTAATTAAATTAAATTAAATCTAAATTTAAATAGCCATATGGGGCTAGTGGTTCCATATTGAAAGTGCAGCTCTAGACGACAAACTACCAATACTTATTTCTTCTTCATCAGCAGAATTAACAGTTGGCCAACAATTCTGTCCCATTTAGTGATAAACATGATATTTTGGAAAAAAAAAAACTGTTCATGAATTTTAAAAACTGCTTTTCACTAATAGTGGCAAAATAGTAAGAAATTATATATGCTCTCACTGATAGGTTCATAATTTCCAATACCGTCTTCCATCTTATTTAAAACATTTTCAGTCCTAATACTCCCCTAAACCAAAATTTAAAATAAAGTTTTCCTGGAAAATATTTCTAGAAAAATCTATTCTAGCAACTTCAGTTAAGTTTTAAGAGTATATTATATTATCAAATAAAATTGTTTGAAAGCCACAAAATGTGTTCTAATGACCTGTGTGATTTTATAGTGTTTATTAAAATCCAATATTTATAAATATATGTTCACTGTACCTTTTAATATAAGAAGCATCAATTTTTAGCATATAGCTTTTCAAAGAATCTCATTTTCTTTTATGACAGAAATTTGAAACATATATGAATGCTTAATGGAAGAGAGAATAAATAATAGAAAAGAGTATAGTTACGGTGGTAAATAAATAAGTATTTGAAAAAAATTTTACCTTTTTAAGATTCATAAAAATACCCAATAGAGCTGCTTATTTTTCTATCATTAATTTAAAAATATATATGTTGCTGACAATATAAACATGTGAAGAGTTACTTAACACTTAGAAATGTATCTAAACATCATCTTATAAAGCTAAGTGGGTGTTTAGTTGAAAATCAATTTACCATAATATTTTAAAATTTAGTTTCATTAAAAAAATGTCTGTAAGCCTGTGGCTATCCTAAAGTTGGCAAAATAACTTCTCCGACTGTTTCCTAAAATACTTTTAGAACTGATTTAAAACAAAACAAAATAAAACAAAAGAGCAATAAAATATCTATAATTCAAAAAGATTAACTGGAGTTACATATGTGTGTGTGTGTGTGTGTGTGTGTGTGTGTGTGTGTATTTTTATTAGTTGATCTCCTATACAGCACTGATCTCTCAGTAAAACTGTTTGAACTATCCAAATCATAAACCCAGGAAATAATATGCATTTTGCTTACCTATTCAAGAAGAGCTTTGAAAAAAGCCCCCTAGTTCCTTCAATTAAAATGTCAAAAGCAAGCACAAAACAGTTTGGCTGGTACACTCAGTGATAAGGAAACACAGGCTTAGTTTAATTCATTCTTCTAAAGTGCCAATTGAGAAGCTTATGTTGAATTCAGTCCAGACTCAAAAGTATAATTGATGTCAGCCCAAATTCTCAGCTAAAGACAAACACTGAATCTGTTGCTCTTGGCTTTGTTTGGGTTTCAGGTGCAGGGCCCCTGCCAGATGGTTTCCTTGGGGCAGGGTTTTTGTTATGGTGTGTGCTATGTATTTGTGTGTGCTTTTTAATATTGCAAACATCCTTCATTTGCAAAGCAAACAAAGAAAAGGCAACCCACTCATTGCTAGAACCACTAGAGACCACCAACTGCTGAGTACTGTCAAAGTTCCATATAGCAATTAGACAAATAGAAGTTCTTGCCCAAGGTCGTGCTTTACCAGTGAACTCTTATTTGCCCTTGACATCTTGTTTTTTTTGTTTTGTTTTTCTTTGTTTTACCAACAAATGGCTGCACATTTATAATTAATGAATTCCCACTGTATTATTAATATAAAATTTAAGATATTTTATAGCAGACCAGTGTGCTTTTTCCAAGTTTTACAGCCAAAGTGTTTATTCAATCATCATTCCTGTGATAGTAGAGCACATTTTTATATATGTAAAAAACATTTGATTTGAAAATAGCAAACCATTTGCACTGAATAATAAATACATAAATGTCTGTGGAAGAAGCTATTAAGTAACTTAAAATGTAATATCCCAGCATGATCAATATATTCAGTATTATATTCAATATATTTGAAGAATAAATTTAGTTTTCTTCCTTGTTTATATGATTACAATCCTAATTACTTAATCAAGTTATTATCAAGACCCTATCAACTTTATGTATTGTATAAGGCCTATGGAGAACACAGATATAAAACAAAATCCCTACACTCAAGAAACACAGTTTTCATGTCTAAGAGGAATACAGATGAAACAACAGTTTATATCATAGACAGAACATAATCATTAAATATAGATAGCATAGGATTCAAAACCCAGGGATATAAATAAATCCTGGAAATTTCTATAAAGAAGGTAGGACTTCATGCAACTTTGAGGAATAAATAGATTTAATGTAGAAGGACGTGGATGTGGAACGTTATTCAAGGGAAGAGTAATAGTATGAAGAAAACAGAGTCGTGAGAAGGAACGTACTGGGTAATTATGGATACCAGCATGACTAGACTGCAGGGGCTCAGGGAGTATTGTAGATAAATGAACTGGCAGGAGTTATACGAGCCCGATTTCAAGGCATTTAGACTTGATATAGTAAGAGTTTTCATCACACCCAAAACTGAAGGTGTCTGGTTAACGAAAAAGGTGGGTTCTCTAGTAAAGCTTCATGTTTGCTTGTTTTATGTATGGGAAGACTTTGTAAGATTTTGTTGGATAAATTGTTATATTATTTAATTTTTAAAAAGTTTTGATAGACAACAGCTAACTTTTAGCTCCTTAAATCTATCATAGAATAAACTTAGCCCCATGGAAACATGTGTCATATATTTATTGTACAATTATTTCATTTTTCTGACATGGCTATTGTTTTGAGACTTAGTGAATTATTAAAAGAGGACAAAAATTTAGAAATTCTGACTCTAATGTATACCTACATTTTTGCTATAAGTGATACTATATTTGCAACACAACTAACTACATGTCCCCAGATAACAAATAAATTAGTTGACACTATGGAGAAAACATACTACAGGAATTTAGGCATTAAGTTGCTTCTGCCCAACATCTTAGAATGATAAATTTTTGAAGATAATTACAGGTAAGAGAGTTTCCTCCTGTCATTATTGCATGCTCCAAGAGTTCAAAGACTTATTTAAAAATATTTCTCACATACATAGCTTCATCTATGTCATATTTTTCTTCTGTGTTTTTATACATCTAGTAGATGCAAAGGTCAAGATATGTGGTTGGTTTAACATCCAATTCACAAGTGAGTCTTGGTTAGATTCACCTTGATAATTCTGTTTATAAAAATAAATTAAAAGTCAAGCTCCTTCTAAATAGTAGGACTTCCTTATGAGTCCACTTCTAAGCACTTCTCCAGCAATTACCAAGATCTATGTGTCAATATCCTAACTTATAAACTGGAAGTGTTTATTGATTAGCACTCTGATTCAAAAGTACTGTTTGGCTGGAGGTTATAGACAAAGGATTTCAACCAATTTAAAAAATGATGCTCTGTCAATATCAAGCAAAATGAGAGATAAGTAAAAGGGTTTTTTTGTTGTTGTTTTTTGGCTTCACTATTACATGCCCACCCCGAATATTCACAACAATAAGGATCATATTTATTCAATTTGCATAGGATATCCTATAAATACTGGAGATGATTTTATACCCATAAAAGATGATAACGATAATTTCTTTCCTTCATGCCAACACTGTGAGGAAGTCATAACCTAGAGGTTACATGGATTCTAGAATCAATTGCCTGTGGCTGTGTTCAAATTCTGTATGATCTCTGGAGAGACTTTTCACTTCACTGAGTTTCAGCTGCCTTATGTCTAAAGTAGGGATAACAATAATTCTTATATATAGCATTGTGCGGTGAGGTAATTCACGAAAGCACAAAAACGATGTTTGGCATAAGGTAACTGCTCAATAAATATTATATCTCCATCTCCTTCTTCACCTTTTCTTACTCCTCTCTTCCTTCTCATTATGGTTTTTAAACACTACCTTGCACCTAAGGTTATTAATCACTGAAATATGTACTTATTTTCTTTTGAATTTATTGATTTGCCTTATATATTTTATATTCTATTTCTATTCTAGAAGTAATGAGTTATTAGAACAAAATCAAACAGAAAGGTAAAAATATCATACATATTCTATTATTGAAGTTTAAGTATTATTTAATATTATTAACATTTTATTGTTTTTCTTTATTTTTTTCTGTCTAATTTTACACCATTATTTTTGTTGGTTTTTCAATATATAATGTTTATTTGTTCAATTTGCCCTCTACTTTTTTTACATTTGCATAAACAGAGGGTATAGTATTTCTCATAATTTTCTAAAAGTGTAAAGTTACCCAAATTTCTATTCTTAGGTTAATTCTGTGGTTAATTTTCTAGCTGAACAGTTAGACATTTGTCAGAGTTTCCTTTTTGAGTTTGTATATTTGAGAATCAGAAACCAGTTTTTAAATTGCTGCAGACTAAGTAGCATTGACTATCTCAGTCTGGGCAAAAAGTGTCAGAAATAATTATAATCATATGTAGATTTAACTATATAAATCAATTAATAAAGATTCCAAGTGGAGTAAATGATGTGGGTGTCCTCAAAATGAAACTTGTTCAGGATGTATATATAAATTATCCTGAACCCTAAATTAACTTTAAGATCCAGTTTAAGCTAACACATATGTAAGCAACTCATTCACTTATAAACTCTTTGGCAAACATCTTTTCCAAAATCTCAAGACAGAAAAATTAAGTAAGGGGAAGAACCATATGTGCAGTTCTCCTATTTAAAAGGCACCAACTCTTCACAACCTCTGACACATTCCTGAAAGAACTAAAGAACTGTTTCATCTCTGGGGCAAGAAGACAATTACTATCCAGTCAGTAGTCAGTAGCCCACAAAGCCAGTATCCCTTACCTGTGGAAGCTCAGCCTCTGGCAAGCCTGACCAGAGCCAGCAGGCAGGGTGGAAACCAGAAACAGGAAGTAGGACACCCTTAAACCCTTCTCAACCATGTACTCCCCTTCTCCTTTTGTCCTCATTCTATCCCCATGAGAACTGTAGGCCAGGGAAAAGGCTAAAAAGAGCCTGATTGTTTTGTTTTTCCAAATGTCATGAAAAATACTCCAGGATGAAAGAGCCTCAATATAATAGTGCTTTCGATAACAAAAGCAAGGAGGTTCAGGCATCACCATCAATCCGGCCCCCTACTATGGCTCCCGAATGCCTGTATTTGCCTTCCTCCCCTGCCATTCTCACCTTCAACTGATCACAGCCCTGTCAATTTTCACACCGAACAAGATGTCCAAATATTCTCTCATTTCTTCCCTCCACCAGTTCATTGCCATATTAACACTCATTCTCTCTGTCCCAAATTGTCTCAGGAGACTTCAGTTGGTCTCCCTGGTTTTATCTTCCCAGTTCTATTTATTCTCTATGCTCCTGCCAGTTTTTAAATATGATGATTTAATTGTGTTGCTTTACAAAAAATAAGCAAAAAGACAAAATCCTCATTGTTCCTTTGTGCCAAATAGGATAAATACAAACTCTTTACCATGGCACAAGAGCCTTTGTATGACTTTTTTTTCCATTCCAACCATCCTCCTTTGCATCTCATCCCATCCTCTTCCTTACCTACTGTGTTTTCCACTAATCCCGACCTTTTCCATCTTTCCCTCAACACACCATGTCTTTTCTTGCCCACATAAGTTTGTATATGACATTCTTTCAGCACAGGAAAGGATATCAGAATTAATATTTATTAAGCACACTCATTTTTCCAAACATGTAATCTGCAGCAGAGCATTGCAAAGATGTAAGAATTATCATTTCTATTTTATAGGCAAAGAAACAGAAGAGAATGAAATTGTCCAGGCACATGACCATGATCAATGGTATTGCCTGGCTTAAAATCTTTGTCATTTTCCCCATGTGAAATGCTCTATAGCCAATTCTTAGCTTGAAAAATCTTCATGTAGCTTTTAAATTTCACTTTAAGTTTAGCACTTCTCCAAAGAGAATGGACGAATCTTCTATAGTATCAAAATACCTGTCATGGTGATCCCAGAATTTCTGTATAGGGAGCCAGGGAAGCAATTCATTTGAAAGGAAAGGACAGTTGGGAACCGCAAGATTTATCTGCAAGCTTTGTCTGACATTAGGCTAAAAAAAAAAGTGAGTTTCTTAACATTTTGTACATTTTTCTATTCTATGTTTTTGCCAGGGGTCTGGCTTTACATAAGTTCAATAAATGTGGGATGAATGAGAGCAGGACTGAATAAAATGGTCATTTCATGCCCTTTGGAATATTTCCATTGAACTTCATCAGAAACCAGTTTGAAAGTTTGGTGTTTGCAATTATCAAGAACTTAGGCTCTAACTATCTGTTCATGCCATGCATGGCTATTTTAGTAATTAGGTTTTAATACACTTAAACAAATACATCACTTTAATACCCAAAGTCAATGATCCATTCATCCAAGTAAGTGCCATAAATTGCTTCTGAAAAAATAGCTTCACAGTTAATTCACTTCAATCCTGGTAATGACTATATTTCTATTATTACAACCCATTTGAAATCAAGCAATTTTTTAAAAATTTAAGCTTGGAACTTGGATAGTTTGGATGAAAATAGTAATTACAAGTTGTGAAAGTTCTAAGAAAACATATCTTTTATTTTTATCACCCCAAAGTGAGAACTCATCAAGGACAGGGCCATAACTCTAGAGAGAAAACTAAAAGCCAAATCTCTGACATGTTGTGTCAGATTTTGAGGGAGGGAGTTGACAAAAAACCACATAGAACTCATTCCTTTTTCAAATACTCAGTGAAATAAGGTCGGAAGCATTCATAATATTTTAATTCTCTCACTGATGTTACAGTGACCACAGCGACTGTTATTTGAGTCTCTATCAGGCAAAACACTAGATGCTTGGCATGAATTATCCCATCTAATTCTCACAAATATACTCTAAGGTAGATAATGCTCTGCTTTCTCTACGGATGAGTACACTGAGGCTCAATGAGGTTACATCATTGCCCAAACTGAGCAAAGGAGCAAGACAGGAAGCCACGATTTGACATGCGTTTTTCCTAACTTCTCTTGTATCATCTTGTTCTTATAACTGTAAATTCTGCTTAGTTATTTTAGACAAATATAATTCTTTAAGTTAACAGCATAATTTAGAATCATAGGCATTTATAGAACTTGACTTAATCTTGTAATGCCTCAATTTACTTCATACAATCTTGAGGATTAAATGATAGAATCAATTTAAAGCACTCGGTCTGGTTCAAGGATCATAATAAGCACTCAATAAACCTTAAATGATGATAATGATGGTGATGATGACTTATCCTACTCCTTTTTCAACTACTCGATAAGAAACTGGGTTAGAGAAATCAAATGTCAACGAGCCTCAGAAAAATGATGGCAGAGACTGCTTCTCATTTATCTATAGAACACTGTTTATCAAGAGATTGTTTGATGATCTGTTATGAAAATATCACTATGTATGGTGGTAAAAGGCAAACAAAAGGAAGGGAAGTGATCTTCTCTGGGTTCAGGGTGATGTCATCTTGCTGTTCAAGGTGCACTCTACACACCAGTGGCATCACCATTACCTGGAAGCTTGTTAGAAATGCAGACCGTCAGGCCCTCCCCCAAACTCACTGAATTAGAATCTGCATTTTCAAAAGATCCCCAGTGATTCAAAATCCCACTAAATCTATGGCAGCACTGCTATAACACATCTCAACATGGAAGCAAAATACAGATTAAGAAGATGGCCTTTGTAGTGAGAGGGACTTGGTTTCAAGCCTGTCTCTACCATTTGCTAGCTATGAGACCTGGGGCAAGTTCTCAGAAGGATTAATTGCTATAATATATTTAAAGCACGTAACTCAGTATGGTAATGCCAACTATTACAATAATTAAGACAGACCAAACTAGACTCAGATAATAATATTAAAAGGCATACTTCAAATGATAAATAATGAGAATATTTGAGCATGGGTCCAAAACTTACATCTTCTTAATGAGAGTAAAACAGAATTAGAGAGAAAATTTTAAGGGTCATTATAAAACATCTTCATTACAAAGATTATATGTATACCTATTCATATGTATGTATATGTATATTTCTCAACTGTATAGAAAATATTTATTATCATTTCCAAATACCGTTTATAGAATTTCAGGAAAAACAAACCTGATTCAAGAACCTGATTAGATTCTACCCACTAGCCATGGCTGGATTTTTCATTGACCATCATGTTATGTCATAAATCAGACTGAATAGAAATGTGCATTTTTCATTTGTTGAGTAGAGAATTAACTCAGTGTTAGTGTTTATTTTATTTTATTAGTTTTTAGTGTATTTTAAAACTGGAATATTGATGAGATAATCTTTTTTCTGATATTTTGAAAACAGCTTGGCCAAGTAAAAATGAAATTAAGCTAGATGGACTAGATGGACTAGATGAAGATAATGATACCTAGAAAAGATGTTGGGGGTCCCTGAGTTTTAAGAGTGGTTAACATCTCTTCAGCAAAAATGAAGTCATTTCACTAGCAGAACTTTGAAAATGTCTTTAAATTTCTAGAATTTTATTATTTTTTATATTTTTAAAATAAAATCATGGCCAGTCATAAGACAGTATTTTGAAGGAAGTTTTCAAATTTTGGAGCATATTCTATCACTCCTAATATCACATGACTAACCTGAGTTTGCTCCAAATGTGAGCCTTTATGCAGAAAGCTATGATGTAGCTACTTTATAAATGAAGATGGGTCTTCCTCTACCAGCCATGCCTGGTAGCACTAGTAAATGCATTCTTGATCAAGGGACCAAAAAAATGTGCTCTTTAAATTTGTTTTGACTGATGTTATATATGAAATATCAGTGGTCCTACACCCATGTGATCATCAGATGGCCTTAGCATAGACTGGATAATGGGGTAAGAGTATTACAATTTTTCTATGGTACATTCTTTTCCTTACATATAACTGTATCTTCTTCATCTAATTGCTTTTCTGAAAATAATAAGCAAATTATAAGTTGGTAGCTTTACTTGTCAGACTTCAGTCTATATTTTAGTGACCTAATGTTGATCTTCAAGTATTCCACATACAATTGGGCCACTAAGGTTAATGCTAGTTTGAGACACCTAATCCTAGGTTTTATGATGAAGGAAATCTAAAGCCATAGAGACAGATTGATTTTGGTGGTTTAAAACTAATTTGACCTCTTCTTTATGTTACAAAAAAGCCTGGACTGTGACAAAGATCTGCTGACCTATTTCTCAACAAATTGTTCATCAATAAAGCTTAGGACTTAATTTTTAGTCATTACAGTAACCTCTTCTTCCATTTATTATCAGTTCATACCATGGACCTTTAGGGAATTGCTTGTCAGAGCTGATTTTTTGTCACTCTAGAGATCCTTGAAATATTATATTTGATAACCATCCTATGACCTGATTAAATTGCTTGAGATAAGAAAAAGCCTTTTTTCTTGCAACTCAGCCAGATAGATAAGTTTGCTAGAGCAGTTGAGAGCAAGTCAGAATGACTTCCATTATTCTTCTGTAACCAAGGCCTGGATAAATCTCTTCTTTCTGATTTTTGAGGTTAATATGTGTCAGATTTCTCCCTCATAATGATGATGTCACATAATTATCTGGAAACAATTCTTTCACTCCTTTATAATATTACGTTCTTTCTGTAAAGGCTTTTAATTTAAGGTATTCTTAAACACATTTAAAAAGATCACTGACCTTAAAATTGCTACTATAATATAGAATTTAATTATGTTAAATCAAAACATTTTAATTAATGTCCATGAATTATTAATTTAAATATATATTATGAAATGTTTGTTTTCTATTTTAATGTCTACAACAAGTTACAGAAGATGCTTTAAAACACCCCTTGTATTTCACATCCTGGTCTCATCTGCAATTACCTTACACCTGAAGTTTTGTAAGAATCTAACCTGTTCTACCTACTTCCTTTGCCTTTTCCATCCACTTCTTTAATTCATTAGATTCTTTCATTAATACTATTTTTTAGTACCCACTACATGCCCTCTTCTAGGTCCTATAACTAGAATGGACAAATGACAGAGATATAGTTTGTAATCTCAATAATCTTACAAGCAAGTTGATAAAAGAGAATCAATCAACATACACACAAAAGTATGTAAAATTTCCAAGATTAGTACCAGGCAGGAGAAGCTATGCAGTTTAATGGAGGGGGAGGTTAGTAATGAAGGTGCATTAATGGGGGGATTTGACCTGGCCCTGTAGGTGAAGGGAAGCACCACTGAGGAGCACTGTTGGAGCAGAGAGCTATAACATGACTGGCAGTTAAGTAGGCAAGGAACAGGGGAGCACCCCAGACAGAGGGTATAGACACGCTATGGTCTTACAGAGGGAGGCAGCAGGAAAGGAGAGAATGGTGTGTCCTTATTACAGAGCCCGTGGGGACAGCACTCGGAAGAGGCTGGAAGTGTGAGCAGAGAATTGTGCGTGCAGAGCCTTATGAGTCTCAGATGTTTCTTTGAATTTGTCTTCAATTGAGCAGAGAATGAGAATTATTACCACTGAAAACACGTATTTCTTGAGCCCCAAACCCGCATACTCACCATGCTACTCTGTGGGAAAGTTTCAGGCCAACATGAAACTCTGTAAACTGGCATGCAAATCTCCAGTATGACCGTAACCTCCTTCTGACTCTTATTTTCTGTTCTTCTCAAGAAACTAAAATATGTAAAAGCTACATAAAGTGTCTGACATAAATATGAGCTGATCATCTCTTCCTTTCTTTCTTCATCTGTCCCTTTTCTAACATTGAATTTCTGCTTTCCTCACAAAGTACTTAATTTCCCTTTACCAGCTTTGTTGACATTGATCATCCTCACCTCTGCCCTTCCCTAAACCCCAGATAGAATGGATTTCTTTCTCTTTCCTATAATTTCTAAGTCTTACCCTTTCTTCAATGCCTAACCCTAATAAAAATCCCAGCTTCTTTATAATACCATTCTAGGACCTTTTAATCTTCTCAGTCACCCAGCTTTTAATTTCAAAACCCCCCATTTGTCAATTATTCAGTATGTGCATCATGGTATTTTCATCTGTCTTTCTGTGCAAATAGTTGAGCTTTTAAACCTTCAAACACAGTGATCTCATCTTAAAACTCTATATTTCCAGAAAGTAGCATGAGGCAAAGGAGACCTGAAGTCATATTCTCATACCTGTCACTAGAGGATAGATTGGCTCTCATCTCAACCACATGCAGAGGTCTGAAGGAAAAGAAAAGAAAAAAGAAAAGAAAAGAAAAGAAAAGAAAAGAAAAGAAAAGAAAAGAAAAGAAAAGAAAAGAAAAGAAAAGAAAAGAAAAGAAAAGAAAGAAAAGAAAAGAAAAGAAAAGAAAAGAAAAGAAAAGAAAAGAAAAGAAAAGAAAAGAAAAGAAAAGAAAAATATAGAATTATTGAAAAAGGGAGGAAAGTGAAAAGGGTAGAATTAAACAAAATAGAACAGATGGTCTCTATACCTAATAATTCACCTATTCATAGAAATCCTTTGTCACAGAGCTACCATATAATCCTGCATTCTAACAAAGTAAATTGTTATATTGTGTAAAGAGACAATTGAAAAATAAAATGCAGAATATGTGCTTCCAGCAAGGCATTAAGAATTAAACTTAAACCTGAATTTGAATTTGGTAAATTAGGTTAATAAAAGCACGAATATTTATTTGCCTAGGAAACATTTCCATTGGGTATTTAGAAACCATTTAAAGGTATATGGCAGCAAAATAAGTGTATAGACTCCCAAATGAGGGATCAGTGAGATGATAAATGTTACTCTTAACTCATCCCACTCAGGGCAAAGTAAAGGGATATCATTTCTTTTCAAGACTCATCTTCTATCTTGCTTCTTCCTGTAGGCTGGCCAGAAGCTTTTCCTGTTTGCGATCAACCAGCCCTTTCATCTGGCCATACCTTGATCCTGAACAGCCCTGTCCTACTTTTGCCTGTTAGTTGACTTTGCTGCCTCTACTGACAGTCTTTCAGGAGCAACCTCTTCCACTGATGAGCAAGACAGCAGAGAACAGACAATGGACAGTAGACCGAAAGGTAACAGCATCCTTCGGCTGTATTCTGACCTTCCTCTAAGTAAGAAAGGCTACATGCACCTGAAGTGCCTCCAACTAGCCATCTGAGCATTCCTTTCTGTCCCCACTCTCTCCCTGTCTCCTTCATACATCTTTTCAGGTACCCCTCTTCCTTAACCCTTCCCCAGCTTTGCACCCATAACATCCATCATGCCCCTTTCAAATGCTTTGCCACTCAATAATCTGCATGCATCTTCCTAACCCGTTTTTTTTTTCTTAATTTTAGTTATTCATTAATTTTATCTTTTAATGCATACTTAGCTTGTTTCTGTTTGCTACTATTTTATATATTTTCAATTTTTATTTGATAATGTATTTTTATTTCTAATTCCAATGCCATACTGCATTTTAGTCCTTTTCATCATTCTTTATTGTTCTTCTTTAATATTCGTTTTTCACTTCTATTATTTTTTTCCTTTAGTGATATTTTAGATTATTCAGAAATAATAATGACATCAAGGGAAAGAGATAAAACAAGGGAAAGACTTGTGATTCTCATACAAAATATTTATTTGAAACTTTATAGAACTTTATAGAACATTCTATTTTTCTGCTTACCCCTTTCCCGAATATCTTCCTCTTTTTAGTCCTCCCTCCCCTAAGTCAAGGACAAGAAGCTAATGAGACTTTGAAATCCTGGAAGTTCCTGGCACTGGCTGAACTGACCCATACAACACAAGGAGCTGGCATGGCAGAGAATGACTGCTCAGACCCGGAGCTCTGGAGTCACCAGCCTAGTTCAAATCCTGGCTTTGCTAGTGATTAGCTGTATAACCCCTGGGTAAGTTGCACAACCTTTCTGTTCCTCCATTTCCTCATCTGTAAATGGGGATAATGAAAGTGACCACCTCTAGGATCGCTTTAAGGGTTAAATTAGATAATATGAAGTACCAAACAAATAGTCAGTAAATGTTAACATTTAGCTATTGTTATTACAAAAACACATTAATCTAAAATAATGTATTAAAATTATATATAATAAAGCTTAAATTTAAGTTTCTCCATCTCAAATGAAACAATATTAGGATCATTTTAATAAGTTTATAACATTATTGTAAGGAGTATAACATTTTGATGTCTCTCTTTTCCTTCCTAATTTCTCAGACATTATCCAAATCCAGTATTTCATACTTTCATCTAGTTTGTTTTTATAACTTGTCTAGGAGGTCCTCTGCCCACTCTTCCCTTTTCCGTTCATCCTATGTGATTGTGTTTGTAAAGTCCCGCATGGCATTTTTTTTTTCAGGAGTTGACTCCAGTATGAGGCCCTCAGCAAAGTCCCCACAGTCTGGGCAAATGTCCCCTTGAAGTTACCTTCCTCTGCTCCCCCTTCCACACAGTGTGCCATTGTGCAGATCTGTCCCTTATTATTTCTTTTTTCTCATATGAAACATTATTCCCCTCCTTTAGCACCTGTTGAATTCAAGATTCAGTATAAATATACTTCTTCCATGAAGCCTGCTTTGATTTCCTCATCTGGGAAAAAAACTACTATCTTCTATATGGGTGGAAACTCTAGGTTTCTACACCACACCCTTCTCCCTTTGGATTCTCTTTATCTTCTTCTATTTGTATTGCAGTTATTTTTGTACATGGCTGAGTTTTTATATCATTTATGGGTTGGTTGTAGCATGCATACCCACCACATCATGTAGCTCAAAGTTGTTAATGATTGATTAAATGAATATAGAACATATCAGAAATAAAGAAGGGTATGGGTGGTGGGACAGAGATAAAATGAATAAGCCGAAAGATTTGCAATTAAAATGAAAGTAGCTAAGCCTTACTGTCATTACATGAAAAACAAAGAAAAATTTTAATTATTTTTCTTTTTCCTGTCCTAAGCATGTTTGAATTACCTTTCTTAAGAAAATATGTTAAGTACTAGAAATCACGTGGAAAAAGTTATAACTCTAGAATTGTGAGTCCTGTCCTATATGGACCACTTTTTAGCCTCTGGTTCTGGGAGTATCTCTAATTCCAATCTTGACACACAAAATTAATTATGGCATGTTCTCTTAACATGTTTCTAACACCATTTTTCAATCTTCTTGAATTGCTCTTTCAGTAGTTGACCTGATTCATAAAGTGTTTTGGATTTTCTTAAATCCATCCTATTATAGGGACATTATTACATCTTTGAATTTTTTTTTTGAAGTATGAACCCATATTTACTGCTCACAAGTGCAAGAAATGTTCATTAGTAGAAAAAAAGCTAAATAAATTAATACAAAGGTATATAATGCAAGGTATTTTTGAAGTACATCCATATATTATTACTGAAGAAAGATTGCCTAGATAAATTATTAAGTGAGATAAAAGGTACAGAGAACAGAATACATACTGTAATCTTTTTGTTCTATATAGATATACTTGCAAATATGCATTTATACATACATGAATTATAGCCAATTATCTAACTTGATATAGAGGTTTTTAAAATTACATCCTCTTATAGAAAGGAACTATCTCTCTCTCTTTCGTCAAGAGAAGAAAAGATGAGAAGAGAAGAGAACGCGTCCAAGAAATAAAGGTAGCATTCCTTAGAAACTCAAAACAAAATTAAGCAACTCCCGTACGGGCTTTATTCCATTCCAATGAAATTTCTTTACTCATGCACAGATTTTGTTTTTCCCTAAGCTCTAAAAGAAGCTGCCACAGGCTGGATTTAGAAAGGCCACTCGCGTTCTGTATTTATGAAGATCTTGTTTCACCAGCTGTATCGGTTTCCTACCGCTGCTATAACAACTTACTACCAACTCGGGGCCTCAAAATCACACAACTTTATTCTCTCCCAGTCTGAAAGCCAGAAATCTGAAGTCAGTGTCACCGGCTAAAAGTCAATGTGTCAACAGAACTGGTTTCTTCTAGAGGCTTTAGACAAAAATCCTTGTCTTTTCTAGCTCGTGGTGGCCACCTGTACTTCTTTCTCACGTCACCCCAACCTGTTGCTTCCATCATCACATCTCCATCTCCTCTCCTGCAATCAAATCGCCCTCTGCCCCTCTCCCTTAGAAGAACACGTGTGATTACATTTAAGGTCCATGAAGATAATCCAGAATAAATCCCCATCTCAAGGTCCTGAACTTTATCACATCTGCAAAGTCCCTTTTGCCATCCAAGTTAACATTCACAGTTACAAGCATTGAGACACAGGTATCTTTTGGAGCCATTATACAGCCGGTGGCAACATTTTATTTCACAAGGGTAATTTCTTATTATTCTGTTATATTCATTTATTGAAAAACTATTGAACAGGTATTATAAATATATTTCACACAAGGTGCTCTACAGTGGAGCAATGACTTAATGATGATCGTTTCCCAACCTCGGGAGTTCTCAGAGTAAATTCGAAACTGGCCCATGTACCTGAGGGCAAGGAGATGGACCACCCCCGTTAGGTCAGCGACAGGAGTAATTAGCAAGGGAACTTTCTTCCGAGGCCTGCCTTAGCAGCCACAAACCTGGTAATTTTCCACACCCACTTGCTAGAATCTTAAAAGTTTATATAGAGGCCTTACCTGGGTCTAGTCCCATCAGGAGCCTCAACAACACCTTACTCTTTCGAGATTACATCCTTGGAACAGCAGATAGTACAGTGGTCACGTCCTCTCACTGACCTCCTTCAACAATAAAATGTTTTTTTTTTTGTTGTTGGGCAAGGTGAAGCAACAACATGTGAATATTCTTAAAAATGATGTTGAATTTTTCTGAGTTTCCAATGAATTCTGCACAGTATCTTATTTACATTGTAACATGACCCTAAGGTGGCAAAACTGCTTCACTCCTGGATCTTACTTAAGCCATGGCTCCACTCCACTATATGCCTGTCCCTTTATACCGACACACGAGACTGGTTCTACACTCATACTCCATCTCTACAGTGATTTCTGAGTCCTCCCCAAGCCTAATTCACTCCAGAATGCATACCTTGCCTTATACCCCAGCCTTGGCTCTGGTTGCCTTGGCTGATTAAATCAAGGAGATTATTTTAGCCATTCATAAATGCAGTCTTTGAACATCTTTGAGAACATCACTGTACATCAAAATAAGGACAAAGAGGGTGACATTGCTCTGTGACCCATGTCGTCATTATATGTGCGTGAATTAGGTGAATTTCAATATCACATTTACTTTTTGTATCCACAGCATTTAGGTATACACCACTTATGATAAAAGGTATAAGTTAAAATCTTAGAAGTTTATTATCTAGTCGTCATCATTATTATTGTTAACAAGGCAATTTAATATATGTAGTATAAGAATAGAATTAGAAATCTGAAATGTCAGACATAATTTTGATATTGAGCCATTATCTCCTTGTCTTTACATATGAAATTCTTTCACTCTCCACAAGCTCCTGTGATGTCGATTTATTTCTCATACAGTTATTACCCTGTGAATGCAGAGGAATGGTTGGAGGGGGATCTGGTGGAGGGCGTCCATCCTCGTCTTAGATTTAGTGAAGATAAAATTATATTAAGAGTTTCTTCTAATTAAGGTGGTCTGGACATAGGAAGAAACAAGATATTAGGAGCAATGAAGGGTCCTAGGGTAGTAGAAAATTGTCGTAGGTCCTAAATGCTTTCCTAATCTTTGAGTAAGGCAGAAAAATCTGAATAGATAATTTAGTTAATAGTTAATTAGTTAACTAACATGTTTACTGTTAGGCAGAGAAATTGAGAAAAGTCAAGTGAATGAATTCATTGCATACCTGCCATAAGTCTCTTTACTAGTTCAGACATAAATATATGTATCCACCTTGCCTCAAATACAAGTTATTCTGCTGTTCTACTCATCGAATATGTCTTTTTGGCTTTTGTCCTTTTGATTGTATCATTCATTTAACTTATTAAATTAAATAAAATGTTTCAGGTGTGGATAGACCAGAATCAAGTAAGCGAGCAAGAACAATATGACACAATTTTTGCTATGATGATAGTTCAAAATAATGTATCCAATTTTCCATACTTTGTAAGGGCTACGCTCAGAAGTGTTGGCATGTTTTCGCCTTTCATTATTTCATTACTCACAGGTATCTTACCATATTGGATCACATCTGATAATTTTTTTTTTTTTTTTTTTTTTCAGTTTTCCCTGGAAGGGTGTGCATTCAGTGTGAAGATCTTGGAAAGCCAGAAATGCTGTTAGTGGCACCAAGGCCAGATGGCAGATTAGTTATCAGTCTGTGACACGCTTCAAGAGGACACCAGGCCAGCATGGCTGGAAGCTGCATACTCAGTGATTCATTTCCTATGTACTAATTTTATTAGTAAAAGAGCATTTCTTTATGTTGAAAAGAAGTGAAAATGCAAATTTAATTTAGGAAGGACTGGAGTTTAACGCGATGTCCTTGTTGAGATAAAATAAATTCAATAGGAATAATAACAAAATGGGAGAATTTGAGAAAACAGAATTACCTGATTATTTATAAAAATCAATGTGGATGGTTATTATACCTCAGAGGCTTGACATTTGCAAGCTAGGGGTCCTTCCCTATGGAAAAACAAGATACTGGGAAATTTCATACTGGTAGATAGATATAGCCCCTTTCTTTGGCATGCTTGATTTTTCAGGGGTGGTCCAGAACTGATGTATGAACAGATAATGTGCTAACAAAGAGATATGACTCGAATATACAGTGTAAGTATTATTGCCCATTATGGAATTTTACCAGCTCTGTGTACGGTATCAGACATGTGGTATCAGCCACATTGGTGTCAGATGCGACCTATGTAACACATCAGATCTTTTCAGCTGCAGTTGTCACCAGAACCCTTGACCATTTACTTGTCTTTGATCCTTACAAAACAAGGTTAACATGGGCACCAGCGGAGGTCATCTCTTTTGCCACTGTGCCCTGGGTCCCTTGTCTGTTGCTACGAGTCTTCCCTTGTCCAGACGAGGCAGGAGACCTGGGCGACTGCCCAGCAGGATCAACCTGCTGCAGAGTAAACTACTGACCAATGAGATAAAGAATCCAGCAGATATGTTTTGCTTTCCCCTCCCTGATGTACTACCCTGACAGGCAGGTACTCATGTGACTTCTCTAAAGATAGTCCTGTGAGGTCAAGCAGTCAGTCAGTTGTGCTTGGTCCCAAGTGGTGGCCAGAGGCCTAAAGCACTCCCTCTATCTGTTCTCCCCGCTTCCTCATCTCACTTTGCTTGTCCCCAACTCTTGTTCCCTGGGACTGTTCTAATCAATAAAGCATCTGTACATAGACCTTTAACTCATGTTATGCCTTCTAGGGAATTTGGTCTAAGATAAGTGGCTGTGGGCAGAACAGTGCATGGCTGGGTTCCTCTTCCTATCCAGCCTCTGATAGAAAGTTTGAAAGAATCCAAGTATCTTCTTCTAGGAATTCCTCTTGTTTGGGCATTTTGACACTTTGGGCAGTTTAACTATGGTTTTCCCAGCCTTTTTGGAACTGGATACATTATTTCAAGCGTAGTGCTGATATGTTCAGCTGTAAATTGTACTCCAATGATACTTCATTTAGCAATGAGAAATCAAGATTCAGGCTCTGTCTTACTGAGTAGGGCTAATAAACATGATTTGCAAAGTAAAAACTGAGTACGTGGCTCCCTAGTTGAATAAAAAAAAAAAAAAACACCCTTCCCAATCTCACCTGGAAAAAGAGATGGGATTGTCTTATATACAGGCTTCACTCTGACTCACGAGCCCTAAAAAAAGTCTGTGCCCTTGACACTTGGCCAGTACTTTCATCGGCTGGATGATGGATTCTAAGTTTCAGTTCCATGATACCATGTAACTTTCATAGTTTAGTTTCACTGAGTCCGCTAAGACCAGGTAAAGTAGTGATGAAGTGTTTTAACACACAAAGCTCCAGAACAGTAGTTCTTAAATATGTCGGTCTCAGAAAACGTTTGCTCTTGTAAAAACTACTGAGGACCCTAAGAACTTTTGTTTATGTAGATCATACATATTAATAATGCTATCTTAGTCATTAAAATTGAGAAATTTTAAAATATGTGTGCAGTGAATTACTTAAACTAATAAACATTTTACGTTAACAGAGGGAATACACTTTTAAGGAAAAATATATTTTTAAGACAAAAAAATACTGAGAAAAGTGACATCATTTTATATTTCAGCAACTCTGTTTAATATTCTGCTTAATAGAAGACAGCTGGATTCTCAAGTCTGCTCTGCATTAAATCTGTAGTTGAGAAAAGGAGCAATATTTTAATAGCTATTCAGATAAGTATGACTATCTATGGTACTATGTTCAAAATAGATAAGAGGTATTCTGAAACTTTTTGTCAATGATTTTTTTTTTTTTTTGCACCCTCCTCTGTTGAAATCCACTTGGTCTATTTTGCAATTTGAATGAGTCTTGAACCCAGATTGGGTTTTGTAACAACATGCATAGGTAGTTGAAAATGATTGGTTCACCGAGATATGAAGATGCTTCGTGTGTTGATATATTTTAACATACAATATCAGAAATATTACAATATTAATATCACCACCAATCTGATTTCAAAAGTTTAAAATATTGAGAAATAGTCAAGTTCACAGTAGCAGAACAAAGTTCAAATTATTGCTAGAAAGTTCAAATTTAATCACTGATGAAAAACTTATTTATTTGCTGTGAATTGACAAGCTCAATTCATTTATTTTTGAGGAAACGTCTGCCAAATACCCAAATCTGATAACAACAGTTTGTCTGTCAGTTTTTCAAGTCAAATTGAAAGATAAAGAAAGAGGGGCTAGTTCAGCTCACGCCTCACTTAGGCTTAGGAAGAAAATCATTTACGTGAGTAGCTTTCCTCTAGGGCGGCTGAGAAATGAAAACACATCCGATCAACACAGCTTCCTAAATAGAATAATCCAGTGACATTAATTAGGCTCTCTGAAAAGAGAAAATAATCAAGAAAACCAGACAATAATGTGCTACAGTGAAATTCAATGGTCTCGTAATTGTGGGAAAATGGAATCCACAAATCCCAAGGGAAAAAGCTGTAAACAATGCATCTTGAAAACTTCGGTAGTAAATTCATCTCGAAGAACAGGATTTACAGTGTTACTCCTCCTTTCTATTCTCCAAAGACTCTTTTATGTAATGTTTTTAAACGCAGGTTTATTCTGGAAAAATCTACAGAGAGTAAAATTTATATTTTTAGGATGACATATACTTTGATAAATATATACAACTGTGTAATCATCACAATCAAAACACAGCCTATCCCCATTACCTTCGTGAATTTTCTCACACCTTTGCATTCAATCCCTACTAACTGACTCTAGTGGAGTTGATCTGTGATTTTATTTTTTTAGAACTTTATATAAATGGAACATATAGTACGAGCTTTTTACATGTGTGAGAAAGGTCTTGCACCAGCATTATGTTTTTGAGATTATTCATATTGGTCCATATGGCAGTAGCCATTTGCTATCCATCAGTCAATAGTATTCTATTATTTATCCATTATCCAGTTGGTAGATATTTGAGTTGTTTCCACCTTGGGGCTATTCAAAACAAAGTTTATGAAATCATTTTTAGGTATTAGTATAGACATAGGTTTTAATTTCTCTTTGGTAAAGATCTAGGAGCAGGATCATTGACTTAGATGAATGGTGTATTCTCTACATCACAGGAAACTGCCAAACCATTTTCCAAATGTGGCTGCATTATTTTGCACTCCAGCTAGCAATGTATGAGAGGTCCAGTTGCTCTGCATTCTCACCAGCATTTAGCATATTTAAAAAAAATTTTGTCATTATACCAGTAGTACTAAATACAGTTTTAATGTAGCTGACATAGAGCACTTCTTCATGTGCTTATTTGCCATTCATCTCTTCATGAGTTGTACCTACTCAAATCATTAGCCCATTATTTGCGGGAGCAAGTGTGGAAATGATTCGTAGAGGCTGAGGTAAATAGTATTTAGGCCAAGAAATGGAAATACCTCTGCTTCTGTCAGGCATTTAGTATGTGTGTTGAGTCAATTTTTTTAGTAAATGCTATGTTTGTTGGTTTTGTTGCTTTAGTCATCGGTGTAGTCAGAAACTTCGAACTCCTCCAGCTGTGGGCTGCCGTTACCTTGAATGTGCCACGGCAGCTGGACACCTGTGTTCTCATATTCCCTCCTGCACAGTTGTGTCAAAGATGGATGTCGCTCTCTCTACCTTAATGCTCCCCCTACCAGCAGGTTTCTTTTGTTTTTACTCCATCTTAGGCATTTAGTGGAGGTGGGCATGGGAAAAGGATCTTGGTTATTCTTGTCCAGCCTCAGTTTTGGTCTGAATCTAAAGGGTGAGCCTTTTTTAGCCCTACCTCTTATGCCTTCGTAAGTGGCTAAATTCTGCCTTGTAACTTTAGGGTGTCTTGGGCAGAAGCCTTCCCTGCTTCCTTTGTATGGTAGCAGGCTTGGCTTTGTATCAATGTAGGGTCTTTGGTTCAACAGTGATTACTGGACTTCTCCATGGGATCATTTTTTTTTGTTTTGTTTGTTTGTTTGTTTGTTTTTTGCTTATTTCTTTCCACAAGGAGCAGGATGTGCCTCTCCCAGAGCAGTCTAAGCCTTTTTTTGCATGTGTGAGAAAGGTCTAGAGAAGTTATGCCTATCCCAAGTGGCAGCCAGTCGCCTCCCACACACCTGTATCACCATGGAGGAGTTTTCTATGATGTCCTGTCCTGCCTCCTCAATCTTTTTCATGAGGACCTAGTCCAGCACAAAGTAAAAAGAACATATTAAAAGAAAACAGGAATATAATATGCTTAAATGTTAATAGATGTATCTTTGTGTTAGAGTTAAAGATTAATTTTAAAATAATTGTCGATACTTTCTAAAATTTCAAAACGAAATGTATTGCTTGTTTAAGTGATTACTAACAATCAATGACAATGTGATATAAAGCTTTCTAAAGTGTTTATTGAGCTAACTGCTTACTGGAAGGCATGCACCTTGGTTCTGAAGTTTCAAAGGTAAGTAAGACATGGCTGTTGCTTTCATGTGTAAGACATGGGCTGACTTCACAGAACTTTCACATGTATCATTTCACTTGATTTTCACCCTTTCTTTGAGAGACAGGCAGGTCTGTAATCAATGGTTTTGCAAATAAACAAATCAAGATATAGAGAAGTTAAATGATTTTTCAGTGTTCCTGTTATCATTATTTTATTTTTGAAAATTTTACCACTGGACATCCACATACAAAAAAAATAAGTAAATAAATAACTGTAGACAGTCTAGACACAGACCTAACACCCTTCACCAAAATTAACTCAAAATAAATCATAGACCTAAATGTAAAATGAAAAACTATAAAACTCCTAGAATATAACATAGGAGAAAATGTATATGACCTTGGGTATGGTCATATTTTTAGATACTACAACAAAGGCATGATCCATGAAAAAGAGAATTGATAAGTTTGACCATTAAAATTAAAATTTTGCTTGACAATATCAAGAGAAAGAAAAGATAAACCACAGACTGGGAGAAAATATTTGCAAAAGACACCTGATAAAAGACTGTCGTCAAATATATATAGTGAACACTTAAAGGTGAATAATAAGAAAACGAACAACCTAATTTAAAAAAGTGGGTCAAAGACCTTAACAGACACATCACTATATAGCTATTAGGATGACTGAAATCTGGAACATTAACACCAAATGCTGGTGAGGATGTGAAGAAACAGGCACTCTCATTCATTGCTGGTAGAAATGCAAAAGAGTATGACACTTTAGAAGACAGTTTGGCAGTTTTTTACAAAATGAAATATACTGTCATCATAGGACCCAGCAATTGCATTCCTGGATATTTACTCAAAAGACTTGAAAACTTATTTCCACACAAAAACCTACACGCAGATGTTTATTACAGCTTTATTCATAATTGCTAAAACCTGGAACCAACCAAAATGCTCCTCGGTAGGTAAATGAGTAAATAAACTGTGGTGCATCTAAACAAGAGAATATTATTCAGCACTAAAAAAATGAGCTGTCAAGCCAAGAAAGGACGTAGGAAAACCTGAAATATATATCGCTAGGTGAAAGAAGTTAACCTGTGAGGTCTGCATACTGTTTGATCCTACTACGTGACAAATGACGAGTATATGTTATTATGCTTTTATCCAAAACTACAGAATGGACAATACCAAGAGTGAACCTCAAGGCATACTATGGCGTTTGGGTGGTTATTATGTGTTCATGTCGGTTCATCTTTGATAAAAATGGTACCATTCTGGTGAATGATGTTGATCATGGGGAAGGCTGTGTCAGGAATGAAAAATCTTTATACTTTCGATTTTATTGTAACCTAAAACTGATGAAAAAAGTAAAGTTTTA
This sequence comes from Eidolon dupreanum, assembly GCA_028627145.1. Taxonomy (NCBI): domain Eukaryota; kingdom Metazoa; phylum Chordata; class Mammalia; order Chiroptera; family Pteropodidae; genus Eidolon; species Eidolon dupreanum. The sequence goes on along the minus strand of CM053503.1, from coordinate 160,641,683 downwards.
AGAAACCAGTAATAAACTAAAATAAAATAAAATGTACGTAACACAAAAAATCTCAAAATGTTGCAGTTTAAAATGACTTTTTTATTTTGCCCATGATTTTTATGGATCATGTCTTTGGGAAATGGGTGGCTATGCTGTCCTCACTTGGGTCTGTCATAAAGTTGCAGTTGGACGTTGGCTGGGGCTGCGTTCATTCAAAGGCTCAACTGGGTGGGCTGTGGAGATGCATGCTCACATGGCAAGCAGCTGATATTGGCTGTTGCCTGTGAGCTCCGCTGTAGTTATCATCTGAGGCATCTACCTGCTGCTACTCCAGCATGCAGTCTCAGGCCTCTTCTGATTGAGCCTTGAATGTTGTACAGTGTCATATCTGCCACATTCTTTTGGTTAAAATAAGATCACTAAGACCAGTGCAAAGTTAAGGAGTGGGGGCATAAACCCCACTCCTCAATTGGAGCAATGTCAAGAGAATGTCAACCTTTTAAGACGACCACAGTCAATGTGACATGGCATTCAGTGGCAGACTCAGAATGAGAAGAACATTGATGTCTCTTCCAAACTAATTTTCTTTACACTCTGTCCACCTCCTTTATGAATATTAATATTAATTATGCCCTTTCAAACTGGAAGTTGAAAAGTTGTATGGGTTTTGAGAGTGTCACTTTAACTCTCACATTAACAGCCCTTTCTAATTACTTGATTCTGGCAACCCTATGTCTCCATGTACTCAAAGGGAAGCAATGCAAATTTATAAGCCAATATCATTCCACCAAAAACACTATATAATCTTTATTCTCTTATAGTGATGTAATTCTACAGAGATTATATAAAAAGTTTCATAACTGTAACATGTGATGAGATATTTTTGCATTCCTATATTTTCTCTATCAGCTCTTGTACTGAAGGAAAAGCTTTCATTTAAAAGCTATTTTGTATACTTGCTAAAGGTTTTGATGTACTTAGCCTGGTCACTAACAAACACCTCTGGTCAGTTTTGGTAAAGGGGACAAGGGCCTCCTCTAACACGAAGACTGTAAATGTGGTAACTGAAGACTGATTTCAAAGATAAATGGCAAATGTTTGAATTAAAGAAAAACCTTTACCCTGCCTAAGAAAAATAAATTCCAATGGGAGGTTTTGTTAATACGGACAAAGAAAAATCCTTGCAAAACACTGAGGTAAAAAGTTCTACAAAACAAAAAGCAGTCACTTATGTGTCATTAAGACTGATTATACCATCTCTGTACAGAAAAAGAGGATGGACTTGTCATAATTTGCTATAGAGACACAAGTAATTAAAATACCATTACCTCTCTTAAATTACCAGTTACTTTTCCATCCAAAGAAGTTAAAACCACTCTTGCCATTCTATCCAAAGACCTGAAGATTATGAAAATTTAAGTAGCTGAATGGGAAACTTTGCAACTTACTCCACCATTACTAACCTATGACACAAAGGAACATAATATACTATTAGTGGAGAGTTTTGCTGGTCTTCTGAGAATTGTGAAAATATGCTCGTTGCCCTGAGCCTATGGGCATTTCTATTCAGTACGCAAAGCCACTAGCTTCTCTAGCTCTGTTCCAGAGCTGATACCATTTATAATGGGAATTCAAAGCCATTTGAGATCAATAAATAAATACAACAAAATACAAAACTGACCAAGAGAAAATTAGGATTCAAAATCGAGACAAAATTGAACCCAAATAAATATTAATAGGAGTAAAAATGCATTAATTGCTTTTCTAACAGTATGACCACCTCTAAGAATAATTTCAGTTTTCTTTGGACAGAAGGGTGTTAATATGTGGATCTTTGCATCTACAGTATAAAAACCAAAATCTAGGCAGGACAGAAATATTAGCTAATTTGTTAATGTTTCTTCTTATTTATGTCCAGATTGATTTCTTTCCATCTTAAATTCTTTCCAAAATGATTACATGTACAATCTCACCAAAAGGAGGAGGAAGGAAAGAAGAAATCAAACCCTGGCATTATTCTATTTTGAGACATGTATGTGACAATATGAATACATATTTTACAACAATATACAGGTTGGTAAATGCTTGTCATTTTTAGTCTTTTGGTTTTCCTGTTTTTCCATTTTATTATATTTTGTGGGTCCATTTCCTGGGTTGCTCTTTTTTTTCTTTTGTGCTGGAATTTCGCACTGAACTCTGTAATGCTAGTAAATCCTCTCCTTTTGTTATTTAAATCTCTGAGCAGCAGTGTATAGAGTGAACCTGACAAAAAGTTGAGAAGGCACGGGGAGGGTTTTCAATTTGCCTACAGAGTGTCTGCATAAAGATCGTTCAAACCTCAGAATACGGAACAAATTTTTCAAATATGGAAAATCTAACTAAAACTTATCAATGGTGAGATTTTTTTCCAAATGTCTTAAACAGAGGATTTATAATAGAAAATTAATATGAGACGACAGACAAGGAAAAATACCTTCGCAACTGATCACTCTAAGGATTGAGAAATAAGACAGCACTGTGGCTCAAGTTATTTTTAAATCATCTCTATGCAACTTATGGAGTGGTTTAGGATGCCATGTTTTTAACTTGGCTTGGTTTTGTGAACATATGTGCAGGGTGAGCAAAAGGGTGATAAGGAGAAATGTAGAGTTTTTAAATCTTCTTCAGATGTGAAATAACACACACTGATTCTTTAAAATTCCTGCCCCAGACAGCTTCCATCTTTTTGTTCAGCAAAACAACATCACGTGGCTTTGTGAGACTAAGTCTGAAACAATGTATGCACTGTAGCCGAATGCTATTTGTAGAAAATAACGCTTTGTTCCCTTTCCCTAAAAATCTGATAATCCCTTATTTATGCGCATTATGTCACCTGCTTTAATTGACTCAGTGTTGAATTTTACTCTTGTGTGGGCTTCTGAATTTTAATTCGCTAAAGCCTGCTTTTCACTTTCTAGCATCATTTAGATTAAAATCACCTGGAGAGTTGTCCAGAACATGGATCTCTAGGCTCCATCTACAGAGGGTTGTATTCTGGGTGTCAGAGGTGGTGCCGTGAACTTGTATGTCTCACAAGTAATGTTAAATGTCAAAGCTTGATGCCCAGCGACTATGCTCTGAGTGTCCAGCCTTTACATTATCTTAAAAAAAACTTCAGTTTTCAGTAGAGACACTGAGTTGTACTATATCCCATGTATAACATTAATAATGTACAATAATATTAACAGTCAGTTATTACCTATTTCCTTGAAAAAAATGTATGCATGCATTTTAATATGCCATCTGTAACAAATTAAATAGAAAAAATGTGAATGAGAAACTCATGCCTTACCCACTCAAGTTCAAATTTGCGTAGAAGTGTTTTTAAATATCAGCCTGATTTATATTTTGTCTGTACATTGAGATATAGGTATTCACACATAACCGTGTCCAATTAACTCCAGCTTTAGGAAAACTGAGTTAAACTTGTTCTACTGGTGACATAATGTTAAAAGAAATATGTCTAACAATTCTGGGGTCTACATTAATGTTGACTGATAAAATACAGAAAACTAAACAATTCATACATAATTTTACAACTCATGGCTTCAGATTTGCTCTAGGCATTGCCATGTCTCACATGTTGTGCTTTTTTGTCTTTTTTTTTTTTTAATTCAAAATCTTTATGAAGCATTTACTATGTGCTGGGTACTCCTTAGGCATTATGGATACTACAAAACCTGGCAGATTCTATCAAATAAGTGCCAGTCCCCTCAGGACAATATAGCACCTACACTCATAACTACATCATGAGGCAGGGAAAAGTGTAGAGTATGACATGAGAATTTCAATAAGAAACATTATTTCAATCTGGAAAAATAATGAAAATATTGTGTTGGAGCTTTTGGGAGAGAACTTGGAAGACCAGAGATGTTTTCTAAGCCACTGGTGAATGGAAATGCCACATGGCTTGTTTTTTTTGTTGTTGTTTGTTTGTTTGTTTGTTTGTTTTTTAAGGACAAATGCAGTATCTGGACATAAAGAGGTGGACAAGTTAACATTCCAGGAGTCAGCAAGAGAATGGCAGAAGACAAGTAAAGCACAGAGTTACATGGAGGAGCTAACTTAGTTTCATGGCAGTATAACGAGCCTGAACTAGAGATGAAGATGGAAATTAGTTGATATTAGATTGAGGAGAGATTTCAGTCTTACTCAAGAATATTGGTTTTTATTTGCTGGAAAATTGGGAGCTCTTGACCATTATGAAAGAGAGCAATTTTGTTAAGATTAGCCTAGCAGCATGCATAGGACACTTCAGCAAGGAGAAAGAATAGAATTTGAAGATCAGTTGAGAGACTGTGATAATAGTGGAGTTTCCGATAGGGTAATGGATGTGGAGAGGAAGAGCTTGATTTGATCAATGCTGGATGTGTAGAATGTATGGCACACAAACTGATATTTATGTGTGACAAATGAATAACCTAATAATAACTACCAGTCTTCAAGCCATTGTCACCGAGAGTTTTGAGTCTGGTGTGATGATAACAAGTTAATTTGGGGACACATATAATTAACAAAGAGTTTAGTAGTCACATTTATTTCCTATTTTTCTCATAAATAGAAAATTCTCCTCTATGTTTTCTCTCTCTGCCCCAAATCAAATTTCAAAAATATGTAATATATACTTATAACCCACAGCCTTCTTCGACCCAGATTGAATGAAAGCAAATACACTCATTAATGTTCAAAGTTACTGGCTGTAAAAATTGCTAAAATGAAATTTTTTGGCAAGCCAGTGCGTTTTGAGGAATAAACAAGTGCCCTGCCCTTCATACGCACTGCCGACTGTGGTGAGCGGTAGTGGCATGTTAGTTGAATTGCAGTTCTGACAATCTGTTCATTTGGTACTTTCCAGAATCAGCGAAGGGAAATCATTCATATGGTGCTTGTCACTGAACACGAGAATGACAGAAGTCAGCGCATTGGCAAAGCCATCCCCTGCTCATTCTCCTTCGGGAAAAGTACCCCATTTGGCTTCCGCACCCATTTTTTTTCTCTTGATTCATTTTTTTCTAGTTTATTATTCAAATCAAGGAAACGGTTCAAGCACATCTAGAAGCAACCAATACATTTACTTAATCAATGCATAATTTTAATTTCGAGGTATTAGGTGTCATGACCCAGGGTTTCTTAAGGATCAATAACTTGGTATTAAGAGTATGGGATTTGTGTTTTCTGTGGCTATGGCTAATTTTAAAACAATTTGTGGACACTCAATGGTAATTTTTAAGGCTTCAAGAGATTTATTTCTAAAGACAGAGAATAAAACTTTATTAAAATGTAAGCTTTCTTTGCATTGGAGATAAACCATTTTACATAAGCTTTATAAGCTTATTGAGATCTCTGCATCTCCAGGGGAGGAGCAATCTTAAAATCTTTACCTCTAGGGTTCCAAAAGAAAGAAGACAAGATGAATTTGAAAACACTTTCAATATAATGAAGCTGTCACTGATTATGCCTTTGTCTATGGATCATAAAGCACTATCCGTAACAGTATTCCTTCTCAGTCCTCATGAAGTAGAAATGCATTACCTGTATTTTACAGTTGGATAAACTGGAGCTCAATCAAGTTTAAAATCACATGGTGGGAGGGCTGGAACGGAGCCCAGAAGGTCAGATTCCCAGTTAGTGACCAGAATCATGAATATTGCTCTAAGTACACTCTTATCCTTGGTACATCAGTGAACCATGACCCTGGAAAATGGGGAGAGAAAAGAGAAAGGAAGAAATGAAGAGAAGAGAGAGGGAAGAAGGGAAAGAGATGAGAAATTGTTATAAACCTACTTTCTTTCTATACCGGTGCTCAGTGCAGAAAAGATAGGCCTGAAACGTTCTGCTAATGTCCAGAGATAGGATGAACCATCACACACACACACACACACACACACACACACACACACACACACATTAATTTAAAAAAAGATACTGCAGCATAGTGGAGTCATGTCTGTTAATGTTTTTGACGCTTCACGTGGTGCAATCTTGGACAAATTACTCAGATTCTTTGGGCCTCAGTTTACTGTGAAACTCATATGACAATTTCTATGTCATGATTGTTGTACAGATGAAATCGAATTCTTCATATGTAAAGGATATGAGTTTTACCACTGTCTGGTCCTATCCAAGCACACATGCCCAGGATTTCCTGGCCCCATTGCCAGTGCCTTTCTAGATTTCAGAGATCCCACTCTCCATTGTAGGACCATAGTTAGGACTTTAAAAATGGGCTCATTCCTGATAAAAAGTTTAGATCGGAAATTTAGAAAAAGCCCAGGTTGCATCTGGGAATCATTTATGCTGGAGGATCTTGGCAGATATTTAGAAAGTTGCTGATGGGAGGTCTTCATCAAATTGCAAAGAGGAAAGCAGATATGAGCACAAGTGAAGAGCTCATCTGAACCTTAATGGGGTGTTTCAACTGCCAAGATGCAGCAATTTGGCCCTGCAAGGAGAGGAGTGTGGCTCAGAGGATGTCAACAACCTCAACTGAACCTCCCTCTGTGACCCCCCTCAGAGTCTAGCTCATTGACCTCCACCAAGGTCATACCCCTTCCTGTTCTCCCCACCATCTCCTGACCCAGCCCAGTTAATTCTCATTTTATCTTTCTGACAGTGAACTAGGCCAGGCCTTCTTATATTTTCTTTCTGATCTATTGTGACATGAACTCAATGTCCGCTTTCTTTAGGGCTATTCCAAAAGCTTTTTCTTCCTTTAAAAAGTCATGTATTTCAAATGGAAAACTCTGGCTTTCAGGATGTTTGTTTTTCCTATTATGGCACCAAAGAGCCTGTTTTGGATTTTTTAACAATAGAATATAGTTTCTCCCCTCCCTTTTCCCTTTTGTAAAGATTCTAAGTCTCCTCCAGGAAAAATGGATTCCATTGACTCAACTAAGGGAAGAGTCAAGTACAAGAAATGCCAAAAAGCAAACTACAAAGATTGATCTTTCAGAGCATTATTTTGCTTTGTATGTGAAGCAATGGTAGCTGTATGTTAAAATTTTAATAAACACTTGGCTCTATTCCTCTTAGGTCTGTTGCAGTCTGATGTGAGTCTGATAGACCTTTTAGCACACCTTTATGATTCTTCACATTATCTGTAAACGTTTGATCATCTACAAAGTGTGCCAGGTACTATGGTTGTTGCTGGGGAAATTTAAGACACATTATGACGCCATCTTTCAAGGAGATCATAATTTAGTGTCAGAGGCAACCTGGTTGAAATATTGCTTAAAAGAACATATTAGAGAGAGGTAACAAAGGATTTCAGGGTGTCCAGGAAAAGAGGAGATGGTGAAGGATGGAAGATGTCAGACTTGTCAGAGGAGAGGATGCTTGAGTTTGCCTTTCAGGGAGATATGGTTTCCGAATGAAGACCGAAAAGGAGGTCTTTTCAGGCAGAGGGATCTGCATGGGCAAATCTAGGGAGGTTTTAAAGTTACGAAACTAAAAGGAAATTAGTAAATCCTGTTAGAAATGTAATAGAAGGAGAGGCGGGGAGTGATAGAAGCCAAGAATGTGAGAGAACTTGGGTCCAGATTGTGAAAGCCTGACATGTAGAAAGGGGTGCTGGATTACTTTACCCTATCAGCAAGTGGGAACCAGCACAGATGATGTAGACCAATTCATAGATGATATAGATAGATATAGATATAAATATAGATATAGATATAGATATAGATAGGTATAGATATAGATAATAGATATAGATATAGATATAGATATATAGATAGATATAGATATATAGATAGATATAGATATAGATATAGATATAGATATAGATATAGATATAGATATAGATATAGATAGATAGATATAGATAGATAGATAGATACAGATATATAGATAGATATAGATATAGATATAGATATAGATATAGATATAGATATAGATATAGATATAGATATAGATATATATAGATATGAGATGATATAAGATGTAAGATGGTATGACATATGAGATATACAATGTAAGAACTATTAGAAATAGGAACTATAAGATGATAGTAAAGAAAAGATGATATTAGATATAATATGATGTTAAGTATAAAATATAAGTTTATTGTTATTGTATTACAACCAAAATGTCGGTGCGGTAGAGCAGGTGGAGTTTGCTGTGTCATGAGAGATACTTACCATTCTATCTTTATATTCCTCTTTTATCCCCACCAAAATAAGAAAACTTTATGTTATGCTTTACTTGTTCATTCTGAAGTTATCGATTCATACTTTCTAACTAAGCATGCTTTTTGCAGAATTTAGTTTTTTGTTGCTACCAGATTTCAACATCGAGCATTCAACTTCTATTCCTTTCCAAGAAAATTTAGAAATGTAAATTTCTTAGTAACCTCTAAAAAGCATGATACACTATAAAGTGATCTACTTCCTCAAATGGTAGTAAAAAATGAATGAACTGGCATATCACATTTAAAGAACTTAGACCATGTCTGGCACATGGGAGAGCTAGATGGGTGTGTGTTGTGTTGTGTTGTGTTGATATTATGGTGGTTGCTACCACAGGAATGGGAGGTGGGTGGAGGAAAAATTTCTGCACATCTCAAGTGATATACCTAAGTACTATAGTTATTTTTCATCTTGAATATCTGGCCTTCTAAATCTGCCTGGAGTGCTCTGTTAAGAAGAATCTGAGGATGAGCTAAACTCAGTGAAAAGAGCAGTGTTCTTAGACACCAAAACACACAATAAACTTTGCCTTCAGACACAGTTACTCAGTGGTAGCGAGGATCCGAAATCAGTGCTGTCAGACCCCACGGCCCCAGATTTTAATGGCCACATGATTTCCCTAGATTTGGGCAGAGAGAAATGGGTCCTTGGAGATCAGATTTCACTGTGAACAGCTTCTGTATTTCCTGGGTACCTAGATAATCTCTTTAGTTAACCAAACAATGTAAAATTGGTACTTCATTCTGGAAAGAAACTGTAGGCAACAGCTGGTTGACTGTTGCATTGTTAAGTCAGATTTCTCTGAAGAAAATCCATCCTTTTTTTTTTTTTTATCATTACATGGTTTGTATAATTTAAAATATTCCAATTTAGCCTAAGGTAAGGCAGAAATGTTATCTAGTACATAGAATTTAAAGTTAGATTATTTGTTGTCTTTCTTGCTGTCCTTTTCTTCCAAAATCAAGAGTAGAAGGAAATCCAGACTTTGTATCTCAGGGAATGGTTTTAATTAACTTTACCAAAATGTGCTATGGTGTTGAACATTTCCTAATTGAAAGTAATTGAAACAGTAAACCTCAGGTTAAAAATGCTCAGAGACTCGGTTAACTCTAGTAAAAGATATATTCCCACTCAACTGAGAATTTCCTGAATATGTACTTTCTTATTTCTTTTTCTGTTAGATTTATAACTTGTACCTATATGACCTTATTACTAGACACTGTAGTTTATCAAAGCTATAAATAAACAGCCTAGCTTCTGGCGGTATGCATTTAGCCAAATATAAATATGGTTAAGTGCTGACTGGATGGATTTATGTATAGGGATAAAAATTAAAGCTAAATACCTTACAAATAGCAATAGGAGTAGGAGTCATAGTCATAAATAAATACAGGCAGAAAAAAAAAAAAACGCAGAAAGGATGTGAAATACTGTTAAAGAATCCTAGCATACACATGAGTCTGGGAATCAAACTATGTTAAAAAAACGAGCACATGAAACACTTCCACCAGAAATGGAAGGAGAATATTCATAAGAATTTGAAGCACAGCAAAGGCAATGTCTATTTTATTCAAAGTGAAAAAATGAAAATTCAACATCAGTTTCCTAAAACGGTTTTGAAGTTTCCGCTCTGGCTTCGCTTAAGGACCAGCCATATCCCAGGTTGGAATTCAGGATGGATTTGTCTATCTGTCTTCTGCTCCCACCTTGAAATCTGGATGGAAATTATATACTTGGTGCCCAGAGATTAGAACCATCTCTTCCCTCCACGGGGACATGAGTTAAGACCTAGGAACTAGACAACCCAAGGACAATTTGCGCTCAGCTGTTTCCCAGCCCAGTTATCCCTGACTGCTGGGTCACCTGTTTTATCACTGGGTGCATGTTTGCACGTATGTGTTCTCTGCTAAACTGTTGTCAGAAGGTATCTTTGTTTATCATTACATCTTACACATTTCCTCCCAATAATAGTAACTGCCATGTATAAAATACCTACTATGTGGTGCATAATCTCTTGGCATACATTATTTCAAGCCCACACATCTTTGCAAATCTTTGATCCTCATATTTGTCAGTGACAGTAAATGAGACATCCTGGGGAAACAGACATTTGTGATGACCTTACATAATATGAGACATTTCCAAGAGATGTCGCTTGGATTTCCAAGTGGTCTTTCTTGGATGGAGGCCATTTTGTCCCCTCAAAGAACTGTTTTTGCAAGGCGTGCAGTTGATCCTCACGATAACTATAGCATACTCTTGGTATTTATTTAATGGGTGGGAAGACAGGGGTGTTAAATTTCCAAGAGTGTGAGACATGGCCTCTCTTAGTAAAGAACAGTCGTACCCCAAATGCCAACTAGGCCTCATTGGAAAACACTGCAAGAAGATTTTTTGTTCATTTCTCTTGAATGACCCTCTCTCCTTTTGTGTAGGGAAAGAACTACATCCAGCTTCATTTAGGCTGCACAGAAAAATACCACTCTACTAAAGCAAAACAAAACAAAAAAGCATTTAGGAGAAGTCAAGGAAATGGAGAGAGATTAGTTTCATTTGCATTTTTGCTTCCCATCTTTTGCACCATATTTTCACAGTGAGATTATTTCTAATCACTTAATTCAAGTGGCTTTCCCCCCACAGATCCTATTAGTTAACTGACAATGCAGAGGATGTTAAATGGGATATGACTTCCCCTTGACACTTCTCATACTGTGAGCAAGTTAAGAGAGTTTTTTGTTGTTGTTTTTTACACCGTTGTTTAGTAGGAGAATAATAAGCTTAGGAACTCAAAATGCATTTTTATGTATTTTCTGGAATAAATCATTTGTAAGTAATATTACGCCCAGATCTGTCTGCTCCGACAACAGAATTGTTTGCTGTGCTGCAGACTGGAAATGACACTAAAGCATGTGGTGATATAAGAGGCTGGTTGACTCATGTACTAACAATGTCAGAATTGATGGGAGGACAGGGGAATGAAAGCGAGATTGGAATATTCGCATATCTCCATTGCCCTATGAAGATTAGGCAGAAAAAAATTTAAATAAACTGTTGTGCATCCACTCATCCTTGACTTTATAATGAGCTTAAGAAACACTTAACCCATGAGTCTTTAGCCTTATCATTGAAAACCCATCCTGTTTTTCCTTTCTGTTTTGACAGCAGCAAAATTGCTATTAACTGTAGTGGATACATGATGGTAATATAGCAAACAGTGCAACTAATAACAGAAATACGCCCAGAGATATCCTCTCTTGGAGAGATTGGTTGGCTGGGGAAAGGAAGCAATGTTTAATAGGTTAGTGAAAAGTTGCCAACCAATGCCTGGGCTCTATCACACCCTCTGCTGGCTGATGGAAGAAACAGCATTGCATCTTGGGATAGGCCTCAATGTGATTAATTGCAGCAAGACACTGCTTAGAGCATTGGCACCCACGGAGTCAGATCTCAGACCAACCTTAGGCACAATAATGTTAGATTGAGTCCTCAGGGTCCTTTTCTCATCTTCTCTATCACATTCACCTTGATCTTGACCCTCGTTGTTGTTGCTCCTTGCTTCTTTCCATCTTTTCTTCTTTCATTTCTTTTTGATGTATTAGAAACCACAGGAATAATGATTTTGCTCACCACACTTAAACTGCAACATTCATCAAGCATTCTGTGCTGGTACTAGAAAGAGAGTTCAGTGATGTTTATCACATTTCAATTGTTTGATGTCAAATACGATCAGCATTTAATGAGTGTAAATGTGTGCCAAGATCTGTGTTAGACATGCTTCATTAATAATACAACATCTTCCCTGCTATGGAAGAGTTTAATTCTACAAGGCAGATAGGTAAATTAAAAAATTTGAAACAATAGAAAGAATGACATCATAATGACATACTCACAGTAAGCCCTGGGAGGCCCTGGAGAAAGTAACCAGGCAGGCTTCCTGGGGAACTTTTCTGTTTGAATTTTAGTATGAAGCAGTTAATCAAAAAAGTAAGGGAAAGGAACTCCAGGTGGAGGGGACAGTTTGAATAAATGGATCTGTGAAATAAGCATGTGGGAATGGGGGCTTTTGTGCAGTTCGGGGTTGTTAGTACACTGTATCTGAGAGAAGGTATGGCAGGTAAAGAGAAAAGGGACCAGGTTCAAGTGACTCTTTGATCTGATCTAAGCTCCAACTCCATGTGGAGTCACGAAGCATGGACTCAGCTTCACCAAAATGTGACAGCATAAGATTTGTATTCTAGCTAGAACACACTAACAGCAGGTGGAAGCAGGACTTGAGGGGAGCAGAGAGATTAGTAAGGAAGCTCTGAAATAATTCTAATGAAAATGATTTAATCCTGAATAAGGAGGAAAATGCATAGATCCCAGAAATATTTAGCGTTCCATGATTGATTGGGCAGAGGACTACTAAGGGAGAGAAAAGATTCAAAGACAACTTCCATGCCTCTTATCTGAATGGATATTGGTTCTATCAAGTGTGACAGATAATATAGGAAAGCAGATAGGTTTGGAGAGAAGCAGATGAATTCGGTTTTGATCCTTTAGAGTGGAGACTCTCATGTAGTATTCACGTGAAAAAAAGTGGAAAAGATAAGGGTAGAGATACATATTTGGGGATTGTTCTCATTAAAAATAGGTAGTTAAAACTATCTGAGTAATATTGCCTAGAAGAGTATAATAATGAAGATAGAGGTGTTTGCTGATATGACCAACTTTTGAAATGGATAATTAGGGAAAAAGGACCACAAAAGGAGGAAAGAAGGTAAATTCATAGGAATCACATAAATTGGACATTTTGAGGAGGGAATGAATGATTATATTTAGCTGAGAGATACAGGTTAGATAGTACTGTAAGATGTTGAAGTTGAGACATCATTGATGGCTTGAGAGAGAACAATAAATATGAGTGTTTGTGGGGGGGGGGAGGGGGGAGCAGAGAGTATAAGACAACCTGAGAAGTGAATGAAAAATGAAGAAAGAGAGAAACCCAAATGAACCAGAAGGAAAAAGACTCTGCCATGTGTAGAATCCTACATGAGAGAAAAGTATGACAATAACAAAAGGACATGTCAACAAAAATGAGATTTTATTCTTTTAGAATTGAAAGTGACTAGAAGAAGTTTAACAATAAAAGAAGAGATTCAACCTGGAGGGAACACTTATTGCTTTAGAGAGAATTCTACCGAAGAAGGAATTACCCAGAGAGGAGAGTCCTGAGGACATGAGCAAAGATGAAGAAGTTGGCCCAAACAAGATGAAAAACACCTCCTGCAATTAGAGGTGAGGTATTATAATGAAAGTGAATGAAGAAGAAATTTTGGGAGTGGTCAGAACATAAGATTGATACTCATGCCAAGGTTTTCAATATTTCTGATGGTGGTAGGACAGGATAGTAACTTGAGGAGATCAGTTGAGATTGGTAATGGTCATTAAATGAAGGGTCAGCAGAGCTGAAGCCAAAGTGTTGATCAGTAGCACTGAGGACCCAACAGCAAGGACAATCTACCCATTTCTAGAGACACCAGTTGAGTCCTATTTACACAGATCTCACAAAGCCAGATTTGAGACAAAGGCTAGATTGCTGTATTGATTTGAAACCTGAGGTATCCTTGGATGGAAAGGAGTGAAAAGTTGTTGATAGAGTTTCTAACAGAGTAAATTTGTATCATCACACAGGAGGTATCACCAACAGACAGGAGATAGAAGGGAAAGGCCATAAATAGGCTTTTTCAGAGAGCAAAATGGAGAGATTAGCACAGAGGCAGGCTAGTACCTAGGAGGCTAGCAAGAATTAATTAGGCACCTCTCTTTTTGACTGTTTCAATGACCTCATGTTGGCAGCCTAATAAAAAAGCTTCGGTTGGAGTATTTATGCCAGAGAAATTGGCAACCATGACAAACTGGGAGCCAGTTTACCAGTCTACCCTTGAATTAAAGGATGGGGACAGAGACATTAGCAATTTAGAAGGATAGGAGGCCATAGTCTGAGTGTAAAATATTGACAATTAATATTCGTGACATAGAAAGTAATGAAAGTGCCAGGTTGTTTGGTTTTGCTAGTAAGTTTGTTTATTTTTAATGGCTGAAACAGAGGCAAAGGAAAAATAAGTGGAGTTCCAGGCTATTGTAGTAGATGGTTTATAAATACAGGTGTTAAAATTCCCAGGTAGAGGGCAGGAGTTTATTCACAGGCCCACATCTTCAATTAATTAGATGGGACAATCAGGTGTCAGGTAAATACCAACTATGAGAAAAAAGACTTATTTTTATGCAAGGTGTTTCCTATTGCTGCTATAATAAATCACCACAAATTGAGTGGCTTAAAACAACACAAAGTTACTATCTTACAATTCTGCAGCTCAGGCATACAAAAGGATCTCACTTGGTTAAGATTAAGGTGTCAGAAGGGCTATGTTCCTTTCTGGAGGTTTTAGGGGAGAATCTGTTTTCTTACCTTTTCCAGTCGCTAGGGGCTACCTGCATTCCTGGGCTCATGGCTCCCTGCCTTGTCCAGCGTTAATAATGTCCAGCTTAGTCTTTCTCCTGGTTTCGTCTTGACTCTTCTGTTCCCCATTTAAGTGCTCTTGTGATTACACTGGGTTCACCTGGATCATGCAGGATACTATCCATCTAAATGTCAGCTGACGACCAACCTTAATTCTATCTGCAGCCATAAACCCTCTTGCCTTGTAAGATAACATACTCTGGTTCCAGATGTTATCTTTTTGGGTGGTGGGGGTGGGCACTATTTTGCCTACCACACAAGAGAAGAAAGAGTACCGTTTCTCCTAGATTTTCCCGCACTTACTATAGTTAATGAGATTCAATTCAACAGACATTTATTGTTCATAATATTACACACTAGATGTTATGATGGGAAGGAGGACTTGATAAAGAATAATTTAAAACTTTATTGGAAATATTATTTCATTTCTCTTAGAAAACATTTCAAATGAAAGGTTTCACAGCAAAAGGAAGAAGCTTTTTCTTAAAATTTGGTTCTGTGGACCCCACTGGTGAAAGCTTGCTCATTTGAAGGTTGC
This sequence comes from Eidolon dupreanum, assembly GCA_028627145.1. Classification (NCBI taxonomy): domain Eukaryota; kingdom Metazoa; phylum Chordata; class Mammalia; order Chiroptera; family Pteropodidae; genus Eidolon; species Eidolon dupreanum. Next base: position 160,626,439 of record CM053503.1, on the reverse strand, counting down.
TAGGGAGTTGCTAAGGCATAGTGTATAGAGAAATTTAAGTTTTGCATCATCTGTGATGATCAATGATGAAAAGAAAAAGTCTTTTTTATTTTTTCAAAGAGGGTTAAAAAAAATCCCAGGCCATTCCCAGCTGAGTGTTTGGTATCTACAAAATGTCCAATAAACATTTGCTGAATTGAATTGAATGTCATTGATTGCCCTTCTCGTCGGAAGAATTTTATTAATTAGCCTTTGTTCGTTTTTATGCATTAGATTGAATTTTTACTTTATTGTGATGCAGTTACCTTGACTGTGACCATTCTCCTCTCATTTCCTTTTGGTCAGTAGACAAATAGGACAACTCTGAGCAGGGAAGAGGAAAAAATATAGCTTCTCTTGGCCCAGGCGGAAAACTTCAAAATACCTCCTTAAATGAACAGCTTTCAAGCCATTATCTTATTATATCTAGTTAGAGAGCTGACCTTAGACCAGAGATGCTTAATCTCTTTTAGAATTACATCTCTTGAGCAACATGATGTTTACTCGACTCCCAGTAAAAAAATAAATAACAATTACACACATTAGAATGCTGAAAACTCACCTTCCCTTTTATTAGTTGCCCTTAACTTTATCCATTCTGCCCTTCCAGCTTCAGGATTTTCTCTGAACCCCTGCACCCAGGGCCATTTCACTCCTTTTGAAATCCCATGAAGTCACTACTCCACATGGCTTACTATCTTTCGATGTCTTGTATTAATACATGGATTCTCGTGCCACAAAGTCTGTCCTGCAAAGCAGTAAACCTTCTTCTAGGGGTAATTCACAGGCATTCCCACTGCGGAGATGACGTCCACGTGTTGGCTTTCACAGAGGCCACCTCCCTCTCTCGGTTGCATGTTCTCCCTAAGAACAGAAACACATCTGGCCGCGAGCCCTTGTGCCACAGAGTTACCTCATGAAGCAGTCCCTTTGACTTCTGTCGTCACCTCTCCTCTTCATGGCAGCAAGATCCAATATTTAAGAGAAGCATCATCCTCTCCTCTACCTCATCTTTTCCCAAAGCACCTCCCAAGACATTTCTATCTTGTACCTTAAGAACCAAAGATTCCATTCATTGTGAATAGAATATGAATATGAAAATTTTGTATAAAAATTATGAAAATATGACATGGAAAGTTCTAAGGATAACCTCATAAACAGGTAAGAGAAAGTTTTACTGAAATCTTAAAAAAACGATATGCTTCTATAGGGATAAAAAAGAATAAATAATGAAAAGACTGGAGTACCTCCTAAATTATGTTGTAATGCTAATATTGGGGTGAGCAATGCCAAGCAAAATTGCAATCATACATTATATTAAAACAATTCTAAATTTCACCTAGAACTTTAGACACTAATAAATAGAAAACAACAATTGGGGGGAAATGTTATTGTGAGAAAAGATTTATTCTACCATATATGTAAACATTTTAAAATATAAAAGTTAAAAATTATCTCAAAACTATGTGAAATTAATATATCATTAGAAAATGGTTTGGCTAAATATTTGAGTACTTTGAAAATAAGCAAGAGATAATCTTACTTCTACCATATAAATTCCAGATGAATCACTGATGAGGAAAAAATAAACTGTCTTATTATAAACACTATTATACCTCACACTGCCCTCTCAAATAACACAACTTGAATGAAATCTCAATAATTTCCAAATGCTAGTACCTACATCAAGGGTTTTCTCTGTGCTACCTGGTGATGGATGGAAATTCTAGGGAATAAAATTTTCTTCCACCAGTAGCTCCCAGACAAGAAGTGACAACAGTATGTAATTATCCCAGTTCCCTAGTCCTGTGGGTGAGCTAACTGAATTTCTCAGTTCCATCATGGGCTTAAGCTACACTTATTTGTGCTGTTAATCTGCTCAAAAATGCGCTCATTAGAGCTTTTCTTATCTCCCCATTTCACTTCCCCAATCTCCTACCAGTGTGTTCTAGGATCACAAACAAAATCAATGACTTATTCTCATATCCTGTTCTGATAGCAGCTTCTGGGGAGCCCAAGCCAAGACACACGTTCTTTCTCTCCAAAAAAAAGGGTACGAAGACACAAATCCTAAAGAAAGAAAAGCTACCAAGATGATATCATTTGCTTCACAGTTATCAAAGGAATGAACATTAAAGAATTACTTTTTTTTCTTATTTATCAAACTGCCCCAAATTATAAAATAATCCTCAGTGTAAAAAAAGCTACATTCAGAGAATCTGTCCATACTCTGCTTTGAGAACACAAATCACAAAAACCATAGAAGAAGGCGATTTTGCAAAATACATAAAGTTTTAAAATATTTATGTTCTTGCTCATTGAGTCCATTATTATCATGACTTCATTCATTTATTCACCAAATTAAATTAAATTAATTGAAATGTAACTTGATTTATAGCCTACTTGGTGCTAAGTTAAAATCAGAGAGTGGGAGAACCCAAGTAAAGGTTATCAGAGTTAGTTATGTTACGGGAAACCGGTGAGAGTGGAGGAGGTGGGTTAATGAAGGAGTAAACAAACGTTTCCTGGACTTGCTCGCCTTTCTCCTTCTTCCATCCCTGGCTCTGATGCTGCACTGCACTCACAGCCCTGGCTCAGATGTGCACCATTGCTTAAGTCTTGGCATCTCCTTCTCTTGGCTTGATTTTGGATCTCGACTCTTCCTGAGCTATGATATTGCATTTCTGGCATTAACCTACCTACTTCTGGTATTTGGCTACTTGTCTTCCCATCATGTCAGACTTGGATCTCACCCATTTTTCAGTGACACTCCTCCCACAATTCAAAGGTACCCCATTCTGTATTGTGACTCAGAAACACCCAGACTATGATCCGTTTGCTAGAATGGTACTACCCTGTTTTACGTCTAAAAATCATGTGCCAATTGCACTATTTTACAATTCGTGTGCTCAATGATGATTGAAGACAAGTAAAACAAAAGCACTTTACACATATATATCCCAAAGTCTAAGAATTAGCTTTTCTTAAATACTAAGTATTGGTTTTACTTTTCTGCAAAAATGTATTCTAAACCATTATTGGTGAATAAACTGTAGGGACCCACAGTTTGTTCATTCGTTTGTTTGTTTTTCACTTAGAACTTTTAGTGTTTATAAAGGTACCTTTTCTGTTTGAGTTTTACACGCACAGCAAATGATATTGACAAATAAGAATGGAATGCCTTTTGTCATCCTCAGGATATTAATTATGAGAACTTTTCAAGATGCCTCAAAACCTTCTGAGATTCTCACATAGAAAAATAAAACTTTTCTGAGGTCCAGGTTTGAAAACATTGGGTTCACTCATGGCAGCCACATATTCTGGGGATTCACTACTGCTTGATCGACTGGCCACCTGCCATGATGTTCTGGTGTCTACAGGGAGGTGCAGAAATGTCACCAAACCAGATTTACAGCTGTGATCACAGCTGGTGATCAGAGCTGCTACTGAAGTTCTGTTCAAAGAAACGCCAGGGCGTTGGGCTCCAATCTTGGATTCTCACCTTAGTGAACAGAAATGTACATATCAGCCACAAAGGGCATTGGTTCTAAGAAAGTAAAAGAGGGTTTAAATTTGTTGTAAAAAATAAACACGTTTTTCATTTTATTGCCAGCTATTAAAAAAAAAAGAAATTTCATTTTTATTATATGTAAAAGAATCTGTCGCGTTTAACACTATATAAATTGTGCGGTAATGTGTATTGATCTTCCTGGTACAAATATATTTAAGCGATCTCTTTGGATTAGTGATGGATTTGTGGGACCAAACTTTAGGCAATTTTCACTCTACAAATGTGTTACGCTGACTTAAATCAACACAATTAAAAATCTCAATGTGTCTAAAGCCTGCATTTTACTTCACATTTCAATATATGATGCTCAGTGTATACACATTTAGATCCTCTCTGTTTTATCTATGATAGTGACTTTTACAGATTTAAAATGCTTTGGGAGACAGTTAATGTTATACATCAAAATAAAAAAAAAGGATTTTTAACTACTAGAAATAAGGAGACATGAGTGTTTTTTTTAACCTCTTTAAATTAAATTTTTATTTTAAACGCAAGATGGGGCTGAAAACCAGAGGTATGAATGTCTTATATTTACATAGCTCTTATGCCTCCTAGGTATTTTCATCAAACTATTTCCACTTTATATTTACAGTATACTTATAAAACAAAAGGAGTCAGAAATTCCAAAGTTCCACTTTCTAAATGCGACTGAGGGGAGTCAAGAATGGCCAACCATCAAAAACGTGGTGGTTTAACAGGGACCTGAATAAGTGCATCTATGCTGCCTCTTCTTTGTGCTTTTCAGTACAGGTGACCTTGAAAGGAGTAACCTTCTACTGACAGAATTTTGTGTTTAATATGAATAATGAATATTTATTGGTTTTGCAGATAGTGTTTCAGCAAATCAGCTCTGAGTGAGACAGTTATTTACTTTACAGGGGAGATAACCTCTGCATGTGATTTATCATAGCTCATAATTAGTCTGCACATAATGAGTTCATTTTAACCACGTGACATGAGTTGTTTATTAGTAATATTGTCTTAGTCCAGCAATTCAATTAACTACACATATCACTGCTGATTTCTAGTGATTCCTCATTTTTAAAAATGAAAAATAGTGGTTCTTTGTGTATCTTAATATACCCAATGAAAGGAAAAGGTTTACTAAATGACATTAGCCAGTTTTGTGCAAGAGAGCAAAGAAAGAGATCAAAAGCATTTGTGCTTATCTGAATACAGATAAGTGGAAGTTCCAGCATTATGAGAAGCTGTTCAGCCTCTCTCCAGAAAATAGAGTCGCTATGTACTGGACTCTTCGATATCTAAAATGTGGTAAGAAATCATCCATTGATGTACTGATCCAAAATTTGCAGAACGCTTTGCAGGTTAATCCTCACAATAGTGGCACAGTAGCCAACGAAGGATGAAGGGCAGCCTGCCCTGGTACAGGCAATAACGGCCCCTATCATTTATTGGTGATTGTCATAGTTTAGAATGAATCCTGCAGAAAGGAGAAGCCAATAGCCAGCATTTAAGAAATATCTCCACTTTACATTCCAGAAAATACATGCATAAAGTCTTTTCAATTTATAGTCCTCAGCTTGTATTTCACCCTAATATCATTTACTATACTAATTATAAAATATTAAAATGGTAAATGATGTATAGACATGATAGTACATTCTAGCCAATGGAGCAACAGAACAGTGTGGGTGATAATGAGTCACAATACAGAATGGGTTACCATTGAATTATGGGGGGACTGACATTGAAAATTGGGTGAGATCCCAGTCAGACATTTGGGAAAGAATAGGTAGGCCAATGACTGAAATGCAATATCATAGCTCAGGAAGAATGAAGACCCAGAAACAGGCCAAAAAAAGGAGATGCCAAGACTTAGGCAATGGTGCACATCTGGTCCAGGGCTGTGAGTGCAATGCAGCATCAGAGCCAGGGGTGGAGGAAGGAGAAAGGTGAGCAAGTCCAGGAAATGTTTGTCTACTCCTTCATTAACCTACCTCCTCCACTCTCACTAGTTTTCCGTAATATATCTAACGCTCTGACAGCCTGTACTTAGGTTTTCCTCCTCTTGCATATTATACTAAGTACCAAGGATGCAATTAATCAAGGTATATTCTAATTTACTAGACATGATTTTCAAATAGATCAATGAGAATGAATAGGAATGGACATACTGAATGGAACAGCATAAACATTTTTGAAAATATATGTGCATTTACTTTTGCCAAATCTTTGATGATTGAATTGAATTGTATTTTTATCAACAGAGTACGGGAGAATTCTTTGAATATACCTTTTATGACACTGAGTTTTGTTTCTTAATCTTGAACAATCTAAGTGAAAAATAGGATTTTCCTGAAATGTTCATTTCTTTATTACCTGGGAAATAAAGTTGTTTTTCATACTCATACTTCTTCATCTTCTTTTCTTTCTAGTATAGTGCAAAAAAAAGGCATATCCTAGTGGAAGCCTATGTCCAGAGCACAATCAGCCTCCGAGGGCTTATGCCAGGGCAGCAATGTGGTCAATAGTCGGTTAGAGGATGAACTTGAGACCAGCTGGGAACACATTAAATACTTGAGGCTGCTATAAAAGTAAGCCAGATGGGTGCTCAAAACCATGTGATAACATGGTGGGTCAAATCCAAGCTCTGCAACTCAGGGAGGGGAGGGTTGGGTTTTGTGATTTGTTCACTTTTTAAAATTATGATCAAGATATATCTTTTCCTGAAAATGATATTTGAATGGAAGCAGTGAGTTTGGTTGGTAACCCTGGAGAACTCTAGTCTGAGAGAAGAAAAGGGAGATTGAGGAGTGAAGGGAGTTGATCAAGGGTTTGTTTTTGAACAGGTTCTCACTCCCATGGACTAGACGGGGTATTTCCACAAGGACTTCTGCCAGTCTGTGGTTAGGGGTTGAAGGGTGTTGGGAATTAACTCCCTGGCACTTCCAGCCTGTCCTGGGTACAATACTTGGGTGAGGAGAAGTAGGTAGACCTTCACTCCCACAGTGTCAGCCAAGAAAAGTGGGACAGGCATCGACAGTGTCTGCTACAAGGTGTTTTGTTGTTTTTCAGGTTGTGTAAATATCTTTTAATTTTGAAGAATATTAATTCTTCATCTTTTACCTGGCAACTATTTTTCCTAACTCATACACACACACACACACACACACACACACACACACACACACACACACATGGATTTTATTTATTTTTATGGATTTTATTTTTATGGATTTTTCATGTACGATTTAAAAATAATATATGACCTTTTTTCATTTCGTCCATTGCTCCTATATTTAAAAGTATTTTCTTATTAAGAGGGTCAATACACAGTCACTAATATTTTAAATTAGTTTTTAAAAATGTACTTAGTTTTCAAAAAACTATAAGAAAATACAAAATAACTGAAGTGTGCCACATTCTGGCTACAAAGGTTGATATATTTAATTACATACCAGTATGTTAAGTGTCTGTTGTGTAATCTATAAATACCACCCTCTTTTCCCCTCCTAACATCAACGAGAGCTTTTATTTATTTATTGTTTTTTGTTAGCTATTTTGGTAAAGCAATGCTTTCTCTGCAAGGATGGGGATGGGAAAGCTAGCAAATCTTCTTGTCGTTTGCCCCTGTCTTGCAGTTGTGCTAAAGCATTTGGAGAATTAAGTCAACACGAAAAGGAGAACCACACCAAGGGAATCGCAGATAAATGGATCTGGAGTCTTAACTGGGAACTGTTACTTTTTTTTTTTAATGTCATCATTCAATAATCTCCCCTCACTGTTTGGATCAATTTTTTTTTTTATTGAGTATAACTGACATACAACATCATATTAGTTTTGGGTGTACGACTCAATGATCTGTATGTAGCAATTTTTTATTTAGTTTTCTTTTACTTAGAAGGGAGAGTTCTGATTAAACTAAATATATGTACTTTTTTTAAAGATTATATTAAATCCATTTTTAGTTGGAAAAGAAAATCCTTAGAGCTAGTTCTTTTTATTTGCATGCTAGTTGACTTATAGATATTCAGTAAGAATTATTTAAAGGGAAGCTTGAAAAAGGGCAGAGATGGAAACACGGGGTTTGAGAGTCTGTAACCCAATAATACTTCGGTTTGGCAAAGAGTTTAACTTAATCGTACCATTCTGTGACCAAATGGATTCCATCCCAGCCCATTTTTCAGGGGTCAGTTCCTGTGTTCATTTTCTGTTGTGGTATAACAAATTACTGCAAACAGCAGCTTCAAATAGCACTTTTACAATTCTGTAGGTCAGAAGTCCAACACACTGAGACTGGGTTCTCTGATCGGGGTGTCACTGGCTAAAATCAAGATATTAGCTGGGGCGGGGTGCTCATCCGGAAGCTTTGGAGAGAACGTAGCTTCCCGGCCTGTCCAGGTTGTTGACAGAATCCAGCCCTGCGGTTGTAGACCCGAGTCTCACATTTCCTTGCTGGCTGCCAATCGGGGGTCGCTCAGCTGAAGACCACTCGCCCTCCTTGCCAGCCCTCCATTTTCAAACCAGCAACAGCGCATCAAACTCCTTCCTGCTTTAAGTTTCTCCGACTCTCCCTTCTGCTGCCAGCCAGAGATAGTTGTGTTTTTAAGGGCTCTCATAGCTCCTTGAGGAATAAGCCCACCTGGATAACATCCTTAATAAACTCACCTGGATAATCTCGCAGAAGCACAGTCACAGGCAGTGGGGATCAGGGCAGGACCCAGTTACTTGCAGTGGACATTTAGGAAGTGTTGCGTTTATCTGGCATCCTTTTCGAGAAGTCTTTTTCAAGTTTTATTGTCACCAGCACAAACAGTAGCATGTTCTGCTATTAGCCCACGATCTCAGTGTCACAGTGGCCTCCTCTTACTTCACGCTTGGCCACTGCTCAGAACTCTTAGCCACAGTGCCCTCTGTGGCTGTTGCTCTGTCTCTCAAGTAACAAGGAAAAGCTAAAGGTAAGGAAAGCCATACTCCTCTGGAGTCCATGTCCCATCTCTCTTCCCAAACATCACACAGGTCTCGCGAGTATTCAGACTTGACTTAAAGAATGACAACCCAAGAAGGAAATCCCACTCAGCATAGTGTTTTCAATTAAAGACCTGGACTAGGGTGAGACAACGGAGATACTCAGGGTAAGAAATTGAAGATGTTCACTCTCAAATTGATGTCAGTGCCAGTTCTGCACTTACACAGACCTGAAGGTACTTCCTAGATGTTATACCCTCGGCACCTTATTCTCAAGGGAGTAGTCACTCTCTCGGTTATACAAGTGCAGGGCGCTAGTCCCAGTCCTGTTCAAATCCATAAGATTCGTGAGATTACTGAGGAAACCGAATACATAGAAATATAATGATTAAAGTAACAAAAATCATAAAAATATGTTATATGATATACGTGCTTGAATGCGATGACTAAAAATATCTTCAGGAGAGCCCAATAATTTGTAGATTTGGATGAACATCAATAATATTTCAAAACATTTATAAAAACCTAAAATTTTAAGATATCTGTGGTTTCTATTGGTGGAAAATGTTTAGAAATATTGCTAGCTATATCATATTTTTAAGAGGGTGTGCTTACATTCACAAAAGAGGAAATGCTAACTTATAATGAAAGATTTGTCATGAGAAATATATAATATTTTCCACCCAGGTTCACAGAGCTCTTGAATTGTATCCACTGACCCCAGTTGAGAACCCCTGTATAAAACTCTAATCCAATATTTTGAATATTTAGAGGAGTTGGTAGGCAAAAAGGGAAGAAAAAGTCATTCTGCTTCCTCAAGAAAAAATAGATTTAAATTCAATTTGTAGATGGCTTCTGAGTACCTACTATGTGCGGGGTGTTTATCAAGAAATATGGTCAAGCAAAAGAAAACACTTTACTTAAGGAAAATGAAACCACAGAACAATTTTCTACCCCTTCCTATTGCCAGCTTTACAACATGATTTCAACTGCTCCCAGAGGGAGCCCAGTTTCAATTATTTAGACTTATGTTTGATCTAGTTTAACTAACCTACTTTCAGTGGGCCTGGGGTTGGAAAGAGGAGAGAGATGCAGAGGATAAGATTGTTCTATAAGGCGCTTTTGCGATAATTCAAAACACATAACTGATTCATCAAAGATTACCGATATGCAAGATTCCTAAGCAGTAGTAAATATTTAAAGCTTTGATAGAAACAAAATTAGAAGCAGGAATTAAGTTCTCTAATCCTTTCACCTGCTCTGATGCAATGGGAAGGCTTAATGAGAGAAACCCTTGGATATTTGCTGATGGTGCACTTGTGTGCTTCCATTACTGAACCCATGGAGGGAGTAATTTTTCAAATTGACATTCACTTTTGAAAATGCTTTAATGTGTTAGAATAAATCCAACAAATGTAAAGAACCCATTATTTTAAAGGAGATGAGCAGCAATAAGCTGATTTATGCCATGAGAATAATTTTATCTTAGCAAATGTCTTCTGCATATCATCTGCAAAGCTTTTGCTAAAAATAAGCTCTTGAGGAATGAACTCAAACTGCTTTTTATCAACATATAGAAATCCACAAAATATTAGAGCTAAAAGGCAATTTGACCAGAGTACTGGTCACTATGTTCTTTTGTAAGTTGAGTTGTCATTAATTCAACAAATTGTTTCACAAAACAAATCTTGTATTTGTAGAAATAGAACACAGGATGGATACATTTAGTAGAATCCAATGATTCAGGATTAATAACATACTAATGGGGTTCATCTTTGGTGTCTTCACCACTCAGAAGATAGTAAGATGCTGATTCTCCAGCTCTAATTTTGACATGGACCACGGAGATGCATTTCAACTCTGGTGCCAGGAGAGTTGAGGGGTGGAGTCAGAAGAAGTGGCTTTGACTCTTCCCTTTACCAGATGGACAGTCTTGAGCAAGGGCCTTATTCTCACTGAGGCTCAGTTAATGCATCTAGAAAGTGGAACCTACTTCAAGAGATATCAATGTGTGTCAAGTGAAATAATGTATTTGAAAGGACTTATACATCATTAACTGTAAAATATAAGATGTTGATGGATATTTACTAAGTTATTTTAACTCTTGTTTCATTTTTCCCCCCAATTTTTCAAAAAGGTAGTTTAGGTTAAACAAAATTTAGCAGCTTAGAAAGGACAAACATCTCTCAAGTACCATTTGTTATCTTAAAGAGGAATCTATAAAGTTATCCCTGTCTGCTTCTGAGGACAAAAGAACTCATTTCAAAAGAAGTGAGACAGTAAGCTAATGACAAAGGGTTTGCTCATCCTAGTAAGAGTTCTACAGTTCAAAAATAAGAAAACACATACCAAATTTTAAAATTGACAATAGATTTGAACAGACTCATCATCAAAGACATACAGTAGAAAATAAACACAAGAAAAAAATACTCTATATCGTTAGTCATCAGGGACTAATAATAAAAATAATAAAAATAAAATAAATAAAATAAAATAAAATAAAATAAAATAACACTATACTCTCACCTAAAGGGCAAAATTTTAAGAATTACTTTTAACATCAAACTCTGACAAGAATTTAAAGCAACCAGAATTCTCATACATTGCTTGAAGGCACATAAAATTGTAGGATCATTACAAATCAGCATTTCAAAAACTTATAAACACCCCAGATGCTATCAATAGAAAGTTGGGTAAAATGTGGACTAATCATGTAATAATGAAAAGAAACAAACTATTAATATGTACAACAAAATGGATGAATCTTAAATACAACATGCTTAGTAAAATAGAGCCTTATAAAAAGGCACACATACCATAAAACTCCATTCATGTGATGACCTAAAACTTATCTAAAGTAAAAAATAATCAGAACAGTAGTTTTTGACAGGTGTAAGGTGGAGATTGACAGGAAAGAGGCATGAGGAAACTTTCTGAGGTGATGAAGGAGTATGAATTACACAAGTGAATGCATTTGTCAAAACTCAGCAAATGTACAATTAAGATTTTTGCATTTCATTGTATCTTAATTTTACATCAAAATAAAAAAGAACTACAAACAAATCTTGAACTGTCATTAAAATATGCACACTGAAGTATTTGAAGAAAAGTATACTGATACCTGTGATCTATGAAATGCATCAAAAATAAGATGGGTTGATGAACGGCTAGACACACGAATAGAGATATGACAGAACAAGTATGGTAAAATGTAGAATCTATGAGTTGAGTATATCAGTGTCTACTGTAATTTTTTTTCAATTTTGCTATCTATTTATTTGAAATTTTTCAAGATAAAATTTTGGGAAAAAACTGTAAAACACACCTAGCTATGCTATCATTCGTGAATACTCTTCTAAGGTCCTGCCTTGCAGGCCGTTTTCTGTCTCAGACGGTGATAAACCAATACAATCACAACTTCTCCCTTGAAAAATATGAATAAATGACTTGAAAAAAGGTGGATTTCCAGAGATCAAGTTTTATCCTAAGGACTGCTGGGCTTCATGTTTCTCTAAAAGGCTTATCATGTATTCCAGTCTGAGACACACTGGAACCAAGAATGACTCCTTGCCTATTGAGACAAACGTGCCTTCTCTCTCACTTCCTAATAGGTCCGCTCAGTAAAATGCTTCCAACGAAGGCCATCTAGACGTGCCTCTTCTTTGACACTTGAACAAGATTTCATAAATAGCTAGTTCATGTGTCAATACATGTGCATCAATTTAGTACGATATTAAATGTGTCACTGTATCCTGGAAGCCAGCCAAGTGCCCAGTAATTTGTAGGTGGCCCTGTACTCAGCAAATGTTTATGAAAGGTCTGCTCTGGCCCGACCGTCGCCCAAGTGCTGAAGAACACCAATGGCCCCAAAGAATACTTAATAAATGAATAAATAACTTTCAATAAGTGCATCTTAGATCTCATGTAAACGTTACCCTGGACTTTATATTTTACTTTGTAGAGATCTCAAAAACCCAAGAGGTGAAAAAATAGAATGAAGGAGTCACATTTTAGGAGAGACATGGCTGGACACATGGAAATTAGTCACTCTGAATTCCTGACTTTACAGATGGCGATTACCTACTAAAGACACAATATTCCGGAACAGGTATTTTATAACCTTAAAAAAGTTAAGTCGCCATTTTTGTCAGAACGAAACATTTGTCGGATGTAGAGAGTAATTTACGTTTTTTCAATTCACACAGTAGGGAAAAAAAATCAGTTATAGAAGAAACATCATCACAAATGTTTTCTTAAAATCCAATGTAATGTGAGCAGGGGGGATATCTTGCTTTTTACCAACCAGGAAAAAGTTGCTGTTTAACAATTCAGTTTGGAATAATTAGCCTCCAAGAGCCTGAGATACAGAAATGTTGCCCCTAACTCCCATTAACTTTAATTGAGTTTATAGTGCAAGTAGAAAAAAAAAGGGAGGGGTAAGCACAGTACTTCCTTTTAAAATTAAATTTAGGGTGAATTCAAGAATAACAGCCTCTTGTTGACCTGGTTTTTCTTCTGAAGTCATTCCTACCATTTATGCATGACCATTTCACATCATTAACTTTTATAATTTTATTTATTTCTTTATTTTATCACAGCATGTTTATCCTTTCAGGGCTTCTCATTTGTAGACTTCTAAAATTATTTTTGAATGGCTAATTACTTCCCAGTAGCCCTATTCCTTCTTAAGTCAAGCTTTGTCATTACCATTCACATAGCTGTTTCTCCCAGTCCATTTCCTTCTCCTAGGGTTTCACTCATGCTTCCTGACTTTCCCAAATGAGACACTTGCCATATGTTAATATGTGAATATAATTATTGATTGCCTCATTCCAGCGATTCCAAAGAGAGATTTGCATTTTTTTCACATAAATGTATATATTGTACTAAGTACCACAGAAGAAAATCTCTACATTGAAACCTGATCCTTAACTTGGGGGAATTTTATCAAGTAAAACAATCCTGGCAAGACAAGATACTGGTATAAGATGGAGCCCGAGTGGGTCGAGGAGAGAGTCTCTTGTCATTTTTCATAATACACACCTTCCCTTTATTCAAAACCCTTTGGTCCTCTTGAGTTTCCTATTAATATAGTTAGTAGACATTTCGTCTCAATGTTACATCTCTTTAAAATCATAAAAAAGTTTCCAGCACATAGAAAAGTCTAGAAAAAAATTAGTTCCATTTCCAAGATGATCAAAATTTAAAATTTTCTCACTATTGCTTATTTTCATTTTCTATTGCTGTGTAATGAATTATCATAAACCTAGTGGCTTAAAACAAGAGAAACCTATTATCTCATAATTTCTGCAGATTAGAAGTCTGGTCGAATGTGACCAGATTCTCTGCTCAAGTGCCCCAAGGCTGAAATCAAGCTGTGGGCTGGGCTGAGTTCTTGTCTGGAGAGTTTGGGGAAAAGAAAAATCTTTTTCCAAGCTCATCCTTGTTGTTGGCAGACTTTAGTTCCTTGTGGTAATAGGACTGGAGTTCCCAATTCCTTGCTGGCTGTCAGCTTCTAGAGGTTGTCTGCATTCCTTGCCATGTGGCCCTGTCCTCTTCAAGCCAGCAATGGTACATGGCATCTTTTTTGTGCTTTCAATCTCTGACTTTCTGTCTCTGTCCACGAGACCCAGATTTAAGGGGCATGCACGACTAAGTCAAGCAGGCCCACCCACATAATCTCCCTTTCTAAAAGTCAACCTAGACCATTTTAGCTAATCTAAAAAAATATATCACCTTCATCATCCCAGGGATTATGCAGGACAAGTTTAGGGGTCTGGAGTCATAGGGATGGTCTTAAAATTCTGCCTACCACACTGCAGCATTTTCTTGGTGTGAAGCAACCTTGGAAGCTTCCAGAGTGAAATCTGAAACTGGCATCCATACATGGAGAGCAAGGAGAGACTAGAAAAAGAGGCAGACCACTCCAGATGGGTAGGTGGCAGGTGTAATAAGCGAGGGAACATATTATGCACAAGACTTATCTGAGGTGGCCATAATATAAGCAGAGCTCCACACTCACTTGCAGAATCCTAAAAGTTTATAAAGAGGCTTTACCTAGATCTAGTCATGTATACCATCCAGATGATCTCAACACACCTTACTCTGTCAAGGTTGCATCTTTGAAAGTGGCTCCCACTGTGGAAACAGTGGGAAACACATATATTCCGTGGCCAGGGTAAGGATGAGGAGCTTCTGATTCTTTGGGTCTAGCTTGAGGGTCACCCTGCAAGGCATCACAGAGACAGTCATGTCCTTTTGGTGGCCTCCTCCAATATTCCTTAAATAATATAATACATCATAGTTGAAATAAACAGGGAAGTCCTGTAGGGATCAACATGGATAAATCATAAAAATATGATTTTAGCCTGATTTTACACAAATATTGGCTGCATTGCCATTTATTTTTTCAGTTGAATTCAAATAATAACCATCTCACTAACATTAGTGTGCCCTTTCAATGACATGGAAACTGAAATTTGGCAATGATCCTTAAATGCTATTGGCAATTGAAAAGCAGAGCTATTCAGGAGACCAACCACGTAGCTAGCAAAATCTAAGTTATTTTGTGTTTTACTTGCCTCACTCAGATACCTTATTAAGGCATAAAACACCACTAAAGTTTTGAATCATCATTTTACATTTGAAACATGATACACAGTTACATATTCATTTGCTGTGACCGAATTACTATGGCTCCTCGTGCCGAGGTGGGCTACTGGCATAGTGCAGGCACTTAATAAACTGTTGAATTATTTCATAAATAAAGCAATATTATATTTTGCAATGGTTTACTTGATTTCAAATTATTGAAGTATCATTAACTATTCTTTCCATCAAATAAATAATAGAAAAATCATGTTTTCTAAATATGAAATATGGTACTTTATATGACTTCTGTGTGATAATATATGTAAGTATATAATACAGTGCCTGACATTTAATAGGTCTTCAGTAAATGTTACTTCTCTTCTTTTTTCTAATTAGAAATATTTAATATATCAAAAACATAATTTCTCTCACTTTCCATTTTACCCCATTTTCCTTTAATTAAAATAATCTTTTCCCTCTATGAGTTATTACAGTTTGTCTATTTTCTTTTATTTTTAAATTCCTTATATGCTTTCCAAAACTAAGTCATCAAACTATAATAACACATTTGCAAAACTGGATAATTAACTTGGTCCATGTTTTCAAAACGATTCATGGTATTCATGTCAATTTGCTTGTCTTATTCAAATTGAATTCAACTTTTATTCACAAAATAGCTATACAGAGGATTATATTAAAGCTTCAGTTACTAGTTGTAATAGAGGTGGCCAAAATAGCTACAATTAAAGAACACAGTGAAATTCAAAATATTTAATTTTATAATTAAAAAGTATTGTGCAGTTATCGGTACCTCCACTTAAAGTCGGAAACAAATTTAAGTACACTCAGCAGGAATATCTGACCTAAAACTGAGAATTTTTACATTGTGCAAAAAAAATTATGGTATTTATGGGAAATCTTGTTTTCTTCCATGCACTTGTGCAACGAATCAATTTAATAAGTAGTGGGAATAACTACCAAATTGGAAGAAACATGTACATCTTGATTACAATGTGGTTCTTCTGTTATATTTATGTCAAGGCATCATTATCATCATTCGTGTTCTTTTTTCTGGCATTCAGCATTTCCATTTTAAGGTCCTATTCAGCCACTAATACCCCATTACAAAGAAGCCTATTGGCTAAAATTGGTATTTATACAGGCAATAAGCTTAGCAGCATATTTTCTAAGTGATGATCAAATTTAGCCCCTCGGAATGATACCCTTTGATGGCTCTATTCTGCCTATTTTGCTATGGATTATATTATGCGTGATTACATCAGCAAGTAAATGCAAACGCATTTTCGGGCCTCTTAATAAATGCTCTTATTAATGAGTATTGCAGCCATGTTGCTGCTCACAGACCTAAGCATTGTATTGTTATGCACCTTAACACACTATCCTGCTTGTCAATGCTCAATATGGCATGCCTTTTACTTATAGAGAAATCATCTGAAACATTAAGAAAGCATTATCCCACATAAAAAATAGTGACCTACTCTCAAAGCGTAATGTTTCAGTAACACCGAATCGGTTGCTTAAAATTAAGTTCTTTCAATTACTAGAATGTGATTAGAGAAATGAAGATGAAAAAGAAGAAAAGATAACAAAAGTGCATAAGCCATTCTTATCAATTGTCTGTGACTTACCTAACCCTCCATATCCATCACAGCATGGAGTAAGAGTGATTCAAGAACATCTCACTTGTTATTTTCTATAAGGTTGGAGGTTGGTAAGAGGGGATCTGTGGGAAAAAAAAAATACAAAAACAAGAAAGATTTCACTTGAGAAAAAGCAACATGAAATTCAACTGTGCTGACTTAGTAATCAACTACTAATCTAGCAACTACTATGTCTAGGAACCATATGAAACATCAGAGATAAAATTACAAATCACTACTATTGCCATTATAATAATAATAAATAAAGACAACTTGATGCTATATATTGGACACTTCATAATTGTTAAGTACTTTACCAAATGCTTTTAAAACCTCTCAAACATCTAAGAAGTAAATACTAGACCTAACTCCATTTTATCAAAGGGAACTGGATTCTAGTTGCATGATTCTCTCTGTCCTTCAGTTTACTCATCAATGAAATGGGAACAAATATAATGCCAAACTCATAGGGCTATCACAATGATTAAATAAACAAACAAATAAATAAGGAAAGTACTTTGAACAGTGCCCAGCATGTACTAGGCACTATATTAGGGTTTAAGTGTGTAAATTGAACAAGTGATCAAACCATGCTCAAAACATAAACATAATTTGTTTTATTTACATACATACTCATAGCAAAGAGCTTATGCCCTAAAATGTTAATAATCTCTGGATGGGGAGGTGGGGATAGAGTACCATTTAGACAGTTTCTTCTTAATATTTTCAGCATTCTCCAAATTTTATAAAATTAACATGAACTCTTTTACTAATTAATGTAAAAATTTAGTGGTTACACAAGAAAATGGGAGTGTAGATATGGGTAAAGGGGGTTAAATATATGGTGACTGAAGAAAATTTAACTTAGGGTGGTTAACACGCAGTGCAATACACATATAACGTACTATTGAATTGTACAATTGAAAACTGAGTGATTTCATTATCCAATGTAACCCCAATAATTTTAATAAAAAGTTTAACACAATAAACTGATATCAGAAGTAATTTGCTTTCTTCTTTGAATCTGAAAATAAAGTTACCTTAATAGGATATTTCTAAACATGAAGCAGTTTCTTCAAATCACCTGCTCCCTCATTTGCCTCCTGAGTTCGTCTAACATAATAGTGAAATGGTATTTTTGCACATTATCAGGTACATTGTGAAATGAAATAAAACTCATTTCCAAAATAAAAGTTTTTCTTCTGAAATTCATTTGGAAAATAAATATACACTCTTTATTACAACTCATTTCCCTTCAGTAATGCAAAGATTGAGAAAGTTCTATTATTTCATGCCTGCAAGATGAATATCTCAGCAACTACGGATATTCCAGGAATAACTGTAATAAACTAAAATGAAAAACTGGAGCCGATAACATCTTTGGTTCACTTTTGAAGGACATGCCAAGCCAAGATGAGTTCATATGCAAGGTATCTTCTCTACCAAACACATTGGAGCACCCGAGAGACAAAATGAACCTAAATTCGATAAACATGTATTAACTCGTTGACCAAAGGTAAGGATTGATTTTCTTCATCCATACCACACTGCAAGGCACTATTTCACTCTGTAAGGAATTCAAAGAGGCAAGCAACCCAGATTCTGCATTCTTGAAACCTGTAACCAGTTTAAGAAATTTGTATTCAAGTAGATAACAACAGATTTAGCAAGGAGAAGCAGTGAGTACATGGTCGCTTTCCACAAGGAAAAAAAAAAATTAATTTTTTTGAAAATTCATACAAAGTAGCCTGGCAATCTATCTACTCAATTTTATGACCCCAGATATAACTTCTCCTCATACTTTACTCTTTTGTATGTGTAGCATGTATATATGGCTATTATATTGTCCCATCTCCTCCAAGAATTAGAACACGATTTTCTACAACATATATGATCTATGGCTGGAGTGTGGAAAGGCAGTGAATGACAGCTTACTTGTAAACTTCTCTTTTATGGCACTGCTTTGACACCGACTTTAGTAGATTAATTTCAGGTATACAGATTCAATTCTCTCAACCCGAAAACTTAGGATAAATTTTTCACATAAAAACGTTTACTGGAGTTGGCAGTACATGATCTGGGCAGGCAGTTTAGACCATTTTCATTTGGCAGCGCTCCTCAAATTTGTACCAATATAGCACGCTTTGTTTAGAAATTGAGAATGCATGATGCATTTCTACCCACATTAACTCATTTGATATACACGCTAGCTGTGTGGAAGGTATGTTATTCTATTATCCCCCTGCCCCCAATTTACAGATGACGAAAACGTGACTCTAAGTCGCTAGGCTTGCTCACGCTCACAGATTGAGACACAAGGCCAATTGTTAGGAATCCTGTCATGATCATTGTCAAAAAACTAAAGGGTTACATTTATTTGCATAATTAAAAATATAGCATTTTTAAATTAAAATAAAAATACAAGTCACCAAGTCACCTAAATATATTTTGAAGCACAGATCGTAATGGCACAGTTATTACATGTTTTACAACTCCCCAAATTTTTCCTTAAGTAATCTTTTTTCCATTTTATTTTTTATTTTTAATTTTTTTTCTTAATCCCTTTTACTTTTTTTCACCTAATCCCACAACTCCTCTTCCATTTGTTCTCTGTATCTATAAGATTGTCTGTTTTGTTTTTTCACCTTATTTTTTAGAGTCTACATAAAAGTGAAATCATATAGTGTTTGTCTTCCTCTGTCTGACTTATTTTACTTGGCATAATACCCTCCAGGACTAACCATATTGTTGCAAATGGCAACATTTCATTCTTTTTTATGGTCAAGTAATATTCCACTCTATATATGTACCACTTCTTTATCCAATTATCTATCAACGGGAATTGAAGTTGCTTCCATACCTTGGCTATTATAAATAATGCTGAAATAAACATAAGGGTGCATATACCTTTCCAAGTTATTGTTTTGGATTTCTTTGGATAAATACCCAGAAATAGAATTGCTAGATGATATAGTAGTCTATTTTTAATTTTTAATTTTTTGAGGAATCTCCATTCTGTTTTCCATAGTGATCTCATCAATTTGCAATCCCACCAACAGTTCCCTTTTCTCCATATCCTTGTCAACACTTGTTGTTTGTTGATTTATTGGTAATAGCCATTCTGACAGATATGAGGTGATATCTCATTGTGACTTTGATTTGCATTTCCCTGATGATTAGTGATGCTGAAAATCTTTTCATGGGGGTTCATATATCCTTTCGAGTTAATCTTGTGCTGACTTCTAACCTCTAAACACAATGTCAGACCTTTAGTGTTACAAATATGAATATTGAGAAAGCCCTGAAAAACTCTGGAAGCTAAAGACATCCCCAACTCAAGATGTTTCTCTTGATATACTCCTTAATGTGAGAAAATGGTTGGCAACATCGTTACAACATTGAGGCTCGAGTATAATTTTAAGTTACATCTAGCAAACATCCTGCCCTCATTCTAAAGAGTAAGCTTCTAAGTATTGCTCCTGATTAAGACTGATACGTAGATGGCTTATTCACATTGCTCTTGGGGTCTCTATGATGTCTTTTAATGTGTTTAGATGTTTCAACATCAGCAGAATAGTTACTATCACCTTAGAGTTCATTGAAGAAGCCATGTCATCTCATGGTTTCTGGCGTTGTCTAATCTGCTCATCTACCTACTTCTTCTTATTATTATTGTGAATAATAAATCCTTAAAATGTCAGTTCAGACATTATCTGCCTCAGACCAAATGCTCACCATTGTGCCTTGGATCACTGATGCTCTTAAATATTCCTATGCAACTCTATGCTTTCCTCTTGGTTCATCATGACTTTATTAATTCATTCATTCATTCAATATTTACCAAAATGTTTTCTCCATGCTAGTCACTCTTCGAAACACAGAGAATACAAAAGAGAACAAAGCAGAGAAGGTCATTGTCCTCATAAAACTTACAGTCTAGTGGAAGAAGACATTGAATATATAAGAAAAATGATGGATAATATTATTAAAATTATATGAAATAAAAGGCAAATAAAAGATGATAAGATTAGTGATAGAATAAAAGTAGTTGAGGAATTATATAAATGATGTTAGAAAAGGCTATTCAAGAATAAACTTGAATTAAGAGATGTGATGAATGAGATCCAGCCAGGCATTTAAACTGTTGGGCTAAACGCAATCTACTCAATGGTCAGCAGGCACAAAAGTTTTCAGGCAAAAACAAACTTGACATTCCTGTGGATCCAGAAAGCATCTGGATAACTAAAGCTCGGTGAAAAACTGTGGCATGGTATGAAATGAGTTTGGGGCAAGTGTAGTAGCTGGAATGTACAAGACCTATTGGAATTTTAATTTTATTCTTAAAAAATGATGATATTGAATAGTTTTAAAGAGGTAATGACATGATTTCGTTTGCTTAAAAAATATTATTTCAAGAATTTCCAGTTTAATTTTCCATACAAACATTTCATATTATCAATCAGATCTTTTTTTTCTCCCTGAGAACCTCCTTATTAAAGCCCTTCATTCTCCAGCTTCATTCTCAATTTGTTGGTCTCCTGATCTAGTGTAGCGTTATCACCCTGGAATATCTCTTCACTATCACCTTGGAAATCAACTTACCTCTTTCCTCTACTAAATATGACTATTATGTTTTTGTTTTCAGAGCATGTTTCCTGGGTCCCTGGGCTACTTTCTTTGTAGTAAATAGTATAATTAGTTCACAGCTACTTATTCCTTCCCCACCCTAATCACACTTCAATCCATTCTACTGACTTTGAAATTATTTTGGCCAATGGCATGTGGGTTAATGTCATACTGTGCCCAAACAGAAGTTTTAATGGCGTGGTTTGGCTCACTTTAGTTCCAGAAGTCTTTTCTTGTATGATTTCTAGTTTCTTCTTCTTCTTCTTCTTTTTTTTTTTTTTTTTTGTCTTCTCTTCTGCTGTTCCTGCTATTATATTAGTAGGATTTTGGATCTTCTACCATTCCCTAGTTTATAGTTTACACAAGTCTTATTTTTACACTATTGTCTTATTTTTCTACCTTCTGAGAATTTGCTTAGTTTTGTGTTGTTTTTATTGACTTAAAAGCTTAGTATGAACAACTGAGTTAGAATATGATGTCATTTATTGAGATTCCTAGGACCCACAATGGAACAGTTTTGTTGGGGGGGGGGGAGAATAAGTGTTCTATTTTGGATATTAAATTTGACAGTTCTTAGAGAGAGTCATGGATGCATGAATCTGGACTCAAATTCAAGGTCTTAGAAAAAAAAATATTAAATTGGCTATCATGAGCAAGTAGGTGAGATTCAAAGCCAAAGGAATGGATGAGATTACTGAAGGAAAGAACATGGCTAAAGAAAAGTTTTGCAAGCCATGATGAGCTCCCACAATTAGAGTTTGGGTAGAGTTTAGGGTAGATTGATAACAAGAAACAGGAATTATGAATGAAAGAAGAGTGAGTGTTGCAGAAGCCAAGAGATGTAGATTTGGATGAAAACAAATCAGAGACTAGTCTACTGTATTCAGCAAATAGATATTAGTGATGCCCTTTACAAGCAGATTCAGTGGTGTAGTTGACAGAGAAGCAAGACTTAATAGCGTTGAGAGGCAAAAGATGACTCCTTAGAGACAGTTGTGTGAAAGAGAATGAAAAAATAGGATTTGACTCCCAAAGACTTTGGTCCCAATGGAGTTTTTTGGCCCTACACTTGATGACCAGTGTCCTATAAATTGAGGAGAGGACAAGGAAACCTGAGAGAGATTGGCAGTTAGCCATGCAGCCACAAGCCAAAGAATGCTGGGAGCCCCTAGAAATTGGAAGAGGCAAGAAAGAGTTCTTTCCTGGATGGTCAAAGGGAGTATGGCCATGCTGTCCTATAATTCAGATTCGTGGCCTCCAGACTATGAGAAAATACATTTTTATTATTTTAAGGCACCAAGTTAACATGACAAAGGTAACTTGTCATGTTACCTTTGGTAAAGTAATATTCTGACTTACAATAAATTTAAAAAATTAATTTTTTAAATTTGCTTTTCCTCAGCACTTCCTAAAAGTAATCAGGCGTAATTTTCAATAAATTTTACTATGAAATCTTTTGAATTTACACATTCTATGTTTACTGCCTCTTCCTTTTTTCATGGGTTAGGAATTCATTTTTCCTGTGCTAGAATTACAACACCTTCCCCATCTTCAGTCCCTATATATCCCCATGGCAAACAGAGCTTTTTCTTCAATCGTATATGATCAGACTTCCCTTCCTCTGGTAACTGAGATGTGATTGAGCCTAATATACATATCTAGATTGAAACAGTAAAATAATGCTTTGAATTCTATAACTCTAAATCTCTTCCAGCATGGCAAAATACAAAGATTATCAGCCAATTCCCCTAAAATTAGATTCTGCAATAAAAATAGCCTGTCTTTTTTCTTCTGTCAGGACTTCTGAGTGAGAGGTTAGAACTTGCATCTGGTACTTCAGGGTTTTGCAAAGATTGAGGATTTAGTACAAACTGCCTTGAGCTACAAAATCAGCAAACTAGACATCCAGGTAGAAAAAGACAAGGATTCAGTGTCCCTCAGACAAAGAAGCCTGAATTTAGAGTAACATCAGTCTTCTAAAATGTAGCACAGTTATTTGTGTGAATCATATTCATTTTCCCAAACACATGGATGATCTCTAAAAGAAATTCTCTTTGGACTTCTACAAATGGAATATCTTATTTTTATAAAAATCAAAATAACACACAGTGTGTCTTTATGTACAACAACAACTAGAGAAGTTTTGATGTATTAGAGTGGTTTGATTATTGACTTGAAATACATATTTATTTATCTGCAAACTAAAAAATATGGGAAACAAAATATGTATTTTGTCTTAATAAATGCCAATCAAATCTTATTTCTTATGTATGCAATGAAAGGAGATGTTTGTTATCACATACATCAAAAATACAAATTGTATACATCTCTCCTTACTGTTTTCCCTAATTTTTATGTTTTCACTCTGAATTATATATTTATAATAGGATGACAAGTTTCTATGTATTCACAAACTAATATAATCTTTCACCAAATTTCAAATTTTTATCACCAGAATGCTATGCAAAGAGCCCTGAGAATATTCCTTTTATTAATTTCCTATTTCTAAAGGAAAGACTAAGGTTCCCAATACTATATGGCACCTGCTGAGTCACCTTCAAGTACCTTCAGGCAGTTGAGTCCAGAGGCTTCTCTTCATGAAAGCCCTAGAAATTGGAAGAGGCAAGAAAGCCATCATGCAGCTGTACCCTGAGAGGTTGCCATGGCAACTCATGAGCATGACCCCACAGATGTAGATGCAAGTTTGGTCACATCCGCACACCCAGCTGCCAGGGCACAGAATCATCAGCATGTGAGCCAACAAGGGACATTAAAGGTGAGCAATATACGCACCTCACCAACTGTGGGTTCCAGTAGCTTGGGCTTAGTTTTAATCCCTTTTGTTCTCACCTCAACATTCAATTATCTCAATATCCAAATGTCTAAATGTCAGCAACTTTCCTATCTAATTACATATTCAGTTACATACCAAATATGTCTTCTTATCTTCATCTCTCTATTCCTATCACCCTGGACTAGAACATAGTGATCTTTCACCCAGATAACTGCAACAATCTGGTCAATTACCTTCTATCCTGCAATATTCTACACTCCTCACATAGCTCCATGGATGAAATTCCCTATCTAGAGGTTGATTTAAAAATGCTCTCCACTAAAATAACTAGGTTCACGTAGAAAAAAACAAGATAAATCTGAAACATTTGTGCCAAAAATTAAGAAAGTACTTAAAAACTGATAGGGACATATTGAAAAAATGAGTGAAAGAGTGCCACTGTCCAAATATGAGACAGTCAAAGTTTCAAAATGCATGACGGCATAGATTATAAACTATTGATAAAACCAGAATCTGTAAGTTTATACTGAGAATAAATGAGTAAACACATAAACATTTTTTAAAAGTAAAAAAATAAGTTAAGGAGGATAACAACTAATGTACAGTATATGGAAAAACTATAAAAATCAACCATCATAAAAATAAGTGATTCAGATAGCAATTATCATTAATGCTAAATACTACTGAGTAATAGCTTAATAGAAAACAGAATATTTACAGATTCTCAAAGTATCTCTCAGGAAAGAGAAAAACAATACCTTTCTAGTGGAGAAATCCAGCAGATAGCACCTTAACCAAATACTCAAAGTTAGCATCACCAATCAATAAGACAAAGTGACATCATAGGTCTCCAGCAAGCTGCAGTGAGAAGGTTATAATTTCTTTATGATTCCTACAAAAGGACATTACTTCTGTGGTGTTACTGCCAAAACACATTACCTGAATCATGATGAAATGTCAGACAATCCCAAACTGAAGAGCTCTGTGTTTATACCTCAACTAGGCTATGCTCTTCAAAATGTCAATGTTATAAGGACAAAGGCCGAAAGACCTGTCCCAGAACAAAGGAAATGAAGAATGCATGGCAACCTAATGTAGGTCCTGGAATAGATCCTGAATCTGAAATATTGTCAAGAACATTAGAGAGACAGTGGGGAGATTTAAATATGCTCTATCTTTAGATAATATTTATGTGTCAATAATACATGTATTGAATTTAGTAGTTGCATTAGGGTTAGCTAAGAGAAAGTGGTTTTCCTTTGGAGATACTTAGGCATACAGTGTCATGTGGTTTATAATGCATTCAGATGATTCAACTACTACTACTAATAATCTGTATAAAAGAGAACAAATATGATAAATCACAAATCTAGGTCAAGAGTAGAAAGACATTCATTGTACCGTTCTTGCAATTTTTTTGTTTGACTTTTCAAAATAAAAATTGAAAAATTTGAAAACTGATCTTGATAAAATACAAAATTTTTTGGTTCTTTCTCTTAAATCTTTACAATAGTTTCCATTTCTGTTAGAATAAAATCAATTTCCTAAAAGACCCTGACTACCACTCCAGACTCACCCAGAGAGAATTTTATGATCACAGTTTTGTTTTTTTTTTAATTTTCAAGAGCACACCAAGGTCTGTCACACCTCACAGATGCTTTTTTTTTCTGTTGGTATAACTGGTTTCCCATCTATCTGTCCATCTATCTGTCTGTCTGCCTGTCCAACATCCATCTACCTATCTATCTAGCATCTGTCTGTCTAATCTATCATCATTTCTATGTTTCCTTTTCTCCTCTTTTGTTTTCTCTATGTTATAAAACTCCCAGGTTAATGAATGGCAACTTCTTCGAGAAATTTTCTCTGACAACTCCACCCCCATACCCAGTTTTGTCTATCAGAGTCCTCATCTATTTCCTTTAGAGCACTTTCAAAAGTGACAATTTTTCTATTTAATCATCTCTTCACTGATCTGTCAATAATGTGCATTTGAATGTATCGAAAAGTCAGGAACCATGAACACTTTATTCTAGTCTCTATTCTCAGCCCAGCGCCTTTAACAGACTAGGACCACCTGAAAGGATGGTGAATTTAGTTATCTGCCTGCCAACTGTTGGTGCAAGGATGGTCAAAGCAAAAATGTGTTGTCTCCCAGCATTCCTTTGTATTTCATCTCTTTCAGAGCTCATTAGTTGCAAGGGGGTTTCTCTCTCCTTCCAGTTCTCCTGAATTCCTACTCTAATTATCTTCAGAAAGTCATTCAGAGAGTTTTCAGCTCTGCATTATAGGTTCGAGCTTGAGAAACAAAGGTCGATTGAGGTCAACCTTTAACGCTTGAGTTCTCTACTCCACAAAGTGATTTTGCAGCCTCTGGGATTCGAAAGTAACCTATCCTGAGATGGCTCATTCTGCCTTTGAATGGCTTTCAGATTTTGGAAGGTCTTTTCTCTTGGTTCCTTTCTACTTGTTTTTGTATCAGTCATAGTTCTTGGCCCATTTTAAACAAGTGAATCTCTCTCCTATGTGACAACGTTCCCAGTATTTTTCTTCTTTGGTCTTTTCTCCCTTAGTCTGATTAAAACATATCTTTTTATTTTGGGGAAAATTAAATGCATATTTCTTCTGTATTAGAATATTTTCTCAGATGTCTGAACATTAAAAAAAAAAAATTTTGTCTGTGGTCCTGCTCTAAATTAAAGCCACTATGAAAAGAATATGATATCTGATCCTTCTTTTTTAAGTCCATCAAATGTGCTTTTCCCAAAAGAACAAAGACTGTATTGTCTTTCTGAGCTTTTATGAAGATTTTCTTCAGCTAAATTTTCTCTCAGATTAAGCTTGATCTTATTGTAATTTAGTGTAGATAAAGTAAATAATTGGTCATATCTACTAGGTCATTAATATTATGAGCACTTAGTTTACATTAGCTATTAATATGTCATCTCCTCCCTTCTGTCACACTTATCACTTGAATGTCCTCATTTTCTAGACTAACAAATAGGTAGGTAAACAGTTTGTTCAATGGCACACAGCTAATGAGTTCCAGAGCTTGAATTTTCACCATCATTTTATATCAAGCTAATTTTAATGAAACACAAAGAGAAATTTAAAAAAACAAGTTTTGTGAATAAATTAGCCAAATGCTCGTACTAAAAAGTGCACAATAAGATAAGTTATAGTCACTAAAAAAGATTACTAAGTGGAATATAGAAAAAAAGGGTCTGGAAGTTGTGTTTGATGATAGAGGAAATATTAGCATAAACTTTTCTAGTGGTTGGGGCAGAGCTGATGTTGATGGGTAGGATAGGAGGAATGGAGATGATATATTTTAGGTGATAATAAAACATTAAAATTAAAGACTAAATGTTTAATCATTTTGGCAAATCTTATCCTTATTATAATGGTGTGTCTAATATTGGTTGTCAGCCTCTTAAAGATTCTAGACAACTGGAGAGAGTCCAAGAAATACAAACAGAAGTAATAAAATTGGCAAAAAAAAAAGAAATCTGGTATAATAAGGCACTAAAATTACTTGTGAAATGAATACCCAAATAAATGAATGAATTTGGCTCTTTATATTGGAACAAAAATTACTAACGGATGACCTGATTACAATCTTTGAGGATAGAATGAAGTTGTTCTCTGCATCTGTGGGGATTTTAAGAGGCCCTAAAAAGGGTTCTTGTCATTTGATTTAGGCATATATTTTTTTCATCATCAAAATGACACAGGAATGAAATGGATGGTAAGGTAAGTAGTGGACATTCATAAGTGATTGAGAAAAGAATAGAAAGTTTTTTGTTATAAATGATTTGGGCTTTTGGAGTCAGAATGTGTGTCTATACTACAGCTCCCGTTGTGATCCCATTCACCTCTCCTTTAATTCCTGGTACAACAACTAAACCTGACTTAGAATCACAAGGCTGGAAAGAATCTTAAAGAAACATTTACCTAGCAAGTTCGTGAATCTTTCGATTTTGGTGATTCTGTAATACTCTGGGTTTTTCTTTCCTATTTTCCCTTTCTCTCTCTCTCTCTCTCTCTCTCTCTCTCTCTCTCTCTCTCTCTCTCTCTCTCTTTCATTTATACTGCTTATTTACTAAAACTCAATAGGACTAAAATGAGAAGAAAGTAAAAAGTACCAGAAAAATGTAACAAAAAATACTTAAGCTTAGTCTGAAAGGGAGAAGGTATATAACCAAGAAGAGAGTAAGGAAGGTGTACTGTAAATGGAACTCATTTCTTTCTGTCTAACCACTTTTTGGTTCATGTCTATCTGTTTGGGAGACCACCTTAAGTATTTAATACACTGTCTTAGAGAATTTTTTCTCTATCACTAAAGATCTCTACAAAATTTACATAGAATTCCTAAATTCCTAAATTCAACAATTAGTATCAGCAGCAAAAGCATATTAATTTCTAATATCAATGATAGTAACAAGAGTATCTCTGTAAATGGAGGTTCTTTGAAAAGCAGAGATCAAGTTTGAACTTGATGCGCAAGAAAATCTCAGGGAAAACACCTGTGAAGAAAATGGGAACAAAACTGGGGGAGGTTAGGAGAGCCATAAGGTCATAATGCACTTCTAAACCCCAGTAAAGGAGAGAAGGAAGAAAGAAAGCTTGGGTGGAAGCTTCTTAGACAGCAATGCAGTTTTAAAGGAAAATTTCACAAGGCTGTTGAGGTGTCCCTGAGCCAAAGTCACCTGTCAGAGGGAGCCACACTGGACCCCTCCCCATCTCCAAGGGGTGGTCCTGGAGTCTTCGTATACTCACCACATTCAGTCATGGGCGCTAACACAACAATAGATTTCAGAGCCACCAGCTGAGGCTTTAAATCAGTTTGACACCTCACAGTCTAAGATCTGAGAGGCACATTCCCCCATCCACAAAGGTTACAGCTTCTTGTGTCCTAACTCTGTGCCACTCACTGTGTTAAGTACTCTGACATCTCATTGGGTCTTCACAGAACTTGTCCAATGTCAATAATGACTAAATGGCAAAGGAGGGATGGCCACCCACATCTGACTCACCAGCCCATGATCTTAATGTCCCTTATCCACCTCCCACTGGAATATTCTACCTTTCTCCATGCCACACCTTTCTGATCACACTTGAAAAATATTCAAAGTGAATCGTCTAGTCTATAATTTAGATCGACTTCTGCTTGCTTTTTATTGTGATGGAGAGGGAAAGAACATTCAATCCAACCCTTTAAATGCTTAAAGAGTATACTTACTTTTGGCCATCTGTTTTCTCTCAGAAACAGCACAAATTTCCATCATAGGTTGGCACAGAACTTGTGACCTCACACTTGCATTATCACCATTTACCTGTAGCTGTATATTTGGTAACACCTGTCAGTCTCTAGCACACTTGCAATGCTGACTCGTTGTTGTTTTAGATTTATCTTATATTTGGAGGTCTCGAACACAACCAGCATTTGCCTGCTTTCCTCCTGCTGTCTTTAAGAGTATTTTATTTCCTCTCTTTTCCAATATTATTTCAATTTCTCACCTTATATTTTTAGTGATTGCTGTTGCTTTTATCACTTGCGTGTCATCTTGATCCCATTCGGAAGTTCTATGAGTGTACATTGTGTTCATTTTCTCTGAGCTTTCCAGCTACAAACAGTAGATCCAAGTACTAAATTTGCTA
Organism: Eidolon dupreanum; assembly: GCA_028627145.1. NCBI lineage: Eukaryota > Metazoa > Chordata > Mammalia > Chiroptera > Pteropodidae > Eidolon > Eidolon dupreanum. Next base: position 160,596,591 of record CM053503.1, on the reverse strand, counting down.
ACCAAAACTTCACCAATCATGTCCTTATCCTAAATATGCCTCTGATTCTCTTCTGGACTGTAACTTCATCAATGCCTAATCAGTAATCATGTATTTTTATTTTTTAATTAAAAAATATTTTTATTAAAATATAATTGACATACAATAACCTCTTTAAAATACAACTCTGTGAGTTTTGGCACACAAATAAAGTCAGGTAAACACCACTACACTTGAGAAATAGAACAGCTACATCATCCTCAAAAATTGCCCCTTGAAACTTGTTAGCTCCTCCCCCACCATCAGCCCCTGGTAACTGCCTACTTATCTCTGTATGTGTAATTTGGGCTTTTCCAGAATATTACATAAATGGTATCACATGATATGTAACTTTTGTGTTTGGATTCTCATTCAGTGTAATAAGATTCATCTATATAAACAGCTAGAAATAGAAAAAATGATTTATTACAAAAATTAATTTTAATAAATGTATTTTATTCAGCATATAATCCCTCTGAGTTAGTGAAAGCTCACTAATTTCTATATAACATACTATTTCATCTTTACTACAATCCAAGAATGACAATATTATACCCATTTACAGATGATAAAACTGAGGATTAGAGAATTTAGGCAATTTGTCTGGTATCACAGTTAGTAAGTGATGTATAGCTTATATCCAAGACTGTTCAAATTCAGTCTATGCTCCTTTTATTACACTGTTGGTTTAATCTCACTTCAGTTTAGAATATGATACAAAGTAACTTTTAATATTACTATGTATATTGACTCATATTTAAAGACAAACAGGATGTCTCCAATTTGTAATATTCATATGTAAACTGCTTTTTCTCTACTGTAATTGTTATAAAATCTTGTAGGTGACAAAAATATTTTCTATATTTTTAATGTTATATACCAGTTTTTTCCTCTACATTAAATAGCCTAGTTTTTTATGTTTCTAACTAAAAATATTTTTGTCATTACTAATAGATAAGCTGTCTGTACAGTAGAAATTATGAATTGGTCAGAGCTCTTTCACTTATTTGTTTTGCACCTGTTTTGATTACATGAGCAAGAGAACAACACGTTAATATATTTCATGCACATATTAAAATGGCCTAAGGCCCAGCATTTCCATAACACAATGCATTGGTTTCAGTTGTGAAGTACTATACTTAAATCACATAAAGAAAACTCATAGGTACATATCCCATTCAGAAGTTATTCTATACATGGGTTATATAAAATAAATATTGATCATAAAATTCAACATAATTTTTTGCATAAAAAATAGCTTTAAATTCATTTTAAAACCTCAAAAAACCTTTGCATATTCATAGGAAAAGGCATTAAATATTAATACAGATCTTCCTTAATTTTCCTTACCTCACCTCATAATCTTTTATACAGAAATACCTTTAAAGAAACTATATCTACAATCCTCACTGATATTAAAGCTTATACTTTAAAGTTAGGCATCATGAGTTTAAATCTTAGCTCTCCCTTTATTTCGTGTCTTTATTTTTTTTGTAACGTACTTTACCTTTTCAGATCCCATCTTTTGCCTCAACTTATTTGCTCTTTCCTCATTTTTATCACTTATAAAACAATAAACTCTGCATTCGGTAATTTTATAATCCGCCATTTTGAAACAAGATGAAGAGTAAAAATATACACAAAAATATGCATACATGTAGCCTGGGTTTTCCTCTACCCATAAACTTTTGGATATGTGATCTAAGACGAAGGTGTAAAAGCAGATTTTATCAGTCCTGTACCTCCTAGACCTCTAGCTGTCAGGACCTCATGGCCTTCTCCAACAGTTCCATAAATTCTCCAAGACGGTCTTACCCACGTCTCGGACAAATGTAGCCTGTGCAATTCCCAGGTCTGCTATATAGTCCATATAGACCCTTTAGCTCAGTACTCTTAAGATTTTTTGACTTTAAGATGCTGTGAAACCTGTATGCATTTAGTAGAAACCTTACTATGAATTTTGCATTTTGATCTTTTCCCAGGCTAGCAATAGGAAAAACCATACTCTCTCATGATTCTGGGAGTGGCAGCCAGCCACAGCTCCCACTCAGGCATGCGATCACCAGGTTGACAACCAATACTCTGCAGTGATTTTTTGTGTTAGTGGATGTTGCCCAAGTGTAGGCTAATGTAAGTGTTCTGAGCACGTTTAATGTACTCTAGCCTAAGCTATGGATGTTCGGTAGGTTAGGTGTATTAAATGCTTTTTCAACTTACACTATTTTTGACTTATGATGGGTTTATCAGGATATAACAGCCTTGTAAGTCAAGGAGAATCGATAATGTATATAGATTGCTGAGCATTATAGCTAACATTAAGAGAATTTTCAATGTATCTGGTTTTTCCTTTCTTTGTTTCCAGGAGACAAAGCTGTTTCAACTCATAAGGCACCTTTTCTAATTTTTTACAGTGAACTTTCATTTTGCTATTCTCAAAGATAGTCAATAGTCAAGAGTGAATTTAAAAAGTCTTGAGTAAGATAAATAATGTTTAAGAGAATAAATAAAATAATACCTACCTGAAAATACCACCACTTAACTGTTGTATGTCTCATTTCCTAATAACGTACAATTAAAACATCAAGATAGGTGATACATTTCTAAGATTTATGATTTTTCCCAAATTATTGGGTCATGTAGATAATAATAGGTAAAATCTCAAAGCTATAGCCTAAGCAATGACTTCAAAATCCTGATCAAAACTTAGAAAAAGATTCAAAATACATTGTGTAAATAATGACTCACTATAATTAAAAAGGCGAAATTGTCAATTATATTAAAAACCTCTGCACAATATACTAAGATTAAAAAATCTGCAAGTTCTATTTGACTTTTAAAAATGAATTTGATTCTTTTTCCTTCACCAAATGAAACATTATATTTGCTTTGAAATAATATATTTTTTTATTTTAAATTATTCAGAAAGGCAAGATCTATCTTTGGCATATTTTCATTATAAGGAATCCAAATAACTTTATCTTATAAGAAATGTCATTTTCAAATTAACATTTATAAAAGATGAAGGGATTTAATCTTTCCATCTCAAAATTGGTTTAAACATGCTGGTTTTTTATGAAGACTTTGATGTTATTATATCAAGTTTCTTATGTGATCAGGATCTCTTCATATAGGTTAATCATATTCCCACAATCACAGTAAATTTTATCAATCTTCTTAAAAAGGAGGAATGTAATAAATATTATGACAAGAAAATGTCAGTATTCTTAGTTATCAGACTCAGGTTGACATTGGGTGACTTTGGGTTTCAGGTCTTCTTATTGGTCTGTAGTAGAATCTGCAATTAATCTGATTCATTCTCTGTCATTACATGTTCAGGTAAATCTATATAGTTTATTGTCCTAATTGCATCACTAGGTTAGAAATTGTAAGAAAGAGTTATACATAGAATACAAGTTATCATGTTTAAAGAGCATCGGTGTGTTTATTAACAGTGGTTGGTGGTTTGAGCTTCTCCACCTCAGCATGAATATTGTCTGTCATTCAAATGAAATTAAATATTTTTGAAAGCAGATTTCATATTGATTTCTTTCTTTCTGTAATCCTTTAGGAATCTCCAGTGTTATGACAATATTTTAGTCTTTTTTTTTCAGCTGTCTGAAAATTACAATTAGTTATCAACTTCAAATGCTGTTAGTAACTGATTCATGACAGTATGATTCCTGGTGTCAATAATTACTAATATACAGCATTGAGCTAATAATTAGTCATTCAATAAGTGGTTCTTGGTGTGAGAGCAGAAACACAAATTTAGTAAAAATCATAAATAACCTCTCTCCATAATCCCGTATCCTGAAATAAATATATTAGATTCCTAAGCCTCTGCTTTAGTTCTTGGTCCTGAAACAGTCTTACTTACTTGTAAAAAAAAAAAAAAAAAATTGAAGACATCAAATTACGATAGTCTAGATTCTCAATTTCTCTTTCTCTTTTTTTCTATTGTCTGATTGCCCTTCTGCCAAGAGCCTTTCTCATAGAACATACGCCTTACATCTAAGTGATTTATATACTTGCCCTGAAAGAAGATACTAAAACCTCACTAGCTTCTGCATAGAAGGGAGAAGTGCTGTTTGTTTTATTATCTACCTAGTGTCCAATATCCAACAACCAAGTAGGTAAGCAGATGAGATTAAGGACTACATGTTACTAGCTTTAAGCAGAGAACATGTTTTCGAATGTAAAAAAGACAATGTAAAAAAAAAAAAACAAGTCAAAGAAGCAGTGAAGTCATTAAATTATAGTCACAGAAATAATAAGTTATTTTTAAATTTAAAATAATGACTGTTGTAGGCCTTAGAAATAAAGTCTATATACCTCTTCTCAAACTAGAAATTCACATTTATTCTCCAAAAAGATAAATTTGAGCTATTTAAAAAAAAAATAGCTAACATAGGGCAGTGTCAAAAATCAATGTCTAATTTTTATGTTCTTTTTGCAGAAAAGTATCGGGAAAATCATTTTTATATTGATTACTTCATCTGAGCCACTTAAAATTATAATTTACAAGATAACAGTGATGTTTATATAGAAAAAATAATATTTCCAATATTTATTTCCATTAAAATATTTCAAGATATTTCAAATATTACAACTTTGACTAAGAGCTGATTTTAAGAGCCAGGATAGTTGTGCCTTTTAAGCTATAAATTTTTCATTTTTCGTTGTTACTCTTATTTTTAACCAGGAGTAAATAAAGACGAACTATTAAAGAGGAAAATTTATTTGTGTAAGACTTATTGATGAGGGCAACCATTGGAGAATGGAAGAACAGGGCAGTAAGATTTTTTGTTTAAACTTTATTTAGCATTCATTTATTTATTCATTCACTTTATATTGAAATGATTACCATGCAATATGCTAGATGTTAAAGATTTAAGAGTGAATGACAGATTGAGCCTTGGTCATACAATCACGTTTAAAAAAATATCAAAATACAATGTGATTAATGATGTAAAGATCTATGCTTACAGTAATATGGAGATGAGATGGAGTGGATTTAGCCATACGTACATTTAAGGAAAGGCTTCCCAGAGAAGGGAGAACTTGAGCTGAATCTTTTGTGGGTTTTCAAGTCACAAAAATAATCAAAGCTCATTACGAAATTGGAAACAAATGTAAGAAGAAATAAGAAAATAAAATCTTTGTTAACAGTTTGATGCACTTTGTCCTGTGTTTCCAATACAAAGGAGTTTTATATTTTATGTAGCAAAATTCATGATGTATATAAAATGTTTTAAAATAAAACTAGGCCATAAGTAATTTTTTATCTTATTATATAGTTTTATAAGCATCACTTTTTCAAAAACTTTTTTTTATCAAAGAGAATTCGTATATGTCATACAAAATACTGAAAAGCATATTGGAAAAAATAAAAGCATCTAGTGTTACAATGATCTATTCTTCTTCTTTTTTTTCTTTCTATGTTTAATAGGGCACATTGTACCATAATTTATATACCCCCCCCACAACTTGTTGATTTCCTAATATTCAGCTACTTTAAATAATTCAGGGAAGAACATTTTTGCTCAGAAATGTTTTTCACATTTGGGATTATGTCTCAAGGGTATTTTCTAAAATGTAGAATTACTGGGCCATAGGGAAACTGGCCCACGCAAGATAAACAGAATTTGAGCGATATAAGGATGAGAAGAGAAATGTACACATCCTAGGAAAAGGAAAGAACATGCCCAACTTACATGGGTGTTTGTGTAGCTTCCCAAGAAGCTTAGCTGGTCTAGTGTACAGCTCAACAAACTCTCCTCTGGCAAACGTTGTTTCATTCTGTATAGGTGTGTAAACTCATATCACAAGTGTTGGGAACTGTTGCATCTTGTAGAGACATTGGCACTGTAATTACTGATAGTTATTAGTAGTCTAAACTGCTGAAAATGACCTATAATACCAGCTGTAGTAATAGGGATACATAAAAGAGTTCTGATCAGAAAAGGCAAGAATTTTCTCCATGTCCTCAAATAATGATGAATAGTCAGGTTATCTAATTAAGGTCATGGAAAATGATATAATCTCTAAGGTATCACCAAATCTAAAATCCTGTGTGGTAATAATATCATCTAATGCTCACCCCTCACTATAATTCTGCTGGACACCTAGACAGAACAATTACTCCTGCCTTGAATTCTTTTGTATACATATTGTGTACATATGTATACAATGAAATTGTATACTTATAAATAAATAAACAAACAAATAAATAATAAGCAAGCCTATCAGCAGATGTGTGTGGGGGGGGATTAAAAATATTCCTTATAATCTGTATTTCTTCTAAAGAAATGGGAAATTATTCATGAGAATAATCGATTCAGAGCACTACTACAAAAATTCTAAAATCATGCTGTTTTTATTTCCCTTAGACTTTAATGTGAGTTGATATCTTCCAAGGAGACTGCAGCTGTGACAAAGGATCCATTCAATTTTTTTTTTAACAAAGTTTCACACTTTATTTGCTAAATGGCAAGCTGGGGAATAGCGACTACATTGAAGCAGATAGTGCTCGGCTTACCCTGTAGACCATTCTTCCCAATTACCCCAGCACAGATTTGTATTAAAAAGTTTAGTGAACAGAGGCTACTATATATAGCATATAGTTGTCTGGAAGTACAGACTGCATATGGACACTGAATTACAAAGCAGCCTCAATCCTTAAATGCCCTCAAAGGAACCCTGTTGTTCAAATTTCTCAGTTTTCAAGATTTCCTGCAATTCCAGTGAATAGAGCAATTAAAACCTCCTCTGAAACCTATTCTCCTACAGCGTTCTAACACACTCATTTCCATAGAAATAGGGTGACCGTTTACCATGACCAATACAGTTCTGTTTTCCCAGAATAATTATTAAAAGTGCCCAGTTGCACTAAAAATTTAAGATGATAAGTTATATGCTCCCCCTGCAGAGAAATAATCCTCACAAACAGAAAAGTTCTGCAAGATGATAGATTGAGAAATGTGGGAGCCACCCTATGAACTCAGTACGTTGAGAAGTGCTCGGTAAAATGTAGTTAATTAAAATGCATAGCTGTGCTCAAAGCAAGAAAGCAAAATATCCAAATGCCAAAGAGAGAAAAGAAAGCTCATATCCTTAAAAGTGAGTAAGAATTGAAGCACCATGACTGGCCACGAAGGTCCTGGAGCCAGATATAAACCTAAGAGCTGGCATTTTGAAGCCTTTGGATTTGATATCTGAGCACCAGAATCAGTTCCTTCATTAAAATGAAACCTGGAAAAACACGTGACTTGCCCACAAATGCTAATTGGAACTTTTCTACTAGCTGGTGCAGAGTGCTGGCACACAGGTGACGTGTGGAAATGATGGCACAGCATTTTTAGGATGTACACATTGGCACTACATTTACAGTGCTCGTGTGGGATAGAAACTCCAGGAAACAAATGTAAAATGTTGCCTTTTGTTAATACCTTTATGGACCCAGACGGAGGTAACTCTGAACTCACTACCCTCAACAAATCTCTCTACAGCGCAAAGGACAGGTCATTTTCAGAGAATAATTTTCCAGAAACCGAGGTCATAGACAAACGTCACAAAAATTCGAGCAAGTCCAACACCAAAAATGATTGATTAGAGGCCTACCAAAGAAGATAACTGAACTCAGAAACTCAAATGAGAAATTTGTAAGAATCTTTATAAATATAATCATGCATCATATTACAGACATTTTGGTTAACAGTGGACCACGTGTACTCATGGAGCTGTTAATTCCTCTTCTCTAGTGATTTAGTTGCCATCATGATGTAGTAATACAACACATTACTCATGGGTTTGTAGTGATGCTGATATAAACAAACTTACTGTGCCTAAAGCATATACAGTTACGTACAGTACACAATATTTGATAATGATAAGTGACTATGCTACTAGTTTCTGTATTTACTATTCCATACTTTTTAATAAAGTGCACTCTTTTCATTTATTTCAAAAACATTTGCTATAGGACCGTATGTCATGTTACGCTGCCAGTAGCCCCATACATCTTATATTTTCCACATCTCTTGATTGCATCATTTTCCCTCATGCCTGATTTAATCCCGTGTTGTTTTGTACACACTTATAACCTAGGAGCAATAAGCTAGACCATATAGCGTAGGATATAGTGGGCTAGACCATCTAGGTGTGTGTAAGTGCACTCTATGTTGTTCGCACAAGAACAAAATCACCTAAGGATTCATTTCTCAGAACGTATCCCTATTGTTCATGGCACATCACTATATATGATCAACAGTGTGATAGGGATTAGGCCAGAATGCTGGAGGGACAGGCTGAAAAGGACGAGTCACAGAGGGAAAGAGAAAAATTAATATAGATGCTTAAATGAAGGTTGTTTGCCTCATATGTTACCATTGGTCTCATACATTACCATCGTGGTGATCGCTTTTCAGAGATACTAAAAGCCTTTTTGTGCTCCCAACTTCTCCTCATATCAGCCCCTCCTTTGCTACAGCCAGGAAGAATAAGAACGTGAATGGCCATATTCAAGGACAGAGACTAGATCACATTTTCTGTGATTAGCTTAATTTGGTGTATCCCATAATCTTCCTTAATCCTAGAGCCCATAATGTAGCAGGGCTAGCACTCTCTGTCTCTGTCTCTCTCTGTCTCTCTCTGTCTCTCTGTCTCTGTCTCTCTGTCTCTGTCTCTCTGTCTCTCTCTCTCTGTCTCTCTCTCTCTCTGTCTCTCTCTCTCTCTCTCTCTCTCTCTATATATATATATAGTCTCCCTTAGCTCTTTTTCCATTCTCTGCATGAGGGGCAAGAGACCTAGACTTGTTCCTTGTAATCCAAGATGTTTTTCTTCATGCAACTTCTCAAGGGCTGTTCCTCTCCTGTGAAATCATCCTGCTTGGGGCTACTGCATTAGCCTGTGAAAGTCTGGATTCTGGGACAGCTGTGGTATGGCCATTGAGGCAAACATGCTCTTCCTCTATAAATACATAACCTTATTCAACACTACATGGCATGCATTAAGAATCCAGGCTAAATTCTTTACTCAATTCTTTTTTTTTATTATTTTTATTTTATTTTATTTTATTTTATTCTATTCTATTCTATTCTATTCTATTCTATTCTATTCTATTCTATTCTATTTTAGGTGAGGCAACCCTTGGTTGACCTCACAGATTGCAAAGACCTTGTCAGCTTACAATCCTTTACTTTTTATCTTTTACACTTACAGCACCCGGTCTTCCTAGGTGGTCTCCCATCCAAGTACTACCCAGGCCCGACCCTGCTCCTGATTCTTATTTAATTTTCACAGCAACGCCACGATGTAGAGCCTGATTATTCTCATGGTAGGGAAAAAAACAGTGTTTGATTTGAGGCTACTTGAGCTTGCTTAGGAGTGGGAAAATAAAAACCTCCATGAGGTTCACCCTAGATCCTGATTTTACCTTAATTTTACCTTTATTCTCTTATATATGTTTTAGAACTTCACAAGGAGAAATAAATGTTCTATATAGCCTGCCCAGTTACCTATATGAAGGCAGCCTCTCCTTGGGGTTTTCCTTTACTATTTCTAGCAAGAGGCATACTCACGCTGAAAGGGGTAGGATAGGAGCTGGGTGCTCGGACAGAGACAGAGGCTCATCCCTGCCAACTGGGGCCCTTTCTGTTGTGCTGATTCTCTGACTCTTCATGTAATGAGGATGTTTTCCAGAGGAACCTGGGACAGCTTTTCACCTTTGCATCTGATATCTATTTTAACCACAGCTCTTTGAACAGGCCGACTTTACGTAGGTGTGCCCTGTGTCTTTCTGAAGGTACCAGCAAGTGTTCTGCCTGAGATCAGGACTTCTCCATTTTTAAAATGGACTGACCTTCATTATTACTGAGTAGTTAGAACAGATCCCATAATGCAATGATGGAGATGGCTTCTTTTGTATGTGCTGATGGCATAATTCATCAGTTCGGATAGAACAATTATTAAAAATTGAATGCTGGTGGCTTGGCTCAACTTACTAGTCTCCCATCTCTTCCTTAAAGTCTCTTCTGAAACTTGACTTGGAGTAGCGGGTTGTTTGAGCAGTCTCCAGATTACTGTAAACTCTTCTCCAGTATATCTGTGTGTTTGGTATGCTACCAATCATGGAGAAAAAAAGTAAGATAAAGACAGGAAAATATTAATATCCCAGGGCTGTGCTCAAGCTAGCTCCTACAAGCTTCAGAGAATTGATGGTCAAATTTTCAGGAACTTTGCAAACTAGAGGTTAAAACAGCCATTAGCAAATAATTAAATCATATTCTTAAAACTAAGTAAGTTATATTAAAAGCAAAGATAATAAATGTCTCAAAACTATCATCTACTAGTTATTTCATTACATTTTACTAACATCTATGTTCTCAAGGTTATTTATATTTACCGTATGTGTGAGATGAAAATATACAGTATAATGGTATGCTACTGTGCATCTCTTCCCAGTCACACCAGTTATCACCAGTGGTCCTCAAACTGTAATGGGAATCACAAGTACCTAAAGGGTTTTGTTCTGTTTTGTGTACATGCAGATTCTTAGGCATCATGACAAGAGTTTCTGATTCAGCTGGACTGAGAGAGAGAAAACTTGTGAATTTCCACTTTTAACGAATTCCCAGGTGCTACTGATGTTGCCCCTGAGATAGCTCTTTGAGAACTTCTAGTCTCAACAAGCCCAGGAAATAATCATTTTTGTCTCACTTTAAAGATGAGGAAACATTTGGACAAGTCGGGCATCACCATTCATTTCCACCCAAGAAATAAATTACTAATTATTTAAGATTCAAAAATATGTTTTCATAGCACAGCCAATTCTTGGCCACAAAAATACCTGGACGTGGGAAACTGGAGCTATGACATACAGCAAATCACCCAGACAATAGTAAATCGGTGTGACCACTTGATGAGCCAGATACATAGTTCACAGCCTTATCTACAAATAATTAAAGTTTTTAGCCATTTAATTTGTCCTTTATTGTACCATCCCTCTGTTATAGATTTTATATTTATTATAAGAGCCCTGAAATTCTGTTATTTTTCTCCTTTACAAATGAGGAAATCCAGTCTCATCGATATTTATGACTTCCCATAACATTAGTTACATGAGTACTATCCAAGATTAAGAATTATTTGTACATTGACCTGACACAAAGTCTATCTTATTTTTGTTTTATCATGAAATACTTAGCTTCCAAATGTAGAAAATATACATGATCAATAATTCAGAAAGGCTTCTATTTTCCTGGGCTACTGCTAGCCTTAAAATGGGTGTCACTGGCCTTTTATCTTCCTTGTTGGAAGACTTATTTGTTATTTCTCAGTCTTTTTTTTTTACATGTCTGTGAATTATTTTCTTACAATCATAGGTTGACAGTTCAGTGATTTTTCTAGCAGTACTCAACAATGAAGCGTCAGTACAATCAAGCATTATTTAAATTCCTGGGGGGGGGGACATAAAATTCAAATTCTTCTTTACCACTCAGGCTAATAATAACTCAACCTTCAATCCGATCCCAGACATCAGAAATCAAAAGTGTGTGTAGATAGTTTTCTTTTTAAAGGGACAGGCTTAAAGGGATAAGTCACAGAGAGAAAAAGAAAAATTAGTACAGATGTTTATATGAAGGCTGTTTGTCTCATATATTACTATTCAAATCAGGGCAACATTAAAATGTGAGGCTGTCATGTATTCAGGATCATGGTAGACACTGAGCAAACAAAGACTAGCAAGCACTAATACTGACCCATGAGAAGTTATAATCTCACAGGACTAACAAAATAAATATCATAGGAGTCAGACTCAGGTGGAGTTAAATGAGAATTAAATTTCACCAAGATAGTAAAAATGTGTAGAGATTTGTATTTTTTTTTAAACTCTTGTTGCTCTCTTTTCTTCTAAAGAAAAAATGATAGGGAAAGTGTGATATTGTGACTAAAGGTTAAATCAATCGTCAATGGCCAATGTTTCAATCAATCACACCTATGTAATAAAACCTCCATTAAAACCCAGGAGCTTCTGGGTTGGTGAATACTTGGAGGCGGTGAGGGAGCGGCCCACAGAAGAGGGCAGGAGCTCTGCACTCCTTCTCCGTGCCTTGCCCTACGCATCTCTTCCAACTGGCTGTTCCTGAGTCATATCTTTTATAATAGGCTGGTAATCTAGTAAGTAAAATGTTTCTCTGTGTAATGTGAGCTGCTCTAGAAAATGAATGAAACCCAAGGAGGGGGTCGTGGGAATGAAACAGAACCAGAAATCTCCAAAAAGGAATCTCAAAATGATCTAGGGGCCAAACTGTCTAAAACCTATTTCTTGAAGAAGAGAAAACCATTGGGAGTTTGCTTGTAAATATTCTCAATTAATCTCCACTTTATTTATATATAATATATTCTATAAACTTTTTAAAAAACTATTTACTCTTTCCACTCTTTCATCAGGTTTGAAAATATAGAGACATGAGTGTCAGGCATTTTTTGAAAATCATTAATATATCACTTGTGTTTATTAGGAAAAGTCCTTTAACTTGTTTGCTTCAAATTTAAATTTAAATTCATCTTGGTTTATCTTGGTTTATGGTGCCAGTGAAATCCTTAGATATTCCCTAGTCTCGGGTTGTATTTTAACACATAGAAAATAATAAGTATAAAAGAATGAGCAAATATCTATAGAACATGTATTATGTGAAAACACATATCAATAGTTTATCTTTTGATGTGAGCCCATAATCACTATTTAGTAAATGATTGGACAGATTACTTCACCATTTTTCCTAAACTTTGAGAAAAACTTCCTGATGTGACCAATTAACTTTTGCCACATGAAAAATATATCCCCATTTCTGTCCAAGAAAGGAACAGCTCAGCTCTTTGAATTGATTTGCAAAAGGAACTTTTCTTATCTCTAAGTCCAGCTTCTACAATTGAGGTACAAAAGTATGAAAGAAGGTGAGAATATGAGTTAAGTTTTCTTGTCATCAAGACTGGTAGATTTTCTTTAATGTCAACTGATTCAATAATGCAGACATAGCAAAATATAAGAAGGTTCTTTTAAGAAGTATAATCAACCGTGTGTTTGCACGTGAACTTTACGGCTGACTACCCTCTATAGTCCATACAATTGCAGATCTTTAGTTTTATTCAAATTTCCTATGGAGTGTTTAAGTGATGGATGTGTCTGGGACATTTCAACCAATCTTCCAAGCTCCATCTGCCAGGCCATCTGGATTTTGCATCCACAGAGAACTACTTGGTGAATGATTACAGACTATGACTTAAAAAAAAAAAAAAAAGAAAGAAAAAAAGAAAAGAGAAAAAGAAAGAAAAAGAAAATAGTAGCTTGTAACATAAACACATGTGGAACTAAAATCATTTTTGTTCAGTGTTTTATAAAAGTAAAAAGTGGCCAAGTAGAGAAGAGAAATGCATTTTTTTGTTTGTTTTGATTTTTTACCCCCATCAGTCACATGTATTACGATAAGTGTCTGACCTTTTTCCATAAGATGTTTAAATGGCAGCTATTACAGCTACAGTATACTGTTTGATCGAAAGCTCTAGAGGACAATAGTTTGTTTGGCAAAGGTCATGTTCCTTATATACTTGTGAATGTGTTCAAAAGGCTTACCAACTAAATATACAAGATTTTCACTGAGAATAAATTATTTAACAGCTTCCAAATTAAATGTAAGCCAAGAAATCTATGGGGAATATTTTAAAAGAACTAAAAATCTCTCTCATAATTTATGAAAAATATTCTTCTAAAACAAGTCAACTTAAGTTAAAAGGAAACATTGGGGCTGATTTTAAGTGATTTTTAAAAATTATTTATGTAGAAACAAGACACTGGTTAAATCTTGCATCGTAAAAATGTGGAAGTATTTGAAAATAAGAATGTATCTACTTTTGGCAGAAAATAGGAAAGAAGAAGAGCTAAGGTCTTCTTACCATGTTTTTAATAGCACTTGTAGTTTGTTACCATTAGAATAATAAAATCTAGAATAAATTGTATAAGTAACACTAACAAATTGGTCTTTCTAAAAACTAGTTTTGTTTTGTTTTATTTTGTCAGGTGTACGAGGTATAACATTCATTCAATAAAATTCTTTCTTCTGAAGTATACGCTTTGGAAAGTTTTGACAAATATATACAGCCATATACATGTCATTTTCATCAACCTGTGAAGTTCCCTTCTGCTCCTTTGTAGTCAATTCTATTTCATAATACCAGCCTTATGACTTTATGTTCTCTATAGTTTTGCCTTTTCTAGAATGTCATATAAATAAAAACATTCAATGTGTAAATCTTTTGTGCCTTGCTTCTTTTAATTATCATAACACTTCTGCAATTCATCTGTGCTGTTGTCTGTATCAGCAGTTTGTCCCATTTTGTTGCTGAGTATTATTCCCCAAATTAGATGCACCACAAATTGTGATCCATTCACCACTGATAGACCTTGGGATAGTATCTAGTTTGGGGTGATTAGTTGCGATAAACATTTGCATACAAGTTTTTAGTCATAATTACCAAGGAGTAAAATTGTCACTCATATGGTAAGTGCTCATTTAATATTACAAGAAACTACCAAATTATTTCTCAATGTAGCTGTACCATTTGTATTTTTAACTGCAAATCATCAAAGTTTTAGTCAATCCCACATTCTCATTAGCACTTGGTAGTCTCACAATCTTTGAATTATAACCATTCTACCAAATGTGTAATACCAATCAAAATCTCAGGCTTTTATGTTTTTAGTAATTGGCAAGTTTATTCCAAATTTTATAGAAATGCAAAACACTGGAATTGCTAAAAAATTTTTGAAAAAAAGAACAAAATTGAGAGACTCATATCTCCTGATTTCAAGATTACAGAAATAAATAGTTTATGGTTTTGACATAAGAACAACTATATAGATTAATAGAACATAATAGAGAGTCAAGAAACAAACCTACTAAGGTATGTTCGATTGATTTTTGATAAAGACGCCAAGAAAATTCAATGAGGAAAGGATAATCTTTTCATCATATGGTCCAAAAATAATATTTTTATGATATAAAACCTTTATCTCAAACCATATTAATTAAGTGAATATGAGTCATAGATCTCAATGTAAGAACTAAAATTATAAAAGAATTATAAAAATATATACCTATAATACCTTTGTGCCTTTGAATTTGGCAAAGACTTATATGGGATAAAAAAGCGTGAAACATAAAAGAAAAAGAGAT
This sequence comes from Eidolon dupreanum, assembly GCA_028627145.1. Taxonomy (NCBI): domain Eukaryota; kingdom Metazoa; phylum Chordata; class Mammalia; order Chiroptera; family Pteropodidae; genus Eidolon; species Eidolon dupreanum. Next base: position 160,581,340 of record CM053503.1, on the reverse strand, counting down.
AGCTCGAATCTCATTAACAATTAAAATTTTCTGCCCTTCAAAAGATAATTAAGAAAATGTGAAGACAGGAACAAACTGGAAGAAAATATTTTCAAAACACATATGTGATAAGAATTTGATTCCAGAATATATAAGAAACTCATAACTCAATAATAAGACACATAAATTAATAGAATATTGGCAATAGATTCACAGAGACTATTCAGCAAATAAAAATAAATGGATTGCAAATAACTACATGAAAAGATGTTCAACGTGAGTCATTAGGAAAATGCAGGTTGAAATTATGAAAAGATACCATTACAAAACATTCTTAAAATATATTTTCTTAGACAATAAAGTAAAAGATACAAGGGAGAATTTAGATCAGGGTATGATTTTTTAGTATGCTATAAATACAACATACATTAGAAAACAATTTTGAAAAAAGACAGATTTTGTCATTAATATATCACATAATTGCCTGTAAACACAACTAAGTCTCTCAGACTATTTTTAAAATGGATTTTAAAAGGATACTTTGATACTTTCTATTTCTTATTTTTTTCTTTGACAGATTTTAAACTACAGTTAGTATCTGTACTTCAAAAAGATAAATTCTAGATTCAGTTTCAAATTCCATGCTTAATTTTTATAGAGGTAATATATCTATTGTTATTATTTAAAATAAACAACATTTTTGTTGTACAACTTATGTAAGAGAAATAGAGTTAATAGTCATGATGATGTAAAGTAGAGCATAAGGAATATAGTCGATAATATTTTAATAGCTATGTGCGGTGTCAGAAGAGTACTAGACTTATTGGGGATCACTCTGTAAGTTCTATAAATGTCTAACTACTATGCTGTACTCCTGAATATTCAATGTCAACTGTAATTTAAAAATAAAAATAAAAAGGAAATTGAGTGAAAATAAAGTAAATATTATAAATAATAAGCTAAATATCATCTAACAAAGAAAAAATGTTTTATTGGCAGTTTTAGTTTAAATTTTTTAATAATAAAGTTAAATATATTTTTATGATTTACTTGCTTATATACTTTTCTATAAAATGTCCATCTTTTTTCTATTGTAATTTTGGAAAATATTTTTGTCAGGATTTTCTTTTCCACAATTCCCTTTGACAGATCATTCTAAAGCTGGAGTCCTTATGTTCACCATTATAGAACAATAAATCTTCCTCATAATTTTAATCAGTCTAGAGCTTTGGCTGCATGATGCCAAAACATCTGGCAGAAAAGGAAAAAAAAAAAGCAAGCTTAATATGTTGTTTAAGTATATTTGAATACAGACAGTTGAATTGAGAGCTTTCAATGTAGTGTTTAAATTTGTTGAAGGTGAATTTACATCAAATAAATTCTTTTCTTTTTAATTCAACATTTGTGTTGCCAGATACATGTACAATTTTTTCATATTGCTTATGATATGTATAAATTTTTGCATTTAAATTTACAGGAGGCTTTAAAATATTTTTAAAGATGTAATCTTTGTAACCAAAAATATAGTTCAGGTATGTATATGTGGTTAGAAAGATCTAGACTGGCTTAGAAAGATATGGCTGGATTTTATAGATCTAGAAAATTCCCATTCTATTAATTAAATATTAAATCACAAATTTTACTTTTATTAATTTTATTCCTACCTTGGTGGAGTAACAAGTGTTGGATTTTCCCTTCTGTCTTTGAAACAATCACATATTGTTTGATTATATTCCATGAAATGTCCAGAATAGGCAAATTCATAGAGATAGTATATTAATTATTGCCAGTAGCTAGGGGTATGGGAGAATTAGGAATGATGCTAACTGATACATGTTTTCTTTAGGGGGTGATAAAATATGTTTTAATTAGATAGTGGTGATAATTATGCAACTAAATAATTAAAAACTACTGGATTATACACTTTAAAAGATGAATTTTATGTACATGAGTAATACCTCAATAAAACATAAAAATACATGAAAAAACTGAGAAATGAAGAAAGAAACAGATAAATTCAAAATTTTGCTCAGGATTTCAATATCTATCACTAAGTAATAGAACAAATAGATGAAAAATAAGTATATAGTAGAATTAAATAACATTATCAATAACTTGACCTAATTAACATATAAACACTCTACAATTAAATAAATACATTATTTTCAAGAATGAGTGGTACATTTACCAAAATAGACCACATTCTGAGCCATAAAGTAAATAAAAATTTTAATAGGGTTGAAATCATGCAAAATATGTTGTATGACCACAAAAAAATTTAAAGTACAAATTAATTTTATAAAAAATATATGGAAACCAAATAACATAGTTCTTATGAATTCAAAATATGTGGAAACTAAATAACATATTTCTCATGAGCTCAAGAATGGAAAAAGAAAGAAAAGTAGAAATTAGACATTATTTTGAATTGAAAATAAAATTAAAAACACAATATATCAACATAGCTGCAAATGCGTATATAAGAACAACCTCAAATAATGAACTCAGTTTTCACTTAAAAAGAAGACATTAGAAAAAGAAGAGCAAATTAAATTCAGAATAAGTAGAATAACTAAAATAATAAAAAAGTAGAAAATAGAAAAATCACTAAAACCAAAGTATTTTATTGAGAAGACCAATACAAATGATAAATTTTTTGCTTAATTATACAGGAAAAAAGGAATAACACACAAATTAACTATATCACAAATGAGAGATGATATAATTATAGCTTCTATACATATTACAGGCTAAAGGAATATTATAGACAAGTTTAAAACACTAATTTCAACAACCTGAATGAAATGAACATATTACTTGAAAGACATAAACTAGTAGATCTCACCTAAGAAGAATTAGATGACCTGAATAGCCCTTTGTCTACAAAATAATAATAATAATAATTGTACTTAAAATTCTAAATTCTTCCCACAAAGAAACATTTAGGCTACATGTTTTTTACTGAATTATATTGAGCATTTAAAAACTAAATTACATCAACTCAACAGAAAACCTTCCAGAAAATTAAGAAATGCTTCTCAATTTATGTAATGAGGTAAGAATTATGATGATACTGAAACAAGACAAAAAAAAGTTATGTGAAGAAACCCACAGCTAGAAATCCTTCGTGTACACTAATGCAAAAATCTTAACAAAAGTTAAATAAATTAAATTAAACAACAAGAATTATTAACTCTGATCTAGTTTTATTCTAGAAATGAAAAGTTGGCTTAACTTTTCAAAATCAATCAACGTAATTCATTATGTAAACAATAAAAAAGGAAAAAATATTAGACTATTTCAAAATATGTAGAAAAACAGTTTATAGTTTTCAACACCCCTTAACAAATGGAATAGGCATAACAGTTCTAGTTAATACACATGAGGAGAATTCTGGGAGCATCCAAAAAAAGTTCTCCACTGATCGAGTATGAAAAACAAACAATGAATCGATAGAAGTAATAGCTCCATATTTGATATTCAAATGTTATCCTGGGAATGTGAAATTGGACCGCTCATAGGGATGAGAATTGTACCTGTGCTAAGGATGGCAAAGCGGAAACTCTGAATTAACTAGATTTCAGGGGAAATCATCAAAGTGCTGAATTAAAGAAGCTTCCTTCCTCCATTGCCATTATTGTAAGAGAAAATAATTTTGATATCAAAGAGCTGCATTGGGGTTTTTAAACACATTAAATATAAATATCAAATGCCACTATCAAAAAGGCTAATACAGTTTGAAAACTCTCTTATTACTAAATACCAGCTTTGACCGAAGTTTTACATTATATTTGGCATCGTTGTAATGCTTTCTCAAGCATATCTTCTTACAAGGAAGCAGCCATACCTCACCTTTGTGATGCATTAACATATACCCAAGTGTGTATTCTTCATAGATTAGATGAGAAAGAAACACACAATAACCAATTATATGATGGCATATTTCTTGGCTCCTTTGATTTTTTTTTTCTTCTTTTCTCCAATTAAGGCCTTTTCTTCTCATATACATATAAAGGTATATAACTTCTCTTTTTGTAGCTGTGGTATGGTATGGGAGTACAAGTGTGGGGTTGGATAGACCCATGGTGTACTCACAGAACTGAAACTCTTTTTTTATCTAAACAAGCTCTTTTCTTGAAGAAGGTTTTTAAGATGATTTATTTGTTTGCCCTGGCTTCATCTCTGGGCTGTTAGGATCTGTTTTGTCATCTATTAGCCTTAGCCAATGTTTTCCTTAGCCCCAATATTGGTGTGTGTGTGTGTGTGTGTGTGTGTGTGTGTGTGTGTGTGTGTACATGCTGATCTAAGGTTGGGAAGCAGGAAGATGTTTTTTCTTTATCCCTTGTCATTTTCTATTCAACTCTACCTGATCCCTTAGTAAAAAAGAAACATATTATGTGATCCAAATACAGATCTGTGGAATTATTTGATATTTACAAATAAGCAGATCATATCATGCAAAAGAAATCAAAGAACTCCAAACTCATAGAAAGCCAATGGTCTATTTAATGATGATTAGAAGTGAGTGATAGGAGGTGGGTGAAATTTCATCATTGAAGCTATTGCAAGTTCAATGTGTCAATTTTTAAAGCTCACACCAAATTAATGGAAATTTTGTAAACGTGTTTGTTAGTGATTTCTAATGTATTAAAAATGAGCAGTCAGGAGAAAAATCATTTGGAGAGGAATCTAATAATTGTCAGCAGGGACAATTAAAACTCATTTGTGACATTCCTCATAATGACTACCCCATCATGCTTCCTGATAGATTAGTTTGGTTTCAGCTATTATGTTAGCAACATGGAACAACCTCCCTTAAAGAGAGTATGAACTATTGATACAGAACCCCAGGAACTGAAAAATATAGATTAGTTTATAGTAATGTGTAATCTCTGTTGTATTTTGCTAAAGTAGATTTACAGGCAACCCAATCCAACAGCTCTCAAGACTGACCATGGCATTGGGGCGAATCATTGTGTGTAGGCTGTGCACAGAGCAAGCCAATCAAATAGGGTTTTTTTTCCCCCCTTAAAATAACATCTGAAAATTCGACTGAGATTAGACTTCTCATCAGCCTGGCTGGAGCAGAATTTTTACCTGCTCTCCCCTTTGGCTACCTCAACTAAAACAAACCTTGGACTTCCTGGGAGTTTATATTCAGTTTGCAAAATACAACACCAAAATAAAAAATAATTGATGCCATAAGAAAAAATAAAAATTTTGTAGTAAAATAATAATTAAAATATCCTTAATGAAATGTAACTATTTGTCATCAACATCCTGAATCATTTTATCTATTATCTCTTAGCTATAATTACTTATACAACAATTATCTGGTAAGATATAGAAACAGAGTTAATTAACCAGTATTGAAATGATTTAAATCCAGTGCATCTCTACTCATTGAGAATAACTGGGAAGATGACTAAAATGTGAATAAAAGCTAAATACTGGGTAAAATGCTTTTGCAAGATGCCCAGGTGAAGTGTCCTTATTTGCCACCTTCAGAGAAGATAAAACTCAGATCAATTCTAGTTGGGATTTTCTCTGTGCAATGTCTCCATACTCGTATATATCCTTTTTTGTAGAATTCCTAAATTCCTAAATTGAAATATAATTATCCTCTTGCCCCCAACTATGTGCAAACATGACTGAATTACATGAAATTTGTACAGATGTGACAGAATTACATGAAATAAAAGGTGGACAAGCCTGTCTCCAAATTCACTGATATGGATGAAAATCATGCAATGTATATACATTATTAAAACGAGCACTACATTACATAAACAAACCAGAGTCTCAACATACTTGCCTAGCTCCTTCTGGCCTTTACAAGTCCCATATCCAGAGGCAAGATCCAAGACTCATATTCTAAAAGGGATGTAGACATGCTTCTGACAAGGTAGCTCATCTGGAAGGTCTTACAGACAGACACCCACCAAACACCTGCCTTAGAAACATCCATCAAATTTCCCTGCCACAAGATCAAACTTCCTTGTAGTTAACCAATTTTGTCTGCCTCTCTAGCATCCATTCCTACTTTTCCCTCATAACTGCTTCTACTTTCTAATGTTCTTTTCATGTTGTCTAAGGAGGGCTCCCTTAGCCCCAGGGTAGGATACAAGTGTGATCAGAGGCAATCAGTATTTTCTATCTCTTTAACAGCTAGACACCCAGTAGAAACAGATGGCACCCTCCAGTCAGGACAAAATGAGGAGGGCTTATTAACAAACAGACTAGTTACAAAGGGCACATAGGGTATAAAAGAACCATAAGGGATAATGTGGAAATCCAAGTTTATTGGAGCTTCTACCACCCATAGATACAAAGTATTTGTAAGGGAAGAATTAGCAGAAACCTGAAAGCAGAGAGAATTATATAGAGCAATGACCTGTGGGCTTTTGGTGAAGTCCAAAATGACCTCACAGGGGAAGCAAAGTGTAATTATTCTGACCCACTCTGCTCTGTGTCTGTGATTTCCTGTAGGGACACCCTGTTGGCTGAGCTCAAACTAACATGAAAGCGATGGGAGCCTAGTGATGTAATTCATACAGATTAGCCTCCTGCAGCTGAGAGAGGAGATCTAGAAAGAACAATAGAGATCTAGAGGAAATAAAAGGAGATCTAGAGAGCCAAGACATGATATCCAATACAATCTTCCTAGCCACAGTGGTTGGAAAGGAGAGTAGGAATCTATGGCTCAACCAGACACTGTGATGTAGTGAGTACGAAGCTGTGGGTCCACCATGTGGACTCAGAGAATGAAGCCAGTCCACAGGAGGTCAAGCCCAGTGATGGATCCAGAGGACATTGTGTGAGTCTTAATCACATCACATCTAAGGACAGATCTTGCTACTTAAAAGTTGCTTTTTTTATTTCTTAAGCCAATTTGAATGTCTGTTGTTACTCTCAGCTGAAAGAGTCTTAACTGATATACTACTGTACATGAGTGAGAGCCAGACTCAACTCTGAGTCCACATGCCCTTTCACTGCAAAACTTCAGACTACTGAAGGCCACTTTTTATCCCATTTAGTCACCCATTCCTGCTCCAAATGTGACCATCTCTGCAGAGGCCCACCTCCCAGAAGCTACCCTTCAAGTCTGAATCTCCTTTCAAAGTCAAACTTGTGCATGTTTTAACAAAAACAATTCCTTTTTAAAAATATCTTTGTTAAGATTTTATGGGATACCTTTTTGTAAGCCAGGTGTACTTGTTTTCAGTATTCCTTAAACACTCAAAAATGATGGCTGACCAAAAACCGACAGCACTAGCCAACATTTTTTCTCTACCACAGTGTGGCTATACACTGATTTACAGTTGTGAGACGCATCACAAGGAATATGTTCTAAATAATAAGAGTACCAAATTTTTGTGATTTTTTTTTCTGAGAGGAGGTTCGATATAAACTCTGTGGTAATGTCACTCTTCACTCACTTGTACTTCAATATGCTTTGTACAGTGGAAGAGGAAAGAGATGGGGTCAGAGTTAGCGTGCCCTCTTGGGCCATCTCCTTTATGGTCCTGTCCACTTAGAACTCTCTATTGACATATCATTCATGATTGTGGTGAATCGAAATGATTCCAATGCTTGATATTCTTTGGGGGAAAGAATGAGAGTTTTCTCAAAATCTGAGGGCATCCACATATAGCAGTCTGGGTCCCCCAAGAAGCTGATGCTGAGGCAAAATTTGATGTGCTAGAGACTTATTATTAGACATGTGTAAGTGTATAAGTAACACACTGGTGTGTAACAAATTACCAACACACCTTACAGCTTTAAACAAATAAGTATTTATTATATCAAATTTTTTCTGAAGGTCAGGAATCCAAAAGTGGCTTAGCTGGGTGTTCCTGGCTTAGGGTCTCTTAAGAAGCTGCAGTATGACTATTGGCTGGAGAGGTAGTCATCTGAAACCTGACTGGGGTTGGAAATTTGAATACAGGCTCACTCATATGGTTGTTTGCGGTCTTAATATCTTACTAAATATTGCTAAGAAGCTTTATTTCTTCATTATGCAGCCCTTTCCATAGGTTGCTCATAACATGACATTTGTTTTCCTCAGAGAGAGAGAGGCAGGGAAATATTACAAGATTAACAAGAGAGGGCACCCCAAACATAAGTCACATTCTTTTATAACTTAATCTTGGAGGTGTCTACATAAGGACTTGGATACCAGGAGGTGGGAGATCATTGAGGACCACAATTTTGGATCCTGGCTATCGTCATATGTGAAGGAAAAGGGGATAGGAATCAAAAGTAGGTATGAAGAGTCTTCGGCTTATGCTGAAGATCTAAGGCCCATGGAAGGTTCAAAGGAAGAATGAAGAGGGCAGGGTCTTAAAGTGCAGTGAAATACTGAGGAAATTTTAGCCAGGTTGATGGGAAGTACCCAAAGCAAAGTTGCCTCTTGGAAGAATCCCACATTGAGGAGGATGACTAGATTTCGATACCCACTGTGCTCATTCACTATCAGGGAGCAGTTGGGGAGAGTGTGACTTAGCATAAATGTTGCAGTGACTCTAAAGATGTGACCACTGAAAGTTGTCAATCTGTGATGTTCCCGACCACAGATTCTCTTGAAGAGAGTAGCAGAGCACCCACATGGTCCCCTTGCCATAGACGATGACTTACAGTTGGGCAAATTCATTATATGTGTTTCCATAAGCCAAAGTGGGAACCACTGCCAATGAACACCCAGACCCTGACAATTTTTCCAAAATCAAATGCCTTCAGAGTCCAGGCAAGAAAGCAAGATGAGTAAATGAACCAACTGAGTTGACTCGAGGAAACTAGAGAATGCATGCCCACCAAAATGGGCAGTCCATACACATCAGCTCCGGCTGGAAGTCTCTGAGTGGAAATGTCAGCCTTCCAAGTCTCGGATCTTTTCATTGTTTTCAAGAGAAGTTAGATATCTAATATTTTTCCATGAACACATTAATTTTGAATGTTACTAACAAATAAACGTACAAAGACCATAAGTAGGTGGCTACCGTTTTGTAATACCTTACTTACAGCAATACAAAGTAATGCACTCCAAAATAAAACAAAAGGAATTTCTTGTCATTCAAATTTACAAGCTCACCTAAAGAAAAACTACAACTAGATTCATTTGACGTCAATTTTTTTCCTTTAACATTGTGGCATTCTGGCCCATAACCAATGTCTTCCTATGTAAGATCTATATTTTTTTCTTATTATAAAAACCATTTGCAAGTTCATAGCATAATTTAAAAAAACTAATTCAAAGTGTGTAATTTTACTAAGATTTTATTCTTTCTAAAGTATTCTGCTTCTTTAAATATATTGAGCTTTAACTTGATGTTTTAAAAAGCCACTTCTACTTTTAAGTCTCTTAAAAGTTAGATCTGTATTACTAGTTATTTTGAAGTGGGAGATTTAAATATTTTAATAATGACCAATGATAAGCACTTAATTACATGTATATTCAAAATAAAATGTATTTTCTGATTGGTGACTGATTTTCGGTGTTAAAATTTAAAGAAATTGCAACTTTTTACATCACTGTATTTTATAAAGAAAAGAAACCTACAAATCTCTCTTCCCCCAAATTTTCAGTCTTACTTAATCTATATTTAATAAACATAATTCAGCCCTATGATTCAAAGGAAGGATAAAGATACCACTGGGATTACCTCCATGCAGAGTTTTTCTCTGAGCTCTAATTTACTTCCTTTGAAGTGGAACTTAATTCTATACATAAACAACTTGCATCCCTAACACGGATATGAACAAAAAGCAATATACATCTTACTCATTCAAAGTAGCTAAGTTTTCTTTACCATTATTCATAAAAGCACAATAAAAGTACATTTTTTATAGATTTGATTTCTAAAGATTCAAAATTATTCTACATTATATTTTCTCATATGATACACATAAGCTAAGTAGATCTCCCAAATTTTGATGTTTTATTATATATTATTATTTCTAGAAGCACAATATGATTATAAAACTCATCAATAATGTTCATGACAACAGATGCAATTTTTCGAAATTCTATTTTTATATTAAAGCCTGAATTTTGTCACTAGCACTGTGTTGTTAATTATTTTGCTTACAGAGAGAGTTTATTTTGTTTACTTCAGAGAAAATATCTACCAAATATTCAAGTCTGAATACACACACTTTGTCTGTTGGTCATTCTTTCAAGCAAAAGTGATGTTGCATGAAAAAATATCTAACTGAGCTGATGACTTAATTGCACAAGTGCTTTTCCTTGAGACAAGCATCATACTTTTGATGTATAGCAGAAATACTTCATACCTATTTCCTATTTTGTCACACAAAACATTAAAAAGATTATAATTAATCAAGAGTGAAGATTTAATAAAATTTATATATATATATATATATTTTTTTTTGCTTTATTAAGGACATTTCTAAATGAGACTGCCTGTTTTCCTACCTTACTAGTATCTTGCTTTGTTCTAAGTTGCCAGAAGTTTTTCTCACCATTGAATTTGTAACATCTACGAATGTCAGCACTGTGATAAAGGCAAATAATATCTTACTATTATTGTGAAAACAATGGTTTTTACTTCATGGATCTACAAAAGTTTCAAAGGCCCCTGGGCTTCACAGACCACCTTTTCAGAGCCGTTAGTGTAGAAAATAATTTCATTTGTATTGTTAATTTGATCAGAATGACCTGAGCCTATTAAATTTATCTGAAGGGCAGTATATTATTTTATTTTAATTTTTGTTATTCTCCCGTTAAAAATATATCCTAAATTTTAAGATACATTATCCAGTTTAAATTCTATAAAATAGGCTATTGTAGTCTTCATTAGTTACTACGATGTAGTAACATTGTGTGACATCCATACTTAGTATAGGTACCGTTTATCTAAAAATTGATTACATCCTACTAGAAACTCAGTGATATAATTAAAATTAAACACAACAGTTAACACAAAGTCATACCTGATCATTCAGAAGAAATTCTTGGAACTACCCAATGAAACATCATTCTAAAGCCGGCAGAGTGAATTGTGTGTAACTAAAACTATGGGCTTAAGACTCATATAGATGTGATTTTTCCATGGTAATGTAGAAATCATTTCATTTTGTTGCAAATAGCAAAATTAAAGATTTGCTTAAGAAATCTTTGGAGTCAGTTACAATTAAATATGCCTTCTGAAAGCTTCAAGGATAATATCAGACATAATATAGCATAAAAATCAAAGATGGGGCCAAATGACCTGGGATCAAACCCTACTTATGAGAGTTAGGGCATCTGTGAAATAGGGATAGGATTAATACTTTCTCATGTTATTAGTTGTGACTATTGCAAATTAATGATATAGTTTTTGAATGACAAAATGAATTGATACATGTAAAGTTCTCAGAACAGTGCTTTAAATAAGTACAGTTGGTCCTCCAACAGACAGGGTTTAGGGGCGTTGACACCTGCACAGTCAAAAATTTGCACATAACTTTTTACTCCCCCAAAACTTCAGTCCTCCCTTCGTATTTGAGGGTGATTGGTTCCAGGACCCCTACAGATACCCAAATCCATGGATACTCAAGGCCTTTACATAAAATTACATCAAGTTGGCCCTCTGCATCTGCAGATTCCCAGTTGAGGATCAAAATAATTGTTTCCAATCCATAGCTGGTTGAGTCCTCAGATGTGAAACCTGGGGATATAGAGGGCCAACTGCATATTAATTGAAAAAAAAAAATCCATGTAAGTGGACTCACGCAGTTCAAACTCATGTCGTTCAAGGATCAACTGTAATAAATATTTTTATTTCATTTGTCAGGAAAAATTGCCAAAGATTTTGAAATGGGTGAAAATAAAATAGTAGATTTTCTATCTAGTCCACCCCTTTGAATGACCTCAGCCTCTCGCAGTCTTGGAGCTATTTTATAACTTTAGAAATCATAGAAAACTAACAGTAAGGCAAAAGATTTTGTGAGGTGGAAAACAACGAATTGTTGTCCTATGGATATCGACTGATACTATGGTTTTATGTAAATTCATTTCAGCATTCCTGACTGTCTATGGATGTATGCATCCTTTGAAGTTTCCTTTGAGTAGGTCTTTCTGGTCCTCTCATTAATTAATGAATTATAAAATTTTTTATGAGCTTTCATTTTATATTTGTATGAGCATCGTGATTAGCATTTTTAAAAATTATTTTTAATGCATTATTATTGCAGAGAAATATGATGTTAACTAAAGGAGAAAGCACACTATGAGGAGAATTAATGTAATTTTGGAATGATTCAGGACCAGGTGGCACGGCTTATTGGAGAGAGCATTGAAACCCTCAAAGAGCATCATGTTAACCACACTGAGTTATTAAATAAAAGACAATTGGGTTAGACTTTTCACTGTGAAAAAAGGTAGAAAAGGGAATACAATATTTTTAAAGTTATTTTGTAATCAACAGTATTTAAATATTTTATTTTAGGCTTAGTTATCCAGAATATTTACTTAGATAGAATATCTCATTTTTTGACAAAACAAAGTGTATAAAATGTGATCCGTAAAATCTAAATGCTTTTCTTTCTTACTCTGTCACTGTAAATTAAGTTGATTCCCTGGGCGTTCTGTCCAAGGTTATAATTTTGGAACTGGAAGCAGTAAATCGTCAATTGTTTCCATCCCACTCCTTTTCCACAGGCAGCCTAAAATCTCACTTAACTGCCATATTGAATTTCTGATTCGTTATGTAATGGCATCTCAGTTTAGCATTTTAAAAAATGACATTTATTTCCTATACATTTTATAACTGAATTTTTAAGAATGTTTAAATATATCTGCTTTTAAGAGAGCCCTTTATTTTTTCTTTTAATATGGCTCTATATTTAAAAACACTAATACAATAAAGCCAGGGAGTTAGAGCTCAGTAATTTGGATGTCTTAATAATTTAGGTAAGGAAAGACTAAATTGGCATTTGCTTTTATGAATCTATTCATATCAGGAAATGATTTAGTGTGAAATAGTTCCAAATATCTGTTTTATTTATTAAAGAAAATAAAATATGTCAAGGGCTTTATGCATCCATTTCCACTTAGTTCTTGTGATAATAACAGATAATTATTATTTACCAATTTAAGATATCTATTTTTAAATTAAGACAGACTGAGGTGCTGGTATGCACAAAATATAGATCAATGTTTTTTTGTAAAAATATTCCACATTTCAAAGTAATCTTCCTGATACATGAGCAAAAATCTTAAGTGTTTTTTGCATGTATAGAATATGAAATGTTTTTACCTTAAAATACCTAGATGCCATTTTATTTGTGCGAATTTATTAAACACATCAAATTGCTTGTTTTATAGCAAGGACTCAATAACTGACTTTTTTTTTTTTCTGACATTGTTTTAATCCAAGAAACGTTTGAACTATGCAACCCTCGCCATTTGGAAAGTGAAGCTTTACACGTCAACAGGGCAGAAGAGATCTGCAAAGCAACATGGGAAGTTTCACTGATACATTTCTTCAGCTATCACAGAACAGGAGAGCTTTCCTATGGATTTGTACCTTCGTGCCAAGTTTCCGACCTGCAATTATGTAAGTAGAAGTAAAACTAAAACCTTCTGGAAAACTAGTGTTTAACCAGCATAAAATTCAGTATTTCCCGAATGATCAGTAATTGCATGTAGTACTTCTGAAAAGTAGATTAACTCCCTGCATTCTGGTGTGAGTGTTCTCAAATCATCTCTAATCTTGGGCCACTTGTCCTGGTCAAAAGACTCGACAGATCAATCAAACTCAACCACTCCTACTTACTAACTGCCAATAAAAGAGAGCAGAGAGAGTCATACAGAGAATAAGGGAAAGAAATTCCCGTTTATGATGAGACACTAATGAGATAATGTGGACTTTTCATTGAATTATAAAATCAGCCCCCAAATAAGAGCTTGGTTTATCACTCTCTAATCATAAATTATGCAAGCTTGCTGCCAGTGGAGCATTCTTAACCATGTGGGAAACACTCACTGGCAACAGGAATCTATTTGGAGAAATACTAAACGAGACAGAAGGAGGGCTGCTCTAGGCAGCCTTGGCCACCAGAGGTCTTGAATCCAGGAACTGGGAATTAGAGAAAATGAGAGAAGCCTGTGCTACTTCCACAGGCTCGCTCTGTGGTTTGCTCATCCAGACATTTCTTCATTCATTTCATCCTTTCTTTAATGATGTTTTAGGCACTGAATTTATTAAAATTTAATGAGCTTTAGTATTTTTTTAAGAGGAAGCACCAAAATGCTCACCTCTTTTCCATTTCATAAGAAAAGATGATAGTTTTTCACTGTATAAATAACGGTTGGAACTATTAGGGAAGAACAAGTTGTTTCAAAATATAAATTAAAAAACATTTCAAGACTAGAGGCAAGATAACCTTTTTATGGTCCTATATGCGAATTACTTTCAGAATAACCTTGCATTATATTTATAACTCTAACAACCTCCAAAGCATAATGCAACCTCAAAAAATAACATCTGAGGTTGTGATGAGAATAAAATATAACAATTTGGCTAAATTCCATACACTTACATTTTAACTGTAACATAATTTTACAAATTCAAATAGTAATGTTAATGATTGTAACTGATTCTTACATAAAGTTTATATTTTAATATAAATTTTTCCTTATGGTTCTGTTTAAAATATACAAGTATTTGATGAGTAAAATAAGATCTTTTAAGAAGTTTTGAGTTTTGATTATTCTAAACTATCAAGAAAGTTTTTATTAATTCTGTAGGTCCAGTTTCACTTTCTTTCACTCCAGTTGCTAAAGTCATGATAATAGGAAATGCAAGCAGTAATAAGTAGATTTTTAAATGTGATGTCAATTCTGGCATGCTGTCTTCTGACCTTTCACAGGTCAAGTCTGGAAAGCAGAAATCTCATTCTGCATCAACAAATGCTTTATTTATGACTTTGAAAAAGCCAAGATCTAAAGGGGGTGGATTCAATTCAATTCCATTTGCTCGTGTGGACAGAAAAGATGTTTTTTCATTTGAATGACAAGGACACATGATCCATAAAAGCTGTACTACTTTCTTCTTGAAGAAAGGCACACACCTTGCTCTATGAATTGTTTTGAAAATTTATTTGTTGATCAACTTATTAAAAGTCTGATCTAAATAGCAGTCTAAAAATGAGGCAATTAGCAAGCCTTTCATCCAAAAAAGAAAAAAGAATGCATTTCTTTATCAAGAGTCAATGAGTATAAAGTAGCACTTACAGGATTCTGTTCCTCTGAAAATCTGTCGGGGTGAGAATGGGGGTGACCCCTTAAGCTTTGTGAATTGAGAGAAATAGATAATTCATGTAGTGCTAATAAATCTATCTGATTTATCTATCAATGGCCAGAGGACTAGCCTTGTTAGCATATCTTGAAGATCACATAAAAAAGACTGTATGTTTTCCTATAAAATAATTTCCTAAATAGTAATTCACTTATTCTTCTGTTGGAGGCATAAATGTTCATTTGACTTCAGTCCATTTTTAACTGCACTATAAATATTTACTTATTTATATATGTATTTATTTATTTATGCCCCTTTAAACAAAAACAAAAGCCTGAGGGTGGGGAGAATTTATAGTGAACAATAGAGAGACTTAGTCTCAATAGTAGATGTTTTCTAAAATAAAAATTAAAAGCACCAGGCATCAAATCATTAGAAGAGTCATTAACGATAATGGAAATCATGCAATTGGCCTTATTTCTGTCATTGAAAACAAGACAGAAAAATGTGCTCTAAGAGAATGATTTGAGAACAGTCTAAAAGTCAAAACTAGCTAATCAGCTATTTTTCCCTAGGTAGTAGAAGTAATAATACAATTTCTTTCCTGTCATAGTATCAGGAGAATAGAATAAATGTGTTTCAAGCATCACCTGAAAGAGGAAAAAAGAACAATTTTAAAACATTCTCATTAAGTTTCAATGGTTTCATTGTCCTTCAGCAAAACACATTTCCTATGAGGGAACTGGATTTCACTATTCTCTTGAATCTGGCTTGGGGATGGAGGCGTGAACAGCTTGAATAATTTCCTGCCAGCTATATGCTATTTTCTTACTATTGCTTTTCAGGTTATTTCATAAAAGTAGATTTGGCTTCACCTAAAATTTAGAGTGTAGATATTATGTTTATGAACTGAACCACAATTAGCAATGAAGAGTTTTGTTTTGTTTTGTTTTTTTAAGAGAAACTCGTTAAATGTTCTAGTATAAGAAAGGACTCTTTTGCAATACAAATAAGGGACACTTGATTTATATACATCAGACTTGGTGAAAGAGAGACTTATGCCACAGGTAGCAGAAACTGATTAAGAACTTCTGCAAAGAATGAGAGTGACAAGAGAAAAGGAGTACGGCCAAAGGAGCTATGAGGGCAGCGTTTGAAGAAGAGTTTGCTGTAGACCCCCATCCCCTACCCCAGCTCCTACTAAACCCTGGAAATTTGCATATTTGCTCTAAGAGGGCATGCAGAACCCAATAGAGTCATTTTAACTCTCTGATTTGCAAATGGCATCTCTTCAGGGTCCAGGCACAAACTTTTCTATCTAGTCCAAGGAAAATAAGATAAAGAAGTGATAGAAAAATGGTCCAAGGAAAAGTAGGTAAAAAAAAAAAAATTGGCATGAATCGTTGTCTAATTTTGGCTTAATGAATACTTCTTGTAAGAAACTGTTGTCCCAGCACCTCAGAGGCCATAGTTCCTCAATAGCACCAGAGACAATCGTGGGACATTCCCATCAGAAGCAGCATTGGCCAGGATGGCAATGTGAGGTTGGCCACCAGAGGCAATAATGGAAGAGTGCCTTTACCTAACTCCTACACAGATGATGGAAGAGGAAGAAAATGGTGCTTGGAGAAGCAAGAGAGATCCGATTGTTGATCAATATATCTGACAGTACATATATTGATCCGAAATAATTTGGACATTTAAAGAGTGGGTAAAGCTATGTCAGAAGACAATTGATGTGTTTCTAGCCGTCTACTAGTCATTTCTTATTTAACTAATAGCAGCATGATTTCCTCTGTGGAGTTGCATCCCCCTGTTGCGTGTTATCTCGTTAACATGGTAAGTCATGGCACACTCCAACTACGAAAACTGAGAGGAACACTGACGACCTTGACAGATCAAACCGTTTCCTGCCCACCGAAGTAGGTATAATGCAGAAACATGACCTCAGCGATAGCAATTGGCCCCTCTTCCCAGACACTTTGAAATTTGAGCTTAATGTATTAAACCATATGTCAGATGATATCTATATTGAGATGCCTTAAATGTACTATGACTACTTCCTATTACTTCCGAACAATACTCTGCTTTTTCCTCATTCTATGAGTTTCTATATATCCACCAATAAATCCACTTTATGCTTAAGAGAGAGTTTCTCCTGCCTGCAATAAGAATAGAGAAATAGAATACTAGAGATTTTTAAAGTAAAATAATGATTATGGTTGTCATGTCTTTAAAAAACCTTATGTAGTATATCCATTCTAGCAAATGCCTCTCTAGGCCTTATATTTCTTCTATCATTTGAATAGCTGTTTTGTCATCTCTTCTTCACTTAGTGCAAGACTTCCTTTTCTCCATCTTCCAAGTGCCAATATAGCAGCATATTTACCTTGTTTCCCAGGGTCTTTGCCAGGGTATAAAGTTCTGTATGAAACAGTGTTCCTATATGAATAGACACTCTTAGCCAACTTTATCTTCTGCCTCTCATCCACAACCAGATGGTCCAGCACCTTCATGATCCTGTCCCATACATAAGTCCTTGGCTCCAGCTGTTGTATGTTGAATGAGTTCTGCACCTCTTGCAGGAAATAGCTCTTCTCCTGCTTTAGCCAAATTCAATAGAACACACTGGCCACGACATTTGGTAATCTAGGAGGAGGGTAGGTAGATCTTGACTTAAATGGTAGTAGCCTCTATATCCTCAAGCAGGTTTAGGAGATTTTAATTGGCAAGAAAGGACCATTTCCACAGACTCAGTGGATTTAGGGTTATCTTGGGGTTTCAAGGTTCTGGTATTGTCATTTCAGGTGTCTCCATCCCATTTCTCAGAATCTAGACCTTTTCAACCTTGACCCTGACCTTGGCAATAGCTGAGTTGCTAAGGATAAGAATTCAATCTTCTCTGAATCTCTCCTACTCTTATAATTTATATCCTAATCTAATGCTCAGCTTTTTCTGGCCTCCACCTGTAAAACATGTGACTCTTTTTATATACTGCCAAATAGGCCCTCCAATTCTCACATTTTACCTTAAATTATTGATTAATCCTCATCAGCCTTTCATTGTCTTTGTCCAATACATCAATAGTATTCTGATTCTATTGCCTTTATAATTCCTACTTTTCCCAATCCTCTGAAAACTATGAACTATTGCAGTGGCCAAAGCATTACCTTCCCCAGCTTCCCCTCCTAGTTCATCACCAGGGGACGTTTTAACAGCTATTCTGCTGCAGCCCATCAGAGACCAATGATGCTCCACCCACCAGTCAAGTGATCACATTGCCAGCTGGCCAGGTGTGATGCAGTGCTAAATTTCTGTCCTTGAATCTGCTCCCTAGGACTACTCTTGGCATCAACTATATAAGGTTGGGTCCCCCAGGACACAGACTCCGAGACAAAGATTTGCATGCAGGAGTGCTGGCAGGAACAGCACTAACCAAGGAGTGAGGGAAGAAGAATCGGGCAGAGGATAAAGCTTACC